>OX940918.1:21734210-22934210 GCA_954870645.1 Agrotis clavis
TCAGATTTTGAATGAGAAATAGAATCTTTCCGAGCGGGTGAGGTGAAAAGAAAATTAGAACTTAAGCGCTATATTTACCATGTTGATTACCTTTTTGTTTTGAAATTTTAGGTTTTTTTGCACTGTGATGATCGTAATGATGATGTACTTATAAAGGCTGGTGTACATTTTATTATGGTCATTAAAACAATTCCTCATCGAAATAAAATCAAAAATCAATTAACACGACAATTAATTCCTGCAGAGCATCGAACGAAGGTATGTGTTTTAAACAAGTGCATCAGGCCTTAGTATATGAGGTACATTACCTCTAGATTACAGACGGCTTGGACGAACACGCGGTGACGGACTGCAACATGGATAAGGTACTAAAGAGGAAAATAAAAAAAGAAGTCCACATCCTCGTGTAATCAAACAAAAATATAATTTATCCTTATAACAGCTATTTATACACGGAAAATAATAATGTCATACGTTACTTCTGGTAGCGTACAAATATTTTATTTTAATTGTTATAAGTATAGACACGTTCTGTCCTCGGTGTCATTCGTCTATCTTTGACAGTTGTTTACAGTACCGCAGCAAGCTTAGCATGACACCATAGAAACGGATTTTGTCAATGGAAGAATAGACAAAAACTAGAAAGATTTTTTTCGACATAAGCTATGACTATTATGTAGAAAGAAAAGTCTTGAATCGTCTATGAGCTGTAACCCAGAACTAATTTTGGGTTGTAAATGTCAGATAGGCAGTCGCTGCATCTAAAATACTGGTATTCAGCTGCATCAGGTTAGATTGGAAACAGACCCAAATATAATTTGAAGGAGACTATTTTTCTTTTACATGGTAAAATCATCGAATGTGTCCTCCCACCCCGGGCAGGGCGGGAGGGACAGTCAAGACTTGTACTGACTAAAATCTACGGTGTCCTTCAATAGCCTTTTACATTACAGGGCCACGGTTACTCATTATGGTCCCGTCCGGGCATGGTCCATGATCAGACAGCGAGTCGCCCATTACTCACCGTCCGCATGCCCGAAATTTGAAGGAGACTAGGAAGAGTAGGCAGATTAAGAGTAATAGACACGTAGGACATACTAAAAAATACAGCACTTTGACCAGTCTAAACATTTATTTATTTTATAAGAAGTATAAACATTTCTGGTTATTTGACAGTGACAAATTAATACATACAATGTATGTATAGACGTATATCTTCAAATGTACATTACTTAATTCCATATCTTAATATTATTTATTCCATCACTATTCCAAGGTAACATCCATAGATATTGTTTGTTTTTTAGGAAGGTCGATCAATCATCTAAAATGTCAATAGATAGTATGTATTATCAAAAATACTGAATTAAAAAGAGTAAACGTTCTTGGAAACTGTACTCTATGAAATCTAATTAAAGTACATATTTAATAAATTCTACTTAGAATTTATAATCTTTTAAATTGGATTACTGATTATATAAGTGATATCAGGCTAAAATAATTAATTATCTATGTTAGCAATGACGACTGTGTGTGTGTTCTGCGTTTCTGAAAAGTCATGACAATGTGCAATCTGGGGTCTAAAAAGACAGAAAAGATATAATTATTGTATATCAGTCTATTCTTCTTAGCGTGTCGATGACAATCTAGATTGAGTTGGCCTAGAACTGGGCAATACAATAGAGTATTCCATTTTACGAATTTTACCGCAGTTCATAATATGATTCAGCTAAAGTGGTCTTTCTAAACCCCTTAAAGACATTAAGCCTTTGCAGTGTCTATTTAATGATGGCAATCACGTTTGTGTCATCATAAATATTTTTATATTGCATGTTAATTCCATAGGGTGCCGTTCAAGTCAAATAATATGTCCAAAGGCTTCATTTACATTAATTTATTGTTGTAAGTCTCATTTTATTACTGGGCCACGTTGCCCACTGCTGATCAAGGCCTTCCATCCAGAACTACCAAGGACCTTTCTTCGACTCACTGTGTAAAGAATAAAGGAAAACCCACCGCCTTCAGGCAGAAGCAATAAAGTTCACTTTTCCTTAATTATCCGTCGAATCTGTACCGCCTTGACCTTTGTTGGACACAATCCGTCCCGTCCTTCGTCATATACTCCAAACTAATATTATAAATGCGAAAGTAACTCTGTCTGTCTGTCTGTCTGTTACGCTTTCCCGCTTAAACCTCTCAACCGATTTTGATGAAATTTGACACAGACAATCTTTAGACCCTGAGAAAGAACATAGGCTATCAAAACACCACGCGGGCGAAGCCGCGGGCGGAAGCTAGTATACTCTAAATCTGGGAATCTGAATCCATAGAATTTCATCAATACCTACCATAGATATTGGTTACCAACCTTCACTGAGCCAACTTGTATTCTGGCCCAGTCCCCTTCGCAGAGAAAGGCTGTGTCATTAAATTAGGACCTTAAAGGCTGAACACATTTTTATTACCTCTCAAAAATATTGTGATTTTATGACCATCAAAAGGAGTGAAAGGAATGAAGGCCTTTGGTCAGTATTAAGATAGAATAATACAAAAAATAGGATAGTTCTTAACTAGGGCTGAGCTCATTGTGTTCTGAGTCGAGCTACACGATAACCGACAAATGCTTGCACTGACTGGACAGGTCCACTCAAATCTGTGTGGCTCTTTCCTCAAAAGACCATCTCAGACACCCGCATGGTCCTCGTATGACCTGAACAAAACAATGTCTGGACTTTAAAAGAGACTGTGACCTCTGAGTTTGTTTCGGCTGTTTCTTCTCAAAGTAGTCGGGTACGAAACACCGGCCCCATCTAGCTTTAAAAATATTGGTTGTGACGTGTAAAAGTGTTTTTTTTATCCAACTTACAAAATAAATATCATTTATCATTTATAGGAAAATAGTTCCCCTTGATTGCTGTCTCACTCACCACAATAAATATCTTAAAGCAAAAATATTCAACCATGAAAAGCTTAAAGTTGCACAAAACTATAATTAATTTTCACATAACAAAGCCACTTGCATGTTTGTCGAGTCCACAAAACCAATTAATGTTATGCATCGTAATTACGTTTTTCCGCGGCGCATTTCTCCCTCGTCGATATGGGGTACAGTAAAACACATAGAGTGGCCGCGTGGACCCTGACAATCGTCTCAAGGACACCCCCACCCCCTCATGACACGGTCACCACCCGCCACATGAAAAATATCTATTCATTTCACTATCTAGCCCACATATCGTCATATTGTATCGATTGCCCTCGTTTCAATAACTTTATGTCGCCTATTTTAAAGTACACAATTACATGTTTTATCTTCACTAGGAAGTTAAGATTGTGTTGTTATCTTCTTTATCTCTACAACACCTACCTACGACGGTTCCGTATTTGTCCTTTGACATAGCTCCTTGGTATTTGTTCAGCTACTATTTCCCAGCCATTCATTTTGAAATAATGCAAATTTGATTAATTCCACGAAATTTTTGTTACATACGTATGCGTCATGTTTGGAAATTAGTAAGATTTGTACGTCAGACAAAGCAAAATTATTGTTATTGTTGTTTTATTTGAATTTAGCTTAAAATTCTCACTGTTTAATTACACCGTAGCGATATAAAACTCCATAAAAACATATGTTTAAGTTCAAAATATTAAAGTTTTGTTTTCCTAGTTGGACGCTTAGCTAGTCACTTGTGGGTAGGTAATAAGTATGTAGCTACAGAAGAAAAATTCAACTGTGGCTCTTGTTTTGAGTACTGGCCGGTGGTAGCCGTCATTGTTTACATAACATTCTTTTATAACAAGGCGATTGTTTGGGCACTAGAAGCGAATTCGATATTCAAAACAAGTATCAATAGAGGATGGAATTGTAAACTTGTGGAACTTGGTCAATGTCCGGTGAATCCACTGAGAGTTGTTTCTGATACATGACATACACAACATACAGTTTTTAAACCGTTGTTTTATATATTTACAGTTGACTATAAATACAATTTATAGATGGTGTGGATGTGAAGACTTGTGTAAGCTTAATTTTAGTGTTTACTTTTGACTCCTCTTGAGTCTATAGTTAACTTGATATTTCCTCAAAATTCACGTAATAAACGAATCCAAGGGTGTAAGGTTTAATATCTTGAAGTATTTTTCCTAAAATTCATGATTTTCGTGTAGTTGAACTGAAACAGCCGCGACAATGAGTCATTTCATCTAGGCTGTATGCGGTGGTGGGGATAATGGGTGGGGTTGGTGTCCAAACTCGTGTGTTGCAGCTGGCAACTGCATCTTCGATTTCTCTTCAGTCTTGGCTCTGTTTGAGATGAAGTCAATTGTGAAACGGAACTTTATATTTTTTTTGTTCTTTATTTCAACAACTCCTCCCTTTTTAAGTTAAATCTGTGCTCACGTGTTAAACAGTGAGTGGAAAAAAAATAAAAAAAGAAATATAAATAATTATAATTTTGTGGATTATTTTTTTTTACCATTTTATTTAGTTTCCATCAAAAGTGATTGATGACCATATTTGCGTCATAACCTAACCATAATACATAAATTATCTTGAGGAAAAAAAAACCTTGAAGACATTTTCCAAATTATTACTTGATAAAAACATCTTGATAAAGTAAAGTAATGACGTGTTCCATTACATTATTCATGTTATTAATTCTATAAAAGAGTGAAATGATTCTAGTAAATTCTGTCTTGTTACAAAATTGACAACAAATTGAAAAGATTATAATCTATCACCAATTTACAGATTCCTGGTAACGAAATTTAAATAATACAAAATGTTTGATTAGATGTACTTTATAGTTTAATTCATAATTTGTGGTATTTCCTCTTTCTGAGGTCATCAGTGTATTTAAAATAAGTAGACATTATTATTATTGATCATGTATAAATTTTCAAACACGGAGCTGACATTTTATGTGATGGCCATTAAATACCGTGGTAGTTATTTATATGCCTTTCGATGATAAATGAATAAACCATTATTTTGGTAACCTATGCAAAATATGTAAAATGCAATCAATGGCCCAATGATTAATTGACTGGACTACTGTCACGTCACGTACCATGGGTCATGGGTGGAGACTGGCGACCATATTTTAACTACGCCTAAGTTCAGATGCAATGCAGAACTAGACTTTCAGCATACCTAAGATCTATCTGGTGCTGTAGAAAGCAGCTCAGTAAAACAGATACAGCCTACTACAAAAACTTATACATCGTTGAACACTTGACTAAAAAAAGTGTGACTGCAAAACGGACCTTATTTCAACGTCTTAATCTGTCATTTTTTTAGGCAAGTGTTCAACAGACGTTTAAAAGTTTTTGTGGTACCACGGATAAAGTTTTCTTTGCTAAAATCGCATTTCTAGTTGTTTACAAATCCATTGATGAAGCAAGCTTCGCTAAACGCATAAAACAGATTCAAATGAAGTCCACACAAATGTGACTTCATCAGTTCTAATAAAAGCGCTAAACTCGTAGCCCAGTTCTGGACCGACACAATCAAATTTCATATTTTATGCTAAGAAGAAGTTCCAAATGTTTGAAGCCAGTCGATAACCTTTCTTTACAAAAGCCTACTGCTGGCACCGCTCGCTTCCACTAACGTTTATCTCACAAAACAAGTCTGGGAAACACGGTGCTACTCTCATACGACGTCCAACTAAATATTACTTGGTTATTCTAGACTTCTCTCGTGAGACGCGACTCCGAGGCATGGCTTCAACTTGGTGTCTCGTGCTAGAGTTGACAAGTCCTTCGCGCGGGTCTCTGAAATCGTAATATTTGATTACGCTCCTATGTCGCTTTCAATAAGCATTTAGCTAAAGAAGCATGGATTAGCAACCCATTCCTCGCGTTGTAAGGATATTATTCGTTCACAAAATGTCTGGAAAATAAGAATATCATTTCGGCAAAAGCGATTGTTTCAGCTTTGTAATGTAATCAATCTTCTTTGTGAACATCCTCGCACATCCGACCACCAACGCGGCAACGGCGATTAACTAGAGCTATCACAATGGTGAATATCTTATTACCCAGTACCTGACTAGGTTGTGGAGCAGATAAGTAGCCGCCATGATGTTTAGCTGCATCCGGTTGGTCTGGAAGTTGATACTAACACATTTGGGGACTTCCTGATAATGGCGCCATCAGAACATTGTTTAAATGTGGGGGAAACCTCAGTCGGTCAGTTCTATTCTGAAGTAAATTACGATGTTCTGTCCACATCGTCATAAATCAATGTCTGGAACTCTGGACTAAAACTTCTGAAACGACTTTGTCATCAATTTATTGGGACCAGATGTTATCTTAGTTATTTATGAGTAACCTCATCATCATCATCTCAGCCGTAGGACGTCCACTGCTGAACATAGGCCTCCCCTTTTGATCTCCACACATACCGGTTGGAAGCGACCTGCATCCAGCGTCTTCCGGCGACCTTTATAAGGTCGTTGTCTCCACTCTAGTACTTTCTCTAGTACTTTTCGACCCCATCGGCCATCTGCTCTGCGAGCAATATGGCCTGCCCATTGCCACTTCAGCTTGCTAATCCGGTGGGCTATACCGTAGTAACCTGCGACTTGGCTTCACATCTCCTACCCACGCTCTTACTTTGTTTTCGCTTAGATTTTTTTCTGGCATATTCATCTTTCAGACCTGTGCCGAATCGAGTTCGAGTCGGGGTGGCCCGAGAAATGTACTCCCAACAACTGTATAAAAATTGCCATTTGGAGAATTAGGCTTTTAGAGAATTTGCCAATTTGAGAACTTGTCCTTTTGCGATTCTGTCGACATTAACCATTACGCGAATTATACTTTGTATAACTAAACCGTTTAACTGTCTATGGAGTTAACCCAAGGCTGACCGTCTTTTCTTGCAGGGCTTACAAACTTCTAAGTAGGTCAACGAGGTCACATAGATACATTCGGCCTAATTAATCATTTGTTCGAATGAAAGTTTTAAACAAAAAAATTGAAACTCTTCGGTTATTTTGAGAGCTGATTCTTGAACGCAGTTTAGATGTTCTGATCGCGTTCAGTTTGGTGAAATTCGCCAGGTGTCAGAGGTAGGTACATAATTCACTGCACGCTTGTATCCTTGAACCGGATTTCTAATACTGTGAGCTTGATTCATACCAATGATGATAATTCACTGCCTGTTTAATCGTTTCAGTACATGATTTCCAGTGAAGTTTCAATGTCTTGGTAACAATAAGTACAGACGCCTGCACATCAAGCTACCACAATCTGTCAGATTTCTTTAATAGAATTTCAACCTTATCACAAGAGTAGAAGGTTAATGTTTGATTAATAAAATCTGACAGATTCGGGTAGGTTGACCTGCTGGCGTCTGTACATAGATTCTTTACCTGACGATTCAGTAGGTAATCATTTACTATAGTTGATGGACAATATGTTAGCGATGATATGGTGCATCCATTTATCCATCCACCATTCACGATACGTTCTTACCTATTTCGCCGAAACCGAAACTTTTTAAGGCCGAAAGCCGAAACCAAAATCTGAAAATACTTTACGTTATCAATAGTTTTAAGTTAGTAGACGTTTTCATTAAAGTATCTTTAAAAGTTTTGCTAATTGTGTGTTTTTGAAGAATTATGAATAGGAAGTAAGAATATAAAACAATTATGAAACCCGAAACTTTTAAGGCCGAAAGCCGAAACAGAACCTGAAAATACTTAACGTTATCAATAGTTTTAGTTAGTAAACGTTTTCATTATCTTTAAAAGTTTTGCTAATTGTGTAGAATTATTTTTGTTGAATTGTGTAAGTAGGAAGTTATAAAAAGTTTTTTGTTATAATCATAGTGAATAAAGAACGTGAAGTCAGCGCTATCGCCAACAGTCAAAAAGGTCATTATTGCGATAGTAAACTGAATTACACGTCAAATAAAAGTTATATCTGATGTTAAAATGCACGATTATGCCTTAGATAATATCGGTTCATTTTATATACATATAGGTAAATAAACCAGTATATATGACGCAGTTTGTTGGTAAATATTACCCCTAACTACTTTCATGAAAATATATAAATACCTTTTATTTATATGGGCGATCTTTATCAATGGTGACATTGGCCGTTGGCAATTATTTTTGTCAATATCACAATTGTTTTCACATTTTTATACACTTCTTATGAAAAGGGAAAAATGTACATTAATATTATGTAACAGTCTGAACAATTACTTTATACAGTGTTTAGTTAGTTATTTATTTATATGATACTATCGACGCGCCCGTCTCCACTCGGGACCATTATAGAGCAAAAATACAATACAATTATTTTGTAACGTGGATGTCTCTATTTTGCTTTAAATTCCAAGATATTAATTTATTAATGTTTAGGGTACATACGTTCTAAATATTGAAGATTAGTCTATGTATATTCACACCATATAACGTAAAATACAATTATTTTGTAACGTGGATGTCTCTATTTTGCTTTAAATTCCAAGATATTAATTTAGTAATGTTTAGGGTACATACGTTCTAAATATTGAAGATTAGTCTATGTATATTCACACCATATAACGTAAAATAAGCTTGTAAAGTAAGTATGTACTTTTACGCAATTCTATTTAAAATTTAAATACTGTATTACGGTTAAAAAATGGTTAAGAAAGTCTCTTGCTTTTTATAAGAACTACAATTCTTTTTAACATGTTATATCTTTTATGATTTATCCATGAAAGCTCTCTTCCATCGGTATTATTGACGACTTGACCTCGAAATATTGAATTTTCTTTGTCTTTTGGTGAAAACTGGATGAAAATCCGTGAGTTATTCAAGTTCATCGCGTATTACGGACAGACAGACTCGACATTTTTGGTTTTATACAGTGGTTATTATTTTTATTAATTTCGCAGATGTTGTAGGTACAGACGACTTCCCAATTGAATATGAACCTTCTTCAATTATGTTAAAGTCGAAAATTAAGGTTTGTTAGACTGTACCTAATTAGTTGAATATATAACATTAATACAAACTGACGTTTTCCTGTTTTCAACAACGATAACACAGCTCTAAATAAGTCCAATATTCAGCGTTACTGGGCATACAAACTTATTAACCGCAATGTTTAACAGACCTAAGTAACATGATGCACGTCATAAGTTACCTCATATAAAACATTACTTACTACTGTGTCCAAAAAATAAGGTGACAAATCAATTACATCCCCTTCAAAGTAATCCCCTCCCGATGCAAAGCACTTATGCCAACGGATTTTCCTATCTTCGAAACACTGATTGTAGTCACTTTCCGGGATGGCCTTCAGTTCCGTCTTCGCTGCGGCTTGAATCTCTTCTATCGTATCAAAAAGCTGTCCTCGGAGCGGTCTTTTGAGCTTGCTGAACAGCCAGAAGTCGCACGGCGCCTGATCAGGTGAATACGGTGGTTGCGGAACGATATGGGTTGAGTTTTTGGCGAAATGATCACGAATTACGGCCTTTTTAGGCGGATAGCGTTACTCAAACGACGCATAATAACGTTCAAATAATAGATAAAGGTTTAGAAATTCGTAACCTTAATAGGGGGCGGGCGTATGTAACCCCCACCACTTCCGCCTGTATTTTGGGATATTAATTATTTAAAATCGCATTTTGAGGTTATGTTTTATAATTTTTTTATAGAATAAACCTGATTTATGAGGGGACAGAGTGCGGGAGGGTAGTAAACTCCCTCCCCTATGCCACTCACCTCTTTGGAAGTCCAGTAGACGGAGCCCCGCTACGCGGGGCTCCTTTCTGGGTGGTTTACAAAAAAATAACCACGAAGGGGATGGCGGGGTCTAAAGACCCCGCCATCCCCTTCTAACCTAACCTGTCCGAGTCGGGGTGCCCCAAGTCCCGAGCTCGCTCCGCTCGCTCTATTAATATTGATTTCTTGGTCGCGTCCATTTCCACTACTTCCAGACGCCAAAACAGGCTGCAATAGCGTGCAATCAGTGTCCAGTAAGTATGCCGAGGTCGTACAGTGAAGCGATTCGATCAGAGTCCAAAAATAAAGCCAGTCTTCAAAAAACGTAAATCAAAACACAGGAGTACATTCACGATAACTCGAGAACAACGGAAAGACGCCCAACGTATCTGCCAAATCTACATTTAAGATGACAGTTTGCGTTTCGTTTCACGTGTTAAAATATATAAATCCTACTTGAAAAACTTGGCGATAATATAGAAATTACGTTCCGTTTCACACATTGTTAATAATATTTTACGTAATTTTGAAAATTGATTAAAAATATCTAGACGCAACTCCGGCAGCCAAAATTACTTTGGAGGGTTAGGGACGAGGTCCCTTGAGCCCCCTTAACCTCCAGTATCTTCAAATTCAGGTTACGAATTTCTAAACCCAACCCAAATAATATTCACTGACAGTACTATCACTCTAAAAAAAATAAATCCTTCAACGCACGCAGTTTAAAATCAAATGTCACCTTATTTTTTGGACAAAGCATGTACCTATATCCACAAGCAAACAAGGATAATAATAACAAATCTACAAATAGCGCACAATTATAATTAAAACACGTCTTTATTATGTTGTTTCAGTTTCAAGGCAATACCTATGTATAATATTATAGTAAATATTTGTCATGAAAACCTATCTGCTGCGTTTAAAGGCAGTACCTAGGTAGGTATTCATAATCATAACTTATTGATTTTATTGTCCTGAATGGCTATTATAGTTCACACCCTGTTCAAAGATGAAACTCAAACTGGCTTTTGAAGCGTCACCTGTTTAGATGCAAAGTTCCAACATTTTCTTGTTCAATTATTTACTTGAACCAGTCTATAACTAAGTGGAAATGTCTTTTCTTTGGAACAGTAAGTCTTGTTACTCGTTGTCACCACGTAACGGCTGTTTCGTTTAGTACAATTTAAAATATACACGACAGACGTTACCGTTAGCATCTCGCTAACCATGTTATAAGCACTAATAGGATCCGTAAATAGGAAAAGCGGTTACTGCGAATCTTTGTCACAATCACAGCACTCACCAACTAATAAGTTTACTCTGTCGAATTTTGAATAATATTGCTATTCATACTACGTCGTTCAATGAATATGAAAATGTTTAATTTCGAATTCATTATGCTGATAGGTAGTGATCATTTCTTTGTTACGCATGGGAGGGTAGTATAAAATTAGTCTCGAGGACAACGACAGGCCAAATGTCATTTGATTACTTATGCGCAATTCAGAAATAATAAAACAACAATGTTTTAGTACGAGTAAGTTGTAATAAGCGCGTGTTTCACGTTTATTATATTTGTTGACAAATACTTACGTATTATTTTTATGAAAGCAGCAGCCCCTGTGGCTGTAACACTTGTATAATTATTATAAAACGGTGTGCGAATAATTCACTGCACTGCGAATTGCGATGAACATAATCCTCTAAATAAAATACAAACGAACGCCTTTATCGTGAGCGCCTGTTTACATATTTTTCTAAGTGAACATTATTATTTGATAAGTAAGCGTTTAATTACCTCAGTAAATTGATAAGGACGAGCCAGACGAGCTGAAATGTTGACTTGTAGGTAATAATTAATAGTGAATAGCGTGCAACACTCGGTAGGTAGCTAGTTTTTGAAACAAGTGATAATTTTTGTATTAGGCGTTTCTAGCTTCGTTGTTTGTTGAGCTGTGGAAACTAACTGAGTCACATATTGAACGGTGTTTTTGGGTGAAACAACTGTTGAAGACATCTGTCGTGTACAAAATTTCACAAGATTTGGACTCAATTGTTAAATACGAGTAATACACTTCTTTAAAACAATTATTGCATTTACTATTTAATAAGGTTAAGTACTTAACGTGTATTAGAGCAAGTAAAATAAATAACAATATTGTTTAGTTAAGTGGTTTGCAACGTTTCATAAAATTGCAACAGTCTGCAAAAACATGTTTTTTTTTTATTTATGTCGTTGCAAGAAAGTAGGTAAACATAATATCGCAGAAATGCATTATTTATATGTTTATCTTTTGTATTTATCGTGATCGATCGGCGGCTAATTGTGGTTTCGATATTTTTTACCAATTTGTTAAGTAAGTAGTCTTTGTTTCATACGATAAGAATACCGGGGAACTACATATTTGTTTAAATATTTGATCACAACAGATATTATGTCCTTGTTCGCTTATTATATAGTATTAAATTAAAAATTTTGTAATTTTTTTAATTGTCTTTCGCTAGACTTACAAACAGACAGGCGGGTTCCGCTGATATTTTTTTTTGTTACTCTAAATCTCATAGCCGCTTTCTAATCTTCAAAAAACAGCTCAAATTTAAATTCACACTGTGAATAAAAAGTACTAAACATACACCAAATATAGATTGTTCGATGTTCGAAGAAAGCAAGCAAGCGTTGTTTTAACTCTCATTATCTTCCTCGCTTTAGTACCAAGAATGTTTGCACTTCAACTGAATGCAAGCAAATGGAAATTCGAGAAGCGAACAGGGTGTTACATTACGAAACTTTGGCATGCGTTCTGTCTGCTAATGTTCGCAAAATAAATGAAAACACTAATAGGGTTGTTAAACATAGCCCTGAGAAAATAACGTTAAAATATGTATTTAAAATGAAAAGTTGGATAAAATTTGGATCGATAGTAATTTTACCAAAGGAAAATAAAATGACCACCAGTGTACGCCTTAATAAAAACAACGTGACGTTACTAGTAACTCTCGAAAAATTTACTCAATAATATATTGATGTAATGTGATATTTCCCGAATACATTCCGGTGAGTCTCTTGGTAGGAACCACAAAATTCTCACCATTTCTGTAATGTTCCAATCAGCCATAGTCTTAGCCCGCGCAATTTAAGCCCCTTCGTACACTAGGCGACGCAAGTCTCCGATACCTTACGATTTTGGTATTCATTGACGCGTGCTTGTGTTCGAACCTCTATGGGTTTGTATTGCGATAGCCGCTTGGATACCGAAGTCGTAAGGTATCGGGAACTTGAGTCGCCTTGTGTACGAAGGGCCTTAAACCGACCAATTGGGCGTTTATAACCGGTTTTTTGAACCAATCCCAAATGGTCAACATTACATGGTGTCCTTCTGTCTGTCTAACTGTCTGTCTGTAAATCAAAATACAATATAGTAAAAGCACTATATTACTAAAATAATAACTATTTCAAAAAGATTAACGTTGACGTGTTTTGAGTTCGTAACCTTTCATGAAGAAATATAAATATTGGGTTGTTTGGTTTCAATATCTGAAATAGACTCACTGCTTTTGCAATATTAATGATTATTACTTTTAGTGTCAGCCAGTGACTGTATCTTAAAAACTAAACTAAATGCAAAACTATATTTTAAGGGCGCAGACATATTATAAATACAAAACTAGTTTTCGCGGACGTTTTGTTACACAAACCGATACTTTCGAATACTAAATACTTTTTGATAACACAAGAAGAACAAAATAATGGCAATTTGCAAATACTCGTATGTACAAAAAAGCCTAACCATACAACACATCGCCCGGCATTGGTTGCGGCCATGCTGCGGGGCGAGACGGAGTGGGAAGCGGTCTCCTCCTTCTGCGAGGCAGTAATGCTCGTGAAGGAGGAGGCGGGCCGCGAGCGAGTGAGGACACCGTCCTCCCTCCGCCCCAACCGCAGTGGTAGGCGCCCGCGGCGTCGGACGTCAGCAGATGATCTCCGGCCACCGTAGGCGCGGGCATGCGGGCAGCGAGTAAAGGGCAACTCGCTGCCCGACCATGGACCATGCCTGGGTCGACGGCGCGTCGTGTCCCACGCGCGCCTCAAAGAGCGTCAGCATTTTGACGGGGCCCCCCTCTCAGCCTCTCAGAGGGCCAAAGCCTGCCGGGGTCGCGGGATTATTTCCTTACCGTGACCCCGGAACAGAAAGGGCTATTGAAGGACACCGTGGATTTTAGTCAGTAAAAGTCTGACAGTCCCTCCCGCCCTGCCCGGGGTTGGAGGACTCATTTGATGATTTTACCACGCTAAAAAAAAAAAAAAAAACCATACAACACATCACGACGAAATTACGTACACACCGCTACACGTCAAACTATGCAACCAGTTTATCGTGGACTCGCTTTTGTATGCTCTTTCCACAGTTTCCACTCATTCAACGATCAGCTTTTCTGGTTTTGTACTCGTATAGCTTGGTGTGCACTGCAGCCGCGTGTACATAAATACCGAAACTACATTGTAATTTAAATGTGCAACGGCGATTAAAGCGACCGTGACTATTTCTTTGCTATTTACAAAAAACAGTTTACCATAATTTATGGGCGCGGATGCGGATGCGGGCGTAGACTTCTATTTACATGTGCTGCCGCTTCAGAAACACGAGTTTTCGGAACTTACAACTCGCGCAAACGTTCTATTCAAGAAAGAATTTTTGTGATGGTAGAGGTATTTACTTGTACAAACCAGAGAAACAAATACAGGTAAATAAAATTGGTATCGGTTTCGGCCGAAACGGCGAAACCGTTTCAGAGGCCGAAACCGCCGAAATTCGAATTTGCTAGTCGATTTTTAAAATAAATATAAACAAATATTCTGTTGTATTTGTGCTAATGTGACTAAAATAAGAGGAAATATTAGAGACAATAACATTGGTTAACCGCAGTTTATTTTTCAATTCACAGGTTAAATCACTGCATAATAAGTATATTGTATATTATTTACCTGGTGTTTCCTTTTTAATAGTTATTTAACTGCATAAATAAATTGAAAATCTGTTCAGTCTGTCAGTTACAGTAATGAAAAAAATAAATTAATCTGATATTTCGGGTTTTGAAAATTAATAAATATTGACAAAGATTAAACGGTTCGAAATTCGGGGTCGACATCATAACGCCTGTAAAATTGTACCGAATGAGTGACGTCTTGTGATTTTTGGAAGCGTTGTATTTGTATCCTTGTATCTTCGTCAATTTTGGTTCGCAACAAAAGAAAAAATACGGCTCAAATATTTTGGAGAATCTATCTTTCGGACTAATATTTTTTTTTTTTTAATAAAATATCCCATTATGTGCCTCTGACAATAAGGACTCTAGAGGAAGGGTGGTTTCTAGAGTTTCCATCGATTATTGAGAACGGTGTTTCTGCAATTTGAACAAGCCTTGTGTACCGTGATTAAAAACCACCGTAACACGGCCAAAGAAAGTACATATCTGTGTCACTGAGCAACTGCGCTAGAGTATCCGTGACAATGAGCTACTGCACTTGTCGCTTAGATCCATTACATCTTTGATGTACAATTTTCGTCCAAAATCGTTCTATCGACGACTTGACGCACTGTGATGGTTGGTCCGAAGTAGCGCTTGAAAAAGGTTCTTGGAAAAATATGGGGGATATATTAGCTCAATAAAGCAGCGGGACATTAACTTAGAAATAAATAAAAAAACGCTCTATCCAATTGCCAACAAGCATTCAGTATGTACGGACCCTAAGATTTTCTTAACGAAAGAGTTTATCATGTTTAACCCGTAATGTTCATTAACGTGTACATCGACCCCGCAAGTAGGTGTTATAGCAAATGATTGCTATTATCACTGTTTGGCTGACGTGAGAAGAGGGGAGGACATGGGTGGGGATTCGGTTCTGAATTTTGGTGCCAATTTGGATATTTAATTGGTAGGGTAAGTATCTGTGGGGTGGAGATCAGAAAGTCAAATAAAAAAAGCTAATATAATTAAAGATCAGTCCAGGATTGAATATGAAAATCAGGGTTTGTACGGTTTCTCGGAGTTGCCTTTGCAGAATTTGATGGATATGTCTTAGGCCGATAGTGAAATTGGCCACATCGTGCTTTGGCCTAAGCACACAGCGATACGCACGCACTTCATTATCTGACCATCTTTAACCAGCCATATGGCGATGTGCCCAATAAGAAGCCGGACGGATCGACGAGAATAACGCATTTTTTGTCGTAATAAAAACTTGTTTTTTTTTTTTTTTTTTACCAGTCTGAAGTAGGAGTCCTGCGAAGCGGGGCTCCGTCGATATTGCCCAGTTCGATCCACTGACCAACTGCAACGGTATTATTGACAACTAATAACTCAATTTTATTTGCTAAAAACTTGTACACATAAATTTATTCCAAGTATCTGGACAAAAGAGGCCGTTAAACGTTAAGCGTTGAACGCTATGGCGGGTTTAAAATGGTCCGATCATGAAGCAGGCATAAATTGTCTCAATTTTCATGATATGCCTAAACGATCGCCCGACGACATTGAGTTGTAAGTTCCCTTGGCCGTGCTAATGGCATCGGGCTTTCATGTACCTAATTCTGTTTCTATTGAAAATAAATTGTAAAAACAAATTATTACCCTTTGTTGATAAAAAGAAAAGGAAACAGCAAAACTAGTTTCACTTTAGAAAAAAAAGAGAATTAAAAGAATTGAATTTATGTAAATACATTTTAAATTAGTCGCACTGCCAACGAGTTGGAGGAAAATAATGCACGGTACACACAGTATCAAACATGGCGAGGTACTTACCCATAATCAGCTTTACGAATAACTAGTTAGGTACTTGATAACCTTATCTGTTCAATTAGAATGTCAACAGCTCTATCTGGTTTGTTAATAACACAATACTAATGAACAGTATCATTAAACAGTACAGTCGTACAAAAAGTCAAGATCATCAACACCATTCGACGTTCCACTGTCTGTCCACATTAGCTCTTGTATAATTTATTTAAAGTAATAAGTAGGTACTCTTGTTTTTTGTGTAATTTATATAAGAATATGAAATATCAATGACACTCTACATTTCATAACTTTATGCATTCTTCATACGTAAAATACACAGCCATTTTATAGTCACGCAAATGAAGATAAGACATGTGCCTACAATGTATTAATTTGTGTGCTGACGGTTCCCTGCCATCATTACAAATTATTATAACCAGGTATTGTTTTAAACGGCTATTATCAAAACCATTCGTTTCAGAGTGCATACGTTAATTAATTTCCGATTTCAATTGTGATTTAATTGGTTGCGTGCCTGTTTAATAAACGTCGATTTTACGCAAAACTTGTACCTACAGCCGTTTCAGTATTTTGATCGCTTCTGTTACTTGAAACATGTGAAGAAAGATATCGTTGCACATTATTAGTACACGTGGGTAACTATGTGAACACTGCACCGCGTTATACGTTTATGGGGAAAACGTGGATTTTTATTGATAAACGCGCATTGAAGGACATTTCTATCGGTATAAGTTTGGAAGTGATTCTGTGGCGATGTCCTTTGAAAACTTATGTAATTCTTTTTTGGACTGGCTACGTCGACAAACGCTGAAGTTTTCCAACCGTGCGATCACTGGTTTAATCGAGCATATCAATTAGCAACTGCTTTTATAGCTTATAGCAGTAATTAGCTCAATATCGCGCAGTAGCGGCGACGGACACACGTAGGATTTCTTTTGCCGATACTCACTGGCGTTATTTTAAAAGACTTAATAATCTTTATTTTAATTTTAATTAGTTACGTACCTACGATTATTTTAAGTCATTGTATGTAAATATGTAGGTACACGTCAGTCAAATGAATTTTAAAGAACAAAACTTCAATAACACATGGAAATAAACGTTTAATTGATTTTGTTTTCTTTTGCTAGATCGCAGTTGGTCGCAGCACGCGGGACAACTCCATCGATGTGGACTTAACACTGGAAGGGCCTGCGGCAAAGGTGTCTCGCAAGCAAGCCACGATCCGTCTGCGGAACAGTGGAGACTTCTTTATGTCCTCGGAGGGCAAACGACCCATATTCGTGGACGGCCGGCCAGTGCTGCCCGGGAACAAAGTCAAGCTTAATCACAACACCGTCATCGAGGTTGGTGCTCGTAATGTTTTGCGACTCATTAGTCTTGCTGATTATATCATGCCCATTGTATTGTACAAACCATGATTTTGGTCATTAGGTATTGCTGTATGTAAGGCAGCTAGTGGGAAAGTTTTGAAAATATTCGGATGGTTTGCTTCATCTAGCTCTCTTAGTCCACTGCTGTAATATCCTTGGAACTGTGTTTTGGAACTTTCAGACTGTTCTAACACCGCATCGTCCCAAAACTGAATTTTAGTTTTAACTATGTTATAAAAATAAGTACTTAATTTATTCCATTTCTGTTTGTTTTACCCAGATTGCTGGTCTTCGCTTCGTTTTTCTGGTGAATCAAGAGCTGATCAGCGCTATTCGGCAGGAAGCTGTGAAAGTTAATATACCCGTGTAATTCTTAAGACAAAAATGTTTAAAAATGTAATTAATTTAAAAATAATAAACGTATATTACTGCGAACACATTTATTTTGGTCATTTATAGAACAATTTCAAAACTAGGTACCACTCGAAAACGTAATACATTAACATCCCATTAATGAACAGTCTGTGTCACACTGTTTACAAACACTCAGTTTTAGAGCAAGTGTGTCCAATATAACGTCTATCACCATACATTATCACGTGCGTTACTGGCATAAGAAGATATGCATTAACATTTAAACGACAAACAAATATCTTATTAAAATCATCAATAATAACTAATCCGTAACCCTTAATTTAAATAATTTAACCACAATAGAATATACCATTAAATTAAAGTTATAACGATGGCCAACAAGTGCAGAAAATAAAACAACAATCCACTCAATAGTGCATAACAAACATACAAGGTATTGAAAACTACGATGGAAATAAATTCTATGGTATTGGTGAACGTGAAGTAATCAGTCATCAGTCAGTAGAGGTAGCGCCGAGTATCTGCGAGGCGCGCACCAGCTCCGCCGTGCTCCGGCCGGGCCGAGGGCCGGCGCTACTCCCCGACTAGTCATTACATACACGTGCTACTAGCAAATTATAATTTTGATAAATATTCAGCCTCAACAATACCTGAGGTCATGACGTCCAAATCAACTGGACACAAATCAATTCTTAATTTTACCTTTGTACATTTATTATCCTTAAAACTTTATTACTTAAAACTACCATTTCTCATACAATATATTATGATTTAACAATAAATTAAACAATTTAACCGACCATACTATACGGAATTTTAACACATTTAAAATATTATTTTAATAACTTACATTATTTATTATAGGTAGTTAACTCTAATATATTTTATCTACGAAGGCAACACTTTGCAAATACATGTATGCAGGACTTAAAAGCACATATATTTGGTATATTTATTGAACACCCTGTACATGATATCAAAATAGTGTATTTAATAATAAAATATATTTATAGGCACGATAAGGCAAAACATGAATCGGTGAGTGCCTTGTTTATGAGATCAACAGATATTTCCAAAATGTTTAAAATGGCCAAAACGTATGGAGTAGTCCTAAATACGATATACATGATGTATACTAATATCAGCACAATGTTAAAGGCACTGTAAGCGCATTTTAAGCGCCCTCATTTAACAAAACAAGTACCTGTATATTGGAATATTAAAATGTATTTAAACCTCGCAACCTAGGTACGTATATGAAAATATTCCAGATAAATATTCTGGGTGCAATAATTTATAGACAATCTATCGGATAATAGTTTATATTTATTACGGCACGCCTGGCTCTTTAAAACGTCCCAGACGTATCGTATCGGTAGTTATTTTGCCGTGTAGGTATAAATTCAAAGTATGTACCCACGTACACACTTTCTCAACATCTATTATTTCTGAGTATTGGCTTTGGTTATTTCACGCTTTAATTTTATTACCTACCTACGCTATGCTGTTTCAATGCAACATCATTACAAACAAAATTGTTGAATGATATTGAACGAACACTTTCTTACAAAATACATGTTATGATTACATGGTATTAACAATTAAAGTGTGCAAATTTTGTACTTCGCCTACACAGTAGCATAAATACACATGTCGCAGTCAAATCAATATCTAATAGACATGATTAAACATGTGCTTACAATATAATAGGTATATGTGAGCAATCTTGACAGTACCGAAGGCACTGACCATACTAACACTAATATAACATCATTGTTAAAAACCACACAGTGATTATTTCATTGCACAAATATAAAATTTCGTACTTCAATTGAGGAGCGTTTTCACAAAGCAATACATCAGTCAAAAACTCAAAATTGTTTTTTTTTGTCGTTTCGTACTCAATCTCTGTAGGGCTACACGATGGTCTTTACGAATTTTATGTAAACGATACATAAATCATTCTAAAAGCACAACAAAGTGCATTAGTTTTTTGAAAGTGATACATCTACATCGATCGATTTTTTTCAAAACGTTAAATCAAATGCTTTTATTGTCGTTGTCTCATTCTTACAAAACTAAATAATTATTTCATCATCTTTTACATTCACATTAGTTGGATTGTTTACGTTATAGAGAGTGCACGCACTTTTTCTTTGAATTTACAATAAACTGTATGCAATAATGGATAATGATATGAAAGGTTGATGTTAAGAAGAAAAACGTCAAAATTTTTTTACGATTCGACTGTGCTCAGTTGCCTAAAACCAGCATGGTTTCTTCAAAAAAGAAAGCAGGTGTTGAAAATTTACTAAAATTCTGTGATATATCTGATGATCCTGATGCTCAGGCAGGCTTTAGGCAGATGTTCTCCAGGGTTCAGCTCTCGAAGATGACAATGTACGACGAAACTGATAAAGACCCCGTAATATAATCCATTAATATTATAAGGTGAAGTCCCCGTATCCATGCAGCAAATTCCAACTAAATGTACGGGGTTTTTGTCAAAACGTGACATCAACAGTTGATGTATCAAACTTGAAAAAACTCGATGTTTTTGATGTCATTTTGTTGGCATGTTTGTGTGTTCCTTTTTTCATTGTCTAAGTAAAAAGTATCTCATTAAACTAATTAATAAATTAATAAGCAATTTCATTTAATATACTTTATAGAAACCCTTGTAATCAAATAAATGTGATTCCTGAAAAAAAGATCATATTATGATGTATCGTTTTGAAAAAACGCTCCTCAATTTTATATCGCCCAGCTTCTATTGCGGTAACGTGCTTAGAAAAAAAATATTCAATGAAAGATCAGAAACAATAGAAATTTGGTACTAACTCCGCACGAGCATCCAGTTACCTTTGATTTAACCATACCAAAAATATAGTAAAAAATGTTAAGCTGCCACGTTAGCTGATGGATCGTGCCCATCTGGGCACGATCCATCAGCAAACGTTGCGTCCTTGCTGAAAAAAGAAGAATCACAAAATTGTTATGCTTAAAATTGAGGACGTACAACATATACGATTTGCTGATGGATTGTAAGAAATAGATGGAGAGAGAACAGGAAAGATAACATTCATTGATCAAAACCGATATCTATACCGGTTCAATTTAGATGAATATTATGTTATTTAGAGGGTCTATAACGGCCACTTAGCAACATTCCAAATGATAGCTACATGCAATCCAATGAAGTTGCTGAAAATTCACGAAGTGGGAGGAATATTGCTTAAAGTGTCCGTTTTAGACCTTCTGGTCTTTGGTAAGCTGTTATTGCCGGACGATATAAGAATGATGCACAGATTGCACAACTGGTGCTCACCAATTTGAGTTCTTTCAGCACCACAATACCCACGACAGCGACGTTCTCAACGTTGGCGACGGAAGACAGGGGGGTTATAGAGATATTACATTCAAATGGAGTGGTTCGACTAATCGATATCATGATTAAAAATAAACTCTGTAAATACAGGTACACAAAAATATGAGATATATCGGAATAAGACTTTTCTATTACCAAATTATAGTAGACTAGGTATAAGTACATTTTAATGTTAGGTGACCTTGATTGCACACACAACTTCACACACGAACAATATTTACAAACAATATACCGTGCGTCCTCGGAATGGACTCCGCCGCCAATAGGAATAATTAAAATTACCAAAAAAACACCTATATATACACAAATCCTATAAACATAATTAGAAATATCAGTATTATTTGGAATAAAATATTTAACGCAGATAATACTCATAAATTATGGCTACCTAAAATCTTGAAGGTGCAATTCTATGAAATAAATAGTTACAATAAAACTAATAAAAAAATGGAATGACAGGCACAGCAGGTAAAACGATTTACAATAAAATTTGAAAAACTTTAACAAATTGCAGATCAGATCAAATTGCACTATCAAACAATAAAATGTCTTTGCTTTCTTTTCCATATCACACTTAGTACTGAATTTGGCTTCGTTATTATACTACTCGTACATAATAAACTAACAGGGGTAACTACTAAAAAAATAGTGGGATCGTAGGAATGATAATACGAGACCTTTATCGGGGTGGGATCCATTAACACAATAGCCAATATGGCTGCAAATCATCATAAATAGACCCAAGGAACTGCGATGCTCAAAACAAACTACCTCAGTAATTATGTTTTAATCTTATGGTGTATTTAAGTCCCGAAGAAGGACTATCTGATATCGGGGGCGAAATCACAAATTTAGCACTGCTTGCAGATTTATACTTCTGGAACTTTTCAGCTAAGACATATGTTCTTTTCCGATGGCTGTATACAGCTTTCGTTTTCTTTCTAATCGCCATTTTGTCAATGAAATGGTTTTTTTCTATAAACACCCACGGTTGCCATTTCCTACCCGTTAAATCTGGGTTAAAATCATCTTTATTTGAAGTACTAGCATAGTGAGAACCATTAAGATTTTTCTTAATGACTACTTTGGGAATAGCTTTTTTTGTTTTTTTAGTATTTTCTTTATGCTTCTTAAATTGTATTTCATCTATACTTTTAAGGACATCTTCAAATTTAGGCTTTGGTTTCTTAGGAATGCGCGGAATATTAGCGTTTGGTTTATTCAGTTTTGGTTCATCTTTGGATATTTTTAATTGCTTAAGTTTCATTAGGCTATGTTGAGGTAATGAAAGTTTGACCTTTAAGTCCCGAATTGATTCTTTTAACGGTGGAATGTATTTTTGAGCTGCTTTTGTCAATAATGGCCGATTATGTGAGTGCAAATATTCCTTTTCTTCGGTAAATTTGCAACTCGATCTATTATTAACTCGGCTAATATCATTAATTTGTGATATTCTAGAACCTTTATAGTTTGTTATTTTTAGTAATATGGCAGAGTTCTTTTCCTCAGATGTTGTTGAAGACACTTCTGGAGAGCTAGACGTATAAACGGCATCTTCATCTTTTTGATTGTATGTAAATACATTATCAACGCTTGATTCACATGAGTGTACGGTATCTCTAGTTTTCGCAAAAATTTCAATGGAATGCGTATTTTCGCGCTCACTTTTATCAACATTGATGTCCACAACGATATCTAAAGCATTCCCTTTGCTTTGAAATGAAGGAAATGTTTCAATATCCATGTTTTCTTTGTTTTCTGGCGTTTCTTTAGTATTTCCTTTTCTAGAAGGAAACATTGCATCTATAAATTGAGGAACATATGGTGATACTGGTCGCTCATTAGATTCTGATAACATTTTTTCTAAATAATCGTTATCATAATACTCTTCAGAAACGCGAGTTTCTCTGTTATAAAGGGTTTTGTTTACATCCTTTTGTGGAGTATTGTACAAGGTTTCTACTAAAAGAGCGTCATCACTGCACATTTTGTCACCATATATGAATTTGACTTTGTCAGTATGCTCACTGCTACTAAAAACACCGGTTTCGTCGTTATCAAATACAATATCATCTTTAGGAGAAGAAGGTGTACATATTTCAATGTCTTCTGCAACATCGTCACTTATGACTGTTTCTACACAGCCAACATCTTCATCCCAAGATTCTTCCAGTGTTTTATCTTCTTCACAATCCAATACAAAAGCATTTGAATAATCACATGCGGTTTGTTGTTGTGGACTTACTGCAACTTCCGCCAGTGTTTCTATGGTTTCATCGTGATTAGTACAGCTATTTTGTATTTCAGCTATACATTCTTCCGACAGTTCTGTATAACACACTTTCTCTGGTTCCTCGTTTTCTTCTTCAGCAATAATACAGCTATTATCTATCACAATACAAAACGAAACATTTTCTTCGTTATAAAAAGAAGAAACAGATTTTCGTCGGTTATGATGTATGATGTTGCACAATTTTTGTGCTAGCAAGTTATTATCAACCGTATTAATTTTTCTGCGCTTAAATGGCCAGATAAATTGTAGATTCTCTTCATCATCTTGTTTTGGCCGTTCATCACTATTATACATATTTAAGGCAGAATCCGATAGTGACCTCTTAAGCCGCTGACATTTTTTATATGAGACATTGTTTGCTTGTAATTCATTGAAAGAAATTCGTACAGGATCAAAATTATCAGGTGATTCTAAGTCTACTTGTTTATCTTCGTCCGGTTCATCACACTGCTCTATTTCGTCTTGGTACGACTCTGACAAAACTTCTTCTATGGTTGCCACTGGTACTTCACATAGTGTTTCAATTGTACTGTGATGTTGTGTTTCCGAATTGATGTCTGTATTTTCAATGCTATCAGATTCCAAAGAAGGATCGATCGCGTTTATTTCGTTGAATTCACAAGTAATCACTGGCGTGCCAGCAGCAATAATTTTATCAAATTCATTCAATTCGGATTCACTTTCTTTACTATTAATTCCTTCATCTTTTACACTATCTTCGCATTCTATGTGTTCCTTAGAATTAACATTTTCATCCATACTGTTGTCTAAAATAGCCGTACTTGAAACATTGGTATCCTTTGTTTCCATTACTGTATCATTCAAATTATCTTGATTTTCATTCACATTTTCTGTTACACTTTTATGATACAGATTTCCAGCATCTTCCAATAATACGGCTTTTTTTAAATCACAAACGGAAACATCATAATCATCATTTACTGATATTGTATTAATTGTTTCGGCAGAATCAACCAAAACATCATTATCTATGTAGCTTTTTGCTGATGCATTGTTACATATTCCTTCAGGAAACGTTAGTAATTTTTGAATCCAAGGTGAATATAATTCTTTACTACCATACCAAATATTTCTTATAATCGGCTCTTCGTGTTGGTATTCTGGGTCTCCTTTAACTGACTGATCAATATCACATGGATCTGAATTTTCCTGACTGCTCTGTGTATCTTCGCCACATGTTTCTTCAAAATCCATGAATTCTTTTTCTCTGTCTGTGAACTCTTCTGATGATTGAGACGTACTGTCTTCGTCGGTATCACTTGTTTGACTTATCTCAAAGTCCTTTGAAATGGAATACGATTCTGAGTTTTTATTTTTAGGTATGAATGACCTACAGTCTCCAACATCAGCTATATGATCTTTCACAAAGCCCTTCGATATTGTATGTGATTCTGAATTCATATTTTGTGGTTGAAATGTTGTACTGTCTTCAATATTATCAGTTATTTGACTTTCCACTAAGTCTTGTGGATTCGGTTGTGATTCTGAATCCATATTTTGAGGTTGGTTTTTCGTACTGTTTTCAACGTTATCAGTTATATGATCTTCCACGAAGTCCTGTGGAATCGGTTGCGATTCTGAATCCATATTTTGAGGTTGGTGTTTTGTTCTGTTTTCTAAGTTATCAGATTCATGATCTTCTACAAAGTTCTGTGGAATTGGTTGCGATTCAGAATCCATATTTTGAGGTTGGTGTTTTGTATTGTTTTCAAAGTTATCAGTTACATGTTCCTCCACAAAGTCCTGTAGAATCGGTTGCGATTCTGAATCCATATTTTGAGGTTGGTGTTTTGTACTGTTTTCAACGTTATCAGTTACATGATCCTCCACCAAGTCCTGTGGAATCGGTTGCGATTCTGAATCCATATTTTGAGGTTGGTGTTTTGTACTGTTTTCAACGTTATCAGTTACATGATCCTCCACAAAGTCCTGTGGAACCGGTTGCGATTCTGAATCCATATTTTGAGGTTGGTGTTTTGTACTGTTTTCAACGTTATCAGTTACATGATCCTCCACAAAGTCCTGTGGAATCGGTTGCGATTCTGAATCCATATTTTGAGGTTGGTATTTTGTACTGTTTTCAACGTTATCAGTTACATGATCCTCCACAAAGTCCTGTGGAATCGGTTGCGATTCTGAATCCATATTTTTAGGTTGACTTGTCCTACTGTTTTCAACTTCATCAGTTAGATGATTTTCCACAAAATCGTTTGAAATCGGTTGCGATTCTGTATTCGTATTTAGAGATTGGATTTTGGTTCTGTCTTCAATTTCATCACTCGCATGATCTTCAAAATTATTTGAAACTGGGTGCGATTCTGAGTTCGATTTAAGATATTGAAATTTTGTCCTGTCTTCAATTTCATCGCTTATGTGATCTTTCACCAAGTTCTCTGTAACCGAATGTGATTCTAAATTCGGTTTAAAAAATTGCATTTTTGATATTTTGTCATCCATTAGATCACTTATATGATCCACCGAATTCGTTGACACTGGATACGATTCTAAATACGTATCTAGGTTTTTGACTTTCGTCCTGTCTTCGATTTCATTTCTTATATTTTCTATCACAAAGTTTTTAGATACCAGCTGCGGTTCAGAATTCGGATTTAGATTTTGGATTTCTGTCTTGTCTTCGACGTCATGAGTTACATGATTTTCCACTAAGTCCGTTGAAATCAGATGCAAGTTGGAATCCGCATTTTGTGGTTGGACTATCGTACTGTCTTCAACATTATCAGTAATATGGTCAGTCACAACATTCGGTTCTAAATTCGTGTTTAGATGTTGGATTTCTCTCTTGTTGATGGATATTTCATCATTTATATGATCAGTCCTGATTTCAATTTCATTACTTTTTGTCACCACGTCATTTGAAACCGGATGCGATTTTGAATTCGTATTTAGAGATTGAATTTCAGTACCGTCTTTAACGTCATCATTTATTTGATCTGAGATCGATTCCACAGTGCTGTCTGTACTTTCATAGGTATCGGAATCAGAATCTAGAGAAGGATCGTTCACATTAGTCTCGCTATATTGAGAAGTGAGCAATGGGGTGTTAGGAGTGAAAATGTCAACGACTTCATTCTCTGGGGGCTCAATTTCTTTATTATTCAATGCTTCATCTTTAACACTGTTTTCACATTCGATGTGGTCCTCTGAGGATACAGTGTGTATTGAGTTAATGTTTGGAGAATGGATTAAGTCAGATTGGATATTTCTAAATGTTTCTTCACTTGCCAAGACATTTTTGTGGGGTGGTGATGTACCAGTTGCAATAGGATGGCTTACTTCGCTAGATTTGTCTATTTCCAAAGTGTCGAAACCCGTATTAGAGTCAGCGTGTATTGAACTATTTATTTTATCAACAAAACTATGATAGCGACTAAAGTCTTTGTCCACCAGAACGTTGGTAGTGTTTTCGACTGTGTCCATTTCATATTTTTCTTCTAAACTTCCTGTATGCTTTTGAGAAATCTCTATTTCGATTTCCGTTAGGGTACAATTTGTGTCTTCTTTCAATACATTGCTTGATGAGTTCTCACTGTCACAGAAATCCTTTTCAGAATCTTCAGTACCAATGTTACACACAAGTTCATTAATGGATATTTCTGTTTTTGGAGCCGGTTGTGCACTGCTAACTTCCTGTATGTTGTTTGAACTGCATTTGCCCAAATCAGTCTCTATTGTTTGATAGCTCTTATTATTTGTTGGAATTTCTTCAAAGCTTACTTCTTTGTTATTTCGCTTAATTTCTTTGATTGGTTTTGGTACATGTTGACTGTCTTTTTTACAGTCAAGAATACTATCTTTTTCTTTATTTTTATCTAAATTTCTAATATTTTCACTTTCTTCATTAGTAAAGACAGGAAGTAAGCTAACTGAATCTGATGATGAATCATCTTTATTTAAAGTGTTTAAAGAATTTTCTACAACTTGTGTTAAAGTCTTTATTTGTGACTCAGTTTTTGTTTCCGTTTTGTCTGAACAGTTAAGGATGCCTGTTTTGTTTAAACTAAAATCTATTGCAATTTCCACAGGCACCTGTTTTTGGTTTTCTGCCTCTTGAACAACAATGTGATCAGATTGTCTTTCTTTACTTGAAAGGTTTCCTTGTGAAGTCAAATTGATTGGAGCCTGCTGAATATCCATGATTACTTTATTCAAACTATTCGCAAAATCCGAATTTTCTTCATGATTCTTTACGTTTTCGGGATTTTTTATGATCACACTATCAGTTCTATAAGCATTAACATTGTGCTTTATGAGAGTTTCTTTGGGCTCAAAGGGTTTGGTTTTACGGTACTTACTTAATTTTGAAACCTCTTTTTCAGATTCAACCATATATGGTGATTTTACAATATCATAATCTGGTCTAGGAGTTGTATTATTGAATTTATCTTTAAGTTGGTTGGGTGACTGATCTAATATTTCTAGTGATGGCAAGTCTCTTAGGGAGGTTTGCAAAACAGTATTATCTCCTTTATTAGCATTAATAAATTGTTGGTTGACTTCTGGGAAGTTCAACTCAATATCATTGTCAAGTCTGGGAAGAGAAGCTAGACATAAGCCAGAATTACTTTCCAAGTCCTGTATACTGTAGCTGCTTTTTATTGAATCCATCGTGTTGCTACTGGAAAATTGTGTATTTATCATTTTGCAGCTTGGAATTCTCAAATTGTCACTCATATTCATATGGTGATCAGTTCTTTTCATCATGTTACAATCAATGTTTTCATTCATGCTATTCAAGGGTGATTTAAGCATGACTGGATTTGCAACCTTCTCTATTGATCTCTCTGCCAAAATGTTTTGGACGGGGGCGGCAACTTCTACATTGAGCATTTTAGGACTACAAGGTTTTATTTCAAAATTACATCCAACTTCTTTATGAATGACCGACTGACTTATTTTAGCTTCCACATCCAAAGGTGACACTGGTCTCGGTGGTAGTATCCCAGTTGCCACTTTCTGATGAGCTCCTTTCATTGGCATATGGTACATTGACTCTTTAGGGGTAGGTGCTCTGTAATTATTCATATGTGATGATTCTATTACTTCTTCAAATTGATTGAGTAATTCAATACTATTGTATCCTTTGATATTTTCAGGTAATTTAGAAACTTTTTGAATATGTTCATATTTTGCAAGCTCCTCACTAGGAACATTTACCAGCCCAAGAACATATAGTTGTTCTTGACTAGCTTCATGTGAGTGTGATTTGCCAAAATTATTTTTATCACTAGAACCTGTCTGAACCACTATTTCTTTAGAACCATTTACTTCTTGCTCCTCATCCCCTTCATTCCACATTTGCAAGAATTGTCTAACATCTATTTGCTTCTTGTCATTGGATGCATTATTATTATTAGAATTTAATTGCGACTTTGACATCATAGGTGACGTTCTAACTATTTGTCCATATCTATTATCATAATATTTTCTAATATATTCATTTGGTAATCTATTGATACCAGAATCAATACTTCTAACACTTGCAGTAGATGATTGGCTCACATATCCACAGTCTTCTTGAGAAGTTCCAAGGGTATGTGCAGTATCATTACTGGTGTTAGAATCTGTAGGCGATATTGCTATTGTATTGGGTGAAAACACAGGTGCATGTCTTGACATAGGATTGTGAATGTTTGTATTAGGGTCCATGTTTCTAAAATGAGCCATATGTTCATAACTTTTTATATGTTGAGTATCTTTTTTGTAATAAGGATTTAGTGGCATGTTGTGCATGTTTAATGTGGAATAATTAGGCATTATTACTTGGCTCTTCATGGGTATTCTTGCCATTTCATTGACAAAGTAGCTTTCAGATGGGGGATATATTTTAGGTCGGCTATTTTCATATTCAATATATGTTTTAGTGTTGCTATCATAAGGAAGTTTGTTGGGAGGTATTGATTTCATATGGGCATCAGGAGGGTATGAATGCATTTTGTTTTGGGGACTATTTCCAATGACTGCATAGTTTGGATGGATTACTTGATTACGATATTGAATGTTGTAGTTAGGGCCAAGACCTTGAGGATTTCTTTGATATCCTTCTATAGCTGGTTCAGCAACTCTGCTATCGAGATACTTAATGGGACCATATGTAGGATAGGGGTGAGGTGGCACAGACTTCTGTACCTCATATTTATGAGAAGGAAAGCCAGGCGGGGGATGGAATGGATTAGTATAATTACCAATGTATTCATACCTTTGCTGAGGATACCTTTCATTTATAGTGGGATATGGCTTGAAGCGAATATTTCCTTCTTGATAATATGGTTCAGCATACACAAAGCTCGATTCTTCTGCCGCAGTTCTATGAGGTCGGGGCACTACTGGTCGAGGACCAGCACAACTGGGGTAATCTTGATATTGGTACGGTTCAGGAGCACCATACATCCTTGTAGAACGTAAATTAGCACTGCCCGGCAGCCATCCATGAGGAGCAGTCCGAGTATGAGTGGTATTTGCACTAGGTAAACACATTTCAGGGTTCCTAACATTTTTATGTTCATTATTGGTAGGATTAACAGCATAAGGCACATCACAGAACTTTGCCTCTTGTGGCATATTTATCTTGATATTCTTAGATAGACCGTTACTTCTATCAGGTACTTGAGCATAATTGGTGTCATCATTTACTTTGATAGCGTTGTATGTAGGCGGTACCATGATACGCTGCATGTTCTCTTGGAATGTTTGTCTTGGTGATATGTTTCTTGTGGGGTTCTGGTAGTTGGTTAACTTATGGGGGTACTCGGGCGGTCGACGATACGTGTTGTCCATGTATGGCCATGGTTCGGCTGGACCTTTTTTTATGTGATACGCTTCGCTGACGGCGGGCGGAGGCACGATTCGGTCAGGTCCGATGACGGCACACGGCCGCGCGTTCTGTACATCCACTTTGCCCGATGAGTTAGATCCAATTTCTTGATATGACTTATTTCTGTCACAGTGCAGCGCGATACCGCCACCTTGAGAGTACTTGCTGCCGTCATTATTGCGTTCGCTTACAGCAGACTCCGTTCTCAAGTCTTTAGCATCCATTGCCACGGTAACTTGGACACATATTCGTACTCGGTGTTAACATTTTTCAGTTGTAGGCTATTTTAAATTCCTTGGAATAACTCAATAACCAGAGGTTGCACAAAACCATTTCCATTCTGAAATATAAACAAATTATCAGATAGTGACAACTGTCAAAACAATATGCCACATATGCCTCCTCATAATTGGGAAGCCTAACTTAGCACATCGAGTATTAACTTTAAATATCAAACATACCCTAAGAATTTCTTCTGATTTCGTGAAACATCAATATTATTTCCAAGGAAACACCGATTTATTACGTTTTGAAGTCGCCCTTAAATAATGATGTTACCCAAACTAAAAATTAATATGCAGCAGGCAGCAGGGTTGCACGTAGTTGGTACAGAAATTGAATGTTAACTCAAGAATATTTTTAATTTAAACTTAGGCTAATTCATACCTATTTACGTATTAATTAAAATAAGACAAAGTTTCAAAAAATGGCTTACGATTGTTTACCAAGTTTAATTTAGTCGATTATAACGTATTCGTTCTATCTACAATTCGCCAAGAACGTGTTTGTTGTTGACTGATTTTGACATATGAGTTCATAACATGAATGAGCTCGCTTTCTATTGACAGGCTTACAGGATAGCACGAATATAAAGTTGTTCACGAAGAAAGAGATGAAGAATCCAAAAATGACAGTTCATGTTTTGACACTGATCAAAGTGACATTATTGACATTACTTACTTTTCTCTTCGATCAGTACCCCTATATACAAATGTACTCTATGATCAGTTGCGTGAATGAGTGCGTGAATGAGAGTACGATTTCACGCACTTTAAATATTTTTATTTCACTAAAAGTAGTCAAGATTTCTCCGTAATGAAATATATTTCTATTAGTTCAATATTGACTTTAATTTTCGCTGTCTATGTCATTAACACTATTTGGACATTAGCTGAAATATTTATACCGCCAGAATGTAGTCGTGGCGAGAGATGTTTTTCGTCATATTTAGCTTCAAATCCTGTGCAGCATCTAGTTCTCTATACTTCTGTAAAAGAGCATCCATACTTAGATGGTTCTACTGTAGAAAGTGTTTCAAAAGTGCACACTTCTCTTAAGTTTGACTATAGAAATCCGGCAACTTTGTAAGTATTTGTAGTACAAGTTTGAGTTCGGGCGAAAACTAAAAAGTATGTTACGAATTTCAGGCAAGAATTAATTCTGGCTTTTTTTTAGTGATATTACATTGAAAGTGCCGCGTAAAACTCGCAACAATGGTACATTGTTTATGCATGCAGTTTTATTGGATGAGGGGCGCTTATACAAGGAGTTTGATGAAATAGTACGCACAGAGTCCATACACACTCTGCCTCTGGTCACATACACAGAACCACAGGCTGCAACATTTAATCTTCTTCAGCAAAACGTGAGCTACTTATTGCTAGTATTTGATCATGTCATATTATGCTTTCTACTGGGTGGTTATGCTCTATTAATAATTGTATGTTATTTTCAGGGTAAAAAAGAAGTAGAAAAGAAATCAGTTCGTCCATACTCTCACATAACTACATCGGCGCCGCTGTCTATTCTCACAGATGATCTGAGGCTACCTGCCAATAAAATACCTGGTGAATTGTATCCTTACATAAGGTAACATCTATACTTTTATAATATTATAAAGCTGAACAGTTTGTTTGTTTGTTTGAACACAGCTATTATCAAAACTGCTGGTTTAAATATAAAAAAATCTTTTTGTGTTGGATAGTCCAGCTATCAAGGAAGGCTGTAGGCAACGACGATATAATACTCAGATCCTTGGATCGTGCATGCGGAGTCAACCGCATGCACGATCTAAGGAACAAAAATTATTCTGTCAACTCGCTGAGGCACTACGTAAGCGAGGGGGATGGGGTACTGCATTGTGATTGGCTAACTCAAGGTCTGTTCTGTCTCAACGTATGTTTACGGCTCACAGGATTGGTCGAAATGAGACGAATATAAGACTTTTTTGCCTAATGTGTTGATAGACATCGGTCACCTGTTATTATGAGTCTAGTATTATATTGTCGTTGGCTGTAGGCTGTAAAACACAGCTAGTCTTTTATAAAACATTAACCAATATTATGGGGTTGGCACAGAGGTGACAAGATGACCTGGAAGTGTCCCACAAGGTCTGGTTTGAGGAAACAGGATAAGAGCTTTTAGGAGGTATTGGGGGAGGCTTTTGTCTACTAGTGGGAGTGGCTAAAGAAGAAATGAACATGTTCATTCTCTTTGAGGAAAAAAGTACGGATTGTCTATGAATGATATCTTATTGATGACTCATTCTGTGCCACCTTAATTTATTTGCATTATATCTTTCAGGGTCAGAAATGGTAAATTTTTACCTATCTTACAACACAATGTATTGAAGTCCAGATTGGCTCACTACCAACTGCTAAACACTAGCTCAACGGAAGTCAATATAACAGTGAATGTGTCACCAACGTCGTATGGATCCCTGCGGTTGGCACTACATGTTCGGCTGGCCCTAGAACAGCTGTTTTCTCTTGGCTTCAGTCAGAAAGATGTAGATGATGTTAAAGGAATATTTGCGGATACCAACTTATATTTGCTATCAGCTACTGTATTGATTGCCAGTTGTCATGTAAGTTTTATCCATACTAATGTTATGAATAAAAGCTTGTCTATTTTTTCACAATATAATTTTTTTTACACTGGGAGAACCTTCACTCCAAATGGGGAAAAGCTGCAGAAAAAAAAATTGTATGCCTTACAGTTGAACTTGCTTTAGATGTGCTGGCGGCATGATGGGCGCAGCGCGCAGTGGCTGAGAGATCGACCTACCACTTGCTCTGCCACAGCAAGCTCGTCACGCATGTGCAGATCAAAAACCTAGTTCATAATAATTTATAATCCAGGATGTTATCTAACGAGTGAAGCTAATGCATAACAGTTACTTATTTTTAAAGATATCAAACATGTGTATCAAGCAGTATAAACAAGATCCACACAATTTGCTTTGTGTATGCAAGGATTTTAACAGTATTGTATGGCTGAAGTATGTAATGAATGTATTTTCATTTCAGTTATTGTTTGACTTCCTGGCCTTCAAGAATGATGTATCGTTCTGGCGTAGCAAGCGCTCCCTGGCGGGGTTATCTGCACGCACCGTGTTCTGGCGCGCGTTCTCACAGATGGTCATATTCTTCTACTTGCTGGATGAGCAGACTTCTCTTCTTGTTCTTGTGCCGGCTGGTATCAGCGCGATTATTGAGGTAAGATCAATTTGTATGCCATTATTTTTTCGTTTATTGCCCGTGGTACTACTGGTTGCACTAAAAAAATATGGTACTACTAGATAGCTTGGTAGGACCACAGGGTAATTACAACAACAACAATGGGTAGTACCACGAGTAATAAATGGTTTTTTTTGCCATCCATATTCAGTATTCATCAGTATACATTCATTTATTTATTATACTAATTCAGTAGTTTTCATCCTTGCAAATTGATGTTACAACATCATTTACACCACAAAAGTATTATTAAAATTTATATTTATACAGTATTCTTTATATTTATACAGTATTCTTTATATTTATACAGTTATTGTTGTGTATGCTGTGCTAATGGATTTGAATGGCAAACAAATATACTATGATCTGAGCGTAGTTTATTTTCATAAGTGCCTGTGGCCTGTGGGATGATTTTTGAACTTGAAACACAGAACAAGTGCACATATACCGCAGATAAAACGATGGCGATTAAAAGTAACAAAGTGTATATTTTAGCTATGGAAGGTGACGAAAGTCCTGCACCTGCGCATATCGTTCTCTGGTTGGAGGCTGCGCGTGTGGAGGGACACCAGCGCAGACGCAGGAGAGAGGAGTACGGCCAAGGCAGACGCCGAGGCCATGAAGTATCTGTCCATGCTACTGTACCCGCTCTGCATAGCTGGCGCCATCTACTCGCTTGTATACGAGCCGCACAAAAGGTATTTTGTACTATCTACTGAATAGCGCAATTCTAGTGATACAACCAACATCTGTTCTGTAAGTAAACTGCGACAATGCATTAATTAATATTTTCTTATATATTTTTATTTTAAATAGTACTTATATTTTATGCCTATCAGCCTATTCCAGTTGAACTGGATGCATTTGAATACGGAATACCAATATTTTATATGGAATGCTTGCTTATAACCTTTACAATTTAATATTTCAAGATTCTTCTTAGTTTCTGATATTCTACTTCTAAATATAAAATAAAACTTCACCTCTAAGTCAGCATTGGTATGTGACCGAAATGGTTAAAATTTTGTTTAAAACAGTATAAGGTTCAAAGTCATTTGTAGAAGTGATTTTGAATGAAAACCAACTTTTTCTCTACAGTTGGTACTCCTGGGCACTGCACAGCATCGTAAACGGCGTGTACGCATTCGGGTTCCTGTTCATGTTGCCGCAGCTGTTCGTGAACTACCGCCTGCGGTCGGTGGCCGCGCTGCCGTGGCGCGCCTTCATGTACAAGGCGTTCAACACCTTCATAGATGATGTGTTTGCTTTCATCATAACGATGCCCATCGCTCACCGAGTAGCTTGTTTCAGAGATGATCTCGTGTTCCTTGTTTATTTGTATCAGAGATGGTGAGTCTAGCTTTTAAATTTATACAACGTGTAACGTTAATAGCGCAAAACCTCTCGTGGGGTAACTCTCAGCCCATGTTACTGAACAATGTTTGTTCAAAGAACTTTGGAAATTCGCAAAAAAATTTTGCTTTTTCATACAAAAATGAGAAATTGAAAAAAAAAAAAGATTTATCTTACTGATGGGCCCAATCAATTTCTCATTTTGTACGAAAAAGCTATCACACAACGCCATCTAGTCCCAAGCTAAGCAGAGCTTGTGTTATGGGTACTAGACAACTGATAAACATACTTATAATACATATTATATGTAGATAAATTACACCCAGACACAGAACAAATGATCATGCTCATCACACAAACATTTGTCCTGGGTGGGAATCGAACCCACGACCCCCGGCATAGCAGTCAGGGTCACTAACCACTAGACCAACAGGGCAGTCAAGTAATAACGATGTAGCATAAAACCGTCTTCAAGGTCCTTCCTATCTCCGCACCAAAATTCATCAAAATTGCTTCTGCATTTTAGGCGTCGAACAAACTAATCAGGAAAGGTGAAGCGATGACCTTCCTAAAGTGGTCGTTTACAGGATGTGAGTAGCCGGTGATCGGCGATTGGAAAGGCCTATGACCAACAGTGGACTGAACGAAAAAGAACGTTGGCCAACATTATCACCATCAGCCTATAGAGGCTGATGGTGATAATGTTGGCCAACATTCTTTAAAAAAGGAGCCCCAGTCCCAGCTTGATGTAATCAATTTTGTACTGTGTCTAAATCAGGGTTGGCATGATTAAAACAAGTTGTTTTAAAACACCTGTTTAAAACAGTGTTTAAAACAGTTTGAAATTAAACAGTGTTTTTTATTACCCGTTTCAACTACTTTTCAAGTCGGATGAATGCATTTAAAATGAAAATAAATTAATATTCAGGAGTCTAAATAGCTTGACATGAAACCATTTGAGTATATGCCATTGCTATGTCATATATTTTAACTTTTATGAGCATTGTTATGAAATAATTCTTAAAAATATTAGAAAAAAAACATCACATGATTTTTTTGCATTGATCATTTTTCGTAAAAAATTCATTACAAAGGGCGAATTTGAAATTATGTAGTCTAGAAATGAAACATAATTGATTTATACGTTTAGACATCGACAAATAAGGTAGAAAAAAAATGAAAAAAGCCAGAAACTAAAAAAAAACAAAAAAAACATTTGTTTAAAACATTTTGAACTGTTTGTTTTATAAATTTGAAAAAAAACTGTTTTTTTTCCAACCCTGGTCTAAATGAACATAATGTTTATTTCAGGTTGTACCCAGTTGATAAAACCCGCACGGACACTGCCTCCAGCATGGATGAGAACCCTGAGGAGCTGGAGCCAATCAAGCAGAAAGATGAATAGTGGATGAGTAATTATTATTTTGAGATTTCCATAGTACCATAAGGAGGCTGTTTAAGGTGCTACTTTAGTCAGCGCTACGACTAGACTATTAAAAAAGACATTTTGTGTTGTCTTTGATATGTTATGCAAAAAGTTTTCATAAAGACAAAAAAGACTAAAACAATTACATGCATTTAATAGATTGCGGTAAAACTATGTTTATTTAGGAAAAATAATATTTTTACAATTTTGTGAGCGGAATTTTTGGATCAGATAATATAATAATGATAATTACTTGAATCGTAAATATCGTGATAGTTATTAAACAAAAAGACAGAGTACTACGAATTATGTATGATATTACATATTTTATTTGTAATGAGTTGCTATTAGCTAATGTTCTTCCTATTAATTTAGAGTAGAAAAATAGATGATTTTTCATAAATGCTCAGGGTTTGTGTTCAGGGTTTTATCGATAGTAAAAAATTAATTGACTAGAATCAGATGAGATTCTATGCCGGTGGATGATTTTGATATGACCTTCGATATTATATAAAATGTAACCAACTCAACTCTGGACAGAGGGCTTTCCTATTGACTGCTAGTGTTCTTTAAATGGGGGACTAATGTGCACTCCAGCAGGGCTATTGGCTAACTTGATAGTCACTGACCAGCAGTTGTCAACTGAACTTGGATGGCTCTGATAACTTGATGATATTTTATCGACTGTTATGAGGCTAAGTTGAGGGCACTCCTCAACTCAAGAGCGTTAGAATATTTCATTTTAGGGTACATTAACATTTATCAGTTTCATTGCAAATGCAAAAGCCAATACGAAATTTACCTTTTGACACCAGAGCAAGTAATCATCATTTGAACTGTCAACAGAGATACGCAATAGCCCCGCAGATCATAGGTTTTGTTCCAGCTCATGTTGCCTACCATCTATGAGGTCTGCCGCAACTCCTGGCTGTATTAGGGCGCCTCATATTGGCTATTTTGCATCCCACCCTTTGGGCATCCGCATACATGGCCCGACCTTCTTCCTTTAGTGTGGCCTAAATGGTCAGTTAGCTTCGGGCCTATACATGGTTATGTCACAAAAAATGCATCTGTCATGCATGCCACTCTCTTTTACACAATGGCATGCCAACCCCAAGTTTATAAATCGTTGCAGCATTATTATTTTTTTACGTGGTAAAATCATCAAACGAGTCCTCCCACCCAGGGCAGGACGGGAGGGACTATCAGACTCGTACTGGCTAAAATCCACGCTGTCCTTCAATAGCCCTTTACGTTCCGGGGTCACGGTAATTCGTGAGGGCCGCGCATAGAACGCGTTCTCAAAAGTTGCTAATTATGATTAAATTGAATAACCAGTGTAGTGTTTCATGCGTATAAGATTTGAGAGAGATTACTACCTAATTACAATTCGACATAATATTTATTTGTGATAATTACTCTTATTGTAAAACAATGAAATAGTGTAGGATTGTGTTCTGTATATTAGCATAAATTTGCGTTGTCGTTTAGCTCATTATATTGTTTACATTTTTAATTATTATTTTTTAATTAATAGTTAATATTGAAATCGTTAGACATACCGAACGACTGCACTATTCGGGCGGAAATGAATAAATTTATCGGAATAATTGAGCGAGAAGGCTACCCTATTTACAATTTGTCAACGAAACAAATACGTGCCAATTTCGTGAAGGGGTCAGTAACGATTTGAATCTTCGGTGTTAGTATGTAATGTACGAATAATACAGTTTGGTGCTTGTATAGAACTTTGTAGACCATACAGAATAGGCAGCTGCCTGTTTCATTTCACAAATCAGGATGATTTATTGTCCAATAGTCTTTCTATTCTATAAATAACAGGGATTCATAAATTATCAGGGTTTTTATTTACCGTGTCACAAATCGTGTTATTTAATAATGATAGGTTCAGATTGGTAAAGGTAGAATCTTTGGTCTAATTACCATTATTATATATAAATTCATTGTGTTTGTGAGATTAAATTCATAGTCAGAAATTTCTATTTTTAGATGTTTATGAAAGGTCACCTGTCTCAATCGAAGCTTTGAATCGGGCAATCCCTTTAATATCCCTTACACACTATGCTGCTATTGAACAAAGCGTGGAGAAATGGGTAGTTTATGACATTATACCAGTGCGGCAAAGCCCGCTGACTATGCCGCCGGCATAGTGTGTGCAGGCGGCATGCCTTGTCATGCACTGGCATGCGGTCAAAATGGGACTGCATACTCGTGTGACAATACCGACCGGGTATTATAAGTGAATGTATATGTGGACTTATTGTATACAATTGATAGATTACGTGGTTGTGTACTAATAAAATATTTGATAATGTCACGAATAACTATAAAAATTTTTATGAAATCCAGAATTGAAGAGAAAATTGAAAGCATTTATTAAATTAATTTAATATTTTTATTGCCTCCTCACAATAATCGGGATTATTTATATTAGTTAATAAAATCTATTTATTTAGAGAATTGTCATTATAATAAGTATAAAATCATGCAAGACTTCTAAGGCAGATTTATTAACCTTTAAATTCTATGTGAGCTACTTAAATTATTATTTAAACAATTATAAGACCGTGTATTTGTAGTAAATATTTAATTCATAACAAAGCTAGCAAGCTTCCTTCCATAGATTTGTAGAAAAACAGACAATCCTATCGTCTGTTGACCTATCACCTATATACAAAAAACTGTTGAACTTAGTATAATAAAGTAATAATGTATTGATTACTAGTTACTGGCGATAAATGTCGCATATCGACCTTTGGAAAGAGATAATCGGGTAATTTTTAAAAGTCGTGCATCTCTGTCACACGAGGCACTAATCAACGAACGCCCGCCACATCAACGACAATCGATACGTAGTGTGTGACAGAGATAACGCTATATGAAGCCGAAACTAGGCGATTATTTCTTTCCTAAGGTCGATGTGAAATATTTATCGCCGGTACCTTACACATAATAAAAATATACCTTATATATAAAGTGTTAAGGTTGTTTGTTGCTAGCCGTTAATAATTTTGTAATCTGACCGTAAAAATGGCATTTCGAGTGTTAAAAGAAGTTTATCTTTGCACAGTTTTCTTATACCTCGATTTTTGTGTAGGAATTGCAGTCTAGTACTGTTTTCAATACCGCTAACTTCTTGCTGGATGTGGGATACAATATGGAGTTTCACTGCGAGATTTAGCGGTCAGTGGCGCTACAAGCGTAACGTAAACAACTTCAAGTGTAGCTTCGAGTGTGTAGTGTATGTCAAGTTAATCATACAGTAAATGACATCATGCGCTGGTAGCACCATCTGAGCCGAGCTTTGCGTGAAGCCTAGGCTTGTGCGGGAGAGGCGAGAGCCAATGGGAGCTCCCATTGGCTCTCGCCTCTCCCGCGCAAGTTTTCTATCCCATCTATCGTAGTTATGGCAGCAATAAGTATGTATTTATTAACAATAATCCATAACAACTTACTATACAGGATAGGTGGTTGGTTATTTATTAGTTTGGATACATAATATTATTATTAAAAATAACGAAATTCCTACTTTCTTGAAATCTTCTTTATAATCCTCGATATGCCATATTCATTTTTCAGGTACTTACCAATTAATATTTAAAATGAGACTTGGACTTTATTATTTGGTTGTTTATGAATGAAATTATGGGATCTATTCATGTGATTGACCTTTATTGCGCAATAAAATTATGTCTTTAATTACATATTGATATGTTTAATTTGTCCTGTCCTCACTTCCGAGCCATATTCCAAATACACACATCAAAAGTGTCTAGGGATCAAGCATTTTTATGCGGATTTCTTGAGATTGAGATGTGGCTTTGTAATAAATTTATGATTTTATAAATTTATATGGATCCTTTTTGGTGCATTTCATAATTTGAATCAGGAACTGTAAATCAAATTCGAGTAAAAGATGAAAATCAGCTGTCAATATTTTCCCTATAAAAACATACAACGCATTGAAGACATTATTAGTGCTACTGTTTCCCTACTACTGATTAAAACCAACGTTATTATGGAGCGGCGACGTCATTTAAGCAGGGAAGAAATGCTCAGAGCCGTGGGAATGATAGAAGCTGGTTCCCGGCAACGTACTGTGGCTTTAGCTCTGAATACAAGTCAGAGTGTTATCAGTCGACTTTGGACACGTTACCGAAGCACTGGTACCATGGCTGAGCGCCATGGAGGACGGTATCGCTGCACCACACGGAGACAAGACCGATACATTCAAATCTTAACTCGAAGAGCTCCAACAATAACCGCCATGATGTTAGCCGTGAGGCTTCATCACTCTTCAGGGAACTTAATTAGCGACCAAACAGTCAGAAACCGCTTGCATGAAGTGAACCTTCATTCCCGAAGACCGCTACGGGTACCACCTATAGCAATGCACAATCGTAGGATTCGATATCAATGGGCTCTTGAACACAGAAATTGGGCAGAAGAACAATGGCGTTTCGTGTGCTTTTCTGATGAGTCTCGTTTTGGTATGAGACCGGATACAAGACGTATACGACACTGGAGAACCCCTGGACGCCAACAGCGATTAAAATCCTGCCAGGAAGTCCATCCTTATAGTGGTGGAACCATCATGGTATGGGCGGGTATTTGGATCGGCGGAAGAACTGAGTTGATTTGGATCAGAGGCAACCTCAACGCTCAAATTTATGCTGAGACGATTGTATCAGACGTCATCGTTCCTCTACAAGTGCAAATCGGTCCCTTATTTCAGTTAATGCATGATAATGCACGACCGCACACCGCAAGAGTTGTAAGACAGACTCTCGCCGCAGCTAACATCAATGTCCTGCCCTGGCCTGCTCAGTCGCCAGACTTGAACCCGATTGAGCATGCATGGGATATGCTACAGAGAAGAGCTCTGCCGAATATGGAGGGTATCCAGTCGCAAGAAGACCTTTTTTTGTTGTTGCAACGAACATGGGCGGCCATTCCACAGCGTGATTTGGATGAACTCATTTTGAGTATGCCAAACCGATGTTCTTGTGTTGTTAGTGTTCGCGGTAGAAACACGGATTATTAATTGTTTAAGTTACCCAATAAAATTTTAAAGAAAACTGTTATTTCAGTCTTTTTTTCGAACTTTAATGTTAGTGGTTCAAATGTCAAAAATCCCTTTATTAGGAAAATGGCAAATTTCTTTATGAATGCAAAGGTGACTTGGTTTATCGTTACTGTGACAAACGATAACACTTTATTTGATGAATCCTTAAAGAACATTTTAATTAATATCAATCAGGAGAAAAGTTATTGCAAAAATATATGTTGATCCCTAGACACTTTTGATGTGTGTATTATCTTTAGTAGGTAAATGTAGCATAATCTCGGTAACGACACAGTAATGCGTAATTAGTTTATTTATTTAAATCACTGATAAATATTTGTTACATTATCCAATCGTATTTTAAAGAACCTATGTAGTACCATTAGTAGTAGCTGTACAATTTAAGTGCGATTACAGGAGACGTTTCCATAGAATCGTTCAATTTTTTTTTTGCTATAATTATGATCCTCGAAGGGTTGCTTATACGAGTATACCGAATCGCCCGTTCGGCAACCAGTTCAACCCTACATAACATACTGGAACATTGAACCTGACATAGGGTGTTTTACCTCACCAGCCTATATCGACTTGGAAGAGGCTTTTAATACGTTGAAGTGGTCTAGCATCTGATGCTGCCTGCTGGATATTGAAGCGTCGCTGAAAGTTATACGCCTTTTATAGATTTTTGCAAGAAATATTCATGCAAGGTCACTCACGATGGCCTCACCTCGGCTTACGGCCCAACACGACATGAGGGTGTACATCAGGGCTGCCTCCTTTCGCCTTTCTTCTTTCTAGTCGGTCTTACCGGGATTCTTAGGACAAGGATTGTTGTAAGTCAGATTGTTAAAAGTCAAGAAACATTTACTTTAAGTAGAAGAAATTAAAGATCGATATGTCAATTTCAATGTAGGTAGGCCTGGGTTTTCTCTGGGTCGTAAATTATTGTGACAATAGATATACTAATATTAACATTAATTGTCCAACAATGTTTGTGATCATTATAATCATGATTTGGCAGATTACGTTTTGCAGTCTGTCTGTTTATGATCTTAAAATCCACGAAACTAACTATTTATTACAAACATAAATACCTACCTGAATGCTTCATAACTCCATATAAACCTCTAATTGATACATGATTTGTATTAAAAAATAGCAATAACATAATTATATCTGAGTAAGATAACTGGATTAAGATCGCAGACGTCTGTTTAAGTCGTAATATCAAAGAATGACTTAGATACCTACTTATTGTTACCTAGCATTGATTACTTTATCATCAGTGTAGATTACGTGCACTGTGGTGATAATATACCTACCCTGGTTAATAGTTATGACACGCGCTCGTTCCTCTCTTGCTAAATTAGTAGCAAGGTCTCCGGTCGTCATTGAACAGTCAACGTGGTCGTCATTTGTTTGTTTACTAATGTAAATCGTGCAGAATATTATAGTATCTAAAATGGATTTATACGATGTCCTTCTACAGTCTGGACTGATAACCGGTGCTATTGTGTTTTATTTGGTATTTATTAAAAAACCGACACCGAATAAAGGAAACTATAGACAAGTTGGTAAGTATTTCATTCAATATTATGTGTAGTATATACAATGTTTAACCACAGGGTTAACATTGGTTTTTCATTATTAGTTTTAAAAGACTGGCTTAAAGATGTCGGAATTATGTAGAGTTATTTTAGTACTGCATCCAAATGTTGATATTTGGTAATAATATATGGATCTAATGGATCTTCCCGGGATTACTAATAGGCAATATCGCGTGGAGAACAGTTTTACAAATAAATAAAAAACAATTAAATCATCAGAGAGAGATTATACAAACAAATTGTGTAAAAGTAAATTACTTTTTCATTTAATAAATCACGGGATTTTCTGCTCTTTAAATGTAATTCCGGGATTTGGGGCTTATTTGGAAATCAGTGTAAGTACATGAATACCTCTACCTGATTCCGACCTATGCTATAATCATTGAGCTTTTATTACTACGTAATAATACTAGTTCAATGGCTATTACACTGAATACGCATGTGTCTAACTCTAAAGCTCTACTTCCATGGACAAATAGAGGGACGGACGGAAGGATTGTCTCGTTCTAGAAATTTATGGTCATGGGGGAGTCTTTAAAAAACCTTTAAAATTTGCGGTTTGGAGTCCCGTGTGAACGATGCTACCAGATGAACAAACCAAGAAATAATTTAATAAAAAATAGGATTTCAGGTCTTGAATCCGATTTTATTTATTTCCTTGAAGTTCGAAGCGGAATTGCGGGGTCCATTATCGAGCACGAGTGCATGACGTTATGACGTACGGTACTTTAAGTACCTAGGTAAGTACTTTAAGTACCTAGGTAAGCACTTACCTAAAGAGTGTCAGCATAATGACGGGGCTCCCCTTTAGAGGGCCAATAAGCCACCAATTACCGTGACCCTGGAACGTAAAGGGCTATTGAAAGACACCGTGGATTTTAGTCGGTACGGGTCTGACAGTCCCTCCTGCTCTACCCTGGGTGGGAGGCATCATTTGATGATTTTACCACTATAAAAAAATTCTAACTAGTACTCTGTGGTATAGGTATTTATTTTCTATTCGATTTAAAAATCGGCTTAATTAGTTTACGTTAGCGTCACGCATTCGTGCTAGCGCGTCTGCTTGTTGGTCTAAGTTACATGTATGTCAGTCAGGGAATCATTATCCTGCTGGGACACAGGCGTCCTCTCTGTGAGAGAGAGTGGGCCATAAATCCATAATCCACCACGCGAGCCCAGTGCGGATTGGTGGATGTCACATGTCTTCGAATTTTTGGTTCTAGGACATGCCGGTTTCCTCACGATGTTTTCCTTCACCGTTTTGAAAGCAGTGGTGATGAAATAAATTACACAGTAATGCGCCTGGCTGGATTCGAACCCACGACCTGCAACTCGAAGGCGGGGCCGATGCCACTAGGCCACCACTGCTCAGTCAGGGAATAATTATTAGGAACTAGCTGTGCCCGCGACTTCGTTCGCGTGGATGTCGGAACTTAACAATGTATTTTTTAGTGCGAAGCGCTGTGGGAGGATACCGATACAAATCATTTTCTTTATGCTTTTTTTTAGCGTCATAAAATCGTCAAATTAGTCTTCTCACCCAAGGCTGGGCAAGAGGGTCGTAAAAGCCGGAACGTAAAGGGCTATTGAAGGACGCCGTGGGTTTTAGGCCGAGACTCCACCAAAGCTGTGCGAGTCGAGACGTGTTTTGAACAACCAATAGAATTGCGTTATTGACACAGCTCCACTCCGCAACCCGTGCCGCAACGCAATTCTATTGTTTGTTCAAAACACGTCTCGACTCGCACAGCTTTGGTGGAGTCTCGGCCTAAAACCCACGGCGTCCTTCAATAGCCCTTTACGTTCCGGGGTCACGGTAGCTCGTAAGTCCTGCGACCCCGGCTGGCTTTGGCCCTCTAAGGGGTTTGGACCCCGTCATTGTGCTGACGCTCTTTGAGGCGCGCGTGGAACACAACGTTGACATCGACCCGGGCATGGTCCATGATCGGACAGCGAGTCGTCCATTACTCGTCGCCCGATGCCCACGCCTGTTGGCCAGAGATCGTCCTGCGACGTCCGTCCCCGTGGGCTAGGGTTGCCAACTATTTTTTCAAGAAATAAAGTATTTTCAGGTCTATGACGATAATTAAACAGTATTTTAGAAAAACGAACAGTATTTTATTTATTTATTGTTTTAAATACATATTTTTTGGAACTTCTCGCACAACTTACTAATTTACAATCATTTTTTTAAAACTTCATACGCCTCATCACAATTAAAACTGAAATTAAAATAAATGAGGAGCTCATTTTTTATTAAATTGATAGATGCTCTATTTCTGTCATCCCGACACTTAGAATTCATTACTGAAAAAACTCTTTCAGTAAATGCTGAGGTAGCAGGAACAGAAAGTAGATATGAGACAATTTTAGTTATATTTTTTAGATATATTTTTAAATTCTTCTGAAGTGTTTACTAATAAACTATGGCACCACTTTTGGCTAGTACTCATTTCAAGAAAATCTTTATTTGTAACTCAGTGTGATTTGTTTGTGGCTGCGCTGCACTGAGCAGTGAGCGCCCTCTGACTAAATAAAAACAAATTTGTGAGCGTCTAAGTGTAACACATAATAATGTGTCTGCATTTTGATGCTGAAAACAGTATTTTGAATACTTTTTTTTTGTTCAACAGTAAAAAGTATAATTTAGTGAAAAACAGTATAATACTGTTCAAAACAGTATAGTTGGCAACCCTACCGTGGGCGCCTACCATGGTGGCTGGATGTGGGTCGTGAGGTGGACGCTGTCCTCTTCCTCACGCGCCCCGCCTCCTCCTTCGCTGGCATGAGTGTTTCGCAGAAGGAGGCGATCGGTTTCCAGTCTATTTCACGTCAACCAATGCCGAGCGCGAGAGGTCGCCGCCTATAACCGTTGTGAGGACATGTGCGATGCTCTGCCCAAGCGAGGCAATTTTGCACCGTATGCTCTACCGTGTCCTCTGGACGATCCTTGTAGTGGTGACACCCAGGCGTTTCTACCATTCCCATCCGACACAGGTACCTCCCAAAACTTCCGTGTCCAGTGAGGATCTGCGTCAGGTGGTTGGTCAGGACGCCGTGACACCTTCCAGCCATTCCTCAAAGAGAGGTCTTACCGCCGCGATTGAGGCGTGCCCGAACCTCGGTTTCGATAGTCGCTCCCTCGATACCGCCCCCCCTTTTTTTTATCGTGGCAAAATCATCAAATGAGTCCTCCCGCCCAGGGCGGAACAGGAGGGTCTGTCAGAATTGTACTGACTAAAATCCACAGTGTTCCTTCAATAGCCCTTTATGTACCAGGGTCACGGTTATCGAGTGAGACAGTCCCGCGACCCCGGCAGGCTCTGGCCCTTCTGGCCTCAAAGAGCTCAGCAATCTGACGGGGGGCCCCGTCAGATTGCTGACAGCTCTTTGAGGCGCGCGTGGAACACAACGCGCCGTCGACCCGGGCATGGTCCATGATCGGACGGCGAGTCAGCCATTACTCGCCGCCCGCATGCCCGCGCCTACGGTGGCCGGAGTTCGTCTTGCGACGTCCGTTGCCGTGAGCGTCTCCCGCGGCGGCTGCGTCGTGAGGTGGACGCTGTCCTCTTCCTCACGCGTTCCGCCTCCTCCTTTGCTAGCATTACTGCTTCGCAGAAGGAGGCGACCGCTCCCCATTCCGTCTCGCCCCGCAGCATGGGCTCGACCAGTGCCTATCGCCGCTGTGAGGACACGGTGGTGCTCTGCCCAAGCGGGGCAGTCCTGCACCGTATGTTCTACCGTGTCCTCCGGGCGATCCTCGCAGTGGTGACACCCAGGCGTTTCTTCCTTCCCCATTCGATACAGGATCCATACCGCCCCCTGAGATGGCGCCGGAGCTCTTCCCGCTGCGCCTCGACTTGTCTATGCAGCGGGGATTGGCCAGTGCTTCTTTATAAATACATGCCGTCGGACGGCAAGCTACCCATTACTCCGCGTCCGTAAGCGGCTGGAATATGACTCACTATTTCCGACGCCCTGGGCGTCTTCAGCGGTGGCTCGGGTGAGAGGTAGAGGGTGCACTTTCCCTCACGCGCAATTATGATATGCTCAGTATTGCCCAGGCAGTAATAATTTTGTTCTGACATTATTTTGAAACTATGATAAATCTCCTAAGATATTCATTAAAATCAAACGATGTCAAGGGCAATTTTGTTCAAAATTAAATGCTGTGATGATTAACGTATTTATTTTGATAAGGATTAATATCATATTAATGAAAATACCTTCGCAAATAATGCATTACTTTAAAACAAATTTGATTTCCATAAAAAAGGTTATAGTGACTTAATCTTTAAAGATAGATATATGCTCTCGCGGACTTTATTTTAGAACTTTTGATGAGGAATAATTCCGTAGTATATAATTTTTGCGTATCTTTAACCGTTTACGCAGCGCACGCAACGAAAGCTCTCGAAAAGGAATACATTTTCCCGATTTTGAAACATTTATCATTGCTGCTCCGCTCCTTTTGGTGATAGCGTGATGTTATATAGCCTATAGCCTTCCTCGATAAATGGACTATCTAACACAAAAAGATTTTTTCAATTCCAACCAGTCGTTCCTGAGATTAGCGCGTTCAAACAAACAAACAAACAAACAAACAAACAAACTCTTCAGCTTTATAATATTAGTATAGATTAACCTATGGCATTAATGATAAATTGCTAGCTGTTTATTATTAAAATAGTAAGTAGCCTTTGCTCGACAATAGGTAATACTTGGTGTTCAGTCGTGTATCAAAGCCGATTAAGAACGATTATGATTGACGATGATAAACTACACTTCTCATCAAAAAAATCGAAACACTTTCGTTTTTATTGTTTTTGTCCTAATTTTTTACAAAAGAGAATTAATTCCATGAAAAAAAAAACATTACTGTGTAGCTGGCAGTTTGGTCATTACAGTAAGAAGAAAAAAATCAAAATTCGAAATAATTTCATTTGTTTATCCTATAAATGAAATTAATCACTGTTTTGAGACAAATGTGTATTTAGGGTTGGAGTACGTTTCTCGTTTAAAAACTAAAAATTAGCGCTTGTCTTTAAACTTTCTGTTTCTTATTTCATTTACTGTGACTTTGGGACGTCTGAAAAAACTTTTTTTTCTAAAACATATGGATACTTCGCCCGCAGAAGCCGCCCAAGTGGTGGCATTGCTGGATTCTGGACTTAGTCAGCGTGTTGTGGCTGCAAGATTGCATCTAAGCTTATCATCTGTTCATAGAGTCTACAAATGCTATCGGGAGACTGGTTCGTTCACGCGCCGTTCAGGATCTGGCAGGAATCGGGTCACTTCTGAGCGAGATGATCGATTTATTGTAACAACTTCTTTACGAAATCGACGCCTTAACGCTTTTCAACTGCAGCAGCAGCTTCGCGTTGTACGAAGAGTAGCTGTAAGTGACTCTACAATAAGAAGAAGGTTGAAGGAACGCGGATTGGCACCGCATAAGCCAGCGAATGGGCCGAAATTAACTGCAGACCATCGAAGAGCGCGCCTTAACTTTGCACGCGAGCACCTAACTTGGTCATACCTTCAGTGGAGCAAAGTACTGTTTTCTGATGAGTGTAAAATTATGCTGTATGGTAACGACGGAAGGAACAAGGTCTACAGAAGAGATGGAGAACGCTTTGCACAATGCTGCATTGAAGAAAAGGTCAGCTATGGTGGCGGTTCGTGGACGGTTTGGGGAGGAATCAGCGCCGACGGTAAGACAGAACTTGCCTTTGTGTCTGGGCCACGGCTGCCTGCACTAAACTCTCATCGGTACATCGAACAGTGTCTTGAACCTCATGTGATGCCCTATGCACATTTTATTGGCAACGACTTCATATTCATGCACGACAATGCTAGAGCTCACACCGCGGGCGTCGTACGAGATTATCTTACCGAAGTCGGTATCTCCATTATGGTATGGCCAGCAAGAAGCCCGGACATGAATCCCATTGAACATCTATGGGATGAATTAAAGAGACGAATTCGAGCAAGAGATCCAGCCCCAGAAACACTTAGCCAGCTGCAAAATGCAATCCAAGAGGAATGGGATAATATACCACAACATGTGATCGTGACTCTCATCCGATCGATGAAGAACCGTATAGAAGCAGTAATAAGAGCTCGCGGAGGGAATACAAGTTATTAAATAAACGTTTCTTACATTTTTTTTTCATTTACGCGTGTTGTTTTACCCATTTCCTTCATATTCCATACAGGGTAAAAATTACTCATTATACAAAATACGAAACCTATGAAGACTTAATTTGAATTTAGAACATTAACATTAGGATTTAAAAACCTCATACTACTCACTATTAAATGACATTTTACATTTATTCCTAAATATACACATTTTTCTGATAATCCTTATCAAATCATAAACTGCGAGGTGTTTCGATTTTTTTGATGAGAAGTGTATTAGGTACAGGCACGAGCAATAGTATATGTACGTGTTATGTAATAGTATATGTACGTGTATATGTATATGTTACGGCTAATACCCGAAGTGCGGTTACACCTAGGTTTAACCGGCTAAACCTAGGTGTAACCGACCACATGCGGTTAAACCTAGGTGTATCCTAGTTATCTTCGGTTAGAACTAGGTTTAGCTGGTTAGAACTAGGTCTAACCTCGGGACTTGCTGGCACCCCGACTCGGACAGTTTAGGTTAGAAGAGAAGAAAAAAAAATAACCACGAAGAGGATGGCGGGGTCTTTCAGACCCCGCCATCCTCTTGGTGGTTATTTTTTTTTAAATCACGCAGAAGTAGGAGCCCCGCGAAGCGGGGCTCCGTCGACTTGCTCCTGTGAAGGAAGGATACACCTAGATTTAACCGCATGTGGTCGGTTACACCTAGGTTTAGCCGGTTAAACCTAGGTGTAACCGCACTTCGGGTATTAGCCGTAACATAAACACTAATTAGCAGTATTCAAAAGCGATGTTCTGCTTCCATATTGATTTAACTTTTGCCTTTTCATTAGAATTCTATTTTAGAAACCATTCTATTACGAAATATTATGTCTTATTTCTAAGTGGAAACCAGTATTGTACGAGTAAATTGCGTTTGAATGTTATTGCTCGTGACTGTACGTACCTACAGAATTACAGACCAGCCCACTTACCCAAATCTGTCTAGGTATTATTTAATAGGTAGGTAGGTATATTATTTAAAGTTTTAAACACAGTTACTGATTTTGATTAGATACTGTAGTGCTGAATTTTGTCTCCAATAGATATTATGTAATCCCAACAACGATTTCATTGTGTGATATAAAAGTAGGTACCTACACAAGATTCTAGAGGTTACAAATACCTACCTACTTAGTTTTTAACGAATCTAAGCCCCTTCGTACCTTTTAAAATGGCTTTGGTATCTAGGCGAGGCATGGTTCGTATACAGGCACGCGATAACGGATACTGAAATAAGGTATCGGAGACTTGCGTCGCCTTGTGTACGAAAGAAAGGGCTTATAGTTTGAGAATCGGGTAACCAGTTGCAGTGCTATTATGAAATTTGGCAAACGCAATCAACGTCTTAATAATTCTTGGTAAAGGAATGCTGTATCTACCGACTTCTAGATTTATACGATTTATCTAGGAACATGTCTTTATTTTTTTTACGTGGTAAAATCATCACATGATTCCTCCCATCAGGGCAGGGCGACGTGTCCCCACAGACAATGGCTCACCTTCTCTCCTGTACCGCAAGTCCTGTCAGCTGTCACCTGTACACTTGACGACCTTATGACTGCATCAGTGAGCGGGGTTTGCGTAGCTGAATTTTGGGCTATACAAAATATATGAAATCATTTGCCATCGACACGCTAAGAATATCAAAATCAAAGCATTTATTTCAAGTAGGCCAGTTACAGGCACTTTTGAATTGTCATAGACAATTAAAGGAATATTAAGCACTAGCTTCTGCCAGCGACTTCGTACGCGGATCCTGTTGCTTATGCCAGCGACAATAGGGTCGTCAAAATCGAAGATCTGAAACGTCTGATGTCGATGGGGACGGGAAAACAACGATTCCAGACGTTCCAGATCTTTCATTTTTGTAAGTCAACAGGAAATGCCCATCACACTAAACAACTCTAGCTAAGACGTCATTCCTATATATGTTATAGTGTAGCTGGGCTCTTGGAGTTCCACATCAGGTGTTCCAGATCTTCAGCTTTTTTACGACAACAGGGAGTGCTCACCAGGCTGAACAACTCTTGCTAAGACGTCATTACTGTATATGTAATAGTGTAGCTGGGCTCTTGGAGTTCCAAATCAGGTGTTCTATATCTTCAAATTTATTTCTCAGCAGAAAATGCTCATCATGCGGAACAATTTTTGCTATGGCGCTATTTTTGTATCTCTTATAGTTTAGCTGATCTATTGCAGTTCTGCATCAGGTGTTCAAGTTTCCAAGATGAATTATAGCCTATATGTTGCCCAGACTAAATAGCTATACAACAAAAAGTAAAAAGAATCCAGTAGTTCCGAAGATTAGCGTGTATGGAGTAACTTCTCCCGTTTTCCTAACATTTCCCTTCACTGCTCTGCTCCTATTGATTGTAGCGTAATGAAAAGTATACTATAACCAGCGCAGGAGTATGAAAAATAATTGTACCAAGTTTCGTCAAAATCCGTCGAGTAGTTTTTGTTTCTATAACGGTTATACAGACAGACAGACAGACAGACAGACAGACAGACAGACCGACAGACAGACAGACAGACAATAATTTTATTAATTGCATTTTTGGCATCAGTATCGATCCCTAATCACCCCCTGATAGTTATTTTGGAAATATATTTCATGTACAGAATTGACCTCTCTACAGATTTATTATAAGTATAGAAGATAGATAGATAGATAGAAGAAGAAGATAGATATAGATAGAAGATAGATATAGATAGATAGATTAAACACTAAAAAGTTATGGTGCTACAGTCCCAGTCACAAGACATAAAAACTGTGAAAGTACCGTAGATGCACGTTTCAAGTTAGATCTATAAGGAGAAGAACGTGCAAGAAACTTCATGGACACTCTTTTCAGATCGCCAAAATTATTACAGAATCATTGTTACATCATTCATTCTTAGATGGTACATTATGTGAGAACAATGTAGCAAGTTTAAAAGTGTCCATAGTAAAATTTAAAACAAAGACAATTCAGAACAAAAAAATCAATAAATTAAGAAGGAGAAGGAAGAAGAAGAAGGGCTGGGCGGGATGGACTGTCAGACACGTACTGACTAAAATCCACGGTTTCTTTCAATAGCCCTTTACGTTCCAAAATCACGGTAATTTGATAAGTCCCGCACCCCGGCAGGCTTTGGCCTTCCAGAGGGGGGCCCCGTCATCATGCTGACACTCTTGGAGGCGCGCGTGGAACACAACCCGCCGTCGACCCGGGCATGGTCCATGGTCGGACAGCGAGTCGCCCATTACTCGCCGCCCGCATGCCCGCGCCTACGGTCTGTCGTGGGCGTCTACCAATGCGGCTGGAGTGGAGGGAGGACGTTATTCTCTCCCTCACGCAGCCCGCCTCCTCCTTCGCGAGCATAACTGCTTCGCAGAAGGAGGCGATCGCTTCCCACTTCGTCTCGCCCAGCCGCATGGCCTCGACCAATGCCGGGCGCGAGAGGTCTCCTCCTATCGCCGCCGTGAGGACACGCCGTGAGACGGTGCTCTGCCCAAGCGGGGCAGTCTTGCACCGTATGCTCCACCGTGTCTCCAAGGCGATCCTCGCAGTGGTGACACCCAGGCGTTTTCTCCTTCCTCATCAGACACACGTACCTCCCGAAACTTCCGTGTCTGGTGAGGACCTGCGTCATGCGGTAGGTCAGGACGCCGTGACGCCTGTCCAGCCACTCCTCAAAGAGTGCGCGGGCGTGCCCGAACTATAGGAATGTCTTAGTGAAAGTAAGTATTGCACTGAGGTGGCGAGCCTACTACCTTACCGGAATTCCAGTTTGCCACCATGTGATCTGCAGTGCTATACTCTGAACCTCTATGCCTTGTGTGCAGCGTTGCCTAGCTGCCTGTATAAAACTCGAAACTAGTTTGGTATTCACTAAACTACCGACAGCAACGTCTAACAGTAGGTCACTTAAAGTCTGTCTCGACGACTAGCTCGTTATAGCCTAGAAATAATTTTCTTTTAGAGAATACTAAAGCTGGAGGTTTGAGCATTCGTGCACGGAAAGACTTTTGCAACTAGCGCTGGGCACGCCTAAATCGCGGAGGTAAGTTATCTTTGAAGGGTGGCTGCAGAGAAGCCACAGCGACCACAAGTGGAGACCTAGTGTTCCAGCATAGGGAACATTATGGGCTGATTATGCTTATGCTCAATTATATTTGCATCAGGCTGGAACTACCACATACGGCTCTTACTGGCGCGGTATGCAGTGCGACGCTGGAAGTCGCAGCTAAAGCCAACGCGTCTGGACGAGCTGCCTCGGCCGGAGCAGTACCAGGGTTGGGATAGCTTTGCTCTTCGGACATGTGACTCCGATGGCGCAACACTTCTACTGGGCATCCGCAAGCTCTGTGGCAGACAGCCTCTTGCGGAAATTGTGGTCCATGTCAAGTTACCTGATGGTACTACGTACAAGCTACCACGTAAGTACTGCAGGTCTTTTTAGCGTTTTATTTGAGTTCCCAGATGTCAGTCGTATTTGTTTTTTTTTAACTTTTTTGGTTATCTATGAACACAATAATTAGGGTTCTGTTGTGGGTTCAACAATTCACATAATAAAGCAACATGAGGGGTTCTACTAACCCAAATCACCGACTTTATTAACCCTTGGGGAGCCTGGTAGGTAAAAATCACATGGCATGCCTGGTGGGTCTGACAGACCCGTAAACTTATATGGTTATTTTTATTTATTTTGATGTTACAAACTATAACAACAGGTTGTAATTTATATTCAATATTGTATCTTAATGAAAAAAGGGGAAAAATACGACAATATATTTTATAAAGAATAATAGGTATGAGCATCAACGAGGGCTATAATCTTTATCCCATACTTTGCTGGTTTGCTGGGTAAGTACTGGCCAAACCCACATCTACCACGAAATGCTACCAATTCTTTATCAATGGTTAAATTTTCATATGGAACATAGACGGATTGGCAGTTCCTTACAAAGTCTTCAAAAATATCTCTGATAGGTGCCAATTTATCAGTTGCTGCTCTTTCTTCACGCGTGTCCAAGTTATCGAATCTCAAACAATTTACAACAAACACAAATCGTCTCAAACTCATTGTCATTTGAAATATATCTATGCCGGTTCCATCACTTGCCCATAAATCTTTCAGGTTTTGTCGTCCAGATTTGAATAATCCGGCTAAGAAGAGTAATCCAATAACCGCTTTTAGTTCGTTCATTGTGATCTCTGAATAGGCATATTCATTTGAAGTATTGCTACCCTGCCTCGTATTGCGGATCTTCCTATTAGTATGTTCCATAATTACATTCAACATGTCTTCAGTCACAAACAGATGAAAGCAATCAAGTTCTTGCTGCGCATGTCTTGCATGAGGTTTCACGCCAGGTGTTCCAGTAAAAATGTTCTCTGCTCTAGTACGAACGCGAGCACTCGGAGGATTACGGAACCATATTGTATTATCTTTTCCTTTATATATTGATCTGTGAGCAAAGTTGCTCAAAGGCTGAGACATCTCATCATCACTGTCACTACTTGGTTCATTATGACCTTGTACTTCTTCCTCAGTATCATCTGAATCATGTTGAACACTCACGTGATCGGATTCGGCTCCACTTTCATCAAAAACCACGTCATCCTCAATTTCATGGAAATCTTGTTCTAAAATTGGGCTTATTTCGGTATTGGTTAATCGCCTGGCCATATTTAACTGCGAAAATATTATACAGATAAATAATTTACCACACAATGCAAAATAAATAATGAAAACAAAAATAATAACTTACCAGTTAAAAGTTACGCCGCGTGCCTGGTCGGGTTTCTCAGACCCGACCGCACATAAAACACGTGTTACTCGAACGCGTGCGCGTTGCAGACTGCGGGAGGGGCGGCAATCTAGCCGCCAGTCTATATCACGAAGCTACTCAGGCACACAGCGGCGGTAGTTACGAATTTTCTAAAATATTGTCGATTCTTTAAAGTGATGGGTCTATCAGACCCACCAGGCACCCCAAGGGTTAAGAACCATTTCGAATGATATTACGCATGACTTTTTTTTTTTTTTTTTTTTTTTAGGTGGTAAAATCATCAAATGAGTTCTCCCGCCCTGGGTGGGGCGGAAGGGACTGTCAGACTCTTACTGACTAAAATCCACCCGTGTTCCTTCCTATACCCTTTACGTTCCGGGGCCACGGTAACCTGGGTTAAGAAAAAACCCGCGACCCCAGCAGGCATTTGGCGCGAAACACGACGCGCCACCGACCCGGGCTTGGTCCTTGGTCGGACGGCGAGCTACCCATAACTCACCGTCCGCAAGCCCGCTCCACCGCTGTGCCCTCTGCTAATCAGAGGGACACGCGTTGGAGCGTCCACACGACAGGCTATTCGCATACGGGCAAAGAGACCCCTTAGGCACACAGTGCCTAAGGAAGAGTTTTTGCCCGCATCCCAGGGTGCACCGGCCCGAAAAACTGGTCTTCCCCCCGGACGTATCCGAGAGGGAACTCCAGTCCACGGGCGCACGTGGAGGTTTCCTGTCATAGCACCCCAATTACGCATGACCTATGTATCAAATTATTCTCGGCTTTATGCCTTTAGAACATCCAGATACTGCGGTATGTGCTTGGCAGAACGTCGAGAGTGGTTGGAGCGCTGATGGGCTCAAGATTCAAGTTCAAGAAGACAAAGAAAGATACAGATTTCTTTATAATGGACTCCTGACAAGAGTAGAAGACGGAGTCACTCAGCATGTGAAATTAAATGTCGTGTAAGTGAATTTTGCTAACTTTGGAGAAACCAGCTCGGGAGAGAACAAAATGACAAGTTGCGAAGTATATTTGAGCATAGAAGTAGTTACCTTTCAGACTATTGAGTTAGATTTATAAGAAAGTAAGAAAAACAAAGTACTTTTTAGAGTGCAATGAGACAAAGTAAATGAAATAAGTAGATGCATTGGTTATTATCAAAGTTTTATTGTTATTTTCAGTTGGGGTTCAAAATCAAAACCGGTCCGATATCCCGATGACTGGAGCAATAAGTTAGCAGCGGAGGCTTTGGCTCTGGAATCATGGCGAGACGACCAGTGGCCTTATATGCTGTAAGTTAATTTATAAGTTTCAAAAATCTAGTTTTTGTTGGCCAACAGCAGTGGGCGCTTGCGTAACACACTTAGAATGACACTGCTAGTAACATCGGCAGAGATTAAATAGCTTGATGCTGAACAGAAGTATCCAACATAAAATATGAAGATAAACTAAAAATACTTATGTTATGCAATTTGGCCCTGGTGCGGCGGCCTAAGCCTTGGGGTGAAAATCGAAATTTTCTTAGTGGACTGTATCAGGGGCGGTTCTGTAACACAAGTAGGGGTTTGGTGGTGTAGGAAAATGATGAGATACCTGCTTGAGCTATGGCGGAGACTCGATGAGAAGGGTTTCCTTAGCCGCGTGGCGGCGGCCCGTCCAAGATGTCACGTACTGATGAGAATCTGCACTTTCCACAACACACAGACACACACTTGCACAATTCAATAACAATCCTCGCGGCCTTAAAGGGTCACCTTTAAAGAATATAATAATAACTTAAACAAAACAGAGATATTACACTTAAATATAACTAAAGAGGGAATGGACTGAATAAGATATTACTGAGAAGGAATGGGGCATAAGCGGATCACAGGTCGCACAAGAGTCCCATTAGAAGTGCGTACAGAAACGACTCGCGTGTTACCGTCTTTAGACGTATGCAGTTTCTCAATAACACCTAGAGGCCAGGATAGAGGAGGCGCATTATCATTAACAATCACTACCACAGTGCCTTCCTTAATCATGTCTCCATCGGGTTTATTCCATTTTAAGCGCGATTGTAAACTATGAAGATACTCGCTTCGCCATCTTTTCCAGTACGACTGGACTAATTTATCCATAAGAGAGTGTCTTTGAAGCAGGTTATCAGACGATGAACCTACTTCCGCGGCAGGCAATGAGTTAAGCGGCACAGTATGTAAAAAATGCGAAGGGGTAAGAGCTTTAGGCTCTCCCGGATCAGCGCTAAGAACAGTAAGAGGTCTGGAGTTCAACAAGCACTCTATTTGAGAAAGAACTGTAACTAACTCTTCATAAGAGAGAAGTTGTTGACCTATTGTCTTGAAAAGGTGAGTCTTCACGGCCTTCACCATGGACTCCCAACATCCACCGAAATGCGGTGACGCGGGCGGAATAAATTGCCAATTAATGCGATGCTCAGCGAGCTCCTCTTCAAAGCGCGGGCGGTATTCTTTATTTATGAAAGTATACAAGTCGCGTAAAAACGAATTAGCTCCTCGAAAATTGGTCGCGTTATCCGAATACAGACATTGTACCGGTCCGCGGCGGGACAAAAATCGTTTTAACGCGGCTATGAATGAAACAGTTGTAAGGTCAGTAGCTAACTCGATGTGAATCGCGCGAGTGGTCATACAGGTGAAGATACATAAGTAACCCTTGCGACTCTTCGTACCTCGAGCACGTATAGGCACGTAGTGTATAGGGCCAGCGTAATCACACCCTGTATGAGAAAAGGCTTTGGTAGCAACATTTACTCTAGATTTAGGGAGGTCGCCCATCATCGGCGGAACATGAGGTCGCGGTCTCCACCTGTGGCATGAGTTGCACTTGTGGATTCTATGACGAATAATTCGTCTAGCGGATAAAATCCAATACCTATGGCGCAATAACGACATAATATATTCCGGACCTGCATGTAAGTATTTTTTATGATAATAGTCTACGAGGATTTCAACTATGCGATCATGCCGAGGCAACATTACGGGGTGTTTAGTACTATAGGCCTCAGCCGAATGAGTTAATCGACCCCCAACGCGGATTAAATCATCACCATCTACAAATGGCTTGAGTTTAATAAGAGCGGGTGAACATATTTTATTATTTTTCAAGTCTGAATACTCCTTAATGAAGTGTTTTCTTTGAACGTGACGCAGCAAAATGGTTTCAGCGAACTCGAGATCGCTAGCGGTAACGGCGTCAGTTCGACGCGGGAGGTTTTTTATAAAGCGGTATATGAAAACAATAATACGCAGCAACTTGGTCCACGACGACGTACGTTCTGCGAGTGCGAGTAAAATCGAATTATCCGAGTTTGAATCCGCGACTATAGGGTGCGCATGGACCTTTTCTTCCGGAATGGGTTCTGAATTTAAGTCAGTAACCTTATGCATGGGCCATTCGGAAGGGTCGCGCTTAGCCCAAGCGGGTCCATGCAACCATAATGGGTGCTCAATAAATTTGTCAGGTGTTAAACCACGTGACAAACAGTCCGCCGGGTTTTCAGTACCAGCTACGTGATAGAAATGCTCCGCGGGGACGTTGTCAACGATGCGAACGACACGATTGGCCACAAACGTGTGCCAGCGATGCGGAGAAGAATTTATCCAGCAAAGAGTCACTTTTGAATCGGTGAATGCGTAAATATTAGTAACATTATAACGCGGATTATAAGTGTCGTGAACACGGCGAAGGAGCTTAGCGAGGAGCTCGGCACCGCAGAGCTCCAGTCGAGCGATAGTCAATGGTTTCACTGGCGATACCTTCGACTTGGCACAAACCAGCTGAACGGCAACGTCATCGTTGCGAGTGACATGCGCGTAGATAACAGCGCCGTAGGCGCCTTCGCTGGCGTCAGAAAATCCAATTAGGCGAAGAATACAATTTTCAAAAATCCCTAAATGGCGCGGAATTTTAAAATCATTTAAAAGCGGCAGGGCAGAGCGAAAAGTTTGCCAAATATTTATGATGTGACGCGGAGGAGTGTCATCCCAATCTAGTTTCAGTAACCATAATTCTTTGATAAGTAGTTTAGCATAGAGAACTACAGGCGCGACTAAGCCCATGATGTCCCACAGTCTAGCTACGGCCGACAGTATAGCGCGTTTAGTACACGTATCTGGCGGTGCGGAAATAAGAAATTCAAAACAATCATTGGACCTACACCAGCGCAAGCCTAGGACCTTTTGCTCTACCGACTTATCAAAATCTAGTTGTTCGGTCAACCTATGCGACGCAGGAATACTGTTTAGAACAGTTTGAGAGTTACTGGTCCACTTGACCAACTCGAACTGACCTCCTCTAAAGAGTTTAATCAGTTCGTCGGAAACCTGGACTGCACTCAATTCGGAGCTTACGCTGCAGACTATGTCATCCATATACAGCGAGTCCGCGATGACAGCACTGGCGCGCGGGAAGCGATGACCATCGTCTTGAACCAACTGTTGCACTGTGCGGATCGCATGGAAGGGACTTGATTTGAGACCAAAACAGACGCGGTTAAACTGATATAGAACCAGAGGATCATTTGTACCGAAACGATATAAGATGCGTTGAAAGCGACGATCGCTTTCTCTTACTTCAATCTGTAAGAACATTTGTCGGCAATCAGCTGAGAGTGCGATTGCGAATAAGCGGAAATTCAAGATTATAGTAAATAAGTCGCCCTGTAAATTTGGGCCACTATGTAAAATATCGTTAAGAGATACACCAGTACCTACTCGTTTTAGCACTAGCGTCTAACACGGAGCGTAATTTGGTTGTTGTCTTATCCAAACGTACAACTGCGTGATGCGGAATTACATAGTCAGGACAACTACTGTCTGAACTATCGAGAGGAGCGGGTGATAAATATCCCTTAGCAATATATTCGCGGATGACGTCATCATATGCTGTACGTAACTCGGGTGCGGATTCTAATTTCTTTTCTAGGCAGATAAAACGTTTTTTCGCGATATCGAGTGAGTTCCCCAGTGAGAACACATCGCTGCGAAACGGTAGGGCTACAGAGTATCTACCTGTTTCTTTATTGCGTTCCGTGGTCGAATTATAAAAGTGCTCGCACTCAAGTTCGTCGAGCGATTTGCTCGTCGAAAGAGCGACGGGCGCTTCATCGACCTGCCAGAATTTTTTCAATGCCGATTCTAATGAGTCTTTGTCAGATGGGTGCGAAACATATGAGCAACAAGACAGTGGAGTCTTATTACGACGTACAGGCAACGCGGGCACAGCGCCCATGATGACGTAACCGAGTACTGTCTGCATGGCTGGCGGCGCGGAGGAGTTGCTGCTAACTACGCGGGGCAGCAGAAGATGCGGGAAAAGTGAAGCCCCGATCAGCACCTCGATGCGACCGGGTGTGCCGAACGATTCGTCGGCGAGCGGTAAACCCTTTAAGTAAGGCAAGGCGGAAGTATCTATAATACGAGAGCGGTAGGTAGATTGTCGGTGATTGCATCGACAACTAGCGAATTAACATTAAAAGTAACGTTTGGATTAAAGCGGGAATAGAAAGTGAATTGTACGGAACCCTTAACGGATTTTTCCGTACCACCGATACCCTTAACGGAAGGCGTATCAGATGAATGTCTAGTCAAACCTAATCGTTTGCAGCATTCAGTGGTAATAAAATTAATTTGTGAGCCACTATCTAATAGACAACGAACAAAATGTTCTTTATCAAATGCATCTCGAACTATAACTGTAGCGGTTGACAGCAAAATAGTAGTATTCGTGTTACATCGCGGCTTCGATGCGCGGGAGTTCGAGTCGTAAAAGATCGACGCAGCAATGGACGCGTTACACTGCGGGGCGCTTTGAGCGGCGGCGGCGGGCGTACGTTGCTCGCTCGGAGCCTGTGCGTGCGATAAGGACGGCTGCGCGGTGGCAGTAGAACTGTCACGAGCGCGATCTGTGGCGTTTGAATCCGATTGTTTACGTGCGGTATTATCAACATCGTTCGATATTATAGTCGCATGCGATTCGCGATTAAAGTGTAAAAGCGTATGATGTTTATTGTTACAAGCTTTACATCTAGATTCAGACTGACAGACTTTGGCCTTGTGTTTAATACTTAAACAGTTAGTGCATGCATTATTTTGCTTCACAGATTTGAAACGATCACTTGGTGTCATTTTAGAAAAGGCAGGACATTTATATAAATGTTCATGGACAAAGCTATCACACAAACATTTCGCGGATTTATCAATAATAGTGTAGGATTGCGGTTGCGGAGTTTTGGATGTTCTTTTATTAGAATTGTTATTAGACTGAGCGGAACTCGAGCTATTTAATGCTTTAGTATTTTGTAAAATGCGAGATTGATTTTTAATGAACTGTACTAAATTGTCGAATTTAGGAATTTCATCTTTTGAGTTCATTTCGAAAAGTCGAGCGGTTTCAGAATCTACCTTCTTTATAGCGACATGAAAAAAAATCAAATCGGATAAATCATTTATTTTAAGGTTTTTTAATGCGTTTGCGGCGGACACAAAATTATCAGAAAAGGATTCGAAATTTTGAATAGATGCGGTATTAAAAGATTTATGTTCAAACATCCGATTAAGGTAACTAGAAGCCAGCATACGTTTGTCTTCATACTTGTTTACGAGTGAATTAAAAATTAATTGGTAATTATCGCCATTAGGGCAAACTCCTGAGAACGCGTTTTGAGCTTTATCTGTCAATTTTCCCATCAAGTAATATAATTTCTCCGAATCAGTCAATGTATTATTTTCGTGTACCGTGCTTTTAAAATTAGCATAGAACAGAGGCCAGTTACGAATGTCGCCGTCGAATGACATAATTTCAATAGGAGGCAAGCGAACTGTTTGTTTACTGACACCACTACCACTAGGAGTAGGAGTCGATGTGGCTGCTGAATTAGAGTAAATCGAATGATTATATTTAATTCGGCAATATAATTCCTCAAAACTAATCCATGACTGATCATCAAACGTATTTTTAGGGTTTTGTTTCAGAAGTAGCGAGTTATATTCATTAAACGCCTCGAGGAACTCGGTGCGCATCGCATCGATATTGACACACGCACACATGAACTTCTCTAGCGGTTCCATTCCGGACTTGATTTTTTCCATTAAATCGTAAATGTTCTGCATACGGGCAAAAATCATATTACGACATGACAGTGCTATTTGAATGGCGGATTCTAACCCATCGTCCGACTCAATAATTACTTTCTTAGACATTTTCGATATTTTGTAGGTATATGAACTAATTAAGTAGGTATATCTTAAATAGATCGCGAACTACGGCGAGCTGCGTGCGGTGCGGAATTGTTGGTTACCTACGAATATCGTACCGAACGATGGCGAAGCGAGCGAGCGGTAGGTGAATGAAAATATGTTATTCTACCTACCTACTTTATTGATGAGCGGTGTGCGAAATACCTGACTGTACGCAATGACAATGTAGGTACCTATTGCAATAAATGAATGCGGTTTATTTTATGAGATTAGGGAACGAAGATTGAAATCAAATGTAGTTGCGAGATGACGATATACGGATAGAATAATTATATCTCTTATCGGAGAGGATAAAGAAAAATAGGTATCCGTGATCGTAAGGACCAAAAAAATGGTGCGGCGGCCTAAGCCTTGGGGTGAAAATCGAAATTTTCTTAGTGGACTGTATCAGGGGCGGTTCTGTAACACAAGTAGGGGTTTGGTGGTGTAGGAAATTGATGAGATACCTGCTTGAGCAATGGCGGAGACTCGATGAGAAGGGTTTCCTTAGCCGCGTGGCGGCGGCCCGTCCAAGATGTCACGTACTGATGAGAATCTGCACTTTCCACAACACACAGACACACACTTGCACAATTCAATAACAATCCTCGTTCTTTACGGTGAAATTTGAGTCTCTTTCGACTTTAGGTTAATTTTTTGAACCACAAGCGTCGATGTCGGTTGAGAGCACTAGCGGTTTTTTTTTCTTTTTGTTGGCGGCAGCGTTTTCGCCATTTTTTTCTTCTTCCTTCTCGCTCTCGCTCAGGTATTATAAGGAATGCGGAAGGGAGAGGAAAGCGGAAGGAATTACCTATGTGTTACAGATATTAATTAGAGTTGCCAGTAATCAGGCATGAAATATAAAATTAGGTAAGTTATGGCGGTAACAGGCCCTAGTGATTAAAAATCAAACGAGGAAATCGTTTGATCTTTATGTAGGTACTGTAATAATGATCGATCATAGAACCAATAAAAATGTAGCGATGAATAAGATTATTTGAACCACCATTACAGGAGCAAGTCTGAAGAAGGTGGTTGGCTTCAATGGGGAGCGGCACAAGGTCGTTTCGAATCGTTTGATGAGGAAGGAATCGTGGACAAGAGTGTATTCTTACGGACTCGAGGGGTGAAGGAGCGGAGGTGGGCACCTCGAGGGTATGAGGGTCTCAGACGATCCGTCAATATCACCGCGCTGGCAAGAGACGGAACAGCTGTCCATCTACGATGCTTTTCGTACAAAAACGTATTGACTCAGTGAGTATTTTAACTGGTCTTGTATTGTACTTCAACTAAAGTTTGCTGAGCAGGGTCATCCTTCAATTGATGTTATGATAAAGAATTGATTTTTTCAATTTCATCTCTGTGTGCCACATTATGAGATGAGTATATTTTGACCGGGCGTTGTTATGGGTAAGTACAGGACCTATGTTATGGCGCCATTTCTAAATTAAGAGGTAAGCGTGTTCAATTGGATGTTTTAGCTCTTCAGCTTGCTAATGCATTGTTGTTTTACATTTTTCAGTTGCATATCTGGCTGTGTCAGATTCCCAGACTCCCTGGTCAAGCCTGTAACCTCCACTGATATAGTGATGTCGGACTTCTGCGAGCGTCCTGATGGCGTGCCCGGTGTTTACACGATCAATTTGAGTAGTAAGTTATCCAGATAAATTCTGTTTGTATTTGGTCAAAAATATAAGGAATGCTATCATCTAAATTCGTAATTCCAGCTGACGACAATTTTCTGAAGTTGGTGCTTAGAATTAACGCTGATGGCGGCAAGCTGTTCAGTGGGGTGCCTTACCAACAAGAAGTTGTGTACCGCACCATGCATGTTGACATCAACTGCTTTCCCGGTACTGGCATCCTAGAACTTGGGTATGAACCTTCAGGTATGTAATTAACAAACTTGGCTAAAAAGGAACACAACTTTGAATTTTCACAAATCTTTAATCAATCTTTCATTTTCAAAGTTGTTGCTGAGCCGGCGTCACGTATTACTCCACCACGTCTGTTGAAGTGGCTGACGGAGAAGCAAGCTGGTGAGGTGGGCTACTGCGTCACATTTGAGGACCGTGCTGCCGCATGCCCCATGTATGTTGGAGGCAAAGGAGCTTCACTGGCTTTACTCGCTTCAATGCAGAAGGATGAGGTACTATTGTGCCAATTTTACCCTTATTGTAGCAGAGTTTATGATTTCCGGAGTAAATTAATATGAAGTGTTTTGCAGGGTTACAGAGTGCCACCTGGATTCTGCTTAACCACGAAGGCTTTGGAAAAGCATCTAGAAGTTAATCCTCAATTACTAGCCGTAATTCAAGAAATCGAGGCTGCTAATGAGAATTATAATGAAGAGATTTTTAAAGAATTGTGTAAAAAGTACGTAATAGGTAGCAATACAGTAATGATATTTAAGACAATCAATTTGTGAAGGTATAATGTAAGAACGATTTTTTTTAGGTTTGCAAGATAAATATTCTAAGAGTACATTTTAATTTCAGAGCATCTGATCTGTTTATAACCACAGAAATAAAAGGAGAAGTCAGGGATGAAATCTTGATTAACATGAAGGAGTTAAGAAACAAGGCTACCGAAGAGAATTTGGGCCCTGAACTACGATTTGCAGTACGATCATCTGGTAAGTTTATACTTTCTACAAATGTTACAGAATATAGCATTCAAAAGATTTAGTTTTAAACTGCTTGTCTTTGCTACAGCCGTTGGAGAAGACAGTGAAGAATTGTCAGCTGCTGGTCAGAACGAAACAATACTTGGGTGTATCAGTGACACTGATGTCATAGAGGGAGTCCAGAAGTGCTGGGCATCAATGTTCGCCTTCACCAGTACTTATTATCGGAGGTACAACGACGCTTATATTAATATAATCATAGCCGGGTTTCAGGCTGAAGTTAAACTTTACTTGTTAAGTAAAGCAAAGATGCTATCCACCCGATAGGCCCTCTACGATAAAGAGCTGGTTGAACAGACTCGACGCGTAAGGTGGACAATAGAGTGTTGTGGTATACTTTGGAGAGACCTATTTCATTCAACTACGAATAGGTACTTATAAATATTTTCTCGTTAATTGATTGGGTTAAGCATAGCATGAACATAAGACTCTATGTCTCACTAATTAAATACAGGTGTCGCGAGCTTGGTAGAAGTAGAAGAAACTTAGTAGAATAGTGCCGAAACAAAACGTATAATTTAATTACAGACAGAACGGGCAGCCATGTCTCTGCGGTGGTGGTGTGGTGGTGCAGGCACTGGTGACGCCGCGAGCGGCCGGTGTCATGTTCACTCGGCATCCCGCGCATGGAGACCCCTCAAGACTGCTCATCACTGCTAACTATGGACTCGGCGAGGTAATATAATATTTTGTCAGGCAATTTTACATGCGTGTCGCGTGACATAGGTGAGTACCTATGTCACGCGATGAGAGATGAGAGATGAGATGAGTGCCTGAGTAGGCACTCATCTATCTGCACTAAATTTTAATTACAGAGTGTTGTATCTGGCGCAGTAGAACCGGATACCATGATAGTAAAGCGAACAAGGAATGGCCAGCTCACCATCTTGAAGAAAGAGTTGGGGTCCAAGACTCGTCGTGTCATGACAGAGGGCAGTGGCATCGCTATGGAAGATGTACCAGAGGGAGAGAGGAACGTGGCTTGTATCACCGATGCAGAAGTTCTGAGATTGGCTACCATCGGAGTGTCGCAAGAAGAGTTGTGGGGCGCTGGTAGAGACATCGAGTGGGCTGTTAAAGATGTGAGTAATTTGCTAACATCAATAAGCACAAACAGTGGAAACGAAATAAAAATAATGAGAGCTCTGAGTCGTCACGAAATAAGATCTAATGTAAGAAGCTTTTTTCTTAGAATGAAATATTTCTCCTACAAGCGCGACCCATCACATCTCTGGACCGTTGGACCGAGGAGGAGCTACTGTTCGAATTGGACACGCCTGTCATGGCTGACGACGAACTCATCACTTTCGGTAACACTGGCGAGGTAAGTATATTTTAAGACTTACATCAATGATTACTGTTTTCAAGTTTCAGACAATCTAAGAATTTTATACCTCGATTTTAATATTTTAGCCCTAGCTTATGCCCACGGCTTTGTTTTTCATTTTTGTTTCACGTTTACCATATTAATTGCCAAAGCCAGCGTTCTTATGGATTAGTTTGCTAGCGGAAGACCGGTTTGTGGCGATACTCAGCACGACAGTTTCTTAACTTTTTGTTGTACTGGTAAGATCCAGCGTATACTTACAATCACTGACAAACACCGATTATTGGGCAGGCAGTGAATGAAAAAGTGAATATACCCGATGATACAGGAGGTGGACAAGGAATTCCTTCAAATGGAGAATTGTGCGAGGGTTTAGGCAGTATTTTTAATCAACTTGTTTTTATATGCACAGGTACTTCCTAAACCATTAAGTCCGTTGTCTCTTGATGTGGTATCAACTCCATTGGCGGTCGGCATGTTGAAGATATCAGGCACCAACGGCAGCGGTTACGACAACCTCATATTCCTCACCCACAACAGATGCGGCATGTCAATGTATGATGTAAGCGTTGACTTTTATTTTATAGTGATCATGGATTCCTTCAACGATAAGCCGCGTTCTGAGCGAGCAAATATGATAACTTATTAAATGGAAACATAAGAGCGAGCGAACGAGTTCGTTCAGCGATGGTTGGCTCAACTCAGTCATTGAATGCTCGCTCGCTCAATGTTTCGCTTGAACGAATACTTGCTTCGAACAATCGCTCAGGGTTTAACGTGCACGGTGGTCGTCGGAGATTTATAGAACATGGTACTGTGCATACGTACAAAGCTTTTGTTCAGAACAAACATTCGTTCAGCTATCATACTGAAAAATAATAACTAGTTGCTTTCAGTAAGCATTGGCAAAACAGCAATTATGCTCCGATCAAAATGTTTGCTTTGCAGCAAAGTGGAAAAGCGGCTTGAAGCCCGGGCTCATTATTTTAGTTCCTCTGTTATGTTATGTCGCAAAGGCGCCTTCAACGTATTTTTAACGGTTTGTGACTATGTCCGAGGTCTTTAAATAAAAAAAACAGTCCTTTAACGCACAAGCCGGGTTGGCTCTTCCCCTGACATGATTTGAATGTAACTTTTAAGGAGAGACGAGACTATAAGTAAAATAATATCATATTTCTTTATTTTATAGACCTTATACAAGAGAGCTCCCAAAGAACTAAATGTAAATGTCCGCATGATGGAAATGGCTATTCATGGACATATAGTAGCAGACGAGCAGATATTAAAGACAGCCCAGCACAAGCACCCGCCACACTGGAGTGATCAGCCAGCAGGATTGTACCTCATGTTAAAGGTAAAACGGTGTTGGTCCTTGCCTACTATGTTTCGCTAACAAGTTGGTATCATAAAATTGGTGATGAACATGATACCTATTTAAATTACTACGATTTACCTTCCAGAGCTTAGCCTTTTCCAAATGGGCAGCCAATGACTCCATAAAAGCAAGTGTTGTGAATTTTAACCTTGAAACCGATAACCCCAAGGAGCTGTATGAATTTCTTTTGGAATCAGAAAAACTAATGGAACGTGTTTCTTACAACCATGCTTTCACCAGTACGGCAAGCACTGCTAGCCAATTTGTAGCCATGTCAATATTTTTGGAAGGAAAAACAGGTAACTTTTCAAAGCAGACTCGACAATCGAATTTGTATAGTAAACTGTGTAGCAAAATTATTTAAAGTCAGGACCATTTTTTTATTTAACTCTTATGGTTTTATTCGCCAAAAGATTCATAATATCTACTGGAATCGTATGTTTTTCTGACATGAAACGAATCTATTATTGGTAACTGGAGGGTAGCTTTTTTTAAGTTTTGCGCAATACTAGGAATTTCACGCGATTTCGGGGATGCATTTGCAAACATTTTCATTGAATTACACACACAGCCAGGCCCGAAACAACTGCCAATTTTTGTAAATGAGTAATTATAAATTAATAGTCCTCTTTTAGAATTTACTCCTGAACAATGCAGTGAAATCAGCTCACTGTTCAGCTCTGGTGACGTGCTATCCGCAGAAGTGCCAAATGCTTTGGCTAACATAGTGAAGAAGTTGGAGAAGTCTGGATTAATTGAAGAATTTAGGGCACAGAACCCCAAGGAAGCTCTAAATTGGCTAAAAGAAAATGCCCACGATGACATCTATATTGATGTTCGAGATTTTTTGGAACACCACGGTTACAGAGCCGTTATGGAGGTAAATAGAACTGAAATTAAGCTTCGTTTGCAAACATCTACCGCGTTCAAGAAAATTCTTTCGTTAACTTCCTTGGACTTGCTTTCAGTTTGATTTAGTTACTAAACCATGGGTTTTGGTACCAGAGAGTATGATGACAGTACTCCAAAACCTACGCGTTTCCACTGAGGGAGCAAAACACAATAAAACTAGCCAAGAGATTGTTGATGCTTTACATACTCCTCAGAAGCCAAACACTCGGTACGTGAACAAGCTTATGGTTAATGTTGTGTTAAGAGATACCACGGAATTTTCTATTTGGTAATTAATATGCGAACCCGTGTACTTATTTTACACAAATGAATGTTACAGGAAAATACTTCGCTGGATTCTGCCGTTATGTCACCGTACCGTGCAACACAGAGAGATCACAAAAGCTCACCTGGTGCTCGTCATTCACAAATTACGACTCGGTTTCATCCGACTCGGAAACTTATTAGTTAAAAAGTGGTACATACCCAATTCTGACCTGGTGTTCTTCTTCCGTAAGCATGAGCTAAAGAAATACATTGCTACTAGAGATCCTGCTCTTTTGAAAAAGTAAGAAAGATGAGGTTTTATTTTTAATTAAAATATAATCAACGATTCCTGTCAACGATGGTTCTAAATTAAATGTACTTAAATGAGATTCACCGAAACTGCCCTTCGTCTCTATGAGGTGCAGAAGGGATGTTAACACATGAAAGAAATCCAAAAAAAAAAAAAAAAATTTCAGAGCGATGCAACGTCAACAGTATCACCCGGGCTGGTGTAAGCTGAAGTTTGCGGAGCTTAACACTGGCTGGGTGAACAAACTGGAACCTAAGACACCGAACATTACGGCTGGTGATGTGAAGATATCCGCCACGGCCGTGTGCGGAGGAGATGTGGTCGCTAGGGCCTGTGTCATCAAGGATCTCGAATCAGAAGTGCGTTGCCATTTTGATTTGAACTTGTTTTAACGGTCACTTTCTGGTAAAGATGAGACCAATGAAGCAGAAACTAACAGAGATGTGTGGAGCGAGAAGGCCGATCAATTAGTTAGATTTTAGATTGTCTTGCATCGCTCCGCACCGCTCCATCCTAGTTAAAACTAGATCTTATTATTTGCTTCTATTATAATAGTGCTGGCAACAAATTTTTGGCTCCGCCATTCCGTGGCAATACCGCAGTAGTTTTCGTTGGAACTGGCATCCAGGGTACTTATGGTTTTCTTTGAACAGATTGGTGATTTGCGCCGCGGAGACATCCTGATTACGCACGCTACTGACATCGGCTGGTCGCCCTATTTCCCACTTCTGACCGGCATCGTCACCGAGCTCGGGGGACTTATATCACACGGTGCGTTGTCAAATTCTTTAAATGTTTTATATTTTTCGTAAAAGTCCTCATAATAAAAGAAAGATATTGTCAGATTCAAAAATATTAATAAAGATATTCAAACATGCAATTTTGTTACTTCCAGGTGCTGTGATAGCTCGGGAATACGGGTTACCCTGCATCGTAGGCGCAGCAGATGCTACAGATGTATTTAAAACTGGAGACTTAGTACGACTATCAGGATCCAAAGGCATTATAGAAAAAGTGGAGGTGAAAGATGAGCCACAAAATGAAAATATAGAGAGTTAAGTTATAAAACTTATGTCGTGTACAAGATCGTGATCGTGTAAAAGTGCTTTGTAGTAAAATATGGTTTATAAATTAATTAAAATAATATTTGAAACAACTAAGACGATAGGAAAAAAAAAGTAATAAGACGATTTATCACATTTTCGCAAACGGTGGGTTTATTTGAAAGTCAAACGGTTTATTTACCAAATAAAATTATAATGTTGAAGAATTTAAAATTAAATAATATTCTATCTTATTACATCGTCTTGGAGGATTTTGTAAAATTGTTATAATTTGGCAGATTTCATGAATAAAAATATAAAAAAAATACAATTTTAGAAGTACTGACTGATTTTTTAGTAAAATCGTCAATGGATTGTTTGGCAAATTTTATGTTATATACCTATTTATATTTTCAAATAAAAAGAAGTATTGAAATTGTACGAGTTTTATTGTTTAACATTACTATCTGGTTGAACAGGCTTCGCTCGGTTTATAAAATGTCTATATCTTGGGAAACGAGCTTTTCTCGAACCTGGGACCTTGATAAATCGATTCCATGAGCCGAAAAACGGGTTGACATATCCGTGTGGATAAAAACCCCAATACTAATGAGCCGAAAAACCCCTAATCTGTAACGTTCATGAAAATCCTTGGAGCCGTTTCCGAGATCCTGATTATATATAAATATACAAGAATTGCTCGTTTAAAGATATTAGATAATAATAGTACAGTGTCGCCCTTTAGAAGTTCGGTTTGTATTTGGTTTTGTGCCGAAAGTAATTCACTCACAATAATTTATTATATGTATTTAGCAGCTTAACTAAACCTTTTTGGATTATGGCAAGGCATTCGACAGTCAAGATTTGGTCAAGATGATTATACTTTTTTTTTTTTGAGTTGTAAACCAATCCATATCTCATTTTCTGACCTCATAGTCAAAACTCATTGAAATGATTCTGCGAATATTAAGTTGTATATTAATATTGCCGGTCTAAATTTGAACTTTTAAAAAGGTGTCAAACAAGGAGGTACACTCTCACCTAAGCTATTCCCTGTAGGATTTTTCAAAAGCTTCCTGTCATCTTGCAGTTAGTTCCTAATGATAGCGACAATTAGCATTAGGACGCAAACTAAATTAAAAGAAAAGGTCAGGAACTGATTCGATGCAATAAAACGCTGGCACGCCTTGCACTAAGAATCCGTTGTGGAGATTTGTCTTACGCTGTGTCAACGTTAGAGGAGGCCTCTGATTTTGAGCAATGTTTCAGCATTTTGTATTGACCAAGCAATAGAGGTAGAGCAGATTACGAAAAGCTGTGGAGGAGACTTGCGTTGTAGTATAGTATGCATAACCTTTTTATCTTCAACAACGTGTGTGACTAATGATATGGCTAGATAGAAACTGTGATTACAAGTGATATGCAAGTGTGACCTCCAATGCAATGAAACAAATCAGGAGAGTGAAAAAGTGCTGTTCGTGATAGGCACTAATCACAGACATCAATTACAGTAATCTAGGGTAGATCCTATCAACAGCGTTGCTCGTGGAATTCCTTAGCGGTCGAGGCTCAGAGTTTCGTTGGATGTTAGCCTATGCTAACATAATAATTACCTATGTCCTATACTGTATGCTTTCCTATGAAAGCATACAGTATAGGACATAATTATTTTCCGAACTACCATCTTAAACTGGATACATAATTAGGTACCCGTAGAAAACTATTCCTATCAAAACAAACTGATATTAGATCTAAAGTACGATTATTAATTCCAGTCATTAAAATGACATTTTCACCTCACCCGCTCGGAAAGATTCTATTTCTCATTCAAAATCTGAGCGCAAAACTCCATTTTGTGCTAGAGCACAAAATGGAGTTTTTTAAACACAAAATGGAGTTTTTAGAATTTTAAACAACACTTTGTGCTCTAGAGAGCACAAAGTGTTGTTTAAAATTCGAACACGTCTTGTATTCCATTGTTTTCTACACTGCCAGGCGAGCCGCCCCCACTACATTTCCTCGCTGTGTGAGGTGAAAAGTTTTGTGTTGCACTCGGCAGCAAAGTTTTTCTGCGTCTCGTACCTTTGAAAACTTCGCATCGCTCAGGATTCTATATTTGAACCGCTCGTTTCTCTCGCGGTTCAATCTTAGAATCCTTCGCTCGCTCAGTTTTCAATTCAAGTACTCGCGCCAAAAATCAACTTTGCAGCCTTGCATAACAAATAACTATTGTACATGAATGAAATTCATTTTTTATTGACAGTTGCACAATAGTTGCACTTGTCATTTTACTGACTGGAATTAATAATCGTACTTTAGCCACAAGCGCGATGCTCAGCTGGTCTAAGTTGTGTATTTAATATGCGGGACAAAAAAATCGTAGTTTAGGTACCTCCGACCTTTGGAACCATTAGACCATAATTTGTCAGTTTACATTGTGCTGTCTTCGTGTGTAACATTAATTTAGCGATTTATTACATATTGTTGCAACATAATATAAGCACCTGTACCCTGTACCCGATTGATAATACAATGTAGCTTACAAATAGATATCTTTTAAAGATAGCAGGATTTAGTAGGCAGACGTCTATTTCAGTCGTAACACCTGTGGATGATTTAGATACTTCACTGTTACCAGCATTGATTATTTTAATATCAGCGTTGATTAGGTTCACTGTGATGTCAACATTCCGTGATTATAAGTTTCGAGACACGCTCGTCCTCTCACTAGTAGGTCTCGCTCTATCAATAGCAAGGTCTCTAACTCCGGCTGACATTGAACGCTACTGGTCGTCATTTTGTTTGTTTACTAATGTGAAACGTTTATATCTACTTATGACATAGTATTTACAATGGATTTAAACGATGTCCTCCTTCAGTCTGGACTCATAACAGTAGCTATAGTGTTTTACTTAGTATTTATTAAGAAGCCCACACCGAATAACGGAAACTACAGAGAAGTTGGTAAGTAATTTTTATTAGTATGACTTAAATACTAATTACTTTAGTTTTTCTATGTCATATCTCTTATGGGGTCATTGCGCTTATCATTATGAACTTTGATATGGCAAAAAGTAATATAATCAGCTGTTCCGTACGTAAGATCTTATATTGGTCTAAGTCACATGGGTGGTTTAAAGGTATAATGTTAGGTGTTATTAAACTCCTAAAAATAACTGAAAAATCGGAGTTAAAATTATGGAATTAATGAAAAATTGTTTGTTTTTATAAACTACACACACAATAATTATTGGTCGTGAATTAAAGCCATCACAGACTATTATAATACGATTATGTTTGATTACATACGAAAATGGTTGATAAGATATCGTGGTGCTGGATTTATTATTTTTGTATTTCAATGATTTAGGAATAATCGCTTTTCTAGTTTAGTACAACAGTAGACAGATACTTAAGCTCTTTACTAAAATAGCTGGAGAATGGGGTCATTCGCAATGCTGTTATAAACAGATAATGCTCAGTTCGTTGTCGCAGTAACACACTGATAAAATTGTTACCTAGTATTGTTTTAGACAAACATAGTTTTAGACGACTCAAGAAGAGTTCGTCTTGTTATCGTGTCATTAAGAGGGCTTTCACACGTTTCGTTGTTTTTGTGCGACTTTTGGAACCTGATTCTGGGTATGTCATTGCCACAAATAAAAAAAAGATATATACTCGAGAAAGTTTGATTATTTCTGTGTGGAGTGCTTTAAACAAATTTTTAGATTTGTTTACATACATGAGTAAAAACCTTGTCTCCGCAAAGGATGTTTCATAAAATTCTACTTTTTGTCATACTTTGGTACCGAATTACATAGAAGGTATAATAGTAAAATAATATTTGAAAATGTCCATGGTACATCTGAAAGATTATATTTGGACTGCATTAATCACTTTTTTATTTTCCATTCAGAAATACACCAAAAATAATTTTTCAAAACAGGAAGAATTTGATATTTTTTCGTCCGAAATTATATTTTTTATCTATCAATATTTACTGAATTATCAATCAAAAAGTATTGAATAACTAAGGTTACTATCTTAGCTTGCATTAAAAAAATAATTTGCTCATTTAAAAGTAAAATTATAGTATTAAACAATTATAATAAGCAATGACAAAATTCAACATAAAACCAAGAACGGTTTGTTCTTTGATTTAGACGGCGCGGGGCGCCTTTTGAGGGAGGACGTATCGCTCGCAACCATTTTGACATTAGTCACGTAATTATTAAAATTTAAAATACACGCCACCATTCATGACCTTTATACGCGGCACTAGTGTCTTTGTAATGACATCAAATTCCATGTGAAAAATGTAGTACCTCGAATTTTCCGCAGGTCATGAGTGGTGGCCAGTAATTTTCCCAATCGCCAAGAATACAGCATAACCTACCTTTCTTGATACAAGCTAATATTTTGAATTAATTTAATTTTGATCTGTTTGCAATGTAAATATATAATTGTGTTGATTGTATTTTCCTACTATATTCGAATGTGGATAAAATTGTAGATAATAAAATAATGTAAATAATTCTGATACTAAGTCTGATGGGTGCCCAAGTAACACAAAAAGCATTATAACAAACGAATATTAAACTTATGTAGAGCCTAAGATCCTTATAGAGTCGTATATAAGTTCACCGAGCGTCTTGTCGCTTTATATTGGCATTTTAAAATTATTATAATGCTTTACGCTGTATAATGGTTGTATAATGGCATATCAAAATACTGTTATAAAACCTGAGGTTTTAGTGCAGCAAGCCACAACGAAGCTGTACAGCTTTCAGCTGTTGTTAGTGCTTTTAGTTGTACAATAGCATTTTAAGAAGCAAATTAATGCCGAATGCTGTTTAATAGCATTAACGTGAACCATTATAATGCTAGTCAAATCCACTATACAGCTTTTGGCTGTTTTTAGTGCCTTAGGGTCTACAATGGCATTTCGTGAAGTACATAAAGGCCTTATGCTTTTTTATAGCATAAACGTGAACCATTATAATGCCACTCAAATCCGGTATACAGCTTTTGGCTATTTAAAGTGCCTTAGGGTCTACAATGGCATTTTTAAATGCTATGTAAAAGCCTACGGCCAATGAAGGGTGCCAACCTGAATCAATGTAATGCCTGCATTTTTAAAGATCAACTGAGTTCTGTTGTATGGCTAGCAGCTTTTACGTGAGTTATTGTAACGCGTAAAGCTGTATAAACATTCATATTAATGTTTTCGTAAAACCATTTATCGGCCATATTGGGGAAAAGCACATTTTAATAACACAATAACATTTGAACATTTTGTCTTCAACCTTCTACATGCAAGCAAAAACCGGCCAAGTGCGAGTCGGACTTGCCCATGAAGGGTTCCGTAGCAGCAAGTAACATTATATAAACGTTCTTGTAGTTGGTTGTAACTTTGAAGGGTAAATTGCGGATTACGGTTTATGACGTATTAAAAAAAACTAATTACTTGATCTTGTTCAACCAATTTTCAATTGAAGTTTGCACATGTACATCATAATATTTTTTTAGTTTATCATTCTCTTATTTTAGAAGTTACAGAGGGGGGGGAGACCAACATTTTACCACTTGGGAAGAGTCAGACTGTGTGTGAAACTGATCAGTTTAGAAAAAAACGATGTTAGTAACCTCAATATCATCTTTAAAGACATATCCATAGATACCCCACACGTATAGGTCCGGTGAGTTTCAATTGTAAGTATGGGGGCAACCCCCAAAATTAGTTTTATTTTTATTTTTGTGTAAAAATCCTAATGCGGTTCACTCAATACATCTACTTACCAAGTTTCAACAGGATAGCTCTTATACTTTCGAAGAAAAGTGGCTGTGACATACGGACGGACAGACAGACAGACATGACGAATCTACGAGTATAAGGGTTCCGTTTTTTGCCATTTGGTTACGGAACCCTAAAAAGTAGGTACCTAGATCCATCTGTGATAACCCATATGAACTATGTACGTACACCGTCGTTGCTTATTTCATCGATGTAACATTCTACATGCGTACATGATTTTTTTTATAACATATTATTGGAAATACGTAAGTTGTAAAGAAATTGTAAGAAAAATGAATTAATTTCAATAACTTTTTGTTTTCCTAATAATGCGACTCCAAATCTCTATGCTTTGTGTCATTTGGATGATGGGTTTTATTGCTTTGCTTAAGGATCTCCAAAATTGCGTTCAAGTTATGGTACTATTACAGTCCACATCAAGTCTACTAGTATACCGGTGAACCCTTATAAAACTACTTTATAGACAATGGCATTACAATGGTTGAGCTTAAGTCTTCTTTCTGGCCTCTGGGTTGATGATTGTTCACATGTGAGTATTAATACTGCTGGCGGCATTAATTCGCTTTTTTAAAGCTTCACCGGGCTGCTATAGACCGACACCATTTTGGAAATATTTTCTAACCTAAAAATATTATTATTCAGACCTATTTATAAAAGAAATAATCCTTTATAATAGTAATACAACTTAATTTAATACTGCCCAAACTATACTATTATGTGAATTATGCAAAATTTGTTCTTTAATAGAAATACATAATTGTTTTGGTTATTTCACACATATCTTAAAATAATATTTTTTATCTAAATCACAAAATATCGAAGGCGCGTGAAAAATATCCATAAAACTTATATAGATATTAACAGTAAACCACACTGCGCAGTAATATTTGAAGGCAGAAAGCAATTTCAGAGAGTCTAAACTTAAAATTTTGTTTTAATGCAAATAAATATGGTGTCATCATTTACGGTTTGTCAATGTTTGTCCATATTAAAGAAAGCAAAGTAGTCAAGTTACAACGATAATTCTATTATAAAATTTATACCGTGGTAATAGAGACGTTTTTGCAATGATGTGGGATTTATTCAAGTTCTAACTGTGAACACTTCAATGGCTACAATCATGCTTTTACTTCACTTTTATGCTCCTCTAATGCATTAGTAATGCTATTAACATCTTCACTATTAATAATAATACTAGTATAATGCTTTTATAATGCGATTGGCATTTTCATTGACAGTAATAATGCTTTTATAATGCGATTGGCATCTTCATTGACCGTAATAATGCTTTTATAATGCGATTGGCATCTTCATTGACCACAATAATCCAAACTAATATTATAAATGCGAAAGTAACTCTGTCTGTCTGTCTGTCTGTCTGTCTGTCTGTCTGTCTGTCTGTTACGCTTTCCCGCTTAAACCTCTCAACCGATTTTGATGAAATTTGGCACAGACAATCTTTAGACCCTGAGAAAGAACATAGGCTACCTTTTATTGCGAAAAAGGGGATGAAGAGGTTGAAATAGGGGTTGAAAGTTTGTATGGGATTTCTTAATTTTAAAAGATAAAACCATGAAACTTTATATTTAAGCACTTGATAAGATATATTTAAACATTTGTTCTAGCGTTTTTGAAATTTCGACCTGTGAGGGGGTGAAATAAGGGTTGAAAGTTTGTATGGGATTTTGTCATTTCTGGGGATAAAACCATGAAACTTTATATTAAGGAACATGATAAGAAATAAATAACAATTTGTTCTAGCGTTTTTGAAATTTCGACCAGTGAGGGGGTGAAATAAGGGTTGAAAGTTTGTATGGGATTTCTTAATTTTAAAAGATAAAACCATGAAACTTTATATTTAAGCACTTGATAAGATATATTTAAACATTTGTTCTAGCGTTTTTGAAATTTCGACCAGTGAGGGGGTGAAATAAGGGTTGAAAGTTTGTATGGGATTTTGTCATTTCTGGGGATAAAACCATGAAACTTTATATTTAGGAACTTGATAAGAAATAAATAACAATTTGTTGTAGCGTTTTTGAAATTTAAAATCGTTTGTTCTAGCATTTTGAAATTTTTACCACCGTGGGGGTGAAATTCTACAAACGGAATTCCCGAAATTCGAACGGAACGGAACGGATTCGGAACGGGAAATACGAAGCCAAACTTTTTGTATACAAAATTTTAACCACTGAACCTAGGAACATCATGGCAATATTGGCACCGACCAATGAAATCGTGGGACAGATCAATGAACGAATGATGTCACATGTGCAAGGCGATGTTGTCGAATATTTGTCAGTAGATATTGTCATGGACAGTGAACAGGTGACATCTTATCCTACAGAGACTTTAGAGCTGTCAGGAGTGCCGTCTCATAAGCTGAGACTGAAAGTTGGGGTTCCAGTTTTGTTAATGAGAAATCTCGAAGCGCCGAGACTATGCAACGGGACCCGATTGCAAATTACGCAGCTAGGACGCAATATTATTAGAGCAGTTATAATGACAGGAATAGCTAAAGATGAAGAAGTTTTAATTCCCCGTATACCTACCCATGATCCCTACAGATTTACCTTTTCAGTTTAAAAGAATCCAGTTTCCCCTCAAACCAGCCTTCGCAATGACCATTAACAAAGCGCAAGGGCAAACACTTAAAGTAGCAGGTGTCCATTTAGAGAAAAACTGTTTTTCGCATGGCCAACTGTACGTGGCCTGCTCGCGAGTGTCGAGTCCAAACAATCTCTACATTTTAACAAATAATAACAAAACAGCAAACGTTGTGTACAAAAATGTTTTAAATTAGGTCATTTTAAAATATTTTTGTACACAACGTGATGCTGGCCCCTGGATGTGTCTCTTGGACATAAGGGACCAATAAATTTTCTTAGGTACTTTCTGCCACTTAATGGAATACATAGGTACCATAAACCTACTGTAAACAGATATTTCATATTTTTTTAAACGTACCTACTCTCTTTTAACCAAATGCTATACCCAAATCTATACCGTTCCATTAATATGATCCCTAATATTCAAATTAATTTACTATAACTGTGTAAATGTTTGTTTCACGGCTAATTTGCTGAGCCGTTTGTTACAAAATTGGATATGGATAGTCTGAAATCTGAAAAACAACATAAGCTACTTTTTATCAAAACACCACGCGGGCGAAGCCGCGGGCGGAAGCTAGTGCTAATATAATGCGCTTATGATGCAATTAAACAACTATGTGAACCCATGTAGGATCTAAAGCCGTAAAATTTGTGCCCAAATTGGGTTCGATTCCCACCCAGGACAAATGTTTGTGTGACGAGCACGATCATTTGTTCTGTGTCTGGGTGTAATTTATCTATAATATGTATGTATTTAGAAATATATAAAAGAGTTATATCAGCCGCATAAACGTTTGTAGGGCTAATATAGGGCTACCTTCAAAATGCTTTAACGCTACAGAAATGCTGTAAGACTGCCGATATAATGCTTTGATGTGTTACTTGGGTGAGGACGGAATCACAACAGAACTTCTGAGAGCGGGTGGAAAACCGGTACTTCTAGTCCTCCAGAAGTTATTTAATTCCGTCATACTCGAAGGTTCTACGCCAGAAGCATGGCACAGGAGTGTGGTTGTTCTTTTCTTCAAAAAGGGTGACAATACCTTGTTGAAGAACTACAGGCCAATCTCACTTCTGAGCCATGTATACAAGCTGTTCTCAAGAGTCATTACGAACCGTCTCGAACGCAGGTTTGATGACTTCCAGCCTCCCGAACAAGCCGGTTTCCGAAAAGGTTTTAGTACTATAGACCACATACACACGCTCCGCCAGATTATACAGAAGACAGAGGAGTATAATCGGCCATTGTGTTTAGCATTTGTGGACTATGAAAAAGCCTTCGATTCAATCGAAACCTGGGCCGTATTGCAGTCCCTCCAACGATGTCATATCGACTATAGGTATATCGAAGTGTTGAATGCTATGCTCAGCGACCTCAGTATCGTTTCCCAACGGGTCGGCCTTAAAATGAACATGGACAAGACGAAAGTCATGTCGAATGTCCATGTGGCACCCGTACCGGTTGTTGTTGGGAACGATACTCTCGAAGTTGTAGGCCATTATACTTACCTTGGACAGATTGTTCAGTTAGGTAGGTCCAACTTCGAGAAAGAGGTCGCCCGAAGAATCCAACTCGGATGGGCAGCGTTTGGGAAGCTACGTGATATCTTCTCATCGAGAATCCCACAGTGTCTCAAGACAAGGGTGTTTGACCAGTGTCTGTTGCCGCTTAATATATGGCTCCGAAACGTGGTCCTTGACTGCTGGCCTCTTAGAGAGACTAAGAGTCACTCAACGATCAATGGAAAGAGCTATGCTCGGAGTTTCTTTGCGGGATAAAATCCGAAACATGGATATTCGGCGAAGAACCAGAGTCACCGACATAGCTCATAAAATTTGCAAGTTGAAGTGGCAATGGGCAGGCCACATCGCTCGTAGAACTGACAACCGATGGGGAAGAAAAGTTCTCGAGTGGCGACCACGGGCCGGAAAACGCAGCGTAGGCAGGCCTCCCACTAGGTGGACCGACGACATCGTGAGGGTCGCGGGCAGCCGATGGATGCAAGTGGCGAATTGTCGTTCGGCGAGGCGGTCTAAGGGGGAGGCCTATGTTCAGCAGTGGACGTCCTCCGGCTGATGATGAAATAATTCTGATAGCTTTTTTTCTGAATTGGTAATTAAATGTAATTTCAGACTTGCTAAATTCCCAAACATTCCAGTTCGTTTGGATAATATAGCTCGCTGCGGGACCCACCATACCACCGGCCATGCCCCTGGTGGTATGGCTTTTTATTACGTGGTAAAATCATCAGATCAGCCCTTCCACCCAGGGAAGGACAGGACTACAGGAAGGACATACTAACTTGTACTGACACTACTGACTAAAATCTACGGTGTCCTTCAATAACCCATTGCGATCCGGGGCCATGGATACCTGATAAGACAGTCCCGCGACGCCGGCAGGATTTGGCTCTCTAACGTGCACCCCGAAAATCCGTGAAAAATTGATCTGACCGTTTTGAGGTAGCGGTTAACCCAGAGAAAAGTAACTTTAAAAAAAAAACTTTAAAAAAAAATACCGTTTACAAAACGAATAAAAAAATGTTTAAAATAACTTTTCTTTTGGAAGTCGGTGGCAATAGTCAATGAAATAAATAACAAAGCCACCGACTTCCAAAAGAAAATTTATTTTAACTTTTTTGTTTAAAATAACTTTTCTGAATACAAAAAAGTTTAAAATAACTTTTCTTTTGGAAGTCGATGGCAATAGTCAATGAAATTAATAACAAAGCCACCGACTTCCAAAAGAAAAGTTATTTTAAACTTTTTTGTATTCTTTTTTGAAGTCGGTACTTTTTTTCAAAAAGTTTTTTTTTTTATCAGTCGATTTCTTGTTATTAGGTTTTATCGAAGAGAGTTGAAGTCTTGTATCAGGTTCGGCATCCAGTCAATTGCGGTATTCCGTTTTGGCAGCTGCAATGTATTTTAAATTTTTTTTTTTGGTAAAATCATCAAATGTGTCCTCCCGAGCAGGACGGGATTTATTACCAGACTCGTACTGACTAATATCCATGGTGATCCTTCAGTAGCCCTTTATTTTCCAGGGTCACCGTTACCTGATAAGACAGTCCAGTGACCAAGACAAGCTCCGGCCCTCCAAGGCGTACCTCTCTGATTAGAAATCGCTTCTCGGCGTCGTAGGTCACGCGGCTGTCCTCTCCCTCACGTGTTCCACCTCCTACTTCGCTAGCATGACTGCTTTGCATAAGGATTCGAGGTGACTACTTCCCATTCCGTCTCGCCTCGCAGATCGTGGCCTCGATCAATGCCGGGCGCTATTAAATTGACTCAATTGCATCGAGTTGGGATTTGGCAAACCTGTACCACTACCATGTACCTAACTTTTTTGCAGCCAACTCAATAAGTGGACTAATATTGTGGGGCGATGTCAACGGCACCCCAAAAAGGTCAAGATGGCCTGTCATTTTTACGGTTATACCTCAGAAAGATAGAACCGGGTCGGATTGGCTCCTTTTTGCGGAAAAATTCACGTCTTAGCAGCATTGAAGTTCAAGCACTCAACCGGCCATGGCTCTTTCGCCTGATATTATTTTGTGAATTTTATTCATGAATACAGATACTACTCAGAACAAAACATACAAAAAATAAGTTAGCATTCTAATAACTCGTAATAATAAGCGAAATTGAATGAAAAGTGAGAAATTACAGGAATGTGTCAAGTTTCATAAATAAAATAATGAAATCGAAAAAATTATGTTTTCAATGTTCTAAAGAGTTCTTTTTTCTCTTAAACCCTGTGTTATTTTACTGAAGGTGAAATGTTCTGTATTAAATAACGAACATTTTCTATACCATTTCAATAGAAATCAGGTAAAAAGCCTGAGTGACCAATTGTAGCATCGTAATTCGAGCATAAACGAATCTATGCACTGTTAGTCGCGATTGATCGAAGATGAAATCAGGTACTACTTGCTGTGCAAATGAAATAATGTGGAGTTGAACCACATTTTCTACGCAATTTTGAGCAGTTACGTACCTTCATTAGGAAGTGAAAGCTCAGTTTTGCGAGATAGAGATTATAATTTAAAGCTCACCAAAACATTCTGTTTCAAGAGTGAAATGATCTGAAACCTGTTGAACTCTGATAGATCTGTCTTTATTAAAAAAATAATCCAGCTGTAACCCAGTATATGAAGCACTGAAGCCCAGTCAAAACAGTTCAATAAATTTCTCCTTTGCAAATGTTTAACGATTTGCATCATCCGCTCACAGTTAACTGCAGGCGAACCAAGAATCTTCTTGAATATTCATTTTTAATCTTCATGGTGTCGATTCGAAATTGTCTTGTCAATTATAGGGCAGCTTGTGGCTGGTCGCAATGGAGTTTGTATGATCCGCGCAGTAGATTATCGCTCTCTTTGCGCGGTTTAACGAACTTGATGGTCTTCTTGAGCCTTACTCACTTTCTTCCTGGATCACGGCGTTTGGTGATATTACCCGTCTCTTTGGAGTGATCGATCGACTTCCGCTAAGAACAGTCGCGTCGCACGCGCTCTTGTGCGGGTTTATGTTCAGGTATTGCGCTGACGCAGCAGCATACCGTTCGTTACCTCTAGCCGTGCGCGATCGCCGCGATGACCCAGTTACCGAATTTATTACACAATTATTTGTATAAACAAAGTGTTAAGGCGAAGTTGTTATTCTAATAATCATGGCTTCGTCATCCTCAATTAAAATTAAAACTGAAACGGAACATCTGTTGTATAAATATTATACCGAAGAAAAATTGGAACGCGAAAAGTTGCAATGTTTGGTAAACGACCTAAAAAGTCAATTAGAACAACTTCAGCACCAGCTTAAAAATATCCAGGAGCAGAAAACTGCAGATCTGGACAAGAAAAATGTCACTACCGAGAAGCCAATGCCAATCGAGTATGAGACAGACGAAGAGGAGCTAGCAAAGGAAACAGAGTGGGTACGACAGAAGAGCAGAAAAAAAAGGAAATTGAACTCATCATCACTGTCCTCTCCACCTCAACAAGGACCCGATTCCAGCCAGAAACCAAAAGAAACTGTTAAAATAAAGAAACAGCCCACACCACCACCAATAGTTGTGGAAAATGTTAAGAACTACCAAGAGTTTTACGATCTTCTCTCAGGTAATCTAACGAAAGACTCGTTCATTACGAAAATGATGAGTGGAGAAAAAGTTAAAATTAACTGTTTTACTGATGACTCATACAGATCCATCACGAAGCTTTTGTTACAGAATAACTGCTTATGGTACTCGTATGAGAATAAACAAGATAGACCAATCAGGGTGATGGCAAAAAACCTTCATTCTTCCTGCCTGCCAAATAGAATAGTAGAAGACCTAACAAATCAGGGATATAAAATAGAAGATGCTGTCAACAAACTGAGTTGGAAGAGCAAAGAGCCCCTCAGTATGTTTATGCTCTCATTCCAAAAAGATGAAGACACTAAGAAAATCTACGGAATCAAATCCATACTGGGCTGTAAAGTGGATATACAGCCGTTAAAAACGTCAAAGTTAATTCCACAATGCAAAAGGTGTCAAGCATATGGCCACACACAGAAATACTGTTCCAAAGAACCCCGATGTGTGAAGTGTACAGGCAAGCACCTAACCAGAGACTGTAATAAACCAACAGAAGCAAAGCCAAAATGTGTTCACTGTGGTGAACCCCACCCGGCTAACTATAGGGGATGCATTGTAGCTAAGGAACTACAAAACATCAAAAATAAAAATACCAGAAAGAATGTGCCGATACAAAACTCTCAGGGCCCAAGTACAAACAAAGACAAAATACCTAGTGTCACCAAGCTTGCTACTAAAAGTGTTTCGTATGCACAAATGACAAAAGGAGTCCAATTGTTGCCACAGTCACATATGAAACCAATGAGCCCTAACATGGATGAAAAGATTAATACAATTATAAATCTTTTGACCACGTTCGACGAAAGATTGAAAAAACTTGAAAGTAGCACTAAAACAGCTACCAAACAAACATGGAATATACATGGCTAATTTACTTAGGATTATGGCATGGAATGCGAATGGACTGCTGAAACATCAAAATGAACTTACGGCAGTCCTAAACATGGAAAGTATTGATGTATGCCTAATATCGGAGTCACATTTCACTAAAGAATCTCATATCCAAATTAAAGGGTATAAAGTATACCATGCATTGCATCCCAGTAACACACCAAGAGGTGGTAGTGCTGTCATTATAAAAGAGAATATTTTTCACTATGAAAAACTGAAATATGAAGAAGAAGAAATACAAGCAGTGGCTGTCTGTGTCAAAACGAAATATTGTCTTGTCACCATTTCAGCCATATACTGCCCACCTAGATATCCACTAAAAACAGATCAGTATACGAATTTTCTAAACCGTCTTGGAAACATATTTATATTGGGAGGCGACTTTAATGCTAAAAATACATTTTGGGGATCTAGACTGACAACAACCAAAGGAAAAGAGCTACTGTGCGCGATTGAAGAAACACAATGCAAAACTCTATCAACAGGTAAGCCTACTTATTGGCCTACTGACCCAAAAAAGATTCCTGATCTCATAGACTTTTTTATTTACAAAAACTTGTCACCTAATCTTCTCCACATTAAAGAAGGATATGATATGAGCTCAGATCACTCACCTATATTACTTACTCTTAGTGAGTCTTTCTTGCTGAAAGAAACTTACCCCACATTGGTAAATAAGAACACTGATTGGGCAAGCTTTAAAATAGACTTGGACTCTGTAATAGATTTAAAAGTTCCACTAAAGAAGCCAGAAGATCTTGATCGGGATATAAGTCAGTTTATAACACAAATACAACAATGCGCCTGGAAAAACACGCCTACCCTTAAGAAGAAAAACAGACTTACCTACTATCCAGCAGAAATTACAAAACTCATAGCTGAAAAGAGGCGACAGAGACGAATATGGCAACAAACAAGATTTCCACAAGATAAAAGGATTCTGAACAAACTTACAAAACAACTAAGTAGTGCAATTCAGAAATTCAAAAATGAATCAATGAGCAGTTATCTAAAACAACTAACTAGCAATCGGACGACAGATTACTCTCTGTGGAAATCTACAAAAAGTTTAAAAAAGCCAATTATGCATATTCCCCCTATCAAAGATACTAACGGGCGGTGGGCAATAAGCAACGAGCAAAAAGCTATTAGGTTTGCACAACATCTGGAACTCATTTTCAAGCCAAATAAAGAACATGAAGACAGCGTCTTGTTAGATGAAACAACAAATAATGATGAGCAAGAAATAAAATTCGTAACACCTAGAGAAGTGTACAATGAAATCAAGCGTCTTAGACTAAACAAATCACCTGGCTTCGATCTTATTACTGGAGAAGTTCTTAAAAACCTCCCACGTAAGGCCATCGTAAAACTTACGACTCTTATCAATGCAACGTTCAGGCTTAAGTCTGTACCTGACTTGTGGAAAGTTGCCGAAGTTATAATGATACCAAAGCCTGGTAAACCACCCCATGAAACGACATCATATAGACCGATCTCACTGCTACCGATCATGTCAAAATTATTTGAAAAGCTTCTCTTGAAACGGCTAAAACCCATCATAGAAGAAAGAAACTTGATCCCTGACTACCAATTTGGATTCAGGGAAAAACATTCAACAATAGACCAAGTACACAGGATTACCAACATTATAGAAAAGGCTTTAGAAGAAAACAAAGTTTGCTCAACGGTCTTCCTCGACGTAGCGCAAGCATTCGATAAGGTATGGCACAAAGGCCTTATTAACAAACTAAAAAATATGCTCCCTAAACAGTTTGCTGACATCTTAGAGTCTTACCTATCACATCGCATGTTCAGAGTAAGACAAGATGATGCATATTCGGAACTCAAACCGATAAAAGCTGGAGTACCGCAAGGAAGTGTACTAGGTCCCGTCTTGTACTTATTGTACACTTGCGATATTCCTGAATTAGAAAATAATACCATTGCCACATTTGCAGACGACACAGCTATAATGGCCACAGGTGTCACTCAAAAAGAAGCAGTGAAAAAAGTTCAAGCAGCCGTCAATATCATCTTTGACTGGACAAAAAAATGGCGTGTGAAACTTAACGAATCAAAATCTGTTCACATAGACTTCACAAACAAAAAGCCAAATTATCATCCGATAAACATAAACGGTCATGTCATACCGTACGAAAATACAGCCAAATACTTAGGCATGACATTAGACGCAAAGCTTCGCTGGAAAGCTCATGTTAAAAAGAAACGCGGCGAACTAGAGCTTCGCTACAAGTCCATGTACTGGCTGATAGGAAAAAATTCTTCGCTGTCAGTACACAACAAAATACTTTTGTACAAACAAGTCCTCATGCCTGTATGGACTTATGGTATTCAGCTTTGGGGCTGTACCAAACAAAGCAACATCAAAATTATACAGCGTTTTCAAAACAAAGTACTCAGAGGAATCGTCAATGCGCCCTGGTACATTCGAAATGACGACCTTCATCGGGACCTGAAAGTAGACCTCGTCATAGATATAATTAAAAAGAACGCCGAAGCTCATGAACGAAGGCTTCACCATCATGTGAACGCCGAGGCTATCCAGCTCCTCGACAACACGGACATAGTGAGAAGACTAAAAAGGACAAAACCTTTCGAGTTAATTTAGTGAAGTGTTAGTGTAATGTAGTGAAGTGAGTACTACCCATAAAGAACACAAGAACAAAGTGTCTTCCCCTTAATAGAGACAATAAGAAAAGTGTTAATGGACACATTCTTAGGTTTAGTCTCCCTAGCAAATTAAGTCAAAATAGAATTACTCATTAGCTTTAGTATTAAGCTAGATTGTATTTTTATGATGTAACCTTATTAGGACACATCATATAACAAAAAAAAAAAAAAAAAAACCCGTCTCTTTTGACACTAGTTTCAAATATTTTGTACCACTGGTTGGAAATATTCGAGCATTAAACCGACCACTTCTGGCTATATCTCCTTATCTATGTCACCGTAATCACCCCAAATGGCTGGTTTTGCGTCCATAATTATGTCTCTGAATAGATGGCATAAATGACTGTTTGATGTATAAGTCAAAGAAAAAGTTTGAAAAATTTTAAACACCAAATCGTAAATTCTAAATAATTTCAAAAACCTAATTAAATAAGTTATGAATTCAAATTAGCCACTAGAAACAAAATTAACACTTGAAAGATATCATAACAAGATAATTTACTCGTATTATAGAATGGAATTGAATAATCTTTGTAATGCACACTTTTTAAATTACAAATAATATATCCAATTCGTAGTGTGACACAATGTGCGGTTTAAAGTGTAATATAATGAGTGGCCCTTATTTTATTTTGATAGGTATACATTTATCATATTATCTATTCGTTTAAGAATATAAGTACTGTCTAGAAGCTCGGGATCTTACTTTGTTTATTCGAAAGAAAAGTGGCAAAAGCTCATGTTGTTTTATTCCTGGTATACGAGGCATAGCTGTTTCGTTAGTGTTTTGTTTTTATGCAGGGGGCATCACGATGTCAATTTGACAGAAACTGTGTTCTTTCGGTATGTCATAGCGCTCACAATTCATATCTACGGCAGACGAACTTCAATCACTCATAAAGTAGGTATAGGTACTAAACGGACGTTTGCACACTTACACAGGGTGTTATTTTTTTATAAGGTATTGGTATTGGTTAGCAATCCTCCTTATCAAATGAAGCATCGTCTTCGTCAACCTACAGCAGTTTTGGGAAGAGGCCTCTCCAAACGCACGGGTGTCGCATCATCGGTCGAATGACTTTAACGTTTAAAGAACTTCGAAGTTCCAAATTCCCAGCAACCCGATTTCTTTGATTAAATCTCTGGCGATCCGTGCTGTCCCTCTTAGGTGCAAAGGGACCTCTGTTCGTAGTTCAGTTCCACTTCTTCATCTAAAAATATCTCAATTAATCCCATTAGGTTGGAATTACCACCTGCGGCTGTTATTCGCACGGTATGCTGTGTGGCGCTGGAAGTCGCAGCTGAAGCCGACAAGACTGGACGAGTTGCCTCGGCCGGACCAGTACCAGGGATGGGACAGCTTTGCCGTTCGGACCTGTGACTCCGATGGCGCAACACTTCTACTGGGCATCCGCAAGCTATGTGGCAGGCAGCCGCTCGCGGAAATTGTGGTGCACGTCAAGTTACCTGATGGTACAACGTATAAGTTACCACGTAAGTACTAGATATGTTATATTTTGTCAAAAAATATCTACACCACGAGAGGTCGAACTCAGAGCAATCACCTGGTTACTAACTACTTTCAAAATGATAATCCTACGGGTATCTCATTCACAGTTTTATAATTCTAGAGCACCCAGATACTGCGGTATGTGCATGGCAGAACATCGAGGGTGGTTGGAGTGCTGATGGTCTCAAGATACAAGTTCAAGAAGACCAACAAAGATACAGAATTCTATATAATGGACTCTTGAAAAGAGTGGAAGACGGAGTCACACAACATGTGAAATTAAATGTCGTGTATGTGAATCTACTTTTTTTTTGTATATTGAATTGTAAAGTGTAAATCCGGCTGGACGATGTGTCCTGCTGTGACAAAAGTTGCAATCAATCAGATCATAAGTTAAACTTAACGTCATTTTCAGTTGGGGTTCAATATCAAAAGCGGTCCGATACCCCGATGACTGGAGCAATACCTTAGCAGCGGAGGCGTTGGCTCTTGAATCATGGCGAAGCGACCAGTGGCCCTATTTGTTGTAAGTCCAAAAATCTAGCTTTTATTGACCAGCTCCTACTCAGTTGAAGATTTACGAAGAAATCTTTTGTTCTTCATTAACTAATACATCACGGTATTAGAGTAAAAAAGATATTAAGATGAATGAATAGAACCACCATTAACATTTTACAGGAGCAAGTCTGAAGAAGGTGGTTGGCTTCAATGGGGAGCGGCACAAGGTCGCTTCGAATCGTTTGATGAGGAGGGAATCGTGGACAAGAGTGTATTCTTACGGACTCGAGGGGTGAAGGAGCGGAGGTGGGCACCTCGAGGGTATGAGGGCCTCAGACGATCCGTCAATATCACCGCGCTGGCAAGAGACGGCACCGCCGTTCAACTGCGATGCTTATCGTACAAAAATGTATTGACTCAGTGAGTACTTTGGCTGACTTTACATTTTTGACTCATATTTAACTATGATGGTATCATTCTTGGAATAGTATCTTTCTTATTTGTGTGGTACCTTTTTTGAAACTGTTTTCCTTACCAATGCTACTCTGTTTTGTTTTCTAGTTGCATATCTGGCTGTGTCAGATTTCCAGATTTTTTTGTCAAGCCTATAAACTCCTCTGATATTGTAATGTCGAACTTCTGCGAGCAACCTGATGGCGTGCCCGATGTTTACACGATCAATTTGAGTAGTAAGATGAACAGATATATATACATTTTTTGTTTTATCATGAAACTTATAAAATGCGTTTGCTGACATTCAGTTTCGAATAGATACTCTGTACCTTGAAGGAATAAAGCCGAGTTTTCTTAGACATCTACCTACCAACAAAACACTCACTCAAGTGGTTCTGGTTTACTGAAAATATTCTCACAAATACCTACCTTGAACTTTTCAATACCGTTAAAGTCTAATTTCGTAATTCCAGCTGACAACAATTTTCTGACGTTGGTGCTAAGAATTAACGCTGATGGCGGCAAGCTGTTCAGTGGGGTGCCTTACCAACAAGAAGTGGTGTACCGCACCATGCATGTTGACATCAACTGCTTTCCCGGCACTGGCATCTTAGAACTTGGGTATGAACCTTCAGGTATGATATGATCAGGCTTTCCAAAAAAGAAATAGGTACAACTTTGTATTTTCGCAATTATTTAATCAAACATTATATTTTCAAAGTTGTTGCTGAACCGGCGTCGCGTATTACTCCACCGCCTCTGTTGAAATGGCTAACGGAGAAGCAAGCTGGTGAGGTTGGCTACTGCGTCACATTTGAGGACCGTGCTGCCGCATGCCCCATGTATGTTGGAGGCAAAGGAGCTTCACTGGCTTTACTCGCTTCAATGCAGAAGGATGAGGTATACTATTGTGCCAATTTTACCCTTATTGTAGCAGTATTCATGATTTTCGGAGAAAAATATTATGGCGTGTTTTGCAGGGTTACAGAGTGCCACCTGGATTCTGCTTAACCACGAAGGCTTTGGAAAAGCATCTGGAAGTTAATCCTCAATTGTTGGCTGCAATTCAAGAAATTGAGGCTGCTAATGAGAATTATGATGAAGAGATATTTAAAGAATTGTGTAAAAAGTACGTAAAAGATGGCAAGATTTTACTGAGTAGATAAGTTTGTTTTTATTTACCAATGAAGGTTCGTATTCTTTCCAGGACTTCTGATCTCTTTGTAACCACAGAAATAAGGGGGGATGTCAAGGATGAAATATTGACTAATATGAAAGAATTAAGAATCAAAGCTACCGAAGAGAAATTGGGCTCTGAAATACGTTTTGCGGTTCGATCTTCTGGTGAGTTAGCAATTACAGAAGTTACAGAGTGAAAATATTTATTTTCTGACATACTATTTTTGCCACAGCCGTTGGAGAAGATAGTGAAGAATTGTCAGCTGCTGGACAGAACGAAACAATACTTGGATGCATCAGTGACACTGATGTCATAGAGGGAGTCCAGAAGTGCTGGGCATCAATGTTCGCCTTCACCAGTACTTATTATCGGAGGTAAAATTCTGCTTATCTTGCCGAGTTTATGTTCCAAGAATCTTTAGGTGGTGTCTATTTGCTTTTAGGACTGCTTGCAACAATAAGTTATCCAGGTGATTTTAGTGGTTTTGAGTATCTATTTATGTTAGCAAGTGAGTCCAGCACTGGATACTGCGTATCAGGAAGCGTAGTGTATAAAGTCTCAAAAGTTTTGACTAAACTAAGTAGATCAATGAAAAGCTGATTGGGATAGGAATGTGAGAAAGGAGGAACAGAGATCAAGGTATTGTGGCACAACGTGAGAGACAGAGACGGAGGTGTCTTTATTCATAAACCGTATGACTTACAATAAAATAAAAAATGATTTGTACAGACAGAACGGGCAGCCATGTCTCTGCGGTGGTGGTGTGGTGGTGCAGGCACTGGTGACGCCGCGAGCGGCGGGTGTCATGTTCACACGGCATCCCGCGCATGGAGACCCCTCAAGACTGCTCATCACTGCTAACTATGGACTCGGCGAGGTAATTTTGAAAATCATATGATATATTGTGTGACGATTCGTGTAGTATTCCGGGAATCTGCATAAAGGCACTTTGCTTCCAATGAGAGAAAAAGTAAAGTATGTTTCTAAGGTCCTACTCTTTTTGCGATCGGTGCAGTTGCAAAGAACCCTTGACAATTCATTTATTGTTCACGTTTTATATGCAGAGCGTTGTATCTGGCGCAGTAGAACCGGATACCATGATAATAAAGCGAATAAGGAATGGCCAGCTCACTATCTTGAAGAAAGAGTTGGGGTCCAAGAATCGTCGAGTCAAGACTGAGGGCAGTGGCATCGCTATGGAAGATGTACCAGAGGGAGAGAGGAACGTGGCTTGTATCACTGATGGAGAAGTTCTGAGATTGGCTACCATCGGAGTGTCGCAAGAAGAGTTGTGGGGCGCTGGTAGAGACATCGAGTGGGCTGTTAAAGACGTGAGTTTTACAGTGTTTGTAAACGCACCTACGAAACTGGAGAAATTCCTAGTGCAGGGGCAACGTAACTCTGTAAGATTATGTCGAAGAGGCTAGTCTGTAGTTCGACTGTCTAGTAGACGCGACTTGTTTTGAAGTATCTAAACTCTAAAGGTTTTTAAACCTTTTCTCCTCAGAACGAGATATTCCTCCTTCAAGCGCGACCAATCACCTCCCTGGACCGTTGGACGGAGGAGGAGCTACTGTTTGAACTAGACACGCCCGTCATGGCAGACGACGAAATAACATCGTTTGGTAACTGTGGTGAGGTGAGAGGACGACGAAATCGGGATTAAATCACGACACAAAGAAAATATCTAAAAACTAACCATTTTTAGCTAAATTAAAAAACAGTCCAGTATTTTACATCCAATATGTTCTTACATCACATGCAAAAATTAAAATAGATGCAAGCATTTTCATACACACTGATATCTCAATTAATGTACCTATTATACGTCGTTTGTTAATTCCTTATTTTAGTAGCGTGGTATAATAATAATTAGATGATTATAATTTTCATCACATACACAACCCGACCCCTTTTCTTTCTGCGATTGGTCTAATCTTGCACTTGTTTGTAACTCTGCTTTTCTCTTTTTTGGTGGAAGATAGGCCAAACAAGGGCAATTTGTCAATACCAGCACCAGTATCAGCTGAGGCAACCTTCAAACGACAATCAGTTCAGAGCTTAATTAGTCGGCTGCATGCGTTAGCGGTACCGACTTTCTACGTGAACCTCTTTGACCATTCATGAACCTTTCAAAATAATCAAGCCATCATCATGAACATTTTTGCAGCCAATCTATTTTTCTGTACACAGGTTTTACCTAAACCAGTAACTTCGATGACCTATGATATGATATCTACGCCGTTAGCCACTGGCATGGAAAAGGCAATTGGCTCCAATGGAAGCGGCTACGACAAGTCATTATTGTTCACCCACTACAGAGTCGCCATGGCACTGTTTGGAGTAAGCTTGACTTTTTTTTTCTTGGCTCCTTGGATGACGATTCGATTTCATCAACAAATATGTATAGTCAAATCGCAGCAGTGGTCACAGCTGTACCGCTACTACGACACGAAGGCGTTGTCAACGTCACATTGTTACTACTCATACGCGGTTGACTTTAAATAAAGGCAAATCATACTCGGCGCAATAACATACTGTACGTTATATTACATTATGGGACTAGCCTGTTTCCTTATATTAATTTGAATAAGGATAAACGTAGATCCTACACATTTCATTTTGTTACGTTTTAGACCTTATACAAAATGGCACCCAAGGAACTAAATGTACAAGTACAAATGATGGATATGGCAATTCATGGACACGCAGTAGCAAACGAGGAGATATTGAAGATCGCGAAGCACAGGCGCACGCCTCGCTGGTACGATCAGCTTTTGGGAATCCTCCACATGATAAAGGTAAAACTGGTTACTGTTTGTTAAGCTACAACATGGATATGTCTTATGCCAACGACGATATAATACTAGACTACGCATTGCACGATCTAACGAACAAAACTATTCTGCCAACTCGCTGAGGTACTACGTAAGCGAGGGAGGCGGGGTACTGCGTTGTGATTGGCTAACTCAAGGTCGGTTCTGTCTCAACGTATGTTTACGGCTCACAGGATTGGTCGAAATGAGACGGATATAAGACTTTTTTGCCTAATGTGTTGGCAGACATCGGTCGCCTGTTATTACGGGTCTAGTATTATATCGTCGTTGTCTTATGCACTGAAGACATCCATGTCGTAGCTTTCAATAACCACAGATTTACATTTGAATTAAATCAAAGCTTTTAACACATTAATTAAATTCATAATTAATAAATATTTGCAAAAAGTTTTGAGTAGATTTAAATCGGAAATTAACTTTTCATGTGTACTTACTAACTCCTTGTACTGATTTGTCTTTCAGGCTCTAACATTTTCTAAAAGGGCACTCGATGACTCTACAAAAGCAAGTGTTGTGAATTTCGACCTTGAAACTGATAACCCCAAGGAACTGCTCGAATACCTTTTGGAATCAGAAAAAGTATTGGTTCCCGTTTCTTACAACCATGCTGTAACCAGCTCAGCAAGTACTGCTAGCCAGATGTTGGCCATGTCAATATTTTTGGAGGGAAAATCAGGTTACGCGTGACATACTTCCAACCTACCTTATCTTACAATAGACTATAAGTTTTGCCTTGTATCTATAATACGTGTATTCCCGTTCGTCCACTTGACTTCGTCCCACTAGTGGGACGAACGGGAATTCGCTAAATATTTTCCCGATCGTCCCACTAAATTTTTTGAGTGGACGAACGGGAATAATTTATTAATTTTTTTTTGAAGTTCTAATGGTCCCACTAAATAATATAAGACTGGTGGTTTTAATTGGTAAAAAAAACAAATTTGGAATAAAAATCCGTCATTTATTAAGGAATAAAAATCACAGTAAAAATCACAGAATCAACTTTGCGATAACTCGCAATATTTTTTTCTAAAATATTTATTTACATATATTTTTTTTTTAAATTCTCCTTAAAACTAAATAAGGTTTCCTATTCAAAAGCGGTTGTTTAAAAGTAAAAAAAAAAATGTGATTGATACTTAGTATGTGCTATTAATGGTTTTTTCATAATAGTAAAATAAATCAACAGCTATATTTTGCATAAAGATAAATAATAGTATTCCATGTTTTGTTCTAGTGATGAAATTCTGTTAGTCTGTGGAATATGAGATATAAGGAAAAGAATAATATAGCGCTTGTCGAGAACGAAGTGGAGTAAAGGACAAGAAAACTACGAAACAATGAATAAACATATTTCTGCACAAATCTTTTTAGTGGGACGAATGGCACTAATCGAAAAACATATTCCCGTTCGTCCCCTCTTGAATTAGGAGTGGGACGATCGGGAACAAATTAAATATTATTTTTGTAAATTCCCGTTCGTCCCACTTGTGGGACGAAGTCAAGTGGACGAACGGGAATACACCCTATAATAGCATGGAGATATCCCTTAATTCTCTTATCATGCACTTTAGTAAATCCAAACCACCCGGTGCCATGTGCCGGCGGCGATATGAATACTTTCGCGGGTGCACAAATTGGTTAACTAAAAGCTCAATAAAATAGTTGATACAGGCCTACAAGACTAAAGAGGCTGATAAAATATAATAATAAAAAAATGTATTTTAATAATAATATTATTATTATTTACCTTTTAGAATTCACTCCTGAACAATGCAGTGAAATCAGCTCACTGTTCAGCTCTGGTGACGTGCTATCAGCAGAAGTACCAAATGCTCTGGCAAATATAGTGCAAAAATTGGAGATGTCTGGATTAGTTGAAGAATTTAGGGCACAGGACCCCAAGCAAGCTCTAAATTGGCTAAAAGAAAATGTCCACGATGACATCTATATTGATGTTCGAGATTTTTTGGAACACCACGGCTACAGAGCCGTAATGGAGGTAACTAGAACTGAAATTAAGGTTTGTTTACAAACTGATCATGCGTGTTCGAAAATTCTTTTGCAAACATTATAATTTTGCTTTCAGTTTGATTTAGTTACTAAGCCATGGGTTTTGGTACCAGAGAATATGATGACAGTACTCCAAAGCCTACGCGTTACCACTGAGGGAGCAAAACACAATAAAACTAGCCAAGAGATTGTAGATGCTTTAAAAACTCCTGAGAAGCCAAACACTCGGTACGTGCGCAAGTTTATCGTTTAAACGGTTCTATCGGCTGTTTCAGAGTCGATAATCCTACTAAAATTTTAGTAAAAAATATTTTACAAACAACTTGTTACAGGAAAGTTCTTCGTTGGGTTCTGCCGTTATGCCACCGTGCCGTGAGACATAGAGAGGGCACGAAAGCGCATCTGGTGCTCGTCATTCACAAATTACGACTCGGTTTTATCCGACTCGGCAACTTGTTAGTTAAGAAGTGGTACCTGCCTAATTCTGACCTAGTGTTTTTCTTCCGTAAGCTAGAACTGAAGAAATACCTAGGTACTAGAGATCCTGCTCTATTGAAAAAGTAAGGAATACAATTAATAGCTATAAATGCAAAGTATAATGGTATAAAAATATTTAAATGAGTACCTACTTTACTAAAAGCATAATCTAAAACCTTCAACTCTTTGAGTCATTCCAAAGATTTGTAGTTGCTGCAGCTGCTTCAGAAACTATCCGTTTTATTCGGATCATTAGTAAGCAAAACAATAAAATATTGGAACATTTTTAGAGCAATGCAACGTCAACAGTATCACCCGGGCTGGTGTAAGCTGAAGTTTGCGGAGCTGAACACTGGCTGGGTGAACAAACTGGAACCTAAGACACCGAACATCACGGCTGGTGACGTGAAGATATCCGCCACGGCCGTGTGCGGAGGAGATGTGGTCGCGAGGGCCTGCGTCATCAAGGATCTCGAATCAGAAGTCTGTTTTACCCCATCTGAATTTATTGGTGATCAGGGCGTTAGCCAAGTCCAATAAGTTAATTCTTTCATCCTATATAAAGACTGTATCTGTATCCGAATCAAGATTCATAAGATACAGTATTTGTAAGAGGTGATAGCACAGTCGCTGATCTTATAGCGATGATACTCGTAGTATTGTGATTCTGTGCTCTGTGTGAAGGTAATTCTAGTTGATGTAATTCTAGTGTATCGCAATGCTCTAATGGTTGTCTTTGCACAGATTGGTGACCTGCGCCGAGGTGACATCCTAATAACGCACGCGACTGACATCGGCTGGTCGCCTTACTTCCCACTTCTGACCGGCATCGTCACCGAGCTCGGGGGACTTATATCACACGGTGTGCTATTCAATAATTGATTATTGTACTAAAAATTAGATGGGAGTCTTCAAAAAATAAAGAAAATTGTCGGAAGGTTATGATTTTAAGGCCCGTGATAATGAAATATACAATTTTGCAACTTCCAGGTGCTGTGATAGCTCGAGAATACGGGTTACCCTGCATCGTAGGCGCAGCAGATGCTACAGATGTATTTAAAACTGGAGACTTAGTACGACTATCAGGATCCAAAGGCATTATAGAAAAAGTGGAGGTGAAAGAAGATCCACAGGATGAAAATATAGGGAGCTAATTAAAATATACATATTTATAATTAGGTATATCGTATACAATAGGAAAAGGTGATGTGTAATAAAAGATATTTATTAACGAAATCAATATAATTAAAATGCATAAAACAATACAAAAACAATAACAATTAAAAAAAAAATCTCGCCCTTCAATCGTCATGTCAAAGACAACACTGTCATGATTTGGTAAATCCTCATAATCATGAGTCGGTTTTCCTTTTATATTACCAAAGAATGACTCCTCGTAGAGCTCTTGTTCAGGACCAGTTCCTGCCAAGCATGACACCCAGATGTCGCAGATCTGGTGGAAAATTGAGTGCAAAGCACTATGGCCATATTCATGTTCATAGCAACAAGCATATGCCTATGTGGCTATGTTGGCATTAATGCTGATGTATCTTCGAGTCGTGCCCGCTGGAGCCGCGGCTACGCCCAATGTAACGTGGAACATGGCAGTTTAGAAGTGCTTGTTGCCGAGGTCGGACCCACAACGCTGCAAACCATGAAATCTGAGCGTGGGTCCTTTAAAAACACCGCCCCAGATCGTAACCGGTCATGAAAAAGAGCCCCTTAGAGTCATGATCATTGATCGAAAATCAAAAAATCTATTCAAGGTATTTAATAGGAATCACAAAATATTTTGAATGCTGAAAGGCATCAAGTTTTTAATTCCTAAAACTCAAGTCCAAAGTAAAAGTACGCGAAAGCTTCACATTTCAAGATAATTTTAAAAGAAATAGATAAATAGCTGTACGACGACAGAAATTCTAAAATTGAGCTATCACTTTTTGTCTCCATGTTTGAGACGCTGTCGCCTATTATAGTTAAAAGAAGCTCATTGGCTATCATCACCTGAAATCATGAGTAGTTCGTAACAGTTAAAGGCGAAGGGCCTGCCGAAGATGACGACGTGACAGTGGTAGTTTGGCTCGTACACGGCGCCGAGGAGGTGATTCCCGTGGTAGTGCACCCGGCCCACGTGCACCCCGGGCGCCACGCTCACTGCGCCCTCGTGCCCTGATCCGCCCCGCCACGCCACCCAGCGCACCTCCGCGTTGCACATCACCTTGGCAGATAGCATGACTTTAGAGCAAGTTCAGATTGGGAATTGTGAGGATTTGGTTCGATGGAACCGATGCAGATGGGACAGGTTGCGAACAGACTGCGGACTTTGATATTTACTTCAGTTCACTATCTCTTCGAGTGCGGTGTCCGGGTGGTATTACAACGTCTTAAAACCAGGCTTGTTCCAGTGAGTGAATGAGATGGCGCTAGACGACTTGTATAGCTCTGACACTTTCACTCGCCGGAATAAGCCTCGTTGTAATACCCCCCCAGAGCTGTGTTCGGAATTAATCCGTATGGGTTTAAACGAATCTTTACACCTACACATCGCGCAATCATTGTTCGTCAAAAATGTGGTTGGCTTCAAAAAAACAATGAGCCACATTATGTATGACTCTGCAAACATATTATCATTATTCCATCTTGCTAACGACTGATTGCAAAGATATTCCAGCAAAATATTACATAGAATTAAGACTAGAAGAAGTTATGTTTTTTAAAGCTTAATTTACCTGATATTTGTTATAGCTATGAACTTGTCCATCAGCATAAACTAGACAGCAGTGTTTGGAGGGTAACAGTGTAGCTGGTAGCATCGTACACCTATAAACACAGTATGGTAATTAGTTATACAACATTTGGACGGGATTTCAAATATTTGAATATTTTGAATAGATATTTTGAATACTGCCGGTACGCCTAGGTTAACGATCGGCCCTTTCAGCACTATCACATCTATCAGTAATTCAGTACTGAATCGCGTTTATTTTTCATGTTCTACCAGGAGCTTTCAACATGCATACATCAGTATAGGTCCAACTGGTCCAAGTTCTACGATATGCAGTTGAGATAGGCTTAACAAAAAAATAAGAATAAAAGGATTTTTGGAACACATTTGATGATTTTACCACGATAAAGAGAGAGAGTAGAGGAAGTATCCGTCCTAAGGTATATTATTAGGAAGGGTCAAATATTTAAGTTTCTTCACCAACGAGAAACAGAAACCTGTTACGTTTGCTAACCTGTGCAATGCTCTGGCGACCCAGATGACTTCATTGTCGTACACACCAGCGGCGACCGCTCCACTGGGCACCGCGCCGCAAGTGCTCACAACCCACACAGGGCCAGGCATTTCCAGTGAAGGTAAGTAGTCTGTTCAATAAATAAAATGCGTATAAAACTGCTGCATTACTGTGACTATTTAAAATTTAGGTTTTGATCATCCAATAGGCCAAGACAAAATAGACCGATTTTGGGCAGTTCCAAGAAATTTGAACTTCAATTTTCTTAGGCGTGAATAAATTTTGAAGTAGCCCAGATCCAACACATTTACCAGACTAATTTTCTCTTAAGCTATAATTAGTAGAATGCATCTGAGAGATATATCATAAAGATTCGTAGACATCATTTGCGGGTCTGTGGGTGGGATAAGCAGCGGTGTCCTCACAAACTCGAAGCAAAAAAATGCATTCAGTTAATTCTGGTTAACTGTTTTTATATTTTTAACCAGTATCACAAATAATATAGTGTAAAACACGTTTCAACTACACGTAGGCACGCTGTTAGAGAAATACGGTATCGAGCGAAAACATACCAGCAATGACCGCTCTGTACTTTTGCTCCCAGGACACTTTGAAAAACCTGTTATAATTCACCCAATCCTTGGAATATTCTTCCACTTTCATCTTCATATGATTCCAACGCCTGTTTTAAAAGAAATGGTAACTAAAATAACTGGATTTGACACTCTTTTGGTTAAGCTGCTACCATCAGCACTGCCAAAATCATAGGTTCATAATATAAGATGGTATATTTCGTCGCACAAAAGGCAAAGTATTCGACCAAGACATTACAATCATGATCATCGGTTTATTCAATTTTGATTCGGAAATTATTACAATACGTTGGCTTTGATGCGTCGATGTAAGTACCACCCACCTTGTATATCAGCAAATTCTTTCCAATTTTCTTAGTTTTAGTTCGAACAGACTGACATAAACCGAATCGAATCCTGATAAATAAATGTAGTTAGTAGATAAATAATTATATTACTTACATTACATACAACGGAACCTCAGAGCCACGCCTGAGTTGTAATGAATCGGTTTCTTTCACCTGTTTTAAGACAAATGGTTATTAAAGAACAATGTTTCCATAAACTTCCTTAGCCCTATAAATGTTGTCAAAATTGTTGAAAAATTGAGTAAGATTTAAACATCAGTAGTGGTAATCGACGGTCCATTTTCTTTTAAAGATATGGATGGAGGATTTATATGCATTATGCTTCCTGCTTAAAAACATCGGGACAATTCTGAATAGGAGACCAATGAACCCGAACAATCCGTAAAAATCCGATAGTAATTAAATACTAACAACTAAAGTGATCCACCGGGTCCATCTATTGAACATTTCTATTATTTCTAGCATTGCCACCTGGCACTGTAGGTAGGTTTGTGTTTTCACGGTGGAGCGCACCGGTGACTGAATCTGAAATACAAAAATGCATCAGAATAACAGTACCATCAGAATAGCATAAGTTTTTCACAAAAGTAGAGACAATTGGAGTATCTTTTGGCTGTAGGATATTTCATAAAGGATTCCATAAAGGTGTTTTAAAATCTAAGCTTTCATAAGCAAATAAATTCCTATAATTTCGTTTCATTTCAAAGATCAGAAATTCATCTCTTTTTTCGGTCCAATGTCATCCATTCTACGACTGTTCGTCGTGATGACTATTTTGATTGGCTTCAATCATTCGTGTCACCATCTTATTTTCAACATTATTCCCCAAAATGCAACTTTTAGATGCACCACAGGGTCCACAGGAGAAATTCCTATACAATCTAACTCAAGCGCCAAAATACACATGCAGTGATATCTTACTTCTTTGTCCCTGTACATCAGATGTAGACGAGTCGTCAGTTTTTGGCTAAAGACGCTGTATTGACGCCATTGCAAAGCTTCTGCTGTTACTCTATTATAAAAGGATACCCAAGACCCTGAAGTATCTCCTGGAATGAAAATTATACTAATATCATAAAGCTGAAGAGTTTGTTACGTTCTAACACTGGGACCTACTGTGTTGGGTAGTCTTTTTGTCGAGGAAGGCTAGGGTATAAAATGTCACGCTAATAGGAGCCGAGCAGTTGGGGCGAACCCACCCACGGCGTGCCACTAGTGTCATTGTGTGCGTTTACTCATTTAATTTCAATAATATTATTAAAGTGTTTGAATGTGGCCTCGACGTCATGCTCCCCTTGTGAGAAAAAGGTGTCGATTTATGTTTGTACGAGTATCTATAGTTTCCGCCAGATAAGTGTGGAATAAAATACGTTGACCCCCGTGTACCAATATAATTATTGCAATATTTCAAAATCATTCGAAAAAATGTAAAGAAAATGTCGTAGAACGACCAAAAGCAACTTCCCCCAACCCCGGAACATAAAGGGCTATTAAAGGACACCGTGGATTTTAGTCAGTACAAGTCTCAAGTCCCTTCCGCCGTGCCCGGGGTACCAAGTAAAAAAAAAAAATCGTGGTTGAGTTGAAATTGACCTTATATTTTTTTATTATGAAATTCGAACGATGGTGTTATGAAATTCGAACGATGTATTATAAGGATCAATGACCTTTATTCCAGACTTATTTGGCGGGGACTATAATCAAATCAAGTTATTGTTAAGATGTGTTAGAATATAGGTACTAATCGCAATATGTTAAGTTATAAATACCTCTGGAGAAAGTGGGACTATATCGGTATGCCAGGGCGCGATCAATGATATCCTGTATCCAATCGCGCCACGCCATCACATTCCATAACAAGCTCACCATAGTTGCGTCCCAGTCGACTACGTTGTGCTCCGATGTAATGATTGGGGTTCCTGAAATATTGTACTTGGTTCTAATAAATGGTTAAAGCAACGTCGCGTTGCTCTAATTGCTCTTAAAACAAAAATATCATAAAAAAATGTGTTACATCACAAAAAAATACAACAAAGGCCATCTCGTTTTTTTAACATCTCATCTATTCAAAATTTAGAAATCAAGTGAAAATAAAATTAGATAATTATTTAAATGAAAACAAAATACTTACGACAGCTGTATTCACTCCTAGATGGTGATATACTGGATAGATTGGAAATTGGTGAAAATTGTTGGGATCGATCGCGATTAGGTTTTGATTGTGATGGCATTGTTCTATAATCATAAGAACTACTTGAAGACGAGTAAGAAGGTTGCGAGATCTCCTCTAATAACCGTTCTTGAATTCTAGCTTCGAAACATTTCAGTTCCTCTTGCTGTCTTCGAATGAACTGTGCTTTCCCATCGTGAATTTCTGGCATGCGAGAATCGATAGGCGAAGTTGGATCCTTTGCTAGGAAGGGAGAACTTGACGATAAAATTGACATGCCTGGACTTGACGTGCTCGGCGAGGGGTGCATGGAATCATAATCAAATGTATTGGAGCTCGCTGAAGGCTCCATAGGGTCGCAGTGGGCAAATTTTTTGTGTGTTGTTGAGTACAAGAGGTAGGAAGTAGTAGTCGGTTTATGGGCAGGACAATAGGGCTTTGCGTTTGGTCCGCGTGTTCTGGCTTGATTGGGACAGGGTTTGAAGGAGATCTCGACGCCGGGTGCGAAGACGCGGGTCTGATCCTCATTGACTGTGAGGTAGTCTAAGGGCGCAAGGTCTTGCAGCGCCTGCACGGACACCTGCCGCTCGCACGTGCAGCAGGGCCTCGCCACGCGCCGCAGGATCTCATCACACCACAGCTCACATTGCACGAACACGTTCTTGTAACACTTGCACACCTTGATCACCCCTGTCAACAACATACAATATTGTAAAAAGATGCTCCTTTACTGTTACCAAAAGCAACACCCATATTACTAAGTTTTATCTGCTTACGTGGTTCTAGAAGATGCACTGCTAAGTACTTTGTGGAGTCTTCGATTACCCCTGAAAACATTATTGTCATTAACTAGTTACAGGTGATTTATTTCTTTCATGTTGTCAGAGACCAATATGATTACGATGAATAAGAAGGCTTCGTATCTTACCAGGCATAACTTCCTGATACTTAGGTGGAGTGGTATCAATCATCAGATGAGAGAGTTTTAAATGTATTTTTCTAGAAACCACAGGGTCTGCATTGGAAACGGTGAGATCACCTGGAGCTTTCCCTTGTAACCTGAAGTTTAAGTGACACAGCTGTGTTATTACATGGTCGTGGGCCAAGGTAACATGTTCCTTCTCACTTTGATTAAAAACACATTTTACAAATTAATTGATTTTAAATCATTTATAAATCTAATTTTACAGGTAACTTACAAATTTTAAAAATATACTTTAATAAATATTAATTACATAATTATTATTATTATACAGGGTTATTATTTTAAATTGGCCAAGAGGGTGAAATCCGAATCCATAAAGGTTACGAAAAAACTTTGCTAGAAGACTTTAGCTCGTTTTTGATGTTAACAATAATTTTGGAATATCTATGTTTTGGCCAAGGGCGAGTTGTCCACAAAAATGAATGAAACAGACCATATTTTTTTAATTTTCGTGTCGCGTTTCTTGTAAGGATTATTTTATTGTATGGAAAGAAAAAAATCTGGACGGCGGAAATTGGACAATTTTAGCAAAATATTTGTTTATCTAATACCTACCTAGTTGTCTTGTTTAAAAATTTGTAAATAAAATACAAACGCATTGGCACATTCTTTGAAAGACTTGCGAATAGCTCCGTGTCTTAATACTGCCCCGTCCCCTGCGTCGTCCATCTCTTTTACAAGAATCTTCAATGCTTCTGATTTTGTAGCTAAATGGTTATGAAAAAGAATAATGAGGTATCAAAAGAATAATATACATACGAGTATAATAAGGAAAAATAGGGAGGATTTCAAAGTCGAGTATGTCTTTTTAGTTATAAAGTAAATTAAAAAGGCATCGGCATAATGAATGTGAGTAGATATAATATGGGAAGCTGGAAGACCAAAAGCTTCAAATAAGCTGCATTATGGGCAGGCCATTGTAACCGTAAAAAAGCAGTATTAGGTATATACTGTTCAAAATATGTTCATACCTTCAAGCATAACGGACGACACCAATAAAGTTGCTACGTCAGTAATGACGTCTGAAAACAAAGTAAATAACAAAATTATAAAATTAGACTACTACTCTCTTTGCTTTTACCAAAGGTTAAACATGTTTAAAATTTTATTTAAGCACAAAATTGTATTGAATTTTGTCCTTAAATAAAATTTTAAACATGTTTAACCGTTGGTAAAAGTCGCCCTTAGATGCTACCTACTCTGTTAACAATATTTTTTTGAACAATGGTAATATGCCGAAAGAATAAGTTTGTTAGTGTTTCGGCATCCGGGATTTAGAAAGAATATGAGTGAGTAAAGCCCAAGAAGACCGTTAAGTTCGTTTAATCACATAGAGCAAATATCTGTGTGGACCACACAAATTGGACTGGTGTCGAGCTACAGATACCCCCTACAATTGACTAGACTGTTCTAAATCGAGTCCATGAAGACTTACCTACATAAATAAAAAAAATACGCTTGATTTGCCTCCAATTAACTGCAGCATATTGAGCAAAACGTAAAACATTTGCAAGGGACATAATGTTAGAACTGTTTTGCCTGGGACGCCGTCGATGAGTGCAAAATTTTTGAATAACGATTGTCGCATTAGAGTGTGTAGATGATTTAAACAACAGTTTTCAGATTATTGCACTCTTAAAACAGACCATTTCGGTTGGCACTGTTAGGCTGCGTTTCCACCAGAGATGTGCCGGGGAAATGTGTCGTGCGAGGATGTCTAGCTGTGCTGTGAAAATGTGTGGGCGTTTCCACCAAAGCTGTGCGATGAAAATGTGCCTAAGAGGATGTGTAGCGCAGCTGTGAAAATGGGCATTAATGTGTGGTGCGAGGATGCGTTGCGAACAAACAAACTCCGTCTATGGACTGGCTGGTACAGTATGCGCAAACCTCGCAACACATTTCTCAACACACATTCCTCGCAACACATCCCTCGCACACATCCCTCGTACACATCCCTCGCAACACATCCCTCGCACACATCCCTCGTACACATCCCTCGCACACAACCCTCGTACACATCCCTCGCGTGTTTTGTATGTGCAAAAATCAAGCTCCGCTGAGCCTTTCCACCAGAGCTGTGCTGACCGAGGCAAGGTAAATGAAGCGATTCTATTGGTTCTTTACAAACACATTCCTCGCTACACATCCTCGCACATCTCTGGTGGAAACGCAGCCTTAAGGTCTGGGGTGGGTATTGTAGCAACCCAAAATTAAGTACAAAATGTGGTAATTTGTACATACATTATCAATCGCATATCCGTTTGTCGAGTTCACATAGTACACTCCAAGATCTCTAACCGTATTCTTATTTTCTCAGAAACATTAAAGAGCGTGCGAAATAAAGACTACTTATATATAATGTTGTTAGTATAGACCACTTACTATCCATAACCGCTGGGCTGGCGTTTGTTGTACCTGGAGGCGCATGAGCCATCATGGCCGTAAGCTTTTGCTGAAGGTTACTGTGCAGTGCGGGGTTTGATAATCCAATAGAGTCTTTAAATGTAGTGAGTTGACGAAGGCTGAAACGTAATGCTAGGTATATTGACAGAAGTAAAAGGACCATAAAAGCACCATGGGTAGGTACCTACCTTGCCATTCTGGCAACAATCAAGAGTGATAATATCTACCTACCTTATAATAAAAGCTTATCTTAGGTGAGCACCCCTAACAAGGAGCATTCGCGTGTAATGTAACATTCAGATACGACTTTGATGAGCATAAAATTAGATTTTAAGGGTGCGTCCACATCTGGCGAATGCGCCGCAAATGCGCAGCTCGCGCGCCGTTTGCGAGCTGTGTGCGAGCTGCGCCCACGCAGTCACGGCCAGTGCCGGTTTTAGCACTACCAGCGCCCTTGGGCGAGATTTCTACGGCGCCCCCCTTCTCTTATCGGGGTAAAATCATCAAATGAGTCGTCCCATCCAGGGCAGGGTTGGAGGGACTGTCACACTTGTACTGACTAAAATCCACGGTGTCCTTCAATAGCCCTTTACTTTCCAGGGTATCGGTAGCTCGTTAGTCCCGCGACCCCGGCAGGCTTTGGTCCTCTAAGGGACCCCGTCATTATGCTGACACTCTTTGAGGCGCGCGTGTAACACAAAGCGCCGTCACGTCGACCCGGGCATGGTCCATGGTCGGACAGCCAGTCGCCCATTACTCGCCACCCGCATGCCCGCGCCTACGGTGCCCGGAGATCGTCTGCCGACGTCCGTCGCCGTAGGCGTCTACTTCTGCGGCTGGGGTGGAGGGAAACGCTGTCCTCTCCCTCACGCGGCCCGCCTCCTACTTCGCGAGCATGACTGCTTCGCAGAAAGATCGCCTCCTTCCGCTTCCCCCTCTGTCTCGCCCCGCATCATGGCCTCGACCAATTTCGGACGCGAGAGGTCTCCGCCTATCGCCGTCGTGAGGACACGGCGCGGCGGCGGTGCTCTGCCCAAGCGGGGCACTAGGCTGTATGCTCCACCGTGTCCTCCGGGCGATCCTCGCAGTGGTGACACCCAGGCGTACCAGGAGTACCTCCCGAAACTTCCGTGTCGGGTGAGGACTTGCGTCATGCGGTAGGTCAGGACGCCGTGACGCCTATCCAGCCACTCCTAAAAGACGGGTCTTACCACCGCGATTGCGGCGTGCCCGTGCTAGAGATGACTTGGGGGAACTAAATCAACTTACGAGGGGGAAGGCAAGTTGTAATGTTTTCTTTAGACGGGTTTTGGGGATATCCCCTAAAATGAGATGAAAGATATTGGGAAATTTACGAGAAAGTACGGCCTGCTTCGTATTCGGCGCCCTGGGCGGTCGCCTAACCGCGCCTTACCCTAACGCCGGTACTGGTCACGGCAATGGTTTGGTGCGCCTCTTTAGCGCAACTCATACAAGGCTCGTATAGAGCGCGCGAGCGGCGCGCGATCTGCGCGCACTCAGTTCTCGCCCTTACAGTTCCGTTTACTGGCTCAGTACTATCGAAGATGTCAGACGACACTAGTGTTTTTAATATAATTGCTGCATCATATTAAGTACTGATAAAAAGGAAAAAAAAAGAGACAACGGCGTTGGTGGCAAAATCCTATTTTTAAAAGAAAACAGAATAGGAGTTGAAAAGCCATCAATTAAGCGGACACTATGCAAATTTTTTTAAATTGTCACCAGAATTATATGAAAATCTACGTCAGATGGTTAGTTTTAAGATTGCTAAAAAGGAAACGCATTTATATGTTTCAATTAAGCGTAAACAATTCTCCTCCGTCCACTCCATGACAACACGTACTTAGCCTCCAGTAATCAGAAACGAACTGAGCGAAATAACTAGCGCGCCGCCCGCCCGCGCGCTGATCGCGCGCGGCGGGCGGCGCGGAAGCGGCGCACGAACAAAAATGCACGCGCGCAGCTCGCGGGCAGGTCGCAAACGGCTCGCGAGCTGCACATTCGCGGCACATTCGCCAGATGTGGACGCACCCTTACACTTCCCATTGACGGACTAAACACACTATATAAGTGAGAGACTATAATTATGCAAAAGTCAATGAAACAAATTCATGAAAATTCCTGATGCGGGGCGGCGAATTAGAAGAAAAACAAAAACAAAGCGAGCGCAAACAATTAGTGTGCCGCACAGTATTTTGTTGGAATCGTACCAAAAGGATTAAAAAAAATGGTACCAATCTACTACTACTACAATCCTACTATATGAATACAAAACTAACTAATTCGCTGATTCCTTGCACGTTTTAGGTACGTTGCCCTCGATAAGCATAAGATCATCGGCGGCATCCAGTTCATCTAACAACGCGACATAAGCATCAATGTATTCATCTGAAAAAATCGTTATAATATTGTGAGCACATTACTTTTTTTCCATGAATCCTTGTATCATCACTATCACTATCACTACATAGTATAAAACAAAGTCGCTTTCTCTGTCCCTATGTCCCTTTGTATGCTTAAATCTTTGAAACGCAACGGATTTTGATGCGGTTTTTTTTAATAGATAGAGTGATTCAAGAGGAAGGTTTATATATGTATAATAACATCCATTAAATAGTGGAGAAGTACTGTTATTTTTGAGGTTTCTAATGTGATGTCGTAAATAATTACATTTTTTCCGCTTACATTGCAAACGCAGGCTGAACCCTACGAGTTTTATCAAAATAATGTACTAAGTATTGTACACATTGAAAAGTCTACAGAAAAGTCCGTGATGGTATTATGTCTATCTCATAAGGATAACCCACAATAACTTTTTTTTGTAATTTACTTTTTACGACAAATAATGGCTAATTTTCGAAGCGATTTTAACCAATACAGCATTAATCCTTAACCAATTAAATACCTTGAATACATTGTTCATTTAATATAGATCTATATGGCCCTTTACACCGTATGATTTAAGTGAATATTTTCGAAGATATTACAGATTTAAAAATTGCGGGACGTAGCGTTTGCGCAGTTTTTCTGTAGTGTGTTTAGTATCAGCATTGCACTGGATGCGAAGCCGGGGGGCGGGTCGCTAGTAAATGTATATTGCTTTCAAGATACTCACCAGGTTTGGTAGCCACCGCTGACAAATACTTGGCAGTATCTTTAATTTGCTCTGCAACATGTTAAGATTTAACCGAATCAGTGTTGTGTCAGAAACTGACTGTTAATTTACAAATACAAAACCGGCCAAGTGCGTGTCGGGCCACGCACAGTGTAGGGTTCCGTAGTTGCCCATCAAAATACTTATGCGAACTAACTAAACTGATTCGCTGAATTTAATTTAAAAAAGAAGAATTTTCAAAATCGATCCAGAAGTCTTTGAGAAATCGGGGAAAATACATAAAAAAAAAAGATTACGACGAATTTAGAACCTCCTCCTTTTTTTGAAGTTAGTTAAAAATAGTTGACGATAAAAACCTACCTATTCCCAAAAAACATACCGTAAAAACATACCTATTAAAGCTGTAAAAATAAAGTTGACAAACTTACATTTGCAGTTGAAGAGCATGTTCTCCGATACATTTTGTTTAAGAAAATATGTTATCCAAGTACATTTTATAAGTTGGTCGACTATTACTCGTAAAGTTGTAAAGCCTACTTAGTCATGATAATTTTCTTTTAAACTTCGTTATATGTATATACTACTATTGTGAATTTTTTCACACCCCCAAACGTAACCGTTTAGCTTGTAGAGGGGGGGGACACTCGAGTCGAGCAAAATTTAGCACTTTAAAGCTTAATATTTCACAAACGAATTTTTTTATCAAAAAATTGTTAATGGAAACTATCAATATTTTTAAAGACCTTTTTAATGATACCCCACACTAAGGGGTACGCGAGAAAAAAAAAAACATCCCCACTTTACGTGTACAGGAGGTACCCTAAAAAAAAAAATTTTACGAGATTTTATTTTACCACTTTTTCGGCACAACAAATCCGTATATTTACACCAAATTACAGCTCTCTAGTACTGTGCGTCTCTGAGCTAAACTGCGGACAGACGGACGGACGGACGGACATGGCGAAACTATAAGGGTTCCTTGTTGACTACGGAACCCTAAAAAAGTAACCAACATAAAGGCAGGTACAATTGCAAAAGAATATACTTATGCTTCTACTCGATCACTATACCATATTATATTTTATTTTAGATTCATACAGTTCATTGTCTGGAAGATATCGCTGTTAGCGATAAGACCGCCGTTGTAACCATAGAATTAAAAATATTGTAAAACCGTCTTAGTAACATGTTGTACAATAAAGTGTATTTTATCTATCTATCTATCTATCTATACCTTTCATTGTCATGTTGAGCTTTCTTGGCATAGGCCGACTACGGACCACATCGTCCAAATTCTTCTCTATTTCATGAGAGATTTTATAGTTTGGTTCTTTCTTCTCTGCTGGGTCTTTTCTCTTCAATCTACAATTTACATTTCGTTATTGCCAAGTGCTATGTGTTTTACACGGCATAAAAGACCCGTTACCAAGAACACGAAAACTGTAAATCGTGGGATATAAGAAACTACTGGTACGGTCTACGGACTACTGTGCGATTAAAGGCAGGACCCTGTTATAAAGAAATTAATAATTATGGATATGTTTTTCTTTTTTATACTTTTGAAGATTTGCTGCCTCGGGTAACATACTATTATTACGAACTACTTTTTATATGAACGACTGAATAGCAAAACTGTAAGTATATGTTTGCCAGTAAGGATCTCGATCATACCCGGTTATTATTTTATATTATACTAAATGCCGGAGCGGGATTCTTTTTGAGCATCCTCCTTTCACTTTGGCAATGAGTCTTTTTCGCCAACTGTAGTGATTTAGAGCATTAAAAACTGTTTTATATTTTATATACCTTTGAGCCGCAACGAAATGGGTTTCTGTTTTGCCATCCACATCTACAAGTGCTTCCTTCCCACGTTTTTGCATTTCTGACACTAAACCTTGGTTAACTTGGGTTTTGTAATCTGGTGTGAAATAAATAATCGATAATTAGTTTGTTAATTTTTTTACAAAACTACTACTCTGGGAGTTCTAAAAAATACATAACACAATAAAAAATAATAACATTAGTCAACAATTTTGACACTTTTTTACTCAAAAACCATTTGATCATTATCTTATTGACTTGATAGTATACCATAAGAAACACTAAAAACTGAACTTTGGAGAAATAACTTTTTTGTCTATTTTCTCCCTGCAGATATGGATATTTAAAACCCTTTGTTATTGCATTCGAGACGAAATTCTCACCCGAGCCCATGGGAAGGCGAGGGTGATAAAGAGCCGAGTGACAATTGCATATAAGTATATTTAACTCGCACACCACCACGTGCTTGCGGTTTGACGGTCGTGCAACGACTGAGTAAAGTCACTTTGACATTACCCCCACCACTCGGACTTTGAGACGTCTAATAGTTTATGTATACTTTTACTCACTTGTCTTGACAAAGTATTCTGCGGTCTTTCGAGAGCCCTCAATGACGACATCTGAGTACAAGGAAAAGTTAAATTAAAAAAAAAAAAAAAACAAAACGATGACTTTATAATTGTAAGGGCTGATTTTTCAATAGTCAGATAACTTTTATCTGAGGAATAAAAATGGCGGTTTGACAGCTTATCTATAGAAAATATGTCAAACCGCTATTTTATTCCTCAGATAAAAGTACCTATCTGACTATTAAAAAATCAGCCCTTAATAGTATCTATAAATAATAAATTGTGGTAAATCCTGGGCGGGTTACGCTATCATCAGTATAAAATAGGTAAGGATCATTTTGGTGACAGATCTATGGGTGCTTTTATATTCAAGTTGTCGATGCGACAAGTCCGTACGGATATGTGCAGATATATTAAACCTATGTTATGTCATGTGGTCGCACACGACACGCACAAGTCGGTACCGACTACCTGTACCAATTCCTGCGAAAGCATTTGCAGCATTTTTCACTATTCCTCATAGTTCCGGATTAGGCCATCATCGCGTGATATGTTCACCCTGTAGATTGTTAAGTACTAACCTTCCATAGCATCATTCAAGTCGGCGGGTGTTGAATCTTTTACGAGGCTACTGTATTTTTTTTCAAACTTTTTATGAAGACGTGCGGTGTCTGCTGAATCTTTCACTGACTTGTCCACTTGTATAGGGTCCGGGTCTGCAAGCCTGCGTGTTCATCATTAATTTAAATCATGATCAATCATTTGGGGCATCAACTTCCTGTCCTTATCGCATTTTACTTGAGGTGGGCGCACCACTTTATTTTCTTCCATTCTTCCTTATCAGACGACACAGTATCATTTACTCCTTTTTCTTTCATATAATTCCTTAGACAATCCATCCATCTTTTCTTTGGCCTTCCTCTTCCTCTCCATCCATCAATATTCATACTCAAGTCATCACCTCTTAGTCACATGAGTCTCATCACATGTCTATACCAAGACATCCATCTCAACATCCTCATCTCCGCTACATGCAATCGTTTCTCATCCATCTCTTTCATAGCCCAGCATTCCGATCTATAGGTATAATACGACAGGTCTATGTAGAAGTTTGCATAGCTACTTAACTCTTTATTCAAAGACTAAAATACTATAAAAGAAAACAAACGTCAGTGTGTGTCAAGTAAAAAAGAAGTAAAGAAAAAGTGTCTGACTTGTCATAATATCGCACCTTTAAAGTAAAACCGTTACTAAACGAAAATTTTCGTGAATTGAGTTATCAATGCCATCTATGTAAAATATACGTAAACTTCAACATAAACTTGTCATTTTTTCAAAATAATGTGTTTTACGCCATCTGGCGGTAAATCAAAGCGTTACTAAACAGAATTATGATCGGCTCCCGAAATACAATATTGTGTCTATACCAATAAGAACGTGTTCATGGAAGACTGATAATGGAAGTTTAAAGTAAAACTGTTATTATTTGGATAAACACGGCGCTGAATGTCACAAAAATGAATGAAGATGTTAATTTTTTTTTATAGGAAAAGTGTTTCAATTTGTTTAAACACAGTTTTCTGTGTTATTGACCAAAATTATGGTAAAGTGTTACTATAATAATATAAATTAAAATAAATAATACAATAAATTAAAATAGAAACTTTTCTAAATCACGTGTTAAAACGTAAAAAGAGATCTATAATAACACCTTATTAAACGTCATATAGAACCCTGCATTCAGATTTTATTGACAAAAAATGGTGACTTTTTTCTAATTTTGGCTCTCCTGTAAAATTGTATAATTTCGTTTAGTAACGGTTTTACTTTAAAGGTGCGATATGTGAAAAATTTATATATCTTTGTGTTAAATAAATAACGTGTTAAATCTGTGTTGTGTTGCCGACCGAACTAACAATTTGGACCATCCCACTGCTCTGCATGGTCGTAAGTTGTGAACATCATTAGTCTAATCATCATTTTCGATTTTTCGATTCTGTGAAAGAATTCGTACCAATCTGAAGCCAATTCGTGCGTGAGCGTGGTTGGCGGCGCTTGGTAGAGCACCTCGGCGCCGTGTCCTTTGAGTTCTTGATGCAAGATATCTAGGGCTTTGATGTGCTCAGGGTCGTAATCTGTTGGATCATAAATAATTATGCAAGAAATGATAATGTTGTGGATATGACAATTGATCCGTGTCGAGAAAATAATTATTCGTTTCTTCATTAATCTACGAGTAGTTTTAATAGAACAAAGGGTTTCGCACTTACCGGCACCCAGTGCTCCACCTCGGTATTTTCCTGTTAAAATAAGAAAATTGCTTGAAATAAAACGAACATATTTTACATTTGGGTTTTAAATAACAAAATACTGGATTAAGTATTTTTATGTGGAGCGACAATTTTAGTATGTTTCATACTCGAAAATTAATACACAAGTTTTTTTTTTTACAAAAAATACTAAAGCTGTTATAATTTATTATAGACTAGCTGTTGCCCGCGATTTCGTCCGCATTGTATTTGGTTTTATGGCACCTATACCAATATTCTCTTTTTTAATTCGTTGAGAAAGTGAGGGTACCTGATGTCCCACTTTAAAGTTTGTTATAGAATCTATAACAAACTTTAAAGCAAATGAAATGAAAACTTCCAGACACAACACTATAAATACGACATTGGTAGTTTTTCCCTCTGGTGCTAAAATCATCAGTGCAGTGCGATGCGCGCTCGAATACGGACGTGTTGTCATAATTGTACGCACAGTGCGCGGCTTTAGCTGCTGCCTGACATTTCGCAATGAGTTCGCAACAACTTATTGCAAACGAGCTGTTGGCATTCATACAGAATGCCATCGATACTATGGACGAGGTGAGCATCATGCAGATATGCAAGTCGAGCTTCAAAGAAGACGAGATTAGCAGAGGCAAGATGTTACTGTTCCAGACGACTGGGAAGCTCAGTGAGATGCCATCTCGGAGGAGAGATGGTACCGAGAAGAGCGTCCAAGACATCATCACCTTTTTAAAGGTGACCGACCCTGATGACGTGCCGACTTTCGTAGCGAAGGAGCTACATAAGTTACCGCCCGTCACATTCGACCACGTAGATGTCACCAGGCTGCTGAAGGATATTACGTCTCTCAAGTCAAGCCTGGCCGAAGTGCAGTGTAAGTTGGAGAAGTCAGAAGACACCATCCAAGAACTACGTGCCGAGATGGTGTTGCTACGCAGTACTGTTTCGGAAAGTAGGTCAAATGACGGAGTCAACGAACACAAGCGTCACGGTGCAAATACATTACAAAATGCATCCGTCAGCAGTTTTGCATCGGCGAAATTGGATTCGTCAGTGATTGCAAATGTCGAGGGCGATGCACCGAGCCCCGCCGCCCCCTGCCCCTCTGCAGAGAAAACGACCCGCGTAGCTATGTCGACCCCTAAACTAGCTTACGCCGCAATTGCTGCCTCAAACAAGCCAGCTAAAGGGGGAAAGCAGAACCGTCGCTGTGAAATCCTTCCAAGGAATCCGACACAGCCCTGTTCAGCGAAGCAAGAGTGTGACGAGGATGGCTTCATCAAAGTTCAGAAGAAGAAGAAGAAGCCTACCTGTCGCAATCAATGCGGTACTGGACTGACAGGACCAAATATGCTGCTACGTCCAGCGATACCCACGACGTTGCTGTATGTGTCCCGACTACATCACTCCACGAAGGTTGAGGAGATCGTGGAGTATGTGAAAGTGAAGACCAATTGGACCTTGAGGGTCGTGAGGTTGGAGCCGCGTAATATTACCAGCTTCAACTCATTTGTGGTGCGGGTCCCAACACAGCATCTCGACACGTACCTCAAGGAAGAGTTTTGGCCGAAGGGTGTAGTCTACCGACGTTTTCGCGGCAGGCTACGCGACACCGCGCAGTGTAACACGACACCGTCACTTCGTGTGCCTTAGTTTTAAGTTATTATTGTCATGTTTTATGTATTAGTTTATTTTTAATTTTTATTTTTGTATTGTATTTTATATGGGCCATTGATGCCTGAAATAAATGGAATAATAATAATAATAATAAAATAAAAACCTGGTCAGCATTACTGACAGGCGAGCATGTGTTATATATAGTTGGCCGTGGGAAAAACAGTTGGACCTTAGGTCGACATCAGCTTCCTTCAGGGTCTGTCCTTGGGACTTATTTATGGTCATCGCGAAGTAAGCGGCTATCGGGAATTGTATGAGTTTGAACTGGAAAAGGAAATTGTTGGAGATGAGTGGTATTCACGGTATCAATATCAATGCAGTTTCCCCTGAGCCACATCCGGTGAGAATTTCAGCTTCGCTTAAGGCCGTGTGTCAAAGCGAAAGCATCGTTTGATGAGTCGGGAAAGTTGCCACGCACCGCCACCAGCAGGCGCCACTATCGCGAAATGATTGCAATCCAAAGTTTTATGTATTTCATTTCGTCAACTTCAACATTTCATAAAGTGTTCCCTTTACGCAAAATACATGTATTACTCTAGTAGAAATATTTTAATATAAGGATGTCGAAACATTTACCAAAACAAAATGATAGAAATACTTATTGATGTGGATAAATATTTTGTACCTAAATATTTTTATCATTCACAGTCTTAAATTTATTTTATAACATTTTGACACAGATTTTGACGTCCCGAGATTACGAAAAAAACTACTATTTGGTAGAAAATTTATGATAATTGGCATATCTTACGAAAGTGACAATACCCAATTATCGTTAAGCCCCAAACACACGCGCGCACGGGCATGGGCATGTGCGTTGTGTTCCACGCGCGCCTGAAAGAGTGACAGCACAATAACGGGGCTCCCCCTTAGAGAGTCTATCTGGGTCGCGGACTAACGAATACCGTTCCCCAGAACATAAAGGGCTATTGAAATACATCGTAGATTTTAGTAAGTATTCCGAGTCTGACAGTCCCTCCCGCCCTGTCCTGGGTAGGAGGACCATTTGATTATTTTACCACGCTAAAAAAAGCCCCTAACACACGCTCCTTTTATTAACGTGCGTTCACAAAGCTGGTTGCGTTTTATCTTTATATGTTCGAGAGTGGAAAGCTAAGGGTGCTTGACACCCTGTCCTCCACCATATGGTGTTGGTACTATTTTTTGATGCATTTTGATGTAATGACAGACTAGCGCCGCGTAAAATGGACATTAGTCGAGCCGCGGCGTGGATTTAGTAGTTTTTTACTCATATGAGGTACAGGTATAGTACAATAATATAATGTTAGTGACCTCTTTATAATTAAATCTTCATTTTATAATATCTTATCCACAGTATTTTTTTTGGGACAAGGTTGTAATATCACTTTTCTGATAAATGAAACCCTTAGATATATTATCTATCGACTCCAAAAGCATGAGCCCAGTATACTGATCTTTTTTGACTCCAAAGCAATAAATAGAGCGAGAAGCAACTTGTACCGAACACGCGGTAAGACAGCAATGACCACCGATTTTTCATCGTAGTCGCAGCATTATACTATAGGCGATATTTAACAGGGTGGTGGGTGCTATGCCTTATTTGTAGTTGACAAGTAATTTTGAAGTATTCAAAATGACAACAGCAGTTTTCATTTAATTTATTTTAATCCTGTTTCTTCGAAATTGTTATAAATCTGTGACGAAACTAAAGAAATAATAATAAAAGTGAAGTGCTTCTTATCCTATATCGCAGTTTGATACGATTAGAAGTTGTTTTCAGTTACATAAATTATCTCAAACTGTTGACTGCAAATCAGTGCATTTATCATTAGTTCATGTGAAATGGTATTTAGATGCATAAAGATTAGATGAGAGGAGGATGGACACAGAGGAACCATCCGACAACAATAGTACGATAACACGATAGCATTCATATAATATCACTGTGAGTAATTTATTATATTGATAGGAACAATTCGTAATGTATAGAATTATACGTATTCTAACATTTCCCTTGTTTTCTCTGTAGGGGTCGTCAAGAATTTCATGCGATGATTTTCAGTAAGTTTGGTTTATTTTATTCTTGATTTATTAATGAAAATAATGTGTTATTTAAAATACAAAATTTGCGTGACTTATTTACAGTCATGTCCGTTTAATCACGTCCCATTGAACACAGCGAAACATAGTTTTGAATAATCTATAAGCCTACGTATCATTCGTTTTATTTTCTCGATCTTTTTATCCATTTCCAATTTTATTATTACGAAAATCTGACAGCCGCGATCTGAAAAAGTGTCGCAGGTCTAGCCTGTAAGAGCCACGCTGGCTGACTGATTCGTCAAGGAACGAAAGTGATGACACTACTTTTAAAAGGCAAAAGATGAGAGGACGATAGTGAATGTGTGCTCAGAATAAAACGGCGTATGTACCCAAACTTATTGACGTCTTTTTATGAATTAAAATTGTTATTAATTGAAAAAATGTCTTTACAGAATTTAGATACTAGTATTTTCTACAATTTAAAACAACGTCCTTTCAATAACTCATAGTAGTTATTCCATAAAGTCCAAAAAATAAAAAACATAGACCGAACTTTGCATTTTTTTTGTATCGAGAAAATTTAATTGAATCGTGTTTTCAACTTTGTGAGAATTTAGATCATATAGTCAATAACTATATTCCAAGTTGTAAGATCTGTAGTCCAGATATGTACGAAGAAAAGTAAAAAATAAAAACCGTATTTTTACTGACCAATCCCCTTAAATTTCTGTGTAATGCAGTAACTAAGTATTAGTCGCGTTCCATTGCACAATTTTGGTGGAGTTAGATTTCTTAGAAGCATTATTATTACTTTTAGGTTATTTTATGAGCTCGAGGACCACAGGCAGTTAATGAATTTAAAATCTCGAGTGGGTAGTTGCTGGCATCATCCTGATTGACGACGTTATTGTATGACGTGTGAACCACATCATTCCCAACAATTTCGGCTAAAATGTTTTCATTTATTGCAGCGGTTCGGTCATTTATTTAGTATCGCACGATCAAATAGCCAAGAATTTTCCTGAAGTGTTATACTTGACGGGACTCGGAATACGTAACTTATCAATTTTTCTTACAACGGGCAGTGTCTGCCGGAATTTCCCGGAGAACAGTAGGTACCTACCGTGATATTGTCCATGGGTCTATCATCATGGCGAATGTCTCAAAGTGTTCTGTCCACGGCCTCGACGGCTTTTTTGTTCGACATGGTACATTCAGACGATTACATTTTTTTTAGCGTGGTATATAACGTGGATACATCACGTGGAACACAACGTGCCCTCTTACTCGCCGCCCGCATGGCCGCGCCTACCGTGGCTGGAGATCGTGTAGCGACGTCTGTCGCCATCAGCGTCTACCGCTGCCGCTGGGCTGGAGGTGGACATTGTCCTCTCCCTCATGCGTCCCGCCTCCTCCTTCGCTAGCATGACTGCTTCGCAGAAGGAGGCAACTGCTTCCCATTCTGTCTCGCCCCGCAGCATCATGGTCTCGACCAATACTAAGCACGAGAGGTCACCGATTATCGTCGTAGTGAGGACACGGCGGTTCTCTGCCCAAGTGGGTAGTCCTGCACCGTATGCTCCACCGTGTCCTCCAGGCGATCCACGCAGTGGTGACACCCAGGCGATTCTTCCTTCCCTATCCGACACTGCTACCTCCCGAAACTTTCGTGTTCGTTGAGGACCTACGTCATGTGGTAGGCCAGGCGGGACGCCGTGACGCCTATCCAGCCACTCCTTAAAGAGGGGTCTTACCACCGCGGTTGGGGCTAGGGTTGCCAAACGTACTATACTATATAGTACCTATTGTACTATATTTAGGGTCTCCGTACTATATACTTTTGAAGAAATATATAGTACGCGAAAATACTATATTTCCGTACAATAGCTAAATGTTTACATTTTGCGTTTCTATTTCATTACTAAAATTAGTAAAATAAAAAACTTCCTGCAATTTACGAACACGTTTTTAAAAAATATGGAAGAAGTGCAAAAAAATATAGTTTAAAAAAAATAAATAAGTAAAAATATAACTTTAGTCTATTTTTTATTCTTCCCTATTTTTTTGAAGCGTACTATATTTTTTAATAGCTTTTTCAAAAAAAAATACTATATTCTGACAAAAAAATGTTGGCAACCCTAGTTGGGGCGTGCCCGGAACTCGGTTGCGACAGTCGCTCTCTCCATATTGCCCAGTGATCTCGCCGGAGCTCTTTCCTGGGATTCATCCTGGCGATTGTATTGTATTGTATGGCTGGTATCCGCAACTCCACGTCATATGCGCGTATTTTGCGTGCGGATGAGATGATCATTCTCCTGGCGATGCGCCTCGATAGACGCGGTGGAGGGCCGTCGCCTCCAGGGGAAGACGACTACTTTACAATCCTGAAACACCTTTGCTTTGTCACAGTTTCATGACTACGAACACGTTGAGTGTTGCAGTGTTGTCTTAGTCAAATGGGATTTTAAACAAGAAAAAACAAAAAAAAAAAAACGCATCTTACTTTGTTAGTGACGTACAACAGAGACTGCTCATCAGGCTGAACAACTTTGCTAAGACGTCATTCCTTTGTAGCTGGGCTCTTGGAGTTCCACAACAGGTGTTCCAGATCTTCAATTTTTATACGTTAACAGAGAGTGCTCATCAGGCTGAGCAACTCTTGCTAAGACGTCATTCCTATATATGTATGTTATAGTGTAGCTGGGCTCTTAGTGTTCCACATCAGGTGTTCAAGATTTTCAATTTTTATACGTCAACAGAGACTGCTCATCAGGCTGAACAACTTTGCTAAAACGTCATTCCTTTAATGTTATAGTGTAGCTGGGCTTTTGGTGTTCCACATCAGGTGTTCCAGATCTTCAGTTTTTATATGTCAACAGAGAGTGATCGTCAGGCTGAACAACTTTGCAAAGATGTCATTCCTGTATATGTAATAGTGTAGCTGGGCTCTTGGTGTTCCACATCAGGTGTTCCAGTTCTTCAATTTTTATACGTCAACAGAGGCTGCTCATCAGGCTGAACAACTTTGCTAAGACGTCATTCCTTTACATGTTATAGTGTAGCTGGGCTCTTGGAGTTTCACAACAGGTGTTCCAGATCTTCAATTTTTATACGTCAACAGAGAGTACTCATCAGGCTGAGCAACTCTTGCTCTTAAGACTTCATTCCTATACATATACAGGGTGATTATTTAGTCACCATCCAAATTTTAATATATTAATCTTTGGCGAAAATCATTGAATACGTGTTTCTTCTTTTTGTATTGAGTGATACAAAAAGATGAGAGATGAGAAAATGATTTAATATGACAATTTGACGTATCGATTTTTTTTTCAAAAATGGGGTTAGTGATTGATACCTAATGTCTAGAAAAATTTTGGACGGTGCTAAAAAAGTCACCCTGTATGTTATAGTTTAGATGGACTTTTGGTGTTCCACATCAGGTGTTCCAGAGATCTTCAATTTTTGTATGTCAACAGAGAGTACTCGTCAGGCTGAACAACTTTGCTAAGACGTCATTACTGTATATGTTATAGTGTAGCTGGGCTCTTGGAGTTCCACATCAGGTGTTTCAGATCTTCAAATTTATTCCCTCAGCAGAAAATGCTCATCACGCGGAACAATTTTTGCTATCGCACCATTTTTGTATCTCTTATAGTTTAGCTGGTCTGTTGCGGTTCTGCACCAGGTGTTCAAGTTTCCAAGATAAATTATAGCCTATGTGTTGGCCAGACTTAATACCAATACAACAAAAAAAAATCATTCAAACCCGTCCAGTGCTTTTTGAGTTTATCCCGGACATACATACAGACAAACAGATAAACAGACAAAAATTCTAAAAACTATATTTTTGGCTTCGGTATCGATTGTAGATCACACCTCAAGTATTCTTTTCAAAAAATATTCAATGTACAGTTTTGACTTTCCTACTATTTTATTGTATGTATAGATATTAAATGAGGAAGAGATATTATTGTTTTGAATTCATTATTTTTTGTAATTTATTATTATTGATTTTGAAACAGATATTAATGATCAGGCACTGTTATCGCGTGGTACTTGTTTTCCCGAATGCGCATGAGACGTACTGATGCCTGTCAGAGCAACGAAAAAATCGCACTACATTTAAAAACATTCAATAAGGTCGTCACCCGTCTCTCGTCTTATTCTTTCTTCTTCCGCTAGCCGTTTCAACCTCTCCCGTTCTTCCAACTTTTTTCTCTTTTCTTCTTCTAATTTTCTCCTTCTTTCTTCCTCAATTCTCTTCCGACGTTGCTCAGGAGTCTCCATTGCCTCTATGCCGCCGTCTGCTGCATTAGCAGCTGCCAATGCAGCTAATCTGCGTGCCTCACTACAAGCCACAAAGACGTTACATTATTATCTACGTGCCATACTGCACTAATTCACATCACATTATCTACGTGTGATACTGTACAAAGGTTCAATGTTACGTACATTTTGCTTATTATAAGCAATAATGGGGATTGTCTTATTTTTTTAAACATTCGATTTTATTTTATTTTCTGCAAATATAGAGCATTTTGAGAAACTAATTTGAATATTTTAATGATTGGCTCAATAGTTTTTTATTTTTAATATTTTAATTTTTGAGGTAGGTGACGTCACCATTGGCCTAAAAGTTGTGCCGTTTTCTTACTAGAGCAAAATTAAAAAACTGTCAACACAACGTCAACTGTCTAAACGTCACTTACATCCCGCTAGGTTATTATTTACAAAACAAAATTAACTCCTAGATGAACATACAAAGGAATCTAAGGCTTCTGAAATACTAACATCAAAGTGATCTTCGCAACAGTACATTGTATAAACCTTGCAACATTCCACGCCGTCATCACGACACCACTTTTCTCGCAAATCTTCTTTAGTACGAACAAAATGTTGTTTGGATTATTATTAGTATTATTGTTGCAAGTTGGGACAAAGCACTTCCTGTATTCTATTTTACTTGTAGTTTATGTTATATTGCCGATGCCGATTTAACAGATTTAACCGAGATAATGAAGCAATTTGCAGTTACAATAAAAACTTGTTTGTTTACATCTTTGACATTTACAAATTGACACTTGAGAAAATCAGGGATGTCAGACGGCCACTGTGATGTACCAATATGAAATATTGGTACATCGGTAAAATGTGTCGAAAATCAAATACGAATGAAAAATCTTTTTTTTTTCTTTTACTGTTAATAGAGGGCAGTAAACACTAAACACGCAGTTTTACCAACCGTATAGTGGATAAATACTAACAACCGACTGCGATTTTTGTCCGTGCTATAGGTATTTGAAGTCATGTTCAAAAAAAAAAAATTTTTTAGTAAGCAATACTCGATTGTAACTAAAGAAATAGATATAACCTGGTTCATTGAAGAAAGGATTCTTAAATGGCGGCGCTTATCGTGTTTTCTCGCTCGCACACTCGTGCCGTCTATACTCACTCCGGCGCGTAGCGTTTTTTTTTTTTTTTTTTTTTTTAGCGTGGTAAGATCATCAAATGAGTCCTCCAACCCCGGGCAGGGCGGGAGGGACTGTCAGACTTTTACTGACTAAAATCCACGGTGTCCTTCAATAGCCCTTTCTGTTCCAGGGTCACGGTAAGGAAATAATCCCGCGACCCCGGCAGGCTTTGGCCCTCTGAGAGGGGGGCCCCGTCATTATGCTGACGCTCTTTGAGGCGCGCGTGGGACACAACGCGCCGTCGACCCGGGCATGGTCCCTGGTCGGGAAGCGAGTTGCCCTTTACTCGCTGCCCGCATGCCCGCGCCTACGGTGGCCGGAGATCATCTAGCGACGTCCGTCGCCGTGGGCGTCTACTACCGCGGATGGGGCGGAGGGAGGACTCTGTCCTCTCTCGCTCGCGGCCCGCCTCCTCCTTCACGAGCATTACTGCCTCGCAGAAGGAGGCGACCGCTTCCCACTCCGTCTCGCCCCGCAGCATGGCCGCGACCAATGCTGGGCGCGAGAGGTCTCCGCCTATCGCAGCCGTGAGGACACGTCGGTGCTCTGCCCAAGCTGGGCAGTCTTGCACCGTATGCTCCACCGTGTCCTCCGGGCGATCTTCGCAGTGGTGACACCCAGGCGTCTCCTCCTTTCGCATCAGACACAGGTACCTCCCGAAACTTCCGTGTCCGGTGAGGACCTGCGTCAAGCGGTAGGTCAGGACGCCATGACTTCTCTCCAGCCACTCCTCAAAGAGGGGTCTTACCGCCGCAATTGCGGCGTGCCCGGGCGCGTAGCGTTAGCAGAAAAAAAAAAAATAGTCTTAATGTCTTGACGCGCTCAGAGATCTTGTTTAAGAATATTTACTATAGTTTTCTGTTATTTTTCCGTTGTTACCTGTTGATTATTGTTGTTTTAATTTTGTTTTATTGTTAGGTTAAGTTTGAGAAATTATTGTGACCCAGTCTTGTTTTTATTATTTTTAATTTGAAAAAAACTTTTATTTGAAATCTTATATGCTGACTTTACTATCTGTCAACGCAAGTACAAGCCGCCATTTTAGAATCCTTTCTTCAATGCTCCGGCTTATAACAGAGTACAGCTAGCGTGGAAGAGATATTGGCCACACAAGGTTGTCAAAAATCCTCGGGTTCCTCCCAAATCTAAGAAAATATTTGATTCCTTCATTTTACCTATAATGACGTATGGATGTCAAACTTGGAGCATTACTAAACAAAATATGCGAAATCTAGAGACCTGTCAACATAGCATGGAGCGTAGCATGCTCAACGACAAGTTAAAAGACAAAATCAAACTAGAGACATTACGAAACCAAACTAAAATCAACGAAATCACATATTGCATAAGGAAATTGAAATGGAGATGGGCAGGTCATATGTTGAGGAGTACTAATAATAAATGGGCTAAGGACGTAACCAAATGGTGTCCAAGATATAACAAAAGAAAGAAAGGAAGGCAACGCCTAAGATGGGAAGACGACTTTCGAAAGATGGCTGGTGCTACTTGGAGGAGGATGACCCATAATCGGAAGGAGTGGCAAGCTACAGGGGAGGCCTTTGCGAAATCGCAAGACAATCTCAATATCGGTGTCTAATAATACATAGGTATATAGATATATAAAAGAGAGGGAAAAAAATGTAAACTTACTTTTAATATTTTTGTTTTGTAAGATTGTTAAATAAAGGCTATTAATAATAATAATACTCGATTGCACCCTAAAATTTGTCGTTTATTCTGTATTGCTGGTCAACGTCCAATCTTGGTTTTTTTTTTCTCGAGTAATAATCTTGGTACATGGTACGTGACACTGAAAACTGGTATGTATACCAAGAAATTGGTACTTATGCCTGACATCCCTGGAAAATACTTGTCACTTATTTTTTAGGGTTCCGTAGCCAATGGCAGAAAACGGAACCCTTATAGATTCGTCATGTCTGTCTGTCTGTCTGTTCGTCCGTATGTCACAGCCACTTTTTGTCGAAATTACAAGAGATAGCTCTTATAATTTCGACAAAAAGTTGAAACTTTGTAAGTAGATGTATTATGTGAACCGCGTTAGGACTTTCACACAAAAATAAAACCAAAACCAATTTTTTGGGGTACCTCCCATACTTAGAATTGAAACTCAAAATATTTTTTTTTCGCCTTATCCATTCGTGTGGGATATCTATGAATAGGTCTTGAAAAATTATATTGAGGTAGTACTATTATTCTGTGATTGAGGTTACAAACATATTTTTTTCTAAACTGAACAGTTTGCTCGAGAGACACTTCCAAAGTGGTAAAATGTGTCCCCCCCCCCTCTATAACTTCTAAACTAAGAGAATGATAAAACAAAAAAAATATTTGATGTGCATTACCATGCAAACTTCAATTGAAAATTGTTTTGAACGAGATCGAGTTATTAGTTTTTTTTTTTTTTTTAATAAATCGTAAACCGCAATTTACCTTGCAAAGTTACAACCAACTACAAGAACTTTACTTGCTGCTACGGAACCCTTTATGGGCGAGTCCGACTCGCACTTGGCCGGTTTTATATTTTTTATATTTTCTGTTTTCTGAGGCAAAGATACAAAACTGTGTACAGCCAAAGGTTTGAAGAAGGTGTTAAACATTTGAAGGGCAAGGAAGGTCAAACGTATTTTATTAAAAATATCAATGAAATATGAATATTTTTCATTTTTAATTAGTACATAATGATAAGTAACGCTATTCCTCGAAATGGTTTTTCAATTACAGCATATTAAAAAAATGAACAATGCCCATTGTAGAAGAACTTTATTTTTGTTCGAAATCAGATTAACGTTGATGGAAATGATATTTAAGCAGGTTTTTGTTTAAGTAATTAAAAAAATAAATGTCACATAGTACTCGTACGTAACTCGTACACTAGCTATAGTTGGGGAGCCCAGGAAGGGATTTTTGCTGTGACTCGAGCGCGTCAGATTATTATAAGGGAGAATGCTTGCACCCTTTAATGTACCAGTATCAAGTATCAACCCTTCATTTGGAGGGGTTTGCTTAGGAGAACCCGTCAGATTAGAAAAAAAAAAATCGATCCGCAGAAATACTTGAGCGCGTCAGATTAAGAAAAGGTAGATTAATTACGTTCAGAAGAGTGTATATCTTAATAATCTGACAATTTGAGCGTGGCATTAGGAAATGAGCGAGTACTGAAGTTGTAAAAAAAAACGTAATTTTGAAATACTCGAGAGCGTTTCATTTTTAGGGTTCCGTAGTCAACAAGGAACCCTTATAGTTTCGCCATGTCCGTCCGTCCGTCCGTCCGTCCGTCTGTCCGCAGTTTAGCTCAGAGACGCCCAGTACTAGAAAGCTGTAATTTGGTGTAAATATACGGATTTGTTGTGCCGAAAAAGTGGTAAAATAAAATCTCGTAAAATATTTTTTTTTAGGGTACCTCCTGTACACGTAAAGTGGGGATGTTTTTTTTATTTCTCGCGTAACCCTTAGTGTGGGGTATCATTAAATAGGTCTTTAAAAAATATTGATAGTTTCCATTAATAATTTTTTGATAAAATGATTCGTTTGTGAAATATTAAGCTTTAAAGTGCTAATTTTTGCTCGACTCGAGTGTCCCCCCCCTCTACGAGCTAAACGGTTATGTTTGGGGGTGTGAAAAAATTCACAATAGTAGTTTATATAACGAAGTTTGAAGGAAAATTATCATGACTAAGTAGGCTTTACAAGTTTACGAGTAATAGTCGACCAACTTATAAAACGTACTTGGATAGCATATTTTCCTAAACAAAATGTATCGCAGAACATGTTCTTCAACTGCAAATGTAAGTTTGTAAACTTTATTTTTATAGCTATAATAGGTGGGTATGTTTTGGGGATAGGTAGGTTTTTACTGTCAACTATTTTTAACTAACTTCAAAAAAAGGAGGAGGTTCTCAATTCGTCGTAATCTTTTTTTTTATGTATTTTCCCCGATTTCTTAAAGACGCCTGGACCGATTTTGAAAATTCTTCTTTTTTAAATAAAATTCATCGAATCAGTTTAATTAGTTCGCATAAGTATTTTGAGGGGCAACTACGGAACCCTACACTGTGCGTGGCCCGACACGCACTTGGCCGGTTTTTTTTTTTTTAAATTGAAGTTAACATTGTAAAAATCATGAATAACTAATAATCTGACGTTTTCCATGGGGCGATGTCGGTAGAATCGTGAAGAAAAGGTGAACTACCAGTTACTTCACTACTATCGGTCGTGATTTAATGTCCGCCATCTTCGATGGCGATCATTGATTGTCAAAATGATCCGCCATTTATTGAATTAATTTGTTACAAAAAATGTGATAAATGAAAAACCGCTCTACTGATTTTGTGCAAACTTCACATAAACCATCTACTAAATAGTCCGAACAAAGCCTAAACATTTGGTTTGGATAGGTGAGCCCGTTCTTGAGTTATAAAATTACAGCAAAAAGTGGCTCCCTCCATATAATTGTCAGATTATTATTCAGGAAGACTAAGATTTCAACTTGAACCTCCTGCATAAAAATCTGACGCGCTCGAGTATCTCGAGATTAGGTTTTTTTTTTACACATAGAAATATGAATTATTACTTTGTGCCACATCCAAATCGTCAGACATTTTAATACGACACTTTTTAGGGTTTACTTTACATACACGTTGAATATCTGACGCGCTCGAGTAACTTATATTTTTTTTGGATTTTCAACCGTTTACCACGGACAGCCCCCTCGAGTTAATCGTCAGATTAATATGTATTGGTTATCAGAAATATAAAGCGCGTTTACACTATAAATAGCTGACGCGCTAGAGAACTTCTGTACAACTGTTTTTTTTTACAGTTTTAAAACTGTTTACACGCTCTCCCCCCACAGATAGACAACCAAACACAATAATCTTTCAAATCCATTAGGTCGCCATGACGCTCGAGTAACTGCAAATTTAGCATCCTCGCCTCCCCTACTACTATGTCACAGTGTGACACTTATTCGTCACACTATTACAGACGGGCCACTAAGTGTGGCCCTAGTGTAAGGTAACTTACTGTATTAAAACGATTGCTTTGTAACCACTGGGTAATAAAATATTTAACTGCTACTTAGGTACTACTATTTGCACGATCGGACAGAATTATCCTATGAGAGATTCTCTTTCTAATATTAACTATTAAATGAATGATGATTCAAAGAATAAGAAAATATATGTACGCTGCGGCTTTGGCTTGGTCGTTCATTCCTTGAGCGTCTAATTCTGCTAGCTGCTGGGCATCCAAACCACCTTTAACAAAACAACAAAAACATTTAATAATAACCTTTATCTACATTAACTGCCTTGTTTTCTTCTCCTTTGCGTGTCTATGGATGGATTCACCAACACAGGTTTGTGACCACGCGGCAGCAGCGCTCACGCAACGCTGGGACTAAAGTTTGCTATGCTCTAAGCTACTGACAGCGACTCTAACCAATCGTGCGGCGCGAACGGTAAGAGTTATCGCTTCGTTATACGATCTCAAAGCCGCCGCGTCGAAGAACACATCGTAGAGCCCAGCGATGTGATTTCTATTGAGATAGCATTGCTGGAAGTTGTAATTGATTGGGCAGCTTGGACACGAAAGGTGGGACATATTCTGCAGAGCGGCTCCGGCACTCACATTGTATGCATTGTATTGCATAGATTATTTTTACAGCGGGCAACTTGGGGTTGAGAGATTTCCAGATTAGCCACTGTAGTTCACATCCAGGAGGAAGATGCTTTGTGGATTGAAGAAGTGTGGAAAGGCAGGGTTACTTTCTGTCCACAGTTCGCATCTCTGCTTTGTTGGCCCAGTGATAGCGTGCTGAACAAGAGGTTTTCACTTTTGCTTCCCCTTCAACCTAGCGAAAGCAAAACACGAAAAAAGAAAAGAAAATCAATTTCTTAGTTTGAAAATTCTGATTCTATTATTTCATTTCTTCGGAAGTGTATTGAAAGATGTCGTTCGATACACGTGGGCATTTTGTTATTGCTGTTCTCGGCTCCTTATTACACTAGCCGCTGTATGGCTTGGGTACTTACATTCATCTGTGGCTTTAGAAGCGACGAATTTTGCAGTGATATTAGTCATATCTGTAAAAAAAAAACAGAAGTAATCGTATTTACCACAGAGAAAACCCAACAAACCATGGGAAGACAGCTCGTGTGAGAAATAACATAAGAGAAAAGAAGTTTAGGTGAAATAACAACTAACGGGGGAGAATGGAATAAAAGTGACAAGAGACAGAGAAATAAGATACCTAATAATAAATAGGTTTACCTTTCATATGGTCCTTAGCGTATGGCTTATCCTCAGGCACATCTGTTGGTAGTTCGCCGAGATGGTATTCAACATTCATCATTATGACGGGTGACGGTTCAGGGTTTGTGCTCTTTAAATTTGGTGCTTCAGAAATCCTGGTAAAGTAGAATATTACGTATATTTACGATTGTTCAGACGCAAGGACCTATATTACGTCTGAATTCCTCTTAGACCAACGCGACGTATACGACCGACATCAGGGCCTGTAACCAAACGGCAAGTGACATTCGCTAACGTTCAGCAGTCGCTAATACATTTTCAACTTTATACCCCATCGCATAAAGTTGAAAATCTAGTAAAGACTGCTGAGCGATAGCGAACGAAACAAAAGAAAACGATCTGTAATCTTTGATAGATTTTCAACTTTATGCAATGGAGTATAAAGTTGAAAATGTATTAGCGACTGCTGAACATTAGCGAATGTCGCTTGCCATTTGGCTATAGGGCCTGGTATGTCGGTTGCATACGTCGCGTCGGTCGCAAATAGAAATAAACATTTTCAAAATTTTAAATTGTCTGGCACTTTTACATTTCAAAAGACTAAAAATAAAAGTCATAGTGCTACAGTCCCAGTCACATGACAAACTGTGAACGTACTGTAGGTGCCCGTTCCAAAGCGTGAGTCTCTATGGGGAAGAACGGACAAGAAACTCGATAGACACTTTTTTGTAATCAACAAAATTATTACAGAACCTTTGTTCAAGTTAAAAGTGTCCAAAGTAAATTAAAAAAAGATTCATAATTAAATAAAATATCAATAATTAAATTAAAACCGTAGCTGTTAAAAGATGACCAGTCCCAAACTCCTAACTTACAGTGCCCGGTTCACGAACTTGACACATGCAGCACCATTTAGCTCAACTATTCTGAAAGGAACTAAATGATTCGACACACGCGCCGCCTTTAGCGACACATTTGAGTGAGCATGACATAACTTTCAGCCGCTAGGTTTATTCAATTCAATAAAAGACGTAGGTTTCTAAAACCTACCGTATACGACCAACATTAGCGTAAATAAAATTTAGACCTTAGGCTCAGCTCAAAGACATTGACACTCCATTTTCGAAAGATCAACTGCTCTCCATAGCCACTTCGTAGGTATACGTCGACGTCAACTCTAAAATTTAAGTTAATAAATGATATACATACATGAAATAGAATGATAATACATACATTTCCGCTACTTGTCCGTGATCTTTCTGAAATTTTCCTACGTTTATAAATTCCTTTTCACCCTCGTTTCTTAAATTCGCCTGAATAATTTCTAAAGCTTGTGCTGTAAATAAAAAATTTCATATAATAATTGGGAACATTTGTTTGTATTTGTTTTCAGGGTCCTAAAAAGGAAAAAATAATACAAGAAATCGGATCGCGTGTCGGCATCACTGTTCAGGCCGCCCGGTGGGCGTGGTGGAGCATAATATGCTGGAGGTCTTTGCCGGGGGTACACTACGATAATACTAAAAACTTTATTCGCGAGACTCCTATTTCTGTAAGCAGGGTTTAAAGTAAACTAAACTAACCTAACCTGTCCGAGTCGGGGTGTCCCCAGTCCCGAGCTCGCTTCGCTCGCTCTTGCATCCTTGGTCAATTTGTTGATTACCACCTACCAAGGCAGGTCGATGACCCCGCCATCCACTTCGTGTTAGGTTACTTTAAACCTTCCTTACAGAAATAGGAACCCCGCGAAGCGGGGCTCCGTTGAACCACCTTAGTGGTAGGTACTATAACTCAGGATACAATAGCGAGCAAAATGTGTCTTGGGGCACCCCGACTCGGCTTTTCGACCTGACGAACCGAATCGGAATTCTAATAATCGGAATTCGTGTTTTTGATGTTCCGGAAAATATATTAAATCGGAATTTTTGATATTCGGTCTATTGAAATTCGGTAGTTTGATAATAGTAATTATAAACGTTAGGAATTTTGAAATTTCGGAAATATGAAAACAGGACTAATGATCCATCGGAGTTGTTATATATATTAGGAATTTTGAACCATTCGGAATTATGAAAATCGGTATTTTGAAATTCGTATTTATGAATTTCGGAATAAAGTTTTTCGTATTATCGTAGTGTACCCAAAAATAAATTACCTCTGCCTTCAACAGCATCAGTCAAATGAGCTGCGCCTTCAAGAGTCGTGTCTGAAATATACAAGCTTATTAAATACAGGTTATAGTACCTAAAAAGGTACCTTCTATCGTAAATGAGTATAAACCTTGAAAAAAAAGCAGTGGAAAGGATTGGTCGGTCATAACTAATATGCGTAGACATATGTACGTACAAGTACATTATAAGCCTATTATTTAGGTTTTACATAGCTTGGCTATGTACAGACACCAGCAGGTCAATCTACCCGAATTTGTAAAATTTTACCAATCGAACATTCACCTTCCACTATTGTGATAAGTTTGAAAATCTATTAAAGAAATTAGACCGATTGAGGTAGGTTGATGTGCTGGCCGTCTGTGCCATTGAAGTGTTCTGCAGTAAAGGGATTTCCGGGTTTTTTTTCTCTGACCTATCGTGTTCTACAAATAATGATCAAAATGTCTCATGAAACCTCTTAGAACTTTCTCCATCTTTTCATCTGGTATCACAGCTTCTAGTTTTCCAAACATTTCTTGATTCTTCTGGGAGTCACGGGCTGTTGTTACACCCACTGGAGAATTCTTAATACTGTAAATAAAAATCTAGGTATGATTTTATTTGTCGTGGTAAAATCATAAATGAGTCTTCTCAATCAGGGGGGTGTTAAATGATTAATAAGTATTCAAAAGAGAACTAACTCTTCTCCACCTTCTCGATAAGTCATTTTGTAAGAATCTTGTGTCGCTAAAATATTATCCCCTTCTCGGCCCATTAAATCTGCTAAAACCTGTTTTTTTTCGGCAGGAGCTGTAATTAACAGTTGAGGTTAAAAATAATAATGGGAATTTCAAGTACCTGATCAATAAACAAAGAAGGTAATAATCACTTACTCTCTGGCATGGGCTTCGCCAAAAAATTTGCGGTGTCGTCGATAACATCTGTGTATGTGAATTAATGTTCATGAAAACAGTGAAAAGCGTAAAATAAATAAAAAATATCCATAGTGATAAAAAACAGGATTTTACACCCTGCTCTGCATATTTCTGCCTTGAAATTGTATGATTAATCATCTGCTTCATACATTCATGATCTTGCGATAAAGGGAACAGTAACTTTTTCATATTTCTGAGATAAACTGTAGATTGGAAGTGAAATGTATTAATTACCAGGCATAACTTTCTCAAATTTCTTTGTATCCGGGGCCGCGTCAGTCATTTCAGTGAGTTTAGTTTTCACAGTCGAGTAAGCCCCTACATCAACACTGTCAGTATTAAGACTTGCAGCATTTTCAATTCTACAAGCAAAATTTAATTTATTTCAAGTTTTTTTTTGATAATTTTATTAACACTGGATAGAAGCGTGATTTCTTACATGAAAGTATAAAAGAAATCGTAACATTGGTCGAGGCCATGCTCCGAGGCGAAACGGAGTCGGAAGCGGTCGCCTACTTCTGCGAAGCAGTCATGCTAGCGAAGGAGGAGGCGCGCCGCGTGAGGGAGAGGACAGCGTACTCCCGCCACCCCGACGGCCGCAGTGGTAGACGCCCACGGCGACGGACGTCGGCAGACGATCTCCGGCCACCGTAGCTCGTAGGCGCGGCCATACGGGTGGTGAGTAATGGGCGACTCGCTGTCCGACCATGGACCATGCCCTGGTCGACGGCGCGTTGTATTCCACGCGCGCCTCAAGGAGTGTCATCATAATGACGGGGTCTTTAGAGGGCCAAAGCCTGCCGGGGTCGCGGGATTACGAATTACCGTGACCCCGGAACGTAAAGGGTTATTGAAGGACACCGTGGATGTTAGTCAGTACGATTCTGACAGCCCCTCCCGCTCTGTACGCAAGTTTGAGTAAATTGCTGACTTCATCCAAATGGCATCGTGAATACCGTCATTCAACTTTGGAGTAAGGGCCTAAGCACACCACGTTTTTCAAACGCGCCGTCGACGCGCGTTTTCATCAAACAGAGCAGACAGGTTGCGTCTGACTTGCGTGCGCATCGCGTTTGTATCGCTACAAACGAGTGTCGACGGCGCGTTTAAAAAACGTGGTGTGCATAGGCTCTAAAAGCTCAACTTAGACAACTACATTGCGGACTTACTAATGGACAATGAGTTCAGTTGATCAAACAAATACCGCAATTTAGTCATCAAACTTGCAATCAAAAATGAGCATAAAGCCCAGTTTAGACATGTAAGAACTTGCATGAAAGTTTGACTACATTGTTGTGTTGCGATATTTGTGTGATCAGCGGAATGCATTGCCATAAGTAGTTCGCAATGTAGTCAAACTTGCATGTCTTCGAGTAAATTGGTCTTTAAGTTCAAAGTTGAATTACGGTATAGGTATTCACGATGCCAGTTGGATGAAATTTTAAACTTGTGATGCAACAGAGATGTCGCTTTTTTTTAAATAACTAGGTAGTTAATATTTATGTTTTTTTTGCGTCCAGTATCCAGCTCTAGATCGGAACAGAATAGGTTCCTATTTTTCAATCCGGTGACGGTGGATCCAGCTACTGGATCGATGTAAAATATCCTTTATTCCTCAGATAGTGATGGACCGTACAAACCTTCTAGCGCCATCCGAGTAGGTTTGCTCATATCCTTGCAATTTAGCAAGTGGCGCGTCTCCTCTATCCTTCATAAGATTGACCACATATTCCACAGCTTCACCTGTTGAACATTGTACAATTAGTTGCAGATCTTAAATCGCTCAGTACAGTACTTTTAAATTCATGTTTTTTTTACCTTTTTCAGCGCCACTTTTTGCTAAATGCATTGCCGCGGTATCCACAGTAGCTAGAAAGTAAATCACAAGTAAGTTACAAATAGTTTATTTATTTCATCATCATCATCATCATCAGCCTATTAATGTTCCCACTGCTGGGACACAGACCTCCTCTCTGTGAGAGGGAGTGTGCCATTATCCACCACGCGGGCCCAGTGCGTGTTGGTAGATGTCACATGTCTTCGAATTTTTGGTTCTAGGACATGCCGGTTTCCTCACGATGTTTTCCTTCACCGTTTTGAGCGATGATTCCCGATGTCCACCCCCAGCTTGTCCCCCGCTGGGGGACAGTGATACGATTTTTAAAAATATTTACGTTGTCCCCCACGGGTGGACAGCGCTACAATTTTAAAAATGAGAATTCTCAGTGTCCACCGCGGGTGGACGGAGATACTTTTTTTTATTTATTCCCTTTTAATTGTTTTTGTAAACTTTGAGTGAAGACTCGTTACAGATTAAAGACTTTAGAAGGAAGATGATGAGTTTATTAAAATAATAATAAAAACAAATTAAGCATATATTTTAAAATCAACGTTTATTTAAAAAAAAAATCTTCTAATTAACACCATACCTAATTAAAAATTCAAAAGTAGGTTTATGTATTGTAATAATTTTGTTTTAAAATTTTCTTTTGAAATTGACTAGGATATGACATTTATTTCTAATTATATACACCTGAAAAGTATTTAATCATTTAAAATGTTCATACAAGGTAGAGTAACATTATACCAATTTTTCTAATCCAATTTTACAGGCTCGCTTTATTAAAAGTTTTTATCTAACAAACTTATAATAAAACGAGCCCAGGAGAATGCTAACTAAAACTTTACTAGTACACACGGCTAGTTAGTTTGTTTGTGTAATAGTTAGTTTGTTTGGTTACACATCAACCTATACAATACCAGTTTGTCTTGATCTCGCTTTGTGAAATCTTTCCGCACACTCAACGGTCAGCTTATATTGGTTTTGCATAGTTTGATGTGTAGCCAAACAAACTAAGATATGTGTGTACAAACTGGTTTTAAACAAAATGATCTAAGTATGTGAAATTGTTAAAATAGTATTTTTTCATAACTAAGCTTACATTTACAATCTTTATATTTCATTACTAGTTTTTTTTTCAGTCAAAGTATTAAAAATAGTTAAAAGGGCCCGCTACCGGGAATAAATAAAAAAAAGTATCTCCTTCCACCCGCGGTGGACACTGAGAATTCTCATTTTTAAAATTGTAGCGCTGTCCACCCGTGGGGGACAACAAAAATATTTTTAAAAAAACCGGCCAAGTGCGTATCGGGCCACGCACAGTGTAGGGTTCCGTAGTTGCCCATCAAAATACTTATGCGAACTAATTAAACTGATTCGCTGAATTTAATTTTAAAAAGAAGAATTTTCAAAATCGGTCCAGGCGTCTTTGAGGAATCGGGGTAAATACATAATAAAAAGATTAGGACGAATTGAGAACCTCCTCTTTTTTTTGAAGTTAGTTAAAAATAGTTGACAATATAAACCTACCTATCCCCAAAACATACCCACCTATTATAGCTGTAAAAATAAAGTTGACCATCTTACATTTGCAGTTGAAGAACATGTTCTGTGATACATTTTGTTTAGGAAAATATGTTGTCCAAGTACGTTTTATAAGTTTGTCGACTATTACTCGTAAACTTGTAAAGCCTACTTAGTCATGATAATTTTCCTTAAAACTTCGTTATATATACTACTATTGTGAATTTTTTCACACCCCCAAACATAACCGTTTAGCTGGTAGAGGGGGGGGACACTCGAGTCGAGCAAAAATTAGCACTTCAAAGCTTAATATTTCACAAACGAATCTTTTTATCAAAAAATTGTTCATGGAAACTATAAATATTTTTAAAGACCTATTTAATGATACCCCACACTAAGGGATACGCGAGAAATAAAAAAAACATCCCCAATTTACGTGTACAGGAGGTACCCTAAAGAAAAATATTTTACGAGATTTTATTTTACCACTTTTTTGGCGCAACAAGTCCGTATATTTACACCAAATTACAGCTTTCTAGTACTGGGCGTCTCTGAGCTAAGCTGCGGACAGACGGACGGACGGACGGAGGGACGGACATGGCGAAACTATAAGGGTTCCTTGTTGACTACGGAACCCTAAAAAATCGTATCAAAGTTCCTAATGGCCACCCCGGGGTGGACATTGGGAACATTTTTTAGAAAAAGTTGCGCTGTCCCCCGGCGGGGGACAAGCTGGGGGTGGACATCGGGAATCATCGGTTTTGAGAGCAGTGGTGATGAAATAAATTACACAAAGTAATGCGCCTGCCTGGATTCGAACTCACGACCTACAACTCGTAAGTCGGGGCCGATACCACTGGGCCACCACTGCTCTTATTTATTTATTTCATTGTACTTGGTGACAAGCTAATGATTACGTGTTATATCAGCGATAACGGTCGGTGCCAGTTTTGTTGGTATTGCCCTTTTCATCTCGACTTTTATCACACTGCCCAAGTTTGCTGCTTCTTTTGCCAATTGTTGTTTATCCGAAGGATCAGCATTCTGTAAACTGTAAAAAAATAAGTTACCTAAACATAAATTAGTTTTAGAATAATAGCCCAACGTTTACACTTCTGTACATTCCCGTTACAACCACATTATAAGATCTCCGATTTAAAAATGGTGACAGTCATTTTCATCTCTCAAGTGACTCCTTGAGTGACGCAGATAACTTTTACACCGCCACGATTCTACACGTCATTCATACCAATGGGGAAGGGGTCGATTTCTCGGTCATTTTAGCGAGATTGCTGACGAAGGTTGGAAAGGAAAAGAATCAAATCAGTTACTGATTCTGAAGAGACTATATTCAGGTTTCGCATTTTACTAAAAACAATGTTGTATTATTACTTACTCGTCTGCCGCTTCACCATAGGTTTTCCCGTAGGACTTATATTTGTAAAGGGGTCTTGATCCATAAGACTTTTTGACCGAAGATAAAAAACTCATATTGTATCTCTCACCAGCGGCGCCACCTAGTTTAACAAATGATGACATGATGAACCAAATAACTTAATGTTTCTCATAATTATATTATAGTTAAAAATATATTTCTCATTGCTCGTGAATGTATGATATAAAACAATATAATTTATCCAATCTTACTTCGCATAGCCACTATTTGCGATAAATGCTTAGAAACATCCAGGATCAATGCTGTAAAAAACATACATTTATTAGTATTATTATTTATATATTATCTATCAAGTATTTCATACATGAGCAAAGATATGTTTTGGCTTTCTACCTACTTTGCATTGGAATTTTCAGGTGTGGAGGCGTTATTTCTTCCATATCTCTTGTTAAATTTTCTTTGCCTTCATCAGCTATGTCTTTTATTGGAAGATAAGGAACTAATGTAGGAGCGTTTTCAATTCTATAAAAAATAATATGTATGTTGTATACAACGTGTAACGCCAAAAGCGCAAAACCTCTCGTGGGGTAACTCAGCCCAATATGTTACTGAACAAATTTTATTCTAAGAATTTTGAAAATTCGCAAAAAAAAAAATTTGGTTTTTCATACAGATGTGCCCGACCAATTTCTCATTTTGTATGAAAAACCAATTTATTTTGCGAATTTCGAAAATTCTTAGAACAAAAATTGTTCAGTAACATGGGCTGAGTTACCCCACGAGAGGTTTTGCGCTTTTGGCGTTATACGTCGTATAGCAATACGCTGCATAATAAAAGACAGTATATAGGTATCACTTGAAATAACGATACGTTTACATGGATAGATCCATCCATCCATCAGCCTTTAATGTTCCCACTGCTGGTAAACAGGCCTCCTCTCTGTGAGAGGGAGTGGGCCATAATCCACCACGCGGGCCCAGTGCGAATTGGTGGATGTCACATGTCTTCGAATTTTTGGTTCTAGGACATGCCGGTTTCCTCACGATGTTTTCCTTCACCGTTTTGAGAGCAATGGTAATGAAATAAATTAAAGTAATGCGCCTGGCGGGGTTCGAACCCACGACCTACAACTCGTAAGTCGGGGCCGATACCACTGGGCCACCACTGCTCAGTCGGGGCCGATACCATTGGGCCACCACTGCTCAGTCGAGGCCGATACCACTGGGCCACCACTGCTCAGTCGAGGCCGATAGCACTGGGCCACCACTGCTCAGTCGGGGCCGATACCACTGGGCCACCACTGCTCAGTCGAGGCCGATACCACTGGGCCACCACTGCTCAGTCGAGGCCGATACCACTGGGCCACCACTGCTCAGTCGAAGCCGATACCACTGGGCCACCACTGCTTCATGATATTTGTACAAATAACTTAATTTCACGTGATCTAATGTTAATAAATAAAAATTTGTATCTTACTCATTTGCTGCACTCGCATAATTTAATGTGAACCCATCTCTTTCAGCAAATACAGATTCTGGATTACTCTTTTGCATGGTCACCAAGGCCTCTAAAGCAGCACCTACAAGTATAAATTAATAAACGTAAAAGAATCACTGTAGACAAATAATAATTCTTGAAGTATTCGAAATCATAACAAAACAATGGATATAAATATAAGTTACTCAGACAATAGTACATTATGCAACGAGTGAATAAAGAGCGGATTTAAAGCGAGGGCCTTATATATGAATCAAGAGCAAGCGAAGGATTTTAATGACTGAATCACGACCGCAGGGAGTGATTCATGATGATTGAATCACGAGCGAAGCGAGTGATTCAAGTATTTAAATCCTGAGCGACGCGAGTGATTCAGGCCCTCGATTTAAATCCGTTTTATTCACGAGTTACATACGATACTTTATACCATGACCACAAGAGAAATAATAATTAAGCGATAATAGATAGGTATTTAACGAAGAAAAAAAAGACAAAGGTGCGTTTACAAACATCTAAATTCACATACACAAACACCCGGATCCGAAAAAAATAACTGTAGATCATACGAAAATTTGCTCCGTGCGGGAATCGAACCCACTGCACGCGACGAAGTAGTCCAATCGCTCGGTCACTGCGCCAACAAATTGACATTAAAATCGGAACATTTTCCTAACAACACGTGGGCTGACGGGGGTGGACCGCAGCAATGTGTTCTAAATTCAAACACCAAAACAGTGAGTAAAAGAGCTTTTTACTCACTGTTTTCAGTGAGAAAAAGTAACTTTTTAAAGTGGGAATGGTATAAAGTTTTAAACCAAGTGTAAGTTTTATACCATTCCCACTTTAAAAAGTTACTTTTTCTCACTGAAAACAGTGAGTAAAAAGCTCTTTTTCTCACTGTTTTGTTGTTTGAATTTAGAACACATTGCTGCGGTCCACCCCCGTCAGCCCCCGTGTTGTTAGGATAATGTTACTCTTAATTTAAAACATTGTTCCGAGTTTAATGTCAATTTGTTGGCGCAGTGACCGAGCGATTGGACTACTTCGTCGCGTGCAGTGGGTTCGATTCCCGCACAGAGCAAATATTCGTATTATCTATACAATTATTTGTTTCGGGTCTGGGTGTTTGTGTATGTGAATTAAATTGGAATTAAATTGTGTAAGATGTTTGTAAACACACGTTTGTCTTTTTTTTTCTTCGTTAAATATCTAATTATCGCTTGATTATTATTTTTCTCGTGGTCATGGTATAAAGTATCGTATGCAACTCGTGAATAAAACGGATTTAATCGAGGGCCTGAATCACTCGCGTCGCTCAGGATTTAAATACTTGAATCACTCGCTCCGCTCGTGATTCAATCATCATGAATCACTCCCTACGGTCGTGATTCAGTCATTAAAATCCTTCGCTTGCTCTTGATTCAAATATAAGGCCCTCGCTTTAAATCCGCTCTTTATTCACTAGTTGCATAATGTACTATTGAGAGCTAATTTAGACTCAACTCTAGTTTATCTCAGTCGCGCTTCATAAGAAGCTAACTGTTATTCGTGTAATGAGTGTAATCTAAGAGCCTATGCACACCACGTTTTTTTAAACGCGCCGGTGCAGCGCGTTTCTGAAACGCGCTGTACCGGCCGGCGGCGGCGCGTCGACGACGGCGCGTTTTCATTTCTTTGTTCTAGGCTGCGACTGACTTGCGTGCGTATCGCGTCTGCATCGAGTCAAATTCGCTGCACCGGCGCGTTTAAAAAACGTGATGTGCATAGGCTCGTGTATATTTCTAATAGGTAGATAATTTATACGTTACGGAAATGAACAAAAAAAAAAAATGGGATGTGGCGTGAATCTGAAAATTAATCGTCTTACTACAAAAAAAAAGTAAACATCTGTTGAAAACTTGTCTAAAAAAGCGTCGAACTGCAGAACAACCCACTTTTTAGACACAGATTTTGAGACAAAATCAATTTATTTTAGTAGAAATTTAAAATACCAACCTCTATCCCGCTTGAAAGCGGACAAGTAATTGCCACAAAGGTCAATAACATCTGGAAGAAAAATGTGCTTTTTATATTGTTTATTTATTAACCAACTTTGAAAAAACGAGGTTCTCAATTCTTTTTTTTTTATGTAATATGTTCAAAAATTTCGTACTTTTCATATCCGATTCCAGATCATGAGGTGTAGCGTTGTCTACCGCTTTATGAAGAGCATTTCTATATTCATCCACAGTTAAGGGATCAGGAGGAACGCTACTCAAACCAGGCGCAGATTTTAATCTAAGAACAGGGTGATAAAATTATAGTTCTGCAAGATTATTTTGGCGTTTCAATGATATCATCAAGAAGGCGCTGTTGGTAAATATTCGTGAGTGTAAAAACCAGATAGCAGGGTCAATTCCGAATATTCACACACGCCAAAATAACCATGTATAATTCTAGGTAAGCTAGAAGGTGTAAATGTTATTTGATAACTTTTTATTTCTGTAAATTTATTCTACTTGTTCAAGTTTCATAAAAACAGTTCAGTTTTCAGTTGTTTAAAAATAAGGGCTTGAAAGTTTGTATGAAATGCCGTACGGCCTGTGGTACATCATCATCATCATCATCATCAGCCGGAAGACGTCCACTGCTGAACATAGGCCTCCCCCTTAGACCGCCACGCCGAACGACAATTCGCCACTTGCATCCATCGGCTGCCCGCGACCCTCACGATGTCGTCGGTCCACCTAGTGGGAGGCCTGCCTACGCTGCGTCTTCCGGTCCGTGGTCGCGGGGAGGTGCGCCCCGCACCCACGCAACGGGGCCCGCATCCGTGCGACGGACGCCCGCGCGGGTCCCCGCGCGGTGCCACGCGCGGTGTCACGCGCGGGCTTTTTCAGTCAATAAGGGTTCCTTGTTGACTACGGAACCCTAATAAAAATCTTCAAATTGAACTAGCGACACTGCGTAAATCGGTCTCCGCGACGGGGACCGTCGCATACCCACGGAGCCCAGCCGCGTGACCACGCGCGTGGACACGCGACGGACGCCCGTCGCGGTCGCCCGCTTAACGCAGTTTCAGGCCTAAAAGGCCAGCAGTCAAAGAGGCCTGTGGTACGGCTTGATTCAAGACTGACTAGTATTTCCTAAGATTAGCGCGTTCAAACAATAAATAATAATTCTTCAGCTTTAATTACATTAGATAATAATTACAGGTCGAGTATCGGAAGACCGAAAAATAAAAAACAAAATCAACTATGTAGTTATAAACAGGGTTGGAATAAAAACAGTTTTTTTTTAAATTATATAAAACAAACAGTTCAAAAAGTTTTAAACAAGTGTTTTTTTTGTTTTTTTTTTAGTTTAGGGCATTATTTCAAATGAATTCGACTATGTTTCTTTTCTTGGCTAGATCTTGATAAACTCGCCAAAATACATTAAATATTTACAAAAATCGATCAATAGATAACATTTATTTGTATGCTGCGTAATCAACCGATCACATTCACCCGGTAGGCAACCCGTAGGTATGTTCTAATGTTGATTTTATATTGGGCGACGTAGGTAGGTACTTTCCTAGCGGGACAGGCGGCGCGCCTCCTATTCGTAGAATAGTTCATTGTTCATAAGGTATATCCCCGCGGGGCTTTACCCTAAGAACAATGAACTGAGAAACACCGACCTACCGAATGTGTCTAAAAAATAGGGGAATTACCTAATTTCTTTCGACAACCGACATTAGGGATCGAAGTTTACGTTTTTTAAATGACTAATGTTGTTATTAATTAAAATTGTTACAATTTTATTTTTTTTGAAATTATTATGATTATGTTTCAAAAATATGTGCTATCTTGTCCTATACAAATCCTGCTACTTAGATATTTGTTTGATTGAATGAAATACATAACAAAATAATAATATTGGCGGGGCTGGCCGTTTTTGTGTATGAGTTTTTATGTATTGTTAACGCACCCACGACACAGTAGAAATTCCTAGTATGGGGCAAAGTTTCATAAAAAAAAAATATTAAGTTAATTACAATGCCAATGAAAGTTCAAATAATATATAACAGCAATAGAGACTCGATTGGTTTTATGTTGAACTATTCAGACTCAAATATCATATTATTTTATATTCAGTTATTATGCGCCATGAAAAGTAGTTTCAAAACATGTTTTTTTTCGTATTGTTTTAAACAATGTTTTAAACCTGTTTTAATCTTTGTTTTTAAACATGTAATAAAAAACACTGTTTATTTTCAAACTGTTTAAAACACTGTTTTAAACATGTGTTTTAAAACAACTTGTTTTAATCATGCCAACCCTGGTTATAAATTACTCACACGTAAGCCGCACTAAAACTTGTCGCAAGAGGGGGGTAGTCAACAAAAGGCGTATCTCCTTGGGTCTCTAGTTCATTTATCAAGAGATCAAACGCAGGACCACGTTCATCTGAAAATCATTCACATAAAATGTATCATGCGGTGCTGGAGACGTGTGTTGACTGCTCACCGCACTAACGTTTCCATCCTGAAAGAGCTTCGTATCAAACAAAGACTCGTCGACTGTCCAAGTGCAAATCCTTAAAATGTTTGGACCACTAAGGTTTGGATATATCATCCGCAACGAAAGCTCCTTGGAACGTTTGGTGATACAAGGAAGAGTGGAGAGGGGCAACGTTCTCGCGGCCGCTCACCGACCAGATGGACAGATCTCATTAAATCATCAACAAAGTGTACCCATAATCAATGTACACGCAGTGCTATTATACGAATAGGGAGAAATGGAGAAAACTCGCAAAAACCGCAACCATTCAAGCAGACTATATCCATGACCACGACCACTCCGCCAGGAGTTAGTAGTTACAGGAGTTAGTAGTTAGTTAGTTACGACTAAGAAGAAGAGAAAATGCATCAACTGCGTTATCGTTACGTAAGCCAATCTCATTCTGATTCGCAATAGAGAAATAAGTATTACGTATGAAATAAAAAACAATAAGAAAATGGATAGAACAACTATTGGTGAAGTCATGGTATATGTAGTCCTATTCTAATACGTAGTCATATAAAGGTAAGCATCCACAGGTCCGCATCGTACGTATCGGACGCATCGCATCAAACGGATTTAGACTGCGTCCACTGTATCGGCAGCGATCGGATTGCCGACGCGAGTATCTGCAATCGGATTGCCGATGCCACCTTCATTTGGATTTTTTTAGTGATCGTACGTTCGAAAAGTGTTTGTGAGAAAGGAGGAACGCGATGCAGAAGTTGTTATTGCTTGTTTATTAGCAGAAGAGGAATGCAAGAAAAATAAAGAACATTATGGTTCAGTAAGCTTGCGGGGGCGCTTCCACTGATCGGCATTCCGTATGACGTCATCGGTACGCATCGCATGTATGCATTGCCGATGAGCCGTCGGTACGATGCGGATCAGTGGACGCTGGTTTTTATACAAGGCAAACTAAATTACGTACGATACGTCCGATACGTGCGATGCGGACCTGTGGACGCGCTTACCTCAAAACGGTACTTACTGTCATCCAAAGCTTTCTGGGACAAATATTTTGCGCAAAGATCCATTGTTTCTACAAAAAGGAGTTTCAATGAATTTATGTAAAGATCTAAACTTGGGAGCAAATAAATCGAGCCACTTTTTCCCACGTTTTTATAAACTCACTTTTCTTGTTTGTTTATTTGTTTGTTTGTCGTTCCGGTTGGACTTTTGCAACTCAATTTTGAGGCACTTCCCGATAAGCTAGAAGGCTGAAATTTTGCACATGCTCTGAATTCTAATGACAATACATGACAAGCTAACAAACGTCATAACGAATCCAATATGGCGGCCTCCCCAAGATAGCGGACTGACTGTTTGAAACCCACCCCCACGATATGGATATCAAATGAAAGGGTTTGCTGTCAGCAATACGAAAAAAAAAGTCACGTGACTTAAATCCAATATGGCGGACGTCCAAGATAGCAGACAGGCTATTTGAAATGTACCCTATGATATGGATATCAGATGAAAGGGTTTGCTGTCAGGAGTACGAAAAAAATAGTCACGTGACTTAAATCCAATATGGCGGACGTCCAAGATGGCAGACTGGCTGTTTGAAATCCACCCCCATGATATGGGTATCAAATGAAAGGGTTTGCTGTCAGGAATACGAAAAAAATAGCAATGAGACTTAAATCCAATATAGCGGACGTCCAAGATGGCGGACAGGCTTTGAGGCACTTCCCGATAAGCTAGCAGGCTGAAATTTTCAGGGTAGCTTCAAACCCGATGAACAAAGATAAAAATAATAAAATAATAGATTTAAAAAAGTTTAAAAACCCACGTTTTTAAATATCCTAAAAATAAGACAATCTACGGGGCTTGAGAGAGGGGCCACTCAAAACGTGGGGGCGTATCTTTGCAAGTTACACCCACGATCAATACACTTCATGTAAATATATCCCATAATTAATAATCCCTTAAATAATATACGTCTCCACGTTTTGAGTGGCCCCTCTCTCAACCCCGTAGGGTTATTTTCTTATTTCTAGGATATTTAAAAACGTGGGTTTTTAGATTTTTTTTAAATCTATTATTTTTTTGTTCACGCAATAGGGCATGAATTCAAAATGTAATAACGCCTGAAAGCTTTTTAAATCTTTACAGTGAGAGTAAAGTATTGAATAACAAGTTCATTGAATCATAATTATTATCAGATCTGAAAGAAAATTTTAATTTTCGTAGAACATGTAATAGGGTTAGGTTAGGGCCTGCAGTAACAATAAAAAAATATTTAAAAAAGCATTTCATCTATTATTAGCTCTGCCAATGTCATGTGAATTTATCTAAGATATTTATTATTTGGTTAAATATAATTTTAGTCTTACTTGATTTAAAAATGAAAATTGTCAACTCGCTACCTTCATCGTATATATTTAGGCGATATTTATATTTCGAATTTTCAAAGATGTGTTCAATAAAACTTAAAAAATTAAAACTATTAATCGTGAAGAAAGGAAGTGGCTTGATTTATTTGCTCTCAAGTATACGTATATTCATGCACATAGATTGACTGGCCCGTTGGTCTAGTGATTAGTGACCCTGACTGCTATGCCGGGGGTCGTGGGTTCGATTCCCACCCAGGACAAATGTTTGTGTGATGAGCAATGATCATTTGTTCTGTGTCTGGGTGTAATTTATCTATAATATGTATTTATTTAGAAATATATAAGTATGTATATCAGTTGTCTAGTACCCATAACACAAGCTCTGCTTAGCTTGGGACTAGATGGCGTTGTGTGATAGTTGTGGAATATTATTATTATTATTATTATAGATAATTGCTTAGAAATATAATAATTATTATTATCTCTCTCTGCGTACCGTCCATATCTTCGGCCAATTCTTTTGGCATAGTAGGAGTTACTAATCGTTTCATCATTCTATAAAGACAATCTGATAACAAGGGATCATCGTGATCCGTTTCCAGACCTTTAGCATTTTGAAGTCTGAAAAGTAAATAAAGAAAAGTAATAGTAGGAGATTTGAAGAAAAAAATACTTTCACTGAGGCCTTACCACGAGCTCTTAACGCGATCCAGTTTAGGTTGTGGGAAAGAGACAGAGCTATACAAGTCGTCTAGCGCCATCTCTTTCCCACAGCTCGTAACACACGACCTCAGGCTGTGGGAAAGAGATGGCGCTAGACGACTTGTATAGCTCTGTCTCTTTCCCACAGCCTAAACTGGATCGCGTTAAGAACTCGTGGGAAGGCTTCTGGTGGCCTAACACGAGCTCTTAATGCGAATCCATCAGTTTAGGCTGTGGGAAAGAGATGGCGCTAGACGACTTGTAGAGTGAGCTCGTGGTGACTTGTGAGCTCGTGGTAAGGCCTCTGATCTGTGAACTGGATGAAAAGTTTAAATAAAACGGCCCGTTCACGATCTTGTTGCTTTTTGCGGTGACTAAGCGGGGTGCGGCGAGCGATAAGATAATTTGATTTATAAAAATTGAAATTTTTGGAACACGCCACGAAGCGCGGCCTGTGACGAATTCGCGTACTTCCAAGTAATTAATGTCTTATTAGCGCCACCCATCACACCGCTTACCGCTAAAATCGAAGTCGTGAAGGTTTCAATACTTACTCTTTGGCCGCTTGAAGAAATGTCCTTTTTATTTTACCCTTTTCTAACATTAGGTCATTCCCCTTTTTACTCAATACTTTGATTAAAAATCTAAATGCGGGGCCTTTGTCCTCTGGAATGCAACAAGAAAACTTTATTATGCTGAGTCACAGAACAAAGCGACAAACATGAAGAAGGATAATAAAAACTTATGCTTAAAGCTAAATAAATAGCTCTACATAAATGAACTAAAAATCCATACTTTGATATTCTGCATTTTGCGCCAAGTAGTTTGAACATATTTCGAGCATATCTGAAAATAAATAAGTACGATATGTAAGTAAAAAAAAACAGTTTTTCAACAATACTTCAAAATATTACCTGTCATGGCCGAGGCGTCTATCGAAGTTCTGTTCCTGGTCAACTCTGTTAGATTGTTATAAATTCCTTCTGCTTCCCTCGCATTAAATTCTGAAGTTTTCAGATTCGTCGTACGTTTTAACCTATGAATAAAGTAAACAATAACCGTCGTACCGTACCACAAAAAGTTAAACATTTGTTGAACACTTGTTTAAAAAAATTACTGCAAAACAACCAAAGGATACCGAATGTTTTGCAGTTGACAGTTCTTTAGACAAGTGAGGAGCTCGTGGCTAAATAATTACAGCCACACAGGCCGATCTTCTGGGGTTAAGCCGTGCTTGTCGAGGTTGATCTGTGGATGGGATCTGTCATAGTGAGTTTCCTGCGTGCTTCGGAAAACACATAAAGCCGTTGGTCCCGGCTGTCATTTGTCATCTTTGACAGTCGTTAGTCAGTCTGGGTTGTGGAGGTCCGATAGGCAGTCGCTCCATCTAAAATACTGATATTCAGCTGAATCTGGTTCGACTGGAACCAGACCCCAATATACCTACTTAGTTGGGAAAGGGCTAGGCATAGATGATGAGTTCTTTAGACAAGGTGTTCAACCGATGTCTACTTTTTTGTAGTAAGACCTTATATTTCTTACTCATCAGAGGCCTCTTGGTATGTTTGATCAAAATATCCAACTGTCACTAAATTCTCGTCGCCCTTCTTATCCATTTCTTCTGTTATTACATCGAAAGCTTTCTTCATATTTCCTAATATTCAAATATTTCAATTAACCATCAAATCTGTTTTCATCATTAAAATACAATTCAAACAATTATGTTAGGTAGGTATAACAGTTTCCTACTTTCATTATTTAATTTATTAACATTATACACTTACCCTCAAATCTTAAATGAGCAGGTCGCGCTAAAAGGAAAAGACGCAATTATTAATCATTACATATTTCGTTTATCACTTGTAGTAGGTATTACCAACATCATTGGTCCATGCTCACCCCCTCTCTTAGCACGTACACCAGTGCCGGGCGCCTGAAAATAATGTATTATCAGTATTGAATCCAGAAGTGAACAACACATTAATTAAACTCTTGATGGCGTAAATCTTCATTCTCCATCTGACACAAATGAACACAACGAAGAGATTCGATAAATCCAATGAGAGGGATCAGAAACTATAATTTAGAATAGTAGGACTGATCAGATTTGGAAAATGAAGATTTAACCAAAAATAATTTTGTAAAATCATTTACCTCATTCAGCTTTGTTCACTTGTGTGAGATAGTCGATGGAAAAGGAAAATGGAAAAACAATTTTATTAACTCTCAATTGCACTATATTTTTATTAATTACGTTTTACACTACTACAACATCGTTTTTAAGTTTGAAATGATTAAGTGTCAAGTTGGAGCAGTCGGTTCAGGGTTATAAACATAAGTTGATTCAAGGGCTGTTTCTAAATTATATTTCAAATGTTGCAATGATATTTGTTTCTTTCTTTTCTTGTAGATGATAAATATAAACTTGATTGCATCCTATTAAAATAATTTTGTTTTTAATAAAAGAGAACAAATTAATTTTAAACATGTAAATGAAGTGTTGAAGTATACTTACATCGCCCGTTCCACCAGGACCGCCACCACCGTCACCATATAAACCACCACCTCGAGCTTCCAATAACACATCTGTAACAAATAAATACGTGAATCTGAAAAGCACGTTACGTTCTAAGCTGATGTAATCCAGTGTCCCAACAAAAGCGTCGCACGTCGTACCTTTCTTGACGCCATTCAACTAGACGGCAGATGTAATCCAAATTGAAACGCAATTCGCGGATAAAAACCAAACTCTGTGCCTCTGTTGGAACTTTGTATCACATCGGTCTAAAAAATACTTTTCACACCACCTGCTCGAAAATGTCTAATTATATGTCAAGCAACCTTAACCTAAAGTGAGTCATTAGTGGCCGAGGGCACAGCCGGTCAATAATGTTGTACTGGATTTCATTATTACCCGCTGGTCAATAATGTGATTTGAATTTGGAATATGTTTATAAACAACAAACACCCTTTGGTGCCAGAAAGATTTTTTTTTTTAATTTTCTTTTCCCTTTTGGGAAGACAAAGGGATCTATCTAGCCCATGCAGCCAAGTCTGATTTAGTGTGCCAGAAAGAGGAAAGCTATTCTCGAAACCCTTACTACGCGTGGATGATATTCTCGATTTCCTAAAAAATCATAACGATTGCTTCTTCATATCGTTGCCATGTTTTCGAAGACATAATATTGTAAGAATAATTAGATAACTACCTACGAACCATTTTTTAAAAGGAATGAAATAACATTAAAACTGGCATTAATAATAACAAATACCGTACCGCGCCGTAATACCGTAGGTAATAGTAATTGGCTGTAACATTAGTTAATTTATTTTAAATAGCTTTTCCCAGCGGCTTCGCTCGCCCCCCCCCCCCCCCCCCCCCTTATTGCCTATGTCACTCAGGACCAAAGCAGCTTTCAAGTGGTGAAAGAATTTTTGAAATCGGTCCAGTAGTTTTTGAGCCTATTCATTACAACCAAACAAACAAACAAACAAAGTTTTCCTCTTTATATTAGTATAGATGAAACGTTAGGTAACTCCTACTATGCCAAAAGAATTGGCCGAAGATATGGACGATGAACTTCGTATCACATCGGTCTAAAAAATACTTTAGAGCAGAGGTAGTTATGAGGACTGAGGCCTTACCACGAGCTCTTAACGCGATTCAGTTTAGGCTGTGGGAAAGAGATGGCGCTAGACGACTTGTATTGCTCTGTCTCTTTCCCGCAACCTGAACTGGATCGCGTTAAGAGCTCGTGGTAAGGCCTCTGTACTTACTTTTGATCTTAGAACACTAAGGTGTAGGTGGTTTCGCAGGAGGCGCGGTGGGAGGCGCGGCGGGAGGCGGGGTGGAGCCTGGTGGCCAAGTGGCAGGAGCCGGCGGCGGCGGCGCTGGGGAGCCTGATACTGCGGGTGTGGGGGGCGGCGGGGTGCCCGGCCCCTGCGTGGCAGGCGTGGTGCCGGGAGTCAAGGTGCCGGACATCGTGGCGGCCGGCGTCGTGGTCCCGGTTGTCGAGGATGGCGTCATGATTCCAGGCGAGCCGGGACCCGTCGGAGACTGGTTATATTCATAACTCTCCAAGATGAACCTTTCCACTTCTTCGTAAAAAAATAAACGATTTGAATAGCGTACCTTAAGACATTGATGAAGTTCTTGAGTTTCCGAGAAAAATAGGGTGAAGTAGTAAAAGATTTATACATTAATTTGAATTTGTAAACAATTGTTCAATGACATTTGTGATTTTGCACCATTTTTCTCGAAAATATTAAAACTTCATAATGAAGTAAAAGATCAAAAACGTAAATGAACGATTGTCACAATTTCAAACGGCACGGCTTACCTTTGTACGAAGTGTTAAAATCGCGGGCTCCAAACAAAATGTTGACAATAGTTCCTCATCACGTTACCTATTAACTTTGTACTTACCATCGTCTTCATCGAAGTCCATCATTAGCATTCTGTCATCTGATTCAGTTAGAATTTCGTCAATCCAAACAGCAACCTGTTCAGAAAAAATGATGAATTAAATGTTTCGGGGATATGTTTCAAATTGTGTAAATGCATTTCTTTTTCAAATGTTTACCTTATCCCGGGCACGCCGCAATCGCGGCGGTAAGACCCCTCTTTGAGGAGTGGCTGGATAGGCGTCACGGCGTCCTGACCTACCGCATGACGCAGGTCCTCACCGGACACGGAAGTTTCGGGAGGTACCTGTGTCTGATGTGAAAGGAGGAAACGCCTGGGTGTCACCACTGCGAGGATCGCCCGGAGGACACGGTGGAGCACACGGTGCAAGGCTGCCCCGCTTGGGCAGAGAACCGCCGTGTCCTCACGACGGCGATAGGCGGAGACCTCTCGCGCCCGAAATTGGTCGAGGCCATATGCTGCGGGGCGAGACGGAGTGGGAAGCGGTCGCCTCCTTCTGCGAAGCAGTCATGCTCGCGAAGGAGGAGGCGGGCCGCGTGAGGAAGAGAACAGCGTTCTCCCTGCACCCCAGCCGCAGTGGTGGACGCCTACGGCGACAGACGTCGCAAGACGATCTCGCCACCGCAGGCGCGGGGCATGCGGGCGGCGAACGAGTTGCCCTTTAACTCGCTGTCCGACCATGGACCATGCCCGGGTCGACGGCGCGTTGTGTTCCACGCGCGCCTCAAAGAGCGTAATGACGGGGCCCCCCTCTAGAGGGCCAAAACCTGCCGGGGTCGCGGGACTTATCTCATTACCGTGACCCCGGAACGTAAAGGGCTACTAACTGAAGGACACCGTGGATTTTAGTCAGTACGAGTCTGACAGTCCTTCCCGCCCAGCCCGGTGTGGTAGGACTCATTTGATTTACCACGCTAAAAGAAAAAAAAATGTTTACCTTATCCGACACCTCCATCATGAAATTCGTTTTCGGTTCTGGGCAACGCCTCGACGGCATTTTTTTTATTTTCATAAATCCGCAAATATCATTCAGTATAATATCAGACAATCTTAGCATTCTATGAAACAGAAATGAAATAAAAATTTATGTATTTAGAACGATGGCATGGTATTCATGATTGATTGATTCAATTTTGATTTTTTATTTATTTAGGTTCTGACCGCGGTTTCACCCGCGTCATGTTAGGCGTTAGGCTCTAGGGAAGCGACACGCGACGCTCCATCTCGTCTCAGGCCTTATTCTTAGGCAGACGGCGAGCTACCCATTCGCATATATTCCCTCGCCGTCCACAAGTCAGTGCCACCAGTGGCCGCCCCGAGATGTTTGACGGCCTGGGTGCCATCAGCGGTGGCTGGGCCGGGATGTAGAGGATGTCAGATAAATTATAATAGAATCAGGCGTTACTTTGCGGAAATCCATGACATTATTATGTTATGAAAAATATCTAGTTTAAATTCCACGACAAAAATCCAGGCTTGGACGCAGATACAACTACAGCTTGGCCAGAACATCTTTAAACGGAATTAATCTTTTTGTTTGCTACAACATTTTAAAATCCTACTGATATTATAAAAATGAAAGTTTGTGAGGATGTATGTGTATGTAGGTATGTTTGTTACTCTTTCACGCAAAAACCACTTAACGGATTTGGCTAAAATTAGGTACACAGATAGTTTATAACCTGGATTAACACATAGGATAGTTTTTATCCCGATTTTATGTTCCCGTGGGATAATTTTCAAGTTGTAGCGGGTGAAGCCGCTGGCAACAGCTAGTCTTTGATATTTAATGTAAACAAAGAACGCAGGGTTTGTTATATTTATTATTGTGCCATAAAACTAACGTAATAAGTGAAAAATAAAAAAAACAAAATCATTCAAAGTGCTGGTAGCGAGAACACAGTGGCGACTTCCGGTTTTCTACTCTAATTTGCCAAGCTGTAGCTCATTCGCACCCGAGCTGTTGTCGAGTAAAAATTTCCTGAGGATGCCCCAAAGCCGTGAACGGGCCGATATAGCTATGCTCGTCCAGCACTAAATTCAACTTAAAGCTTACCCGTCAGTGAGTACATAACGTCCGGGCTTTGATAATCGTTGCTGGACACCTCTAGCAAAAGCCACAGCAGCATTTCGTGCCCACATAAACTTTTTTCCAGAGCACATTGAAGCTATGTCCTTTTTTAACGCACGGACGCGAGCGCGTTCAAGGCTACAAAGAAATTAAATGTGTGTCAAGAAAAATGCCTGTTGTAGACGTAGACAGGCGTAGGTTAAAATACTTAGCTGGTTTTTATGTAAGTGTACCCGAATTACAGTCTACACCACAATGCGATGCGAATGTGGGTCAAGTGAGAGTTTAGATTGTACTGAATCTGAACTCACATGTCAAACGCCCAGACAAACCCGGACCAAGTACACGTGGATGAAACAAATATTTGTTTCGTGCGGGTATCGAACGCAGCAGTCCATTACGAGTACGATTTTTACAAAGGAACTAGAAATCAAATAACTTACGCAGCTTGTTGCTTCTTAGTCTTTTTCAAATTGACAAAATATGCATAGGCCTGATCAGGTTTAAAAGGTTCATCTGCATCCAACATGGATCTCAAACGAGCAATCTTAGGAAAAAAAAAAAATATAGGAATTATGAGCAGCGAGTCTAATGCTGCCTGTCCATTGATGCGGAGCGAACTGGATGGTGGAGCGGAGAAACGCGAGGAAATATTAACCAATAGGATTGCACCATTTTTTTTTAGCGTGGTATAATCATCAAATGCGTCCTCCCACCCCGGGCAGGGCGGGAGGGACTGTCAGACTTGTACTGACTAAAATCCACGGTGTTCTTCAGTAGCCATGTTCCGGGGTCACGGTAAGGAAATAAGTCCCGCGACCCCGGCAGGCTTTGGCCCTCTGAGATGGGGCCTCATCATTTTGCTGACGCTCTTTGAGGCGCGCGTGGAGCACGACGCGACCCGTGCATGGTCCATGGTCGGACAGCCAGTTGCCCTCCGCTGTCCGCATGCGCGCGCCTACGGTGACCGGAGATCGTCTGCCGACGTCCGACGCCGCGGGCGTCTACCACTGTGGTTGGGGCGGAGGGAGGACGCTGTCTCTCCCTCTCGCGGCCCGCCTCCTCCTTCACGAGCATTACTGCTTCGCAGAAGGAGGCGACCGCTTCCCACTCCGTCTCGCCCCGCAGCATGGCCGCAACCAATGCCGGGCGCGAGAGGTCTCCGCCTATCGCCGCCGTGAAGACACGTCGGTGCTCTGCCCAAGCGGGGCAGTCTTGCACCGTATGCTCTAGTGTGTCCTCCGGGCGATCTTCGCAGTGGTGACACCCGGGCGTTTCTTCCCTCCCTATCCGACACAGGTACCTCCCGAAACTTCCGTGTCCGGTGAGGACCTGCGTCATCCGATAGGTCAGGACGCCGTGACGTCTCTCCAGCCACTCCTCCTCTTATCGCCGCGATTGCGGCGTGCCCGAGGATTGCACCATTAGAGAAGAGCAGAGATTTAGTACATTCCTATTGGTTAATATTTCCTCGTTTCTCCGCTCCACCAGCTCGCTCTGCATCAATGGACAGGCAGCCTAAAACGGCCACTCAGCTAAATTCCTAATGATTTACTACGTGAACGAGTAATAGAAGGATAGCCAATGACGTTTGCTGCAGTGCTATTATCTATTAACACAGGCTTGTGACAGCGCGACCGCAGCGCGCACGCAACGCTGGGACTAAAGTTTGCTATGCTCCAAGCTACTGACAGCGACACTAACCAATCGTGCGGCACGAACGGTGAGCGCTTGCGCTTCGCGGACTTAGTGCCGGAGCACGCGCCGCGCCGCACCGCAAAAATTTCGCCCTACGGGCAGACACACGTGACAAACATTTGTGAGGCAAAATCTTTGCGGTGCGGCGCCACAACGCGCCGTGTGCTCCGGCACTTATTGGACGATCTCAAAGCCGTCGTCGTCGCGGCGAAGAGCACATCGTAGAGTCCAGCGTACATTCAAGTGATTCATTTGGAATATTGTAACGTGGCCGTTTTAGACCCACTGGAAATCTTTTACTTTTAATTATTCATAGCGTCTCAGTAAAAGTATGTCAGCTCAAAGTTCTTGCTCCTTTAATTTAGCACCAACTTTGAGACGATGGAGAAATGGAAGACCCCAAATAATATTAGGATAAGAGCAAGAGAATGCGGATGATGTTCATTTGGCACTGACCGTATCAGCAGGCAGGGTATTAGCGTTTTCCCGCCAAAAGCATATGATATTGCGGCGGCGCGGCTTCGACATGTACTCCAGTCGGTCGGTAAGAATAGCTCCATGCCTGCGCAGGCACCGCGCATGAGCTAGCATGGCCTGACGCGACATCTTCACATCAGTCGCTTTAGGAAACCTGGAACAAACATGCGATGAAACTTAGCGAAATTGTTGATGACGCGATGCGACGCAAATCGGCCTATTTCAACTACAAGTGAAAATCATCCTTACCAGTACTTACCACTACGACTTATGATATAAAACGTGTGGTTATCTACGGGAAGATGAAAAAACCGGCCAAGTGCGTGTCGGGCCACGCACAGTGTAGGGTTCCGTAGTTGCCCATCAAAATACTTATGCGAACTAACTAAATTGATTCGCTGAATTTAATTTTAAACAGAAGAATTTTCATAATCGGTCCAGGCGTCTTTGAGAAATCGAATTGAGAACCTCCTCCTTTTTTTGAATCTAGTTAAAAATAGTTGACAATAAAAACCTACCTATCCCCAAAACATACCCACATTTTAGCTGTAAAAATAAAGTTGACAAACTTACATTTGCAGTTGAACAACATTTTCTCCGATACATTTTGTTTAGGAAATATGTTATCCAAGTACGTTTTATAAGTTGGTCGACTATTACTCGTAAACTTGTAAAGCCTACTTAGTCATGATAATTTTCTTTTAAACGTCGTTATATATACTACTATTGTGAATTTTTTCACACCCTCAAACATAACCGTTTAGCTGGTAGAGGGGGGGGACACTCGACTCGAGCAAAAATTAACACTTTAAAGCTTAATATTTCACAAACGAATTTTTTTATCAAAAAATTGTTAATGGAAACTATCAATATTTTTAAAGACCTATTTAATGATACCCCACACAAAGGGGTACGCGAGAAAAAAAAAAACATCCCCACTTTACGTGTACAGGAGGTACACGAAAAAAAAATATTTTGGGTGGATCTCCAAAACGGGCGTATTCGTGTGATCGCTCTGGTGCTTTTCAGATATTGATATTTAACGGTAATTATGTATCTCATTAAAAAGTATGATATTCAAATAGTATATTTTTACTTTTGGCCTTCGATTTACACTAACAGTTATGGAAATATTTAAGTTCAAAAAATTTCGCGACCAGAGCAATCATAATTGGTGCCAGAGCGATCATAAATGGTCAAACCAATTAAAAAAAAAAAGAATATTGATAAAAAATTATTAGTTTTTAGTCATATTCAGTTGGTATACGTGTAACAAGATAACATGTAAGTGATACCTTTTCTTCCGGAAGTCGGTGGCTTTGTTTTTTATTTTATTTCACTGACTATGGCCATCCGACTTCCGAAAGAAAAGTTATTTTATACTTTTTTTGTGTTTGGTTTTCAAGTCGGTTCCTTTTTTTTTCAAAAAGCTTTTTTTTTTATTTTTCCCTTTTAGTTTAGATATTCAATTAAATCGGTCAGTAAAAAAATATAAGTCAGCAAAAAAATGGATGTATGTGGGTAATGTCACAAGATATCCATTAGTTTTATACATATATTAAAACCGTTCATCATCATCATCTCAGCCATAGGACGTCCACTGCTGAACATAGGCCTCCCCTTTTGATCTCCACATATACTGGTTGGAAGCGACCTGCATCCAGCGTCTTCCGGCGACCTTTATAAGGTCGTCTGTCCACCTTGCTGGTGGACGTCCTACGCTGCGCTTGCTGGTCCGTGGTCTCCACTCTAATACTTTTCGACCCCATCGGCCATCTGCTCTGCGAGCAACATGGCCTGCCCATTCCCACTTCAGCTTGCTAATCCGGTGGGCTATATCGGTGACTTTAGTTCGTCTACGGATCTCCTCATTTCGGATTCGATCACGTAGAGAAACACCTAGCATAGCCCTCTCCATAGCTCGTTAAGCGACTTTGAGCTTTGAGATGAGGCCGATAGTGAAAGACCACGTTTCGGTGCCGTAACTCATCACTGGTAGCACACATTGGTTGAAGACTTTCGTCTTGAGGCACTGAGGTATGTCGGACGAAAAGACATTGCGTAGTTTCCCGAACGCTGCCCAACCGAGTTGGATTCGGAGGGTTGACCTCTTTCTCGAAGTTGGACCTACCTAACTGGACTGCTTGTCCTAAGTAGATATACAGGGTGACTTTTTTAGCACCGTCCAAAATTTTTCTAGGCATTAGGTATCAATCACTAACCCCATTTTTGAAAAAAAATCGATATGTCAAATTGTCATATTAAATCATTTTCTCATCCGCTCTGCGTGGTCACTAAGCTAAACGTTAATAATATACACTTGCCGACGCATGAAACGGACAGAGCGCACCCCGCTGACCCCCCGCCCCGCCCCGCTACACCTGAGCGACACATCACAGCGCGGTGTCCAGATTCATCAACTTTTGATAGATAACATTGAGACGTGATATCTCGATATTTTTGTATTGAGTGATGCAAAAAAAACTTTTTCAAATAAAAATGTAACCGACTTCAACACAACCACAAAAAAAGTTCAAAATAACCTACAAAAAAACTTTTCTTTCGAAAGTCGGTGACTTTATTTTTTTTTTCATTGACTTTTTGTCACCGACTTTCGAAAGAAAAGTTTTTTTGTAGGTTATTTTGAACTTTTTTTGTGGTTGTGTTGAAGTCGGTTACATTTTTTTTTGAAAAAGTTTTTTATTTTATCCTTTTTAGTTTCACTATTCAACCCAAATTATTGTCAAATACATAATATTTTCTTACATGTGCACTAAAATGTTGTAATCCATAGCACCGGTAATAACAACGCCGATTATGTATGTACACAATGAGAACTACCAAAAATAAAAACTACTGCACCAAACTAAATGAAAATTTTATGGGACCAAATGGCAGATATACTGTATCGAACAAAAAAAGAATAATCGAAATCGGACCAGAAACCTCGGAGTAATCGGTGTAGACAAAGTTAAAAACTTTTTAGGTTTTTGTTGATTTTTGTTGATATTTCAAAAAGTGCTAGTCCGATTTTGATAAAATTTTAATGGGACCATTCCAGAAGTATACCCTATCCAACAAACAAAGAATTTTTCAAATCGGTTGTTAAACGAGGGAGTTATGCCCGAACAAACATAAAAAAAAAAAAAAAATACAAACATCCGAATTGAGAACCTCCTTCTTTTTTAGAAGTCGGTTAAAAAGAAAAAACACGTATTCAATTATTTTCGCCAAAGATTAATATATTCAAATTTGGATGGTGACTAAAAAATCACCCTGTATGAGTCAACAACTTCGAGTACCGAGTTTCCAACAGAGACTGGGGTGGGCACAACATTGGCATTTGACATAATTTTCGTCTTGTCCATGTTCATTTTCAAGCCCACCCGTTGTGAAACTCGGTCGAGGACATCGAGCATCATGCTGAGTTCCTCCATCGACTTTGCCATGACTACGATGTCGTCGGCAAACCGAAGGTGAGTGATGTATTCGCTGTTGATGTTGATGCCAAGTCCTTGCCATTCCAGGAGCTTGAAGGCATCTTCCATTGCGGCAGTAAACAGTTTCGGGGAGATAACGTCCCCCTGTCTTACGCCTCTTCTCAATGAAATCGCCTTCGTGCTCTGCTCCTGTACTCGGACCGACATGGTGGCGTTATTATACAAGCACTTCAACACCTCGATGTACCGATAGTCAATACGGCATCGCTGGAGTGACTCAAGTACCGCCCATGTTTCCACCGAATCGAAGGCTTTCTCATAGCCCACAAACGCTAAGCATAATGGCAAGTTATACTCTTCGGTCTTCTGTATAACTTGCTGCAGCGTATGGATGTGGAAACCGGCTTGTTCGGGAGGCTGGAAGTCATCAAGTCTGTGTTCGAGACGGTTCGTGTAATTATGATTATATTAAAACCGTTCCCAGAATAAAAATAACACTTTTCTGAAAACCGCATCAAAATCGGTTCAGCCAAACGCGACATAATCGTGGACAAACATTCATACACACATACAGGCCGAACTGCGAATCTCCTTTTTTTTAAGATGGTTAAACAGTTTTATAACGTACAATTAATGCAAAATATCATTGCTCTGGTCTTTTTGGACAGAGCAATCACAGCCATATCGATCAGAAAAAGTCACAAAATCATGAATATAGCCGAATTTAAAAGCAGTAGAAATTTATAATTACGTGTCATAAAAACCATCATAAAGATCACCCAATTCACATAAAAAAACAAATTTACAAGCTTAATATTTAATTTGAATAACGTGCCATATCAATCATAAAATTCGAGAACCAAATACAGAGTAATCATAAACTTGCTTTCGTGAACTTACCTTCGCGGATACGTGGCACAAAGGTATCCTCCTCAACGGTTAGACCACTGCTGGTGCTACCCAGCGAGAGTGGAATAGAGTGTCTATAACGCGTAACTAGGCATGAGCGCGATGTTTTACCTCAGCGCAGAGCGATGAGATAAAATGCCCGGACACGAATTTAAATTCAAATTGTGGCAAAAGTATTCATAATAAAACTACAAGTATTTTATAACAATGAAGATTAACTATTTCTTATGTAATATAAATAAGTTGTTTCATATGTAGCTTCTCATTAAAAAAATAAAGAATATTTTTCTCATTCAATCGGGAGTGAGGACAACCCAGAGCGATCAGGATTCTAGGGTTTAAGATTTTTTTTTAATTTTAAATAAACTTATTCATAATATTAGCCTTGTACCAGGTAGATTAGAACACTGAACTGCATATAAAAAAATATTTCAAAAACGTTTTTCAATTTTAAAATGGGTTTATTCAGCCCGACACGAAAAAAAATGCCTCTGGAGATCGACCCTTTTACTAGATTTTATTTTACCACTTTTTTGGCACAACAAATCCGTATATTTACACCAAATTACAGCTTTCTAGTACTGGGCGTCTCTGAGCTAAGCTGCGGACAGACGGACGGACGGACGGACGGACGGACGGACATGGCGAAACTATAAGGGTTCCTTGTTGACTACGGAACCCTAAAAACCAAACACGCTCCCCACGACAACGAAGTCAGTCGAATTGCATCATTATTATGTCGTAAGTAGTGGCAACGACGATTTTCATTTTAGTTACCTTGTAGAAATTGTAAATCGCACGAAACGCATCATGAGCAAGCTCATACCCAGGGACCGGATTACCGTTATTTTTCTTATAACGTTACGAATTACCGTTATGGTAACGATAAAAATGTAACGATATTAATAACGATATCTGTAAGTCCGTTAACGTTACCTAATAACTAAAATGAGTATCGGTAAAAGTAACAATACATATACCGGTAATTTATATGCCTATCTCTTTCAAACGATGTCGGTAGGTGCGATGTAATTTAGTTACAAAATTGTAGGTCGCTGCCACCGGCCACCCCCATCGTCTTTCATCACCAAAGTTCGCAACTTAGTACTGTAGATACAAGTACAGACCAGTAAATAGGCAACGAAGGATGAATAACAGACCGAACAGACCGACCATTTTCGACTTTTAAAATTTAGTTTGTTTTTCTCACATTCTCGTTCGTTAACATTGCTCCTTCAATAAAATCCGGTGTTTGCATAAATGTCAATAAGGACGAAAATCGCTTGAAGGTCGGAAAACATTTGCTAATCGATAGCAAGTCAAAAAAACAGGTGCAAGCGATTTTCGACCTTATCGACATTTAAAATTTAGTTTGTTTTTCTCACATTCTCTTTAGCTAACATTGCTCCTTCATTAAAATCCGGTGTTTGCATAAATGTCAATAAGGTCGAAAATCGCTTGAAGGTCGGAAAACATTTGCTTAACGATAGCAAGTCAAAAAACAGGTGCAAGCGATTTTCGACCTTATCGAAATTTAAAATTCAGTTTGTTTTTCTCACATTCTCGGTCGTTAACATTGCTCCTTCATTAAAATCCGGTGTTTTTTTTTTAGCGTGGTAAAATCATCAAATGAGTCCACCCCGGGCAGGGCGGGAGGGACTGTCAGACTTGTACATACTGACTAAAATCCACGGTGTCCTTCAATAGCCCTTTATGTTCCGGGGTCACGGTGAGGAAATAAAATCCCGCGACCCCGGCAGGCTTTGACCCTCTGAGAGCCCGCCCCGCCATTTTGCTGGCGCTCTTTGAGGCGCGCGTGGAACACGACGCGCCGTCGACCCGGGCATGGTCCATGGTCGGACAGCGAGTTGCCCTTTACTCGCTGTCCGCATGCCCGCGCCTACGGTGGCCGGAGATCGTCTGCCGACGTCCGACGCCGCGAGCGTCTAACAACGCGGTTGGGGCGGAGGGAGGACCCTGTCCTCTCTCTCACACTGCTTCGCAGAAGGCGGAGACAGCTTCCCACTCCGTTTCACCCCGCAGCATGGCCGCAACCAATGCCGGCATTGAACTATATTACTTACGTAGTAGTAATACCTCAGTGAATGCCGGTCGCGAGAGGTCTCAGCCTATCGCCGCCGTGAGGACACGTCGGTGCTCTGCCCAAGCGGGGCAGTCTTGCACCGTATGCTCTACTGTGTCCTCCGGGCGATCTTCGCAGTGGTGACACCCGGGCCTTTCTTCCCTCCCAATGCGTCATCCGATAGGTCAGGACGCCGTGACGTCTCTCCAGCCACTCTTCAAAGAGGGGTCTTACCGCCGCGATTGCGGCGAGCCAGAAAAATCCGGTGTTTGCATAAATGTCAATAAGGACGAAAATCGCTTGAAGGTCGTAAAACATTTCGACACCTCCTACGTATATTATCGTAACCAACAAATTAACGAAAATGACATTTTTAGATTTACAACTACTTTGTTACATAGACTATCGTTTGGTCTAATTAAAAAAAATATATTTACCATAGAACCAAAGATACTGAGACTGCATATTATCGCATGTTCATCTTTAGCGAAGTAAAATATTGTATAGTGCAGTTAGTGCATCGTACGCGGGGCGCGGGGGCCCGCTGCGCCGCGCGACCCAATAGTAAGTATTAATACCGATTGAATACGTGGGAGTTGTGCATATTCGTTGTCGACTGCTGTGCTCGTCGCAGTTTTTTTAAATTTGTTGTGATTGATACACTTAGTAATAGCCCAAGAGCCCGTGAACCCCAGACCTACGTTATTTTATAAAGGCTGAAAGTTTGACAGCGGCTGCTCCCAACACTGGTAAGAACGATGACCATTTATGGAGTTTGGGTAATGGTGGCTTTGGCAGATAAACGGTACTAAAGGTGCGTAAAATATAAGTTTACTTACGTCATAGTATAAAAGCTGATTTTTATATATAATACTCGGGTAATAAATAGATGATGTTTCCTCATCAGCCAGACACTTATCATGGTGGCAACCCCTTGCCAGACACCCTTAATGTTCACGAAATTATAAGTTTACTTACGATAAAGTATAAAAGCTGATTTGTTTAAATAATACTTGGGTAATAATATGTAGATGATGTTTCCTCATTAGCCAGACAATTTTGATAGTTCCAACCCCTTGCCAGACAAACATTGTAAATAGCCCAGTCAACTGATGTTCAAAACAAGGTATAGAGGGAAAGTCTTGGAACACAATTTTTGACTACGCAACTTTGTTTGGACTAGTTAGGAGGAGAACATATAGAAAGTCCCCATCCCTAGCCCTTGAGCTAAGGGGGAGGGAGGGGTTCGTAGGTACCACTTTTTGGTTTTTTGCTTATATCTCGGAAAGTCGGAAACCATGGGTCCTAGCGGCATAATATAATGTATACGAAAAAAATAAAAGCTGAATAAATTCCCCATAAGTTTTATTCAATAAATGTTTCCAGGTCTTGTTTAGTTTTCGAGCTATCTGCTCTTGAAAGTCTGTAATATTGTGAAAAATTAATTTATCTTTTTGCATTTGGAAAGTTGTATTTCATATCGCCAATTTAAAGGTCCAGAAAGCATGAGCAGTCTTTTCAGACCCTCCCTTTACCACCTACAATGAATTAAGCCAAGTGAAACCTGCATCTTGAGGCGATATGAGCTTCCAGCTAAAAGGGTCTCTTACAGTGCTCGCAAAGTTATAACAAATTCTTGAATTCGCGGTAGCCACCATCAAGCTTGATATTTTTTGTCTTCCTTCCACCGAGGGAGCAGTAAAAATAGCTCAGAAACTCATTCTAGAATATAATTACATATTAGGTAGGTACATGTACAGGGTTTTGATTCTAAATTGACCAATAAGGAGAAATCCGCTTCCATAAGAGCTACAGAAAAACGATCTTAGGAACCTTTTTAGCTTTTTATAATGTTAACAATTTTAGCATAATTAAATATTATTTAATTTTTGATCAAGTGCGAGGTGTCCATAAAAATTAGTATGTAGACCCCGCCATCCCCTTCGAACCTAACCTGTCCGAGTCGGGGTGCCCCAAGTCCCAAGCTCGCTTCGCTCGCTCTTGGATCCAAAGTACTCCTAAATGTGTGTAAAATGAGTATGAATGAAAAAATAATTTATTTTTTTATGATGCTATTTGGTTTAGTGTCATGTTAGGATAATTTCATTGTATGAGAAGGATAATATCTAGGCAACAGAATTGGTTCAAATCTTATAAAACGACTCGAATCTAACGAAATAAAACTTAAGTTGTAATGTACCTAATATAAATTAAAATGACATTCTGCGCAACTTGGAGGGTTATCAGACCCTCCAAGTTGCGCAGAATGTCATTCACTGATGCTGTTTTCTGGATCTTTGGCGACATCAAATACAACTTTCCACATGCAAAGAGGTAAAAATGATTTTAGCCAATATTACAGACTTTCAAGAGCAGATATCTCGAAAACTAAACAAGACCTGGAAATGTTTACTGGATTAAACTTATAGAGAATTTATTCAGCTTTTATTTTGTTCACACATGTATTATATCGCTAGGACCCATGGTTTCCGACTTTCCGAGATATAAGCGAAAAACCAAAAAGTGGTACCTACGAACCCCTCCCTCCCCCTTAGCTCAAGGGCTAGGGATGGGGATTTTCGATATGTTCTCCTCCTAACTAGTCCAAACAAAGTTGCGTAGTCAAAAATTGTGTTCCAAGACTTTCCCTCTATACCTTGTTTTGAACATCAGTTGACTGGGCTATTTACAATGTTGGTGGCAAGGGGTTGGAACTATCAAAAGTGTCTGGCTAATGAGGAAACATCATCTACATATTATTACCCAAGTAATAATTAAACAAATCAGCTTTTATACTTTATCGTAAGTAAACTTATAATTTCGTGAACATTAAGGGTGTCTGGCAAGGGGTTGCCACCATGATAAGTGTCTGGCTGATGAGGAAACATCATCTACTTATTACCCGAGTATTATATATAAAAATCAGCTTTTATACTATGACGTAAGTAAACTTATATTTTACACATCTTTAGTACCGTTTACCTGCCAAAGCCACCATTACTCAAACTCCATAAATGGTCATCGTTCGTACCAGTGTTGGGAGCATCCGCTGACAAACTTTCAGCCTTTATAAAATAACGTAGGTCTGGGGTTCACGGGCTCTTGCTCTATAAGATACTACAGCTGTTAACCATGTCATCTAATGAAATGTCATCTATACATCGGATCCAGATACATCACAAATATCGTAAGTATATAGTTACGATACTTTACTATTGAAAAAATGTATAATTGTGTTCTGTATTTATACTTACGATAGTTTTCGTTGGAATTTCTTTCTCTTTTTATATCCTATGTTGCACTTGAGATATTTTACTTCGATATGAAACTTAATTTACCATAGTATTCTTTTGAAAAAAACTCAATTAAAAGATATTCTTGTTTTTATTTTACATAATCGCCGCTGCCTTTTGACGCAGATAGTGATGGGATAAACCAGTTAATAGCCCAGTCAACGAAAGCTCAAAAAAAGGTAGGTATAGAGGGAAAGTCTTGGAACACAATTTTGACAACGTAACTTTGTTTGGACCATGCGTACTAGTGGCGTAGCATGTATGAACGAAATAAAAGCAGAATAAATTTTCCGTAAGGTTTATTCAGTCAGCATTTCGATATTTTGTAAAGTTTTCGAGGTATCTGCTCTTAAATGTCTGTAATTTAGGAAAAAAAATCATTTTTACCTTTTCACATTTGGAAAGTTGTTGTATTTGATATCGCCAAAGATCCAGAAAGCAGCAGCAGTATTTTCGGACCCCCCACCCCCAAAACTCAAAGGGCTAGGAGCGGGGACTGTTGATATGTTCACCTCCTAATTACTCCAAACAAAGTTGCATAGTCAAAAATTGTGTTCCAAGACTTTCCCTCCATAATTGTACGTTGACTGGGCTATAATTGATTTGTTAACCGAGTCAGATGAAATACGTCATAGTATTTCACTCACGGAACAAAGTGACAGTGTATTGATACAATAATCGCTTGTCTTACATTTAAACCTAGTTTAAAAGTCCTAATTAACTTACGAGTAGTAATTTTATGTTAGTTTTACTATATTTTTGTTTGAGTTTGATTCAATCGATACTAATATTATAAATAAGGTAATGCGAAAGCTAATTGTATCTGTCTGTTACGCTTTCATGGCTCAACGCTTAAAATAATTTTGATATTTTATATTGAGGTATCTTGAACCCTGACGGTCAAAGCTGCTAGTAGAAGTTAGTATTATTGTAAAACTTTTTATTCTTTATTTAATTTTAAGACCCCGATGAAGAATCTCCAACAGCTGTTGAGAATATAACACGACATCCATCTCCGGACTGCACAACAATAAATCATCTTGATTGTGAAAACCACTTTTGACCCTGGTTTGTTGAAAAAGATATTTCGCCATTACATTCTGTTGATTCAACTTTCACAGATTTAGTTTATACTCCGCAAGCGAAGACCCTTGTGGTGTCGCTTCTGACATCGAAGATAGAGTCTTCGATATCAGAAGCGCTTGTGGTGTCGCTTCTGATATCGAAGACTCTATCTTCGATGTCAGAAGCGACACAACAAGCTTCCAGAAAACGGAAGACCAAACCGAGAAAGGACAAGGGAAATATCAGAAGTCGCCATGTTGCCGAATGGAAAGAGAACAAAAGGAAAATGTTAAGTAACTTGGGCAAGGAGTATACCTATAAGTCGTGATGGTACCGTAAGACATGGTAAAACTTTGGGTCCTATGTGTCCTATGAACTGTAGGCTAAAATGTACAACAAAAATAAGTGATGATGAAAGAATATTGCTTTTCAATAGGTTTTTGGGATTTAGGGAACCATGAAAAGCAATGGGCTTTTATTGAAAACTTGGTTGTCAAACAAAACAAACGAATGGTTATATCTGACATGGAATCTAGGCGTAAGTTTAATTTATAGACTGCCAAGGGCTTTCTGAGAAGAACAGGTAAACTATTTAAATGTGTGCAGAAAGGTGTTTTTAAACACATTTTCATTAAGTGAATAGTTTGTCAATAAATCTTTAGAAAAAAAGATAACATAAGTGGCTTGATACAAGCGGATCTGCGAGGGCGTCATTCTAATCATCGCAAAGTAATAACTGAGGATGGTACTACAAGTGATTTTGTTTGTTCATTTTATAACATTTTTTTTTTAATGCGGGTATTATTTTGACAAAATTCTATTTACTTTGAATTATAAGCATTTGGATGATAAATATCATCAGAATCATCAGAATGGTACATATTTTAAATTTTTGTTTTTCTAACAGAGATTGTTTATTACGAAATACAACAGTTTGTTTCAGAATATATTTTATTTCAATTCTACCCGTTAATAGCACTTTCGTTACGAATTCTCATTTTTGTTCCATTGTATATAATAGTAACTGTAACCTAAGGCACATATTCACTTTATTAGTTCCAAAGTAAGTTATCGTAAGTGTAACATACGCTACTTAATCCTACGCAAATATCGACGTAAAGTATAGTAAGTACTACATACAACCAAATACCACTGATGTTTTCCATAGTAGAAATCCGTAAGTGACTTTTAAGAAATTCTAATAACAATTTCAATAATCGTTTTTGAAGGTAACATTCCTTTCCTAAAAATATATCTGTATGCCAAATTTGGTTTCTAAATGAGCTTATTTGACTTCACTACCATCAATAAACTGTTTGCATACCTTTGAATTGCGATACTGTAAAGTTGATTAAATACAGTTACGATATTATACGTAGGAGGTGTCGATTTGCTTAACGATAGCAAGTCAAAAAAAACAGGTGCAAGCGATTTTCGACCTTATCGACATTTAAAATTTAGTTTGTTTTTCTCACATTCTCTTTAGCTAACATTGCTCTTTCATTAAAATCCGGTGTTTGCATAAATGTCAATAAGGACGAAAATCGCTTGAAGGTCGTAAAACATTTGCTTAACGATAGCAGGTCAAAAAAAACAGGTGCAAGCGATTTTCGACCTTATCGACATTTAAAATTTAGTTTGTTTTTCTCACATTCTCTTAAGCTAACATTGCTCCTTCATTAAAATACGGTGTTTGCATAAATGTCAATAAGGACGAAAATCGCTTGAAGGTCGGAAAACATTTGCTAATCGATAGCAAGTCAAAAAAACAGGTGCAAGCGATTTTCGACCTTATCGACATTTAAAATTTAGTTTGTTTTTCTCACATTCTCTTTAGCTAACATTGCTCTTTCATTAAAATCCGGTGTTTGCATAAATGTCAATAAGGTCGAAAATCGCTTGAACTTTTTTTTGACTTGCTATCGTTGTTCCTTGACACCTCTCAAGTTTTTATTCGAATTTTGGTTTAAAATAAAATGAATAACACTTTTTTACGAGTGTACATGCGACCCATGTGCGAAAAGCCGTAATCTTCCTGGTTAAGATACACGAAAAGACGACGTGGTACGGAACGAAAAGAGGCGCGGCGTGTCATCGGTTTGGCAACGTCGCACCAGAAATTGTTAGCTTTTAGTGAATTAACGTTATTAGTAACGATACTTAAATAGCGGTAAATCCTATAAATTAACGTTATGTTTAACGTTAATATTTAACGTAACATACCGTTTATGTTTTGGTAATTTTACCGGTATTTTTTCGGTAACGGTAACCGTCCCTGCTCATACCTACGTAGAAAATCTATTTATGGGGAGATTCAAAAATTTAGTACAACTGTTGAAAATATGACTCAATTTTTTTTTACGCCTAATGTTTATCTTAATATCTGAAATAACATACACACATTCTCTAGTTATTAAAAATCTATTTATATTTTACGTACGAACAGTATTTATTTTTTTAAATATTAAAATGTGAGGGCTAAGTATGAATTTACGTCAGTTTTGTTACTAGATTCGGAGTCGAATAATAAAAAAACTATGAGGGATTCTACCACTTTATTTTGTTTATTTGAAAAAATCAGTCTTGTTTTTTAAATTAAAAAATCCACAAGTTTTAGAAACATTTCAGAAACTGTTAAAATACTATTATCAGTCAGATTTGTTACCACAGTCTCCATATCAACAATGTTTTTTCATGCCTATGATGAAAAATGAACAATATCAAATTATGAGCTTGTTCAAAAGTTGTTAAATAACTAATATTAATAACCGAAATCAATTATATTCTTATATATCAAGAATTTTGGGAAAAATCATATAAAATCTTTGAAAATAAAAGAGGGACAGTAACAAAACCGACGGTAACAAAATTCTTAGGCTCAGTTTACATTGCTTCAACACAACACTTAAAACATATGTTCATTAAATGTTTAGCTTAAATCCACTGTTTTCTTTTTGATTCTGCTTCAGCTTTTGTCATATTATACCTACTCATCTTTTCTTTTATTGTTAATAGCATATTCTGAAAAAAAAAAACAATAATACCGATTAAATTACACACCATTATCATCCTTCCTAAAATAAAACAACCAAATAGTTACAAATAAAACTAAGCAAGATTTTTAATTGATTTTAAGGTATTAGGCCATACGAACCCTCCTATCTAATCCTCAGTTTAAACCGCCAAGTAAACATAGCTTTATGCTGTCGGTTTTGTTACTTTTTCGGTCCAACTATATGTTACCATACCTGCAGTAACAAAACCGAAGTAACATAATGTCATATGCTGACCTTTAAAATAAAATATTAGCGGTCCAGTTTCTCGCTAAGTTATACTACATACAACAAGTTGTTCAGAATAAAACCATACAAATCTTTATTTTTTTATATAAGGAACGTGCGAAAAAGTAATTAATTGTGTTGGTACAAACCTGACGACGAATTTCTTCTCAGACCAATCGGTAAGAAAACAAACTCTCACCAACGACGTCGATACACTGACGTTCAATTTTTAAGATGGTCAATTGTTAGACTTTAGTATTGCCATAGTTATAAAACTAAAACGAAAAGAATTTGGTACGATTTTTAAAAGAAATTGAGGTAACAAACCAGACATGTCCGGAAGTAACAAATTTCGGGGACACTAATTATTTTTAAGTTTAAAATGGATAAAATTAAGTAACGCTGTATTAATATTAATTTTATACTAAATAGGAGTTTATTTTTATAAAAAACATCAAAACTTGTCCAAGCGATCCAGAAAACATTGATAAAATTGAACTCAAAGTTTCAAATTTTACTGGGGACATGCTAAAATGAAGGGGTTCAGTTGATTAAAATAATTTACAAAATTATTATTTTAGCATGATTACATTACTATTTACTTAAAAGCGTAGTACAGGTACGTATATTTCAATTGAGACACGATTTGAACCTGAATAAGTTAAGATTTTCGTACAAAAATAAAAAGAATTTGAGGGACATGCCCAAATACGAGTTGTACTAAATTTTTGAATCTCCTCTTATACTTTAAAAAGCTCGATTACCACTGACTGACTCACTCACTCACTGATTGACATCATTGTTCTCCCAGATGGTGAAGGGGGAGGTGGGTATATTTTGACAGATTCGTAAACAAGTAACTCTCGTGAGTATGGGAAAAATCCCAAACCTCCCCTTTTCGCCCCCCCTCTCTCCCCCCCCCCCCATCGTATCTCGGAAACTAAGAGACCCGTGTTTTGTTTTTTTTACGGATTCGTATAGAGGAGGCTCGGAGAAGTAAAAACCATTTTTCAAAGTCCCCCCCCCTTGCCCCCCTTCTCCCCCCTTTAGGTGGATCTCGGAAGTTAACAGACTTGCAACATTTTTTTTTTCAGATTCATATCAAGGGGCCCAGAGTTGGTCAAAATCGTTTTTCAAAACTCCCCCCTCTCCCCCTCTTCACCCCTCCCCCCATCGTATCTCGGAAACTAAGAGACCCGTGTTTTGTTTTTTTACGGATTCGTATAGAGGAGGCTCAGAAAAGTAAAAACCATTTTTCAAAGTTCCTCCCCCCCTTGGCCCCCTTCTCCCCCCTTCAGGCGGATCTCGGAAGTTAACAGACTTGCAACATTTTTTTTTCAGATTCATATCAAGGTGCCCAGAGTAAGTCAAAATCATTTTTCAGAACTCCCCCCTCTCCCCCCTTTACCCCTCCCCCCATCGTATCTCGGAAAAACTAGGTAGCGGTAAAGCGAAGCGCAGCGTAGCGTAGGGATGTGGTCACGATAGCTTTCCGGTGGTAGGTAGGTCCTGAGTGGAGCGAACCTGCGAGACCGAGTGGAGCGAAGGGGGGAGGCGGCGAGCGAAGCGAGCCGGCGACCTCCGTAGCGTAACGAAGGTTGAGTGGGTGAAGCGTAACTCAGGGGTGACGACAAGCAAACTTACAAGTAACTCTCATGAGTAGGGCAAAAGTACCAAGCCTCCCCTTATTGGCCTCACCCCCCCCTCCCAATCGTGAGACCCGTGTTCGGTTTTTTCGGATTCGTATAGAAGAGGCTCGGCAAAGAAAAAAACATTTTTTTCAAAGTTCCTCCTCTTGACCCCCTTTTCCCCCTTTTAGAAGGATCTCAGAAGGGACATGAAACTTATTTTTTTTTTCAGATTCGTATCAAGGGCCCAGAGTATGTCAAAATCATTTTTCAAAACTCAACCCTCTCCCCTCCTTCACCCCTCCCCCCATCTTATCTCGGAATCCAAGATGGCCTCTGCGATAATTTTCGAATTATTCATCATGGGAGTCGTTTTCATGGTATTCGAGGGTGCTAAAACCGATGGCGAGGTCAAAATGAGAATCCAAGATGGCGGTTGCTATAATTTTCGAATTGTTCATCAATTTCATCATGGGAGTCGTTTTCATGGTTTTCGAGGATGCTAAGGCCGATAGTGAGGTTAAAATCCAAATCCAAGATGGCGGCTGCGATAATTTTCGAATTGTTCATCATGGGAGTCGTTATCATGGTTTTCAAAGATGCTAAAGCCGATAGTGAGGTCAAAATCAAAATCCAAGATGGCGACTGTAAAAAATTTCAAAGTTTTAATCATGGATGTCGTTTTCATGGTTCTCGAGGATGCTAAAGCCGATAGTGAGGTCAAAATCAAAATCCAAAATGGCGGCTGCGATAATTTTTGAAATGTTCATCATGGGAGTCGTTTTCATGGTATTCGAGGTTGCTAAAACCGATTTTTTTTTTTTTTTTTTTTTTTTTTTACGTGGCAAAATCATCAAATGAGTCCTCCAACCCCGGGCAGGGCGGGAGGGACTGTCAGACTTCTACTGACTAAAATCCACGGTGTCCTTCAGTAGCCTGTTATGTTCCGGGGTCACGGTAAGGAAATAATCCCGCGACCCCGGCAGGCTTTGGCCCTCTGAGAGGGGGCCCCGTCATTATCCTGACGCTCTTTGAGGCGCGTGTAGAAATTGGCGGCTGCGATAATTTTGGAATTGTTCATCATGGCAGTCGTTTTCATGGTTTTCGAGGATGCTAAAGCCGATAGTGACGTCAAAATCAAAATCCAAGATGGCGACTGCAAAAAATACAGTGTTCGAGGGGCAGTAAGCGCGTACCTAACACAATAATATTTAGAATATCATATTTTTATCTAAACTGAAAAGTTTGTTTTGTTTTCTTTTTAACCGACTTCAAAAAAAAAAGTAGGTTCTCAGTTCGACCTGTATGTATGTATGTATGTATGTATGTATGTATGTATGTATGTATGTATGTTTGTCCGCGATTATCTCGCGTTTGGCTGAACGGATTTTGATGCAGTTTTCAGTAAAGTGTTCATTACATTCTGGAGAAGGTTTAAGTATATAACACTAATAGATATCCCGTGACGTTGCCCGCGTAGATCCGTTTTGCTTACTTGGATCGTATATTTTCAGAGACGATTGCATGTTTGTCCGCAATTATCTCGCGTTTGGCTGAACGGATTTTGATGCGGTTTTCAGGAAAGCGTTCATTACATTCTGGAGAAGGTTTTAGTATATAACACTAATAGATATCCCGTGACGTTGCCCGCGAGGATCCGTTTTTAACCGACTTCAAAAAAAAAGTAGGTTCTCAGTTCGACCTGTATGTATGTATGTATGTATGTAATAGTATGTATGTATGTATGTATGTATGTATGTATGTATGTTTGTCCGCGATTATCTCGCGTTTGGCTGAACGGATTTTGATGCAGTTTTCAGTAAAGTGTTCATTACATTCTGGAGAAGGTTTTAGTATATAATACTAATAGATATCCCGTGACGTTGCTCGCGTGGATCCGTTTTTGCTTACTTGGATCGTAGATTTTCAGGGACGATTGCATGTTTGTCCACAATTATCTCGCGTTTGGCAGAACCGATTTTGATGCAGTTTTCAGAAAAGTGTTTCTTACATTCTGGGGAAGGTTTTAGTATATAACAATAATGGATACCTCGTGAAGTTGCTCACATAGATCCGTTTTGCTTAATAGGATTGTAGATTTTCAAAGACGCCGATTTTATAAAGATTTTTGTTGATTATCTCAACTAAAAAGGGAAAAATAAAAAACTTTTTGAAAGAAAGGGAACCGACTTCAAAACCAAAAAACACAAAAAACTATAAAATAACTTTTCTTTCGGAAGTCGGTGGCCATATGTCAATGTAATAAAAAAAAACAAAGCCACCGACTTCCGAAAGAAAAGTTATTTTATAGTTTTTTGTGTTTTTTGGTTTTGAAGTCGGTTCCCTTTTTTTCAAAAAGTTTTTGTGATGGATAGTTTTTGTGTTTTCATCACTGGTGTCGTTTACATGGTTTTCGAGGAATCTAAAGCCGATAGTGAGGTCAAAATCGAAATACAAGATGGCGGCTGCGATAATTTTCGAATTGTTTATTAATATCATAATGGGAGTCGTTTTCATGGTTTTCGAGGGTGCTAAAACCGATGGCGAGGTCAAAATGAGAATCCAAGATGGCGGTTGCTATAATTTTCTAATTGTTCATCAATTTCATCAAGGGAGTCGCTTTCATGGTTTTCGAGGATGCTAAAGCCGATAGTGAAGTCAAAATCAAAATCCAAGATGGCGGCTGCGATAATTTTCGAAATGTTCATCATGGGAGTCGTTTTCACGGTTTTCGAGGATGCTCAAGCCAATAGTGAGGTTAACATCCGAATCCAAGATGGCGGCTGCGATAATTTTCGAATTGTTCATCATGGGAGTCGTTTTCATGGTTTTTGAGGATACTAAAGCCGATAGAGAGGTCAAAATCAAAATCCAAGATGGCGGCTGCGATAATTTTCGAATTGTTCATCATGGGAGTCGTTTTCATGGTTTTCGAGGATGGTAAAACCGATCGTGAGGTCAAAATCAAAATCAAAGATGGCGGCTGCGATGATTTTCGAAATCTTTATCATGGGAGTCGTTTTCATGGTTTTCGAGGATGCTAAAGCCGATAGTGAGGTTAAAATCAAAATCCAAGATGGCGGCTGATATAATTTTAGAATTGTTCATCATGGGAGTCGTTTTCATGGTTTTCGAGGATGCTTAAGCCGATAGTGAGGTAAAAATCAAAAATCCAAGATGGCGACTGCAAAAAGTTCAAAGTTTTCATCATGGATGTCATTTTCATGGTTTTCGAGGGTGCTAAAACCGATAGTGAAGTCAAAATCGAAATACAAGATGGCGGCTGCGATAATTTTCGAATTGTTTAATAATTTCTTAATGGGAGTCATTTTCATGGTTTTCGAGGATGCTAAAGCCGATAGTGAGGTCAAAATCAAAATCCATGTTGGCGACTGCAAAAAATTCAAAGTTTCGATGTCGTTTTCATGGTTTTCGAGGGTGCTAAAACCGATGGCGAGGTCAAAATGATAATCAAAGATGGCGGCTGCGATTATTTTCAAATTGTTCATCATGGGAGTCGTTTTCATGGTTTTCGAGGATGCTAAAGCCGATAGTGAGGTTAAAATCAAAATTTATGATGGCGGCTGTGATAATTTTAGAATTGTTCTTCATGGGAGTCGTTTTCCTGGTTTTCGAGGATGCTAAAGCCGATAGTGAAGTTAAAATCCAAGTCCAAGATGGCGGCTGCTATCATTTTCGAATTTTTCATCATGGGAGTCGTTTTCATGGTTTTCGAGGATGCTAAAGCCGATAGTGAGGTCAAAATGAGAATCCAAGATGGCGGCTGCGATAATTTTCGAATTGTTCATCATGGGAGTCGTTTTCATGGTTTTCGAGGATGCTAAAGCCGTTAGTGAGGTCAAAATCAAAAACCAAGATGGCGGCTTCAATAATTTTCGAAATGTTCATCATGGGAGTCGTTTTCATAGTTTTCGAGGATGCTAAAGCCGATAGTGAGGTCAAAATTAAAATACAAGTTGGCGGCTGCAATAATTTTCAAATTGTTCATCATGGGAGTCGTTTTCATGATTTTCGATGATGCTAAAGCCGTTAGTGAGGTCAAAACAAAAATCCAAGATGGCGACTGCTATAATTTTCGAATTGTTCATCAATTTCATCATGGGACGTAACGAAGGTTGAGTGGATGAAGCGTTACTCAGGGGTGACGACAAGCAATCTTACAAGTAACTCTCATGAGTAGGGCAAAAGTACTAAGCCTCTCCTTTTTGGCTATCCCCCCCCCCTCCCAATCGTATCTCAAAAGCTAAGAGACCCGTGTTCAGAAAAGTGAAAACCATTTTTCAAAGTTGCCCCTTATGGCCCCTATTGAGTTTTAAATAAGGTTTTAGATTGAATTAGGGGGTTCTTAAGGGTTTTCAAAATCTTTTAAGTGCTCTCACGGATTTTAAAATTCTTTTAACTATCCTAAGGAATTCTCAATTTATTTTGTTTTTTTTTTTTTTTTGTTTCTTTTTTTATTGAATTAGTTATAAGGGTTTTCACAATATTAAAAATGTTTTATATAATTTAATGATTTACAAAATCTTTTAAGGACTAAGGATTTTCCAATTCATTTAAAGATTCTTATGGATTCTCAAAATTTTATCAAGGTAAGGAATACTTCTCCAAAACACGACCCCGCGAGCTGCTTGCAGCTCGCGCAACGCGCAAATACTAGTCTATATATATAAAATTCAAAACTGACTGACTGATCTGACAACGCACAGCCCAAACCGCTGGGCCTAGAAACTTGAAATTTGGCATAAGCCCTCCTTATACCACGTAGGTGAGCACTAAGAACGGATTTTGCGAAATTCAGCCCCTAAGGGGTTGTTTTTGGGGTTGATAGTTTATATGAAACTTCGCTACTACAGGTGCTAGGAATACCAAATTTTGCATGGGGTGTCTTTTTAGACCGTAGATACTCATTATGACGGGATTTTGCGAAATTCGACCCCTAAGGGGTTTTTTTTGGGGTTGATAGTTTGTATGAAACTTTTTTAGTACAAGTGCTAGGCGTCTCAAATCTTGCATGGTGGTACTTTTTAAGATGTGAATGCTCACCAAGGTAGAAATTTTGAGAAATTCGACCCTTAAGGGGTTGTTTTTGGGGTTGATAGGATTGAGACTCAAATTTTTACATAGGGGTTCTTTTTTGGACGTAAGTAATACCTAAGACAGGATTTTGCGAAATTCGATCCCTAAGAGATTGTTTTTGGGGTTGACAGTTTGTATGAAACTCTGTCAATATAAGTGCGAGGAGCCTCAAATTTTGCACCGGGTTCCTTTATAAGACTTAGATGGACACCATGGTGGGATTTTGCGAAATTCGAAGTTTCATACAAACTATCAAACACAAAAACAAACCCAAAAGGGTTTGTTTTTGTGTTTGACAGTTTGTATGAAACTTTGTTACTACAAGTGTTAGGCGTCTCGAATTTTGCGAGGGGTTCTTTTTAAGACCTAAATGTTCACTAAGACGGTTTTGCGAAATTCGACCCCTAAGGGGCTTTTTCGGGGTTGATAGTTTGGAGACTCAAATTTTGCATAGAGATTCTTTTTTGGACGTAGTTGCGGGTATTTTGTGAAAATAGACCCCAAGGGGTTGAATTAGGGGTTGATATTTTGTATGAAACTTCGTTTCTACAAATGCTAGGAGTATTAAAATTTGCATGGTTGTTCTTTTATGACGTAAATGCACACCAAGGCACTACTTTCTGAAATTCTACCCCTAAGGGGCTGTTTATGGGGTTGACAGTTTGTATGAAACTTTGTTACTACAAATGCTAGGAGTTTCAGCATGTGGGTTGTTTTAGGACCTAGGTTCTCAATAAGGTGGAATTTTACAAAATTCGTCCCCTTAGGGGTTGTCTTTGGTGTTTGTAATTAGAGGACTCAACATTGCAGGGGGGTTCTATTTAGGATACAGGTTCTCACTAAGAGAGGATGATACGAAATTCGACCCCTAAAAGTTTGTATTGGGGTTGATAGTTAGGAGTTAAATTTTTAGGACCTAGGTGTTACCTAAGACGGAATATTGCGAGTTTATAGAATTTTTGTTGAATATTGATTGAGTTTTTCCAACAGTATCCCGTATAGAGGGTGGCCGGGACTAGAAATTTACAAAGGCAAAATTCGAAAATCACGCGGACGAAGTCGCGGGCGTAGTGCTAGTCTATATATATAAAATTCAAAACTGACTGACTGATCTGACAACGCACAGCCCAAACCGCTGGGCCTAGAAACTTGAAATTTGGCATAAGCCCTCCTTATACCACGTAGGTGAGCACTAAGAACGGATTTTGGGAAATTCGGCCCCTAAGGGGTTGTTTTTGGGGTTGATAGTTTGTATGAAACTTCGCTACTACAGGTGCTAGGAATTCCAAATTTTGCTTGGGGTGTCTTTTTAGAACGTAGATGCTCATTATGTCGGGATTTTGCGAAATTCGACCCCTAAGGGGTTTGTTTTTGGGGTTGACAGTTTGTATGAAACTTTTTTAGTACAAGTGTTAGGCGTCTCAAATCTTGCATGGTAGTACTTTTTAAGATGTAAATGTTCACCAAGGTGGAAATTTTGAGAAATTCAACCCTTAAGGGGTTGTTTTTGGGGTTGATAGAATTGAGATCCAAATTTTTACATAGGGTTTCTTTTTTGGACGTAAGTAATACCTAAGACGGGATTTTACGAAATTCGATCCCTAAGAGGTTGTTTTTGGGGTTGACAGTTTGTATGAAACTCTGTCAATATAAGTGCGAGGAGCCTCAAATTTTGCACCGGGTTCCTTTATAAGACTTAGGTGGACACCATGGCGGGATTTTGCGAAATTCGACCCCGAAGGGGTTTGTTTTTGTGTTTGATAGTTTGTATGAAACTTTGTTACTACAAGTGCTAGGCGTCTCGAATTTTGCGAGGGGTTCTTTTTAAGACCTAAATGTTCACTAAGACGGTTTTGCGACCTCTAAGGGGCTTTTTCGGGGTTGATAGTTTGGAGACTCAAATTTTGCATAGAGATTCTTTTTTGGACGTAGTTGCTTAGTTAGGGTGTTTTGTGAAAATAGACCCCAAGGGGTTCATTTAGGGGTTGATATTCTGTATGAAACTTCGTTTCCACAAATGCTAGGAGTATTAAATTTTGCAAGGTTGTTCTTTTATGACGTAAATGCACACCAAGGCACTATTTTCTGAAATTCTACCCCTAAGGGGCTGTTTATTGGGTTGACAGTTTGTATGAAACTTTGTTACTACAAATGCTTGGAGTTTCAGCATGAGGGTTGTTTTAGGACCTAGGTTCTCACTAAGACGGAATTTTACAAAATTCGACCCCTTAGGGGCTGTCTTTGGTGTTTGTAATTAGAGGACTCAACATTGCAGGGGGGTTCTATTTAGAATACAGGTTCTCACTAAGAGAGGATGATACGAAATTCAAAATCCCTAAAAAATTGTATTGGGGTTGATAGTTAGGAGTCTTAAATTTTTAGGGTCTAGGTGTTGTTAGGCGGAATGTTGCGGGTTGATAGAATTTTTGTTGAATATTGATTGAGAGTTTTTCCAACAGTATCCCTTAGAGAGGGTGGCCGGGACCCGAAATTCACAAAGGCAAAGCTCGAAAATCACGCGGACGAAGTCGCGGGCGTAGTGCTAGTCTATATATATATAAAATTCAAAACTGACTGACTGATCTGACAACGCACAGCCCAAACCGCTGGGCCTAGAAACTTGAAATTTGGCATAAGCCCTCCTTATACCACGTAGGTGAGCACTAAGAACGGATTTTGCGAAATTCGGCCCCTAAGGGGTTGTTTTTGGGGTTGAAAGTTTGTATGAAACTTCGCTACTACAGGTGCTAGGAATTCCAAATTTTGCATGGGGTGTCTTTTTAGAACGTAGATGCTCACTATGACGGGATTTTGCGAAATCCGACCCCTGAGGGGTTTGTTTTTGGGGTCGATAGTTTGTATGAAACTTTCTTACTACAAGTGCTAGGCGTCTCAAATCTTGCATGCTGGTTCTTTTTAAGACGTAAATGCTCAACAAGGTAGAAATTTTGTGAAACTCGACCCCTAAGGGGTTGTTTTTGGGGTTGATAGTTTTTAGACTTAAATTTTTACATATGACTTTTTTTTTGGACGTAAATGATACTAAAGACGGGAATTTGTGAAATTCGACACCTAAGGGGTTTTTTTGGGGTTGATAGTTTGTATGAAACTTCGTTATTACAGGTGCTAGGAATTTCATGTTTTGCATGAGGTTTCTTTTTAGGACGGAGATGGTCACCATAACGGGATTTTGCGAAATTCGACCAAAGGGGTTTGTTTTTGTGTTTGACAGTTTGTATGATACTTTGTTACTACAAGTGCTAGGCGTCTCGAATTTTGCGAGGGGTTCTTTTTAAGACCAAAATGTTCAGTAAGACGGTCTAACGAAATTCGACCCCTAAGGGGCTTTTTCGGGGTTGATAGTTTGGAGACTCAAATTTTGCATAGAGATTATTTTTTGGACGTAGTTGCGGGTGTTTTGTGAAAACAGACTCCAAGGGGTTGATTTAGGGGTTAATATTTTGTATGAAACTTCGTTTCTACAAATGCTAGGAGTATTAAATTTTGCAAGGTTGTTCTTTTATGACGCAAATACACCAAGGCACTGTTTTCTGAAATTCTACTCCTAAGGGGCTGTTTATGGGATTGACAGTTTGTATGAAACTTTGTTGCTACAAATGCTAGGAGTTTCTCAGCATGGGGGTTGTTTTAGGACCTAAGTTCTCACTAAGACGGAATTTTACAAGTTCGACCCCTTAGGGGTTGTCTTTGGAGTTTGTAATTAGAGGACTCAACATTGCAGGGGGTTTCTATTTAGGATACCTACAGATTCTCACTAAGAGAGGATAATACGAAATTCAACCCCTAAAAGTTTGTATTGCGGTTGATAGTTAGGATAAATTACGGATGTTTCGGGAGGTACCTGTGTTTGATGAGGAAGGAGGAAACGTCAGGGTCTCACCACTGCGAGGATCGCCCGGAGGATACGGTGGAGCATACGGTGCAGGACTGCCCCGCTTGGGCAGAGCACCGCCGTGTCCTCACGACGGTAATAGGCGGAGACCTCTCGCGCCCGGCATTGGTCGAGGCCATGCTGCGGGGCGAGACGGAGTGGGAAACGGTTGCCTCCTTCTGCGAAGCAGTAATGCTCGCGAAGCAGAAGGCGCGCCGCGTGAGGAAGAGCACAGCGTCCTTCCTCCACCCCAGCCGCAGTGGTAGACGCCCACGGCGACGGACGTCGCAATTAAGACGATCTCCGGCCACCGTATAGGCGCGGGCGTGCGGACGGCGAGTAAAGAGAGCGACTCGCTGTCTGACCATGGACCATGCCCGGGTCGACGGAGCGTTTGTGTTCCACGCGCGCCTCAAAGAGTGTTAGCATTATGACGGGGCCCCTCTACAGAGGGCCAAAGCCTACCGGGGTCGCGGTACTAACGAAATACCGTGACCCCGGAACGTAAAGAGCTATTGAAGGACACCGTGGATTTTAGTCAGTACGAGTCTGACAGTCCCTCCCGCTCTGCCCTGGGTGGGAGGACTCAATTAATAATAATAATAATATTCCACAACTATCACACAACGCCATCTAGTCCCAAGCTAAGCAGAGCTTGTGTTATGGGTACTAGACAACTGATAAACATACTTATATATTTCTAAATACATACATATTATAGATAAATTACACCCAGACACAGAACAAATGATCTTGCTCATCACACAAACATTTGTCCTGGGTGGGAATCGAACCCACGACCTCCGGCACAGCAGTCAGGGTCACTAACCACTAAACCAACAGGCCTGTCAAATTGATGATTTTACAACGATAAAAAAAATGTCCCACTGTTGTGCAAAGGCGTCTCCCATATCCTTAGCGAGACTTAAGGTGAATGCTCCAACCAGCCCGCGAAATTCAAATTTTCTTACGTTTTTTGCAATTTGCAGGCCAGTGAAATGTTGTAACATTATCAAAATATGATTCGCGGCAATAACAAGTATAATTTTTAAATACAAGCATTATCAAAACATCGCTCCATCAGCTCTCACATAGAAAAGGTGTAAATTGTTAATTAAAATCTCCGAAATCCAACCTATATTTTATATACAGGGTGTTTCTTTAAAATGGGACAAAAGGGAGAAATCCGAATCCATAAGAGATACGGGAAAACTTTCTTAGAAACCTTTATCTCTTTTTTGATGTTGACAATTTTGGCGTTTTTATTTTTTTGGTCAAGGGTGAGTCTACTCGGACGCGCGACCGACATACGTACGCGACCGAAATCAGCGTAAAAGAAATTAAATGATAAATGATCTTTATTTAGCAAATTGGTTTTGGCAAACTCTTTTACACGTCAAAAAGACACTATTTTTAAACTAGATGAGGCCGGTGTTTCGTACCTGACTACTCTGAGAAGAAACATCCGAAACAAACTCAGAGGTCACAGTCTCTTTTAAAGTCCAGACAATTGTGTATTGGTAAAGTTATATGAGAACCATGCAGGTGTCTGAAGTGGTCTTTTGAAGAAAGAACCACTCAGATTTGAGTGGGCCTGTCCAGTCAGTGCAAGCATGTGTCAGTTACCGTGCAGCTCAACTCATAACATAAGGAGCTCAACGATACGACGATCAATACCAAAGAAAGGACATTTGGGTAGGCCGCATAAATAACTCAAACCGTCAGACAATTTAAATAAAAACGTAAAAAAAAATAGAATAATATTATGTAACCCACACATGTCCTCACATTCACAAATTCGTAAAAAAACAAAATAAATTAAAAAAGACAAAATTAAAATTACAAAGTAATTCATGTCACAAAATAAAAAGTACCTATAAAAAAAGACACAAAGAACAAAAACAAAATAAAAAGTATATACAAAAAGAGAATGACATAGAAAATGTCAAAATACAAAAAAAATATAAATAAATTACAAAGTAATCATGTCAAAATAAAAAGATGTAAAATTAAAATGTCAGGGTGTATAAAATAGAACATGTCAAAAAAAATAAGTATAAATAAAATGTCAGGTTGTTTAATAAAAAAAAAAACAAAACGTCAAAATAATTATATAAAAGAAATAGTGTAATTAAGAAAAACATTGAGTGAATTTAATTTAATTGGAGCAGCTTATTCCCATGTCTTTTTATCCTCTAAATAATGATTAATATGATAGTAAGCTTTCTGGGACAAATTTCGTTTAACATATGATTTGAATTTATTAATACTTAGCGTTTGAATAAGGCCGGGAAGTTTATTATAGAAACGTATACATTGACATCGAAACGTAATCCCTATTTTTTTCAGCCGAGTTGCTGGAACAATAAATTTATCTTTATTCCTCGTGTTAACACTGTGAATATCACTATATTTTTTAAAAAGATTAATATTTTTATGTGCGTACAAAAGATTTTCATAAATAAATTGAGACGGCACAGTCAATATATTAATCTCCTTAAACTTTTCTCTGAGGGAGCATCTGGGACTCAATTTGTAAATGGAACGAATTGCCCTTTTTTGCAATACAAAAACTGTTTGAATATCGGCGGCATTTCCCCATAAAAGAATACCGTACGACATCACACACAGTTTCCACTTGTTTAACATGAGGTATCGTAAATTTAATGCACTTCGTTTTTTTCTCATTTAGAAGAAGATTATTACATTCGAACCAATTCACTACTTTTGCCAGAGCTCTATTAACATTATCGGTAACGACCTGCTGACGTTTGAGTTTAAATAAAAGAGAAGTATCGTCAGCAAACAACACTATGTCATGATTTTCTTTTATTAGGTAAGGCAAATCGTTTATATAAATGAGAAACAAAAATGGGCCAAGAATTGAGCCCTGGGGTACCCCCATTTTTACAACAGATCCGGGGGATCTTTTTCCGTTGACGTCCACTCTTTGAATCCTATCACTCAAATAAGAGGTAAGAAGATCCAAAGAGGCGTTCCGGATACCGTAGTGGTGCAGTTTCCTGATCAATGTTTCGTGCTGAACGCAATCGAAAGCCTTGGACAAATCGCAAAAAATGCCCAAGGCGTCGCATTTGTCTTCCCATGCATCATAAATGTGTCCTAAAAGTTCAACACCGGCATCAGTTGTTGAACGACCCCTTGTAAAACCGAACTGTTTATTATGCAATAACTTATGTTTGTTAAAGAAACTTTGCAATTGAACCAAAATAAGCTTTTCAAAAACTTTACTAAAGGTAGGTAGTACTGAAATAGGTCTGTAGTTAGTAGGGTGTGATGTACTACCAGATTTGAATAGTGGTATTATTTTACTATTTTTCATTAGATCAGGAAACTCTCCACTGTCAATACAATCATTAAAAATAGAAGCGAGGGTGGGAGCTACAGTATTTATAATAGACTTAGCAACGTCCACTGAGTGACCCCATAGATCGGCGGTCTTCTTAATATTTAATGTGTAAAAAGTTTTGATTATATCTTTACAAGTGACATATTGAAAACAAAAATCGGAATCGCAAGCAGGGACATTATCCTTTAGTAAAGACTCTGCAGCAGCAGGTGCCGAGTTTAATGATTTAGTAGTCGATACAGGAATGTCGGCGAAAAATCTCTCAAAGGCTGTGGCAACTTGAGTGTCTGAATTTAAAATACTTTCACCAATGGCAAGGCTGAACTCACTATCTGTCTTGCACGACTTTCCCGTTTCGCTATTAATAATTTTCCATGTCGTTCTAATTACATTACTACTATTTTTAATTTTTGAGCTCAAGTATTGAGCCTTTGCTACACAACAAACTTTTTTAAATAATTTAGAATAATTCTTAACATATGTATTGAATTCCAGAGTATTAATATAGGACCTCTCTTCATACAGCTCATAAAGTCGTTTTCTGCTTCTATGAATACCAATGGTGGCCCAGTCATTGAATGAAGCTTTACTATTAACAGAAATTGTTTTGGGAACAAATGTGGTATCAAATTGTTTGCAGTACATACTGAAAAAATCGTTAAAATGTTGATTCGGGTCATCATTAGTTGACAAAAGAGATAATTTATGCGAAAGTTTATTTTTAAAAGTTTCCAATCTACTTTTGGTTTTTGGGTTAACTGTGATTTCTTGTTTAATTACTTTTTTGTTAACATTTTCAATAGTGATAAGTTGCCCGCAATGATCAGAATCTATTTGGTTAATAATTGCTTTATGAATTTCTTTGACATCAGTATATATGTTATCTAGGCAAGTTGAACTAGTAGGGGTTATTCTAGTGGGCTCCAAAAATTTATTTTCAAGATTGTATGACCGGAACAGGCTTAAGATTTTAGTACTTAGCACAGAATTTTCTAACAAATTAATATTAAAATCACCACAAGTTATAATAGCCTTTTTTGAATTAGAAATTCTGTGCAGCACTTCATCCATTACCTTCTCGAAACAGTCATACAACCCAGATGGAGGTCTGTACACGCTTAATATAATAAACTGCTCCAATTCTATACAGGCTATTTCAATTGTCCGTTCAACGGAGAGGCTAACAATATCCTTACGGTCTTTAAATTTGAGCTGATTATTTACTAGGATTAATGCGCCGCCATGTATAGCATTCACTCTGCTGAAAGAACTACCAACCTGGTGATTGCTAAAATTGAACATGAATTGGTGACTTTTGAGCCAGTGCTCCGTTACACAAAGAATATCTATTTTATTACAATTTAAAAAAAGTTCTACTTCTAATTCCTTGTTTAAAAATCCTTGAATGTTTTGATGCACCAGGTTGATACTATTAAAATTTCCAACACTCACATTTAATTCATTATCCGACTTTCTTACATAATTGCAAGAGATTTCCTCTATTGTCTCAAGGTGTAATTTAAATGATGATCAGGTTCAGTCAAGGTTATCAAATTATTGTAAGAGTTATTTAATTCAATGTTGCATTGCTCAACAGAAGCATCTTGTTTACATAAGTTCTGAGCTGTAATAGAAAAAAAATAAGCCAAAGACACAGCTATCTGTCTTTTACAATAATTTGTAAGATAGTACTTTTCTACAAAATATCTATCTTCTGTCAAATAAAAGTTTTTACCCACATAATTATTAATGTCAATTAACTGAAATACATCATTATTACATGTCAAATTGTACAATGTCATAATAATATTAAATCTAGAGTTATTTTCCTCCTGTGGCAAACTGTTACTGTAGGGGAAAGTAAACAAAACAATCTTTCTTAAATTTAAGTTATTTAATGTTCTATAGTAATGGAGCAATTCCCCTTTATTTAAGTTACCTCTATTCCCTATTAAAATAAGTAAAGTAGTGTCCTGATTAAAATGAAACTTAATAATTTTTTTCATAATATCATTTAAAGAACAGCCAGGCATACAGTGGTTTATTATTTTATTTCCTGGAAATTCATCTGTTATTAAAGGACCTAGATCTTTTCCAATCTCATCACAAAAAATTACTTCATCCTTATAACTTAACTCAACACATGGCTGCGGTAAGGTGGTATTACATGAATTGAATTGTGCCTTTATAGGTCCTTCGTACACAAGGCGACGCAAGTCTCCGATACCTTGGCTTTGGTATCCATTGACGCGTGCCTGTGTACGAACCTCTATGAATTTGTATTGTGTTAGTCGCCTGGAATGGGTACCAATGTCGTAAATTATCGGACACTTAATTGCGTTGCTTTGTGCACGCTTGTCACTGCTATCGAATTATGAAAGCACAGCAGGTAAGTACCTATATTGCAATGACTATTATGATAAGGAATGAATGTTTTAATGCCGTACTTGGGTCTAGCTGGCCTGGGAAGAGGGCGCACGGATTTCTTCGGCACCGACTTGTGCTGCCGCCGCAGCCCCACGCCTGCGATGATGGCGTCTGCCACGGACGGTGGAGCCGGTGGTGCGTAAGGAGGGTACGGAGGGAAAGATTTCGTCAGTGGTTGGCCATCTCCTGTTTAAATTACCAAACAATAATATTAGTACTTAGGTATCAAGTTTTTTTTTTTAAATTTCTCTAGCTGGTGTTTTTAGCTAGTCACCACAGTCACATCGCTTCGAAGTGATCATAATCGGTCGATTGTCGCCGTACGGCAGGCCGCACGGATAGGCCCGACAACCGATAAATTCTCCATTAGTGATACCTTCAAGTTTTCAGCATTTTACGAATCGCTGCAGGTAAAAAATAGAAGAAAACGGGTTTTAGTACAGGTTAATTATTATACGAATGCGTACATTTATGGGACTAATTTACCTGGTATTTTACTTGGTCGTAGTAAGATGATTTACAACCTAAATCCTGCTTCGATAAATGGACTATAAACACAAGAGGATTTTTTTGAATTTGAACCGTAGTTCCTGAGAACTCTTCTGCTTTTTATTAGTATAAATATAGTACCTATAGTATGGATGACTATTAGTAGGTTGTATATTATATTGTTATCGTACCATCGCCGCACACCTCCGGGTCTTCATTCAGACCTCCATCCACTTGTTTCTCAGAGGCAGCGGCGGACATCACGGCAGTAGCGGTTGGAGCAGGTGGGTTAGAAGACATCTTGTTTTGTTATTCTCAAATCTTGGTCTAGAAACAGTCCTTGTAATTAGGTATTGAAGATTTTATTGAAAGTGAAAGTTTCTCCTGTTCTTTCGATTTGCTGGCATTTTCAAGAATGACATTTATTTAGATTGTCTGATGTTAATTTTCTTTCAAATCCGCTATTTTCAGCCGGTGTTTTTTTTTTAATATTCTAAGCTTAACAGATTTCTTTGGAGTTTTGCCATGAATAAAATAAAGAGTTTCAAGTTTCATGATTTAATTACGCCAGTACATTAATTTACTCCAATCTATCAAATCTCAATCGACCATAAAACTTCCTATCTATCTATCTATCTTCTATCTATCTATCTTCTATCTATACTTACCTATAATAAATCTGTAGAGAGGTCAATTCTGTACATGAAATATATTTCCAAAATAACTATCAGGGGGTGATTAGGGATCGATACTGATGCCAAAAATGCAATTAATAAAATTATTGTCTGTCTGTCGGTCTGTCTGTCTGTCTGTCTGTATAACCGTTATAGATACAAAAACTACTCGACGGATTTTGACGAAACTTGGTACAATTATTTTTCATACTCCTGCACTGGTTATAGTATACTTTTCATCACGCTACAACCAATAGGAGCAGAGCAGTGAAGGGAAATGTTAGGAAAACGGGAGAAGTTACTCCATACACGCTAATCTGCGGAACTGCTGGACGGATTTGATTGTTTTTTTTTTGTTGTATAGCTATTAAGTTTGGGCAACATATAGGCTATAATTTATCTTGGAAACTCGAACACCTGATGCAGGACTGCAATAGATCAGCTAAACTATAAGAGATACAAAAAAAGCGCCATAGCAAATTTGGAGATCGGACATTTTTGTATGGGCTCTGGCCCAAGTGGCGTCGGAGCATGACACTTATATTGTTTGAAAGTTTATTAACTAAGCTTACTTTTTTTACAAGTACAAAAAAATCTATCCTGGGAAAAAAAAGTTACTGCATATTCAATACTTCAACAGTTAACGCAAAATATATGGCAATTCTGTCAGATTTGTAGCTGATTTACTCTCTCCGCTCGCTGCTGATTGATGTGATTGTGTTGTGTTTGAGCTGCGTTATCTATTCTGTTATTCCTCCATTCTTAATCGGCTGTGTTGAATTGATGCGTTAGATTTCTTCCTTCATCAAATGAGTCCCGCCTGCCCTCCCACCTAGAGCAGGGCAGGAGGGACTGTCAGACTTGTACTGACTAAAATCCATGGTGTCCTTCAATAGCCCTTTACGTTCCGGGGTCACGGTATTCGTTAGACCCGCGACCCCGGCAGGCTTTGTCCCGTCATTGTGCTGACACACTTTGAGGCGTTCGTAGAACACAACGCGCCGTCGACGTCGACCCGGGCATTGTTTATGGTCGGACATTGAGTCGTCCATTACTCAAAGCCCGCATGCTCGCGCTTACGGTGGCCGGAGATCGTCTTGCGACATCTGTCACCGTGGGCGTCTACCACTGCGGCTGGGGCAGAGGGAGGACGCTGTCCTCTCCCTCACGCGTCCCGCCTCCTCCTTCGCTAGCATTATTGCTTCGCAGAAGGAGGCGACCGCTGCCCACTCCGTCTCGCCACGCAGCTTGGCCTCGACCAATGCCGGCCGTGAGAGGTCGCCGCCAATCACCGCCGTCAGGACACCGTATGCTCCACCGTGTCCTCCGGGCGATCCTCGCAGTGGTGACACCCAGGCGTTTCTTCCTTCCCTATCCGACTCAGGTACCTCCCGAAACTTCCGTGTCCGGCGTGAGAACCTGCGTCAGCCGGTAAGTCTGGACGCCGTGACGCCTATCCAGCCACTCCTTAAAGAGGGGTCTTACCACCCGACGTAGTATCTACTTTAGAAATATGTAATTACTCCATTGTTGTAAGGATTCTGGTTCAAGTGGCGTTTGAAGACGAGGCTAAGTTATAATATAATGTTTGAATGAAATTCTGTTTTTGAGAAATGATTAAAAAGTGTTTAACCGACTTTATAATAATTATATGTCATCGTAAGTACAGTCCCACATAACGGTTCGCATCGGCGTCGGGGGGACGGACTGGAGCATACGGTGCAGGACTGCCCCGCTTGGGCGGAGCACCTCTCGCGCCCGGCATTGGTCGAGGCCATGCTGCGGAGCGAGAAGTAATGGGAAGCAGTCGCCTCTTTCTGCGAAGCAGTCATGCTCGCGAAGGAGAAGGCGGGCCGCGTGAGGGAAAGGACAGCGTCCTCCCTCCACCCCAGCCGCAGTGGTAGACGGCGTCGGCGACAGACATCGGCAGACGATCTCCGGTCGCGGTAGGCGCGGGCATGCGGGCGGCGAGTAATGGGCGACTCGCTGTCCCACCATGGACCACGCCCGAGTTGACGGCGCGTTGTGTTCCACGCGCGCCTCAGTAAGTGTCAGCATAATGACGGGGCCCCCCTTTAGATGGCCAAAGCCTGCCGGGGTCGCGGATCTTAACGAACGTGGAACTTATCGAATTACCGTGTCCCTGGAACGTAAAGAGCTATTGAAGGACATCGTGGATTTTAGTCAGTATGAGTCTGACAGTCCCTCCCGCTCTGTCCTGGGTGGGAGGACTCATTTCATGACTTTACCAAGATAAAAAAAAAAGTGGACACCACGTGTATGAGTCATCATGAATGTTAGATAGGTACTCGTAATAGCAAACATAACATCTTTAGTTCAAATAACTAGATTTAATTGAATAAATAGTTGAAATAGCTCTATAAATGCGTATTTCTTTATAACGCTATAACTTTTTTCTCCCAGGATAGATTTTTTTGTACCCGTACAAAAAAAGTAAGCTTAGTTATGGAACTTTCAAATAAAATGAACGTCATGCTCCGCCGCCACTTGGGCCACACCCGCCCGATCTCCTTTATGCGCGTGATCAGCATTTTTTGCTGAGAAAATAAATTTGAAGATCTGGAACACCTGATGTGGAACTCCAAGAGCCCAGCTACACTATAACATATATAGGAATGACGTCTTAGCGGAGTTGTTTAGTCTGATGGGCATTTCCTGTTGACTTACAAAAATGAAAGATCTGGAACGTCTGGAATCGTCATGCGCGTCCTGTTGTTTTCCCGTCCCCAGGCTCTAAGAATTCGACATCAGACGTTTCAGATCTTCGATTTTGACGTCCCCATTGTCGCTGGCATAAGCAACAGGATCCGCGTACGAAGTCGCTGGCAGAAGCTAGTTTTGTAATAAAGTTGGAAGTCTAATAAATAATTTGAATGATTGTGGGATAGACTCAGTGGCGTATTTACCCTTAGGCCAAAAGGGCCATGGCCCGGGGCGGCAGGCTGCGAGGGGCGGCGCCGCGCAAGCCGCACCTCATTTTTATCTTCGTACGCATAAAGCGGCTGAAGAAATTAAAAAAAATACAAAAACCTAGGTTAGACATCAAAACGTATCGGCGGCAGTGGCGGCCTGTATTGCAACATCAGGTCATTGTCATCTGATCAGATAACTACGTGATTATGACATGTATTAATGTCAACGTCAAGAACAACCAAGCAGTGGCGTATTTTTTACCGTACTATACGACATTGGGCGTTTTTCCATTAGACGGCACGGCACCGGCACGGCACCGGCACGGCACCGGCCTGGCCGTGCACCGGCACCGGCGCCGGGGCTTCGTTTTTCCACTGCACCGGTTCCTAACCGGCCCGGCAACGGCACGGCGCCGGCATGGCCGCGCATCCAGAATCAACGACTATATATTACTAGACTACGCATTGCACGATCTAAAGAACACAAACTATTCTGCCAAGTTGCTAAGGTACTACGTAAGCGAGAGGGACGGGGTACTGCGTTGTGATTGGCTAACTCAAGGTCTGTGCTGTCTCAACGTATGTTTACGGCTCACAGGATTGGTCGAAATGAGACGAATATATGACTTTTTTGCCTAATGTGTTGGCAGACATCGGTCGCCTGTTATTAGGAGTCTAGTATTATACCGTCGTTGCCATAGAGGTTCGAACACAAGCACGCGTCAGTGAATACCAAAATCGTAAGGTATCGGAGAATTGCGTCGCCTAGTGTACGAAGGGGCTTACTCGAACGAGTGCGCGTTGCGGACTGCGGGAGGGGCGGCTTCTAGCCGCTAGTCTGTATCACGAAGCTACTCAGGCACACAGCGGCGGTAGTTACGAATTTGAATATTGACGATTCTTTAAAGTGATGGGTCTATCAGACCCACCAGGCACCCCAAGGGTTAAAAACAAAGTAACATGACATAAGACTTTCAAAAGTAAAGAGGTCGCACATTGTCAGGCCTGTTGGTCTAGTGGTTAGTGACCTTGTCTGCTATGCTGGAGGTCGTGGGTTCGATTCCCACCCAGGACAAATGTTTGCGTGATGAGCACGATCATTTGTTCTGTGTCTGGGTGTAATTTATCTATAATATGTATGTATGTAGAAATATATAAGTATGTTTATCAGTTGTCTAGTACCCATAACACAAGCTCTGCTTAGCTTGAGACTAGATGGCGTTGTGTGATAGTTGTGGAATATTATATTATATTATATTATATTGCTAAATTAACCTTATTACGAGCCATAAACCGAGTCTCACGCCCTCAGCCCCGCGTCCTCCTACACGCCTGCGCACTCACACATGCACACGGCTACAATTCATACACATGCAATTATATTATGCACATTTGCCGGCCGGCACCGACAGGGAAGCTTGCTACCCCGGCGACGGCGACGGCGCCGGCAGGACTCAACGCCGGGCCGACGCCGGCGCCGGTAAGTGGAAAAGCGAGCCATACATTTTCATATATTCTTGCTTCCCCGGCACCGGCGCCGGTGACGGCGCCGGCTAATTGAAAAACGCCAGGCCAGCACCGACTAGGAAGCTTATTACCCCGGCCCCGGCGCCGGGCCGGCGCCGGGCCGGCGCCGGCGCCGGTAAGTGGAAAAGCGAGCCATACATTTTCATATATTCTTGCTTCCCCGGCACCGGCACGGCGCCGGCGCCGTCGCCGGTGCCGGTGCCGGGCCGGCTAATGGAAAAACGCCCATTGGCTAGGTTCGAGGACGGTAGACTGCGAGAGGACCTCCCTTCCTTACTAGCCGTAGGTGTATTCTGATAATAATATGCCGCACCCATCTTTAATAAAAATTTCAACTATCCTAGTTCAAAACCTTACATTTGTCCAAAAACCTTAAAAAAATTCGCATTCGCTTCGCTCGCGCTTCAAATAAAATTAGGTTTAGTTTTTCGTGACCTATTTTTCAATATCAAATTCTTGTGTTAGATAATCTTGTCGTGGCCCAGAAACTTCAAAGGAGATTGCCCAACTGCGGTCCAACTGTTGCCCAGGAATGGGAGTACGTGCGTTGTGTTTCCGGCACTAATGTATGTCTGTATACGAAATATTTTTAAAATCAAAGTCAAAGTCAAAGTCAAAGTCAAATCATTTATTCCAATTAGGCCATCAAAGAGGCACTTTTGAACGTCGATATTTAAATTTAAAGGGAATAGGAAGGGAAGGGATTGATTCTACACCCATTCGCTAAGGTAGGTTGTATGGAGAAGAATGGGCAAGAAACTCCATACTTACTCTTTTTAAAAAAATGTTTTACAATATTTTTTAACAGCGTTTGAAATAATTAATGTCAAAGCAATGTACCTTGAAAATCTAGACTAAAATTAAAAAAATAATAAGAAATAAAAAAAGCAAAAAGGTACATGGCGTTTGTTGAGGAGCACAGTCAGGAGTGCAACAACCTACCACAATATCCTGTAAATAGAGTATAATTTGATTGTACTATGTATAGTTTTAAGTCAGGTTAAGCTAGTATATACTTTTACACCCTCTTTTGACTATTGTCCTCTGTATTTAGTTAAGTTTTTATGATAAATGTTCAATATGTAAATTAATAAAGCTTTCAAATAAGTAAAATGTACTGTGAACGGCGGACGAACGAAGCAGACGTGGTGCGCAATGCCTATGTGTGCGTGTGAGCACGGGGCGCAGGCGATTGGCTAGAGCGAGAAAGATGTGTGGGCGCGGTACTCCCACGCAAGCTACCTGCGCTCGCGTAAATAAAAGAGGGGCGGTTGCGCGCCACGGCTGTAGTCCAGTGTCGTCCGCCGCCGAGAAAACAAGCCTCCAAGCAAGCTCCCTGTATAGTGAATAAGAAGCCTTTGTGAACCGAGGAAAGGAAGAATAAAGTGTGTGTTTTTCAAGAAGCCTCAAGCGTTATTATTTTCCCTGATCAAATGCAACCCCGCGCCTGAAAGTGAACAAGTGTTGGTCCTTCGTCAGCCGGATCAGGGAACAAGCAAGAACAGCGCACCATGAGTGAGAAAAGCACCATCACAACAAGAAGCCAGATGAGGCGGAAAGAAGATGCTTTAAGAAGGCGGGCGTTAGAAGCGGACTCCGGAGTACCGTCGGACAGGGCTCCGGGTTCACCATCCATCGCGCCAACTCTACAAACGGCGGATCAAACGCAAGTCATCCCACTGACGGGGCCCGGTAGAGTTATAGACTACCGGGACATGTCGACGCCAGTGCGTTCGGTGCCTGCGAGGAAAGGAAGATCCGGTACAAGCGTTGCGTCATCGAGGAGCGGCCAGAAGAGCGCCGAGTACCTGCGACGACGGGCCGAGTACGAGGCCGAAAAGGAGTTGGTCCGCATGAAAGAAAAATTGGTGCAGAAGAAACTGGAAGCGGACTTGGCAGAGATAGATGCCGTCGCCGAAGAGGAATTGTACTCGGAGGCGGACGACACTGCCCACCGTGTTGAAGAATGGGTGACACATACCACACCCGCCGCTACCAGTAGAGATCAAGCCCGAGAAAGTCAAGACATGTCGCCGCACCGTCAACAACAGCCACAAGTGTTAAGTGAAGTGCCTGCGAACGTGACCACGAGTGTGCCCGCGAACGTGCCCGCGAATGTGCCACTGCCGCTGCTCGAACAAGTACCTGCGCCTCCTATTTGTGCGCCCGCGTCCGTTCCGTTTCGTAATACCGCACACGCAGCAAACACGGCTGTTCACGTTGGCACCGCGCGCGCGCCAACTCGTGACCCGATTGAGTGGGATACGGGTGTTGAAGAAGCGGACAGAACAAGGACAACGCGGGACAGGATGATTGACCAGTTGGCAGAAGCAATCGCAAACATTGCGCGTCCGCGACCGATACCCAGACAAGCGTACGAGTTGCCGGTGTTCAGAGGCGACCCGGCAGAGTGGCTTTCGTACAAGAATATGTACTTTGACACCACAACATTATATGAGTTCAAGCCACATGAAAACCTCGCTCGACTCAAGACGTCTTTGCAAGGAGATGCAAGACTGGTGGTCGAAGATTTGTTACGCGCATCAGCTAGCCCGATGGACATTATTAAAACATTGGACGAAGAGTTCGGGCACCCCAACTTAATACTCGAGTGCGCGCTCAAGAAAGTTCGAGGATTGCCAAGAGTGACGGATAGTGGCCGCGAGTTGCGAAATTTCTCCAGTACGGTGAGAAATTGTGTTTCGCTGTTGAAAAGTGTGCAAGCAAATGGATACTTGAACAATCCACAACTGGTAAGTGAGTTATTGAACAAACTTACACCCGTCCAGCGCGCACAATACGGTGACTTTGCCATGGGAGTGGCAACCAGCCGGGGCCTAGACATGAGAGTGTCTCCGAGCTTGGAAATGTTGTCAGAATTCCTCGGTCACCTGGCACGCGCCTCTTCATTTTACACCCAAATGGACCTCGGCCAGACAGTCACAACGAGCAAACCTCGGGTCAGTGCGCCACCTGCAAAGACAATGAAAAACGTTCAGCGCTTGCACGTCCACGCGAACAGAGAGAACGACGCGTGCCCCCAGACCGCTGACGAGCAGTGTCACCTGTGCCAAGAGAAACACACCATCGTGACCTGCAAGAAGTTTAATGACCTCGAGGTGAACGACCGGTGGGCAATCGTCAAGGAAAAGAGACTGTGCTTCAATTGCCTAAGTGCGAGGCACTCAAAAAGGACCTGCCGCCGTAAGAGATGCACCAAATGCAACTACGCGCACCACGTGTTACTCCACCAACAAAAGCCAGAGATAGTCACGAACGTGAGGGACTACAATGGAAAGGCGCTACTCAAGATACTCCCTGTACACGTCATCATCGAGGGAAAAGAGCAACCCTGCTACGCGCTACTGGACGACGGCGCCACCGTGTCCCTTATCGACAGCTCTCTGGCCGGGAACGCGAAGGGCAAGCGAGTGCCCATAACCATACGTAGTGCGCGAGGACAAGAAATTACTGATAGTACGTCGCGAGTGCTGTGCGTAGAAGTGCGTGGACCTAACGGACAAACACACCAAGTTAAGTGTCGCACCTTAGTGAATATGGACTTACCCGCCCAGTCAGTGCCCGCCGCCGTCTTGTCGGAGCACGCCCACCTACGCGACTTGGGCTGCGAAGCGATGGAGGGAGCTAGGCCCTTGCTGCTGCTGGGTCAGGACAACTGGGAGCTGCTGATCGGCAGGGAGACTCGTCGAGGAAAATCCGGTAAGCCAGTAGCCTCTTTGACCTCGTTAGGTTGGGTCGTGCACGGGCCCTTAGGTACAGTTAGTCGCGCTAATCATTCTGTAAATTGTGTTGTAACTTCAGACGTAGACTTACACAATCTAGTGAAAAAACAATTTGAACTAGAAGCTATAGGCATAACAGAAACGCCGCGCAAGCACGAGGACGTAGAACGCGCCAAGCGTATCCTAGACACCACCAGCCGTCAATCGGAGGACGGAGCATGGGAGGTGGGCCTGTTGTGGCGGAGGGACAACCCTCAATTACCCGACAACTATATAAACGCACGCCATCGCTTGGCGGGCATAATGCGCCGCTTTGAAAAAGATAGTGCCTACGCAGAGGCATACGCGTCGCAAATAAATAGATTACTCTCGGAGGGATACGCGAGTCGAGTAGAGGGCGGAGTTAGTACCGAGCCAGTATGGTACCTGCCACACTTCGGGGTCACTAACCCCAATAAACCGGGCAAATTACGCTTGGTCTTTGACGCCGCCGCGAAATATAACGGGACGTCATTAAATGACCAACTCCTCACAGGACCCGACCTACTGAACCCGCTGTTAGGGGTCTTGTTTAAATTTAGGTTAGGTCCCGTCGCCTTTACAGCAGACATAGCCGATATGTTCCTGCGAGTTAAAATTCGAGAGCAGGACCGCGGCGCTCAGCTATTTCTGTGGGCACAGAAAGGCGACGAGGAACCGAGTACCTATCGAATGAATTCGATGATTTTCGGAGCAGTGTCATCGCCGACCTCAGCGATCTATGTATTAAATAAGAACGCTGACAAATACATAGATACGCACCCGAGTGCAGTCGCGGCGATACACGATAAACACTATATGGACGACTATCTGGACAGCGCATGGTCAGTCGCACAAGCCAGTCAACTAATTGAAGATGTGACCGTTTTAAAATGGATCAACTCGGAGGCAACTGAGTTCCAACGGTATGTTTCTCATCGATTAGCCGAGATAGATACAAGGTCAAAGAGGTCACACTGGCGCTGGGTTCCGTCGACGATGAACCCGGCTGACAAGGCCACCCGGTCAGACTGGCCTGGTAACTGTAGCGAGTGGCTGGAGGGCCCTTCGTTTCTTCGTTGTCCGCAGGAGCAGTGGCCGGCGAGCGACGACCCTGACGGAGTGGTGGAAACTGACCTGGAGCGGGTACAACGGGTGCACGCGACGAGCACTTCCCCCGAGCCGGTGTTGACATACGCCCGGTTGCCAACGTGGACACGAGCCCTATATGTAGTGGCTAGACTATTAATTTTCGCAGAACGCTGCCGCAAGCGACGACGGTCCCCTGACGTGACCGCTGTCGACCTCGACGAGGCGAGACTTCGCCTGCTACGTCTGATACAGGCGGAGAGCTACGCGACGGACCTCGCAGCGCTGCGGGACGCTCGCCCGCTGCCCACCAGCAGCAGGCTACGCGCGCTGGACCCGATGATATTTGAAGACGGCTTACTACGGGTGCGTGGTCGACTGAGAGCCTGCGATGAGTTGAGCTTCGGTGAGCGACACCCCATCATCCTAGACGGCAAACACGAGCTCACACGCCGTCTCATCCGACACTATCACGAAGAGGCTATGCACGCAAACCAAGAGGCCGTGGTAAATCGTATCCGTGAGTCATACTGGGTTACGAATTTACGGTCGTCTGTAAAGGCAGTCGCCGCGGCGTGTCAGCGCTGCAAAAACGAAAAGGCGAAACCCAGAACACCCAAGATGGGCGACCTTCCTACCGCTAGACTGGAGGTGACGCGGAGGGCCTTTGTACACTGCGGGGTCGATTACTTCGGCCCCATGGAGGTGGCCATCGGGCGACGACGAGAGAAGCGATGGGGCGTGTTGTTTACATGCCTCACCACACGCGCCGTGCACTTGGAGCTGGCAGCATCTCTCAGCGCTGACTCTGCGATTTTAGCCCTGCGGCGCCTCATTGCGCGCCGCGGGCGACCATCGGACATATACTCCGATCGAGGCACGAACTTCGTCGGGGCTCACTCAGAGCTCCGCGCCGCCCTTCGTGAACTGGACCATTCGAAAGTGGAGAGCGAAGCAACTGGCCGTGGCATTGCTTGGCACTTCAATCCCCCGGCGTCCCCACACATGGGTGGGTGCTGGGAGAGGTTAGTGCGTTCAGTCAAAAACGCACTCAAGGCGACGCTGCGCGAGCGCGCCCCCCGCGAGGAGGTACTATACACTCTCCTCCTGGAAGCCGAGCTGGTCATTAACAGCCGGCCTCTCGCCTACGTGAGCAACGACGTTGATCAGCCAGTGGTGCTGACCCCCAACCATCTCCTGCTGGGCACAGCCGCGGGAGATGCTCCGTGCACACGAGGCCACGCGCTCGACGAGGACTCGCGCCGTATGTGGCGCAAGGTGAATGCGCTGGCCGACATCTTCTGGAAGCGGTGGCTACGAGAATACCTGCCGACGCTACAGCGCCGGAATAAGTGGTCGGCGAACGTGTCAAATGTAAAAGTTGGTGACGTGGTGTTAATAGTGGACGATAATAAAACGCGAAATCAGTGGTCGAAAGGTATTGTGGAAAACGTTTTTCCCGGCGCGGACGGTATTATAAGAGTGGTAGATGTAAAGACCAATCATGGGACTCTACGCCGTCCCGTTGTAAAGGTTGTTGTGCTCCCGACCGATAGTAGTATGATCGGTTGAACCCTCATACGGGGGGTGGAGATGTTGAGGAGCACAGTCAGGAGTGCAACAACCTACCACAATATCCTGTAAATAGAGTATAATTTGATTGTACTATGTATAGTTTTAAGTCAGGTTAAGCTAGTATATACTTTTACACCCTCTTTTGACTATTGTCCTCTGTATTTAGTTAAGTTTTTATGATAAATGTTCAATATGTAAATTAATAAAGCTTTCAAATAAGTAAAATGTATTGTGAACGGCGGACGAACGAAGCAGACGTGGTGCGCAATGCCTATGTGTGCGTGTGAGCACGGGGCGCAGGCGATTGGCTAGAGCGAGAAAGATGTGTGGGCGCGGTACTCCCACGCAAGCCACCTGCGCTCGCGTAAATAAAAGAGGGGCGGTTGCGCGCCACGGCTGTGGATCGGCTCGAGGACATCGCCAGGAAGTTTTTCGCAGTGTGAAAATAGTGACGAAACTTGAGGGTACACGGCAAAAACTTTTTTTATCCGCCCGGACCGCTTTTATTTTAACTTTGAGTGTTCCTCCGTTGTGCCCGCGCGAGTGCTAAGTGTTTGTGCGTGCACAGGGGGGGAGCACCCCTCGCTGCCCGGCGCCTGAGACGCCGTTGCGGTCGCGGAGCTCCTCGCCCAGAAGATGCCGAAGAAGCCAGGCGCCCGCGGCTCGCTGGAGCCCGACGCCGGCCCACCGCCGGACGACGTGGAGGGCCGGGCGACGTCGCTCCCGTACATGGGAGCTACGCCGCCGGGCGCCCCGCGCCCCTCCTCCGATGGCAGCTCTAGTAGTGCCAACCAAGGTGCAGCCGCACCCACCGCCAAACCGGCCGACCCCGGCCCGCCGACGTCGCCGACGACTGCGCGCGTTTCGTCGCCACCGTCGTCGGGCCGCCAGCCGGCTGTCGCCATCCGCCCACCGGCTTTTCGCCCCGTGCCGATTCAGGCACCGGGGCCTGCCGGGAGCTCAACACGCGCTCAGGGAGCACGTACCGCCACAGCGCGCACCGCCGCGCAGACGCCGCGCGTTCCCTCCCAACCTCACACCCGCCCGGCGGCCGCGCCGCCTGCGCCGCTGGCCCAACCGCGTTCGGAGCGCGAGCGGCGGCCCGCTGCCGCCCCCCCCGCCACCGCCGCCCCTGCCGCGGCCGCGCCCATGCCCGCTGGCGCGTCGCGCCCGGCGGCTCGCGCGCGTACTGCCACCATCGCATCCACCAGCGCCGCGCGCACCGTGTCGCCCGCCCCACGCCGCATGCTGGCGGGCTCGACCGAGTCCGCGCGCACCGCGTCACCCGCTCCACCCCGCTTGCTGGCAGGCTCGACCGATGCCACGCCTGCAACTGCGGTGACACATGTGGAGCTACATTCGCCGCCTCCGCCGCGAAATGCTGCCCAAGACTCGCCAGCCCCCATGTCGCCGCTCACCTCACGGGAGGCGAGCGATTTATCGATGCAGTCATGCGGCTCAGCAACCGGCCGCTCATCAATATACTCTCAGCTGGAAGAGGACTTCGACCTGGGCCTAGAGCTGGAGCATCTGCTCGAGGCCAGAGCCCAGCGCCGCCCCCGCAGTTCCGACGACGAGGCCGCCGAAGAGGCGAAGCGCGTGTGCGCCGGCTCCCCGCTCCCGCAGCGCGAACCGCGCGGTCGAGCCGGAGCCGGCCCGCCCACGTTCGCCGAGGCAGCCCGTCGCTCCCCGACGTCGACGCCCGGCCGGGACACGCCCCCTGCTACTGCTGCCGCTGCTACCCCGGACCAAGTGGTGAGTGCCTCGTCCTGTATAGGTCAAAACGCGGGTGCTCCCACTGCCGCCGGCAAAAAGCAACGATACCCTCCGCTGGTAGTGGAGAGGTTGCCGAACTGGGCCGCTCATTTTAGGGCCGTGAAGGACAGGTTGGGCCATCCTCCCAACGCTCGGCCCTATCAGGGGGGGATTCGATTCCTCCCCGAGAGCGAAGAAGAATACCGGGTGGTCCAACGCTACCTCACGGCGCTGGAGAGGGAGACTGGCCTAAGCTGGTTTTCCTACTCGCTGCCGGCGGAGAGGAGCGTGAAGGTGGCCATCCGGGGCCTACCGGCGGACACCGACGTCGCCGATATCGAAGAGGAGCTGCACCGCATGGGGTTCGAGCCGGAATACGTGCGCAATATAAATGCGCGCGACGGGCGTCCCGGCTGCCTATTTCATGCGGTCCTAACGCGGTCCCCTGACTTCAGGAAAATCTACGACACCACGCAGTTTATGAACATGCGTGGTGTCCGCATCGAAGCGTGGCGGAGCAAGCGTGGGCCCGCCCAATGTCATCGGTGCCAGCAATTCCGCCACAGCTCGCACCAGTGCCACCGCCCGCTCGCCTGTGTCAGGTGCGGGGAAGGGCACGCCGCGCGAGACTGCCCCCGACCAAAGACGGAGCCGGCTACCTGCGCAAATTGCGCAGGTGCTCACCCGGCGTGCAGCAGCGGCTGCCCCGTCTACCAGAAAGAAGTCAAGATCAGGCGGGCGGGCACAGTCGCTATAACGCGACAGCAGCGACAGCCATCGACGAGTGTGGGGGTGCACGAGGCCCCCAGCGCGACGTTAATGGCGGCGGCAAACGGGCCCACCGATAGAGATGCTCCCGCCGCGGGGCGGAGGAGGAAGAAGCGTAGGCGCGGGGGAAGGAAAGGGGACAAGCCCGAGTCCCCCGCGCCCCCACCCCAGGAAACTCCTGCCCCTGCGCAAGTGCAGGCAAAAAAGGGCCCCACTAAGGAGCCCACCGACGCCGCTGCCGGTGCCGGTAAGAAAAAGGATAGGCGGGCTTCGAAGCCCGCCCCCACATCCCAAGTCACAGAGGCGGCCGACCGTGTGGCGGCCCCCGCCGCATCCCGTCCGGGCCCTGCCGGCACCCGCCCTCAGCAGCGGCGCCGCGAGCCTGAATCCGGCACTCCCATGGATGAGAGCCGGAAACGTAAATTCACTGCCTGCACTGTAAAGCTACTGGTGGACCTGCTCAAGGCCATCAGGCAGGGGCAGGATGTTGAGGACCTGATCCTCGACGGGCTTCAGACCTTGCTAACCCTTTGCAATGGATAGCCCGTTGAGGATCCTTCACTGGAATGCCCGCGGCCTCAAGTCAAAGGTCGCCCCCCTCCGCCTCCTCCTGAAGGATCAGTGCATCGACGTGGCGCTCATCAGTGAGACGCTCCTGGGACCGGCGGACAAAATCCGCTTCCCGGGATACCTCCTATATCGCAAGGACGAGAGATCCTCGGTCGGCATCGCATACCGCGGTCTGGCGGTACTGGTCAAGCGAAGGGTCGTCCACCAACCACTGCCTCAACAGACACCGGTGAGTTTTTACGCGCTGGGTGTTCAACTGCACGTCGCCGGCGAGGACATTGACGTGTACGCGTGCTACCGCCCGCCCTCGGATCGTTTCAACGTGGCCGAGGTGCGGTCGCTGTTGCACGCGACCCCGCACCCCACTCTCCTCGCCGGAGACTTCAACTCGAAGCACCCAGCGTGGAATAGCATAGTCACCAACACAGGAGGCCGGCGACTCTTCGCTGACGCCGAAGCCTGTGGGTACAGCGTCTCCGGCCCGGAAACCCCGACGCACTACCCGGACAGACAGGGCTGCGCACCGGATGTGCTGGACGTTGTTATCCACAGGGGACTAAAGTGCCAGATCGCCCAACAGGTGATAGACGACGAGATGCAGTCGGATCATCAGCCCGTTCTCGTCGTCCTGTCCGAGATGCCGACAAGAGTCTCTCCTCCCGCGCCGCGTCGACGCACTGACTGGACCGCGTTCAAGAAAGAGATGGAGACCACCACTCCGACTTGGCCCGCAAGTACCTCCACGGATGTTGAGGGGCTGGCCGGGGAAGTCACCGCTTGCATCCAGCGCGCCCTCGAAAAGGCGTCCACACCAATGCAGCCGCAGGGGCTGCTGTACAGGCCCCTGCCTCCGCACATCAGGCGCATGGTGACCGAGAGGCGGCGCCTGCGCAAGCGGTGGCAAACCACAGGATGCCCCCGGATGAAAGCCGAGCTCAACAGGTACGCTGAAAAGGTGAGGGCCAAGCTCCAGGAGTTCAACACCGTGAGCTGGGAGGAGCGCATCGACGCCGCAGAAGGGGACTGGCCGTCGATCCACAAGCTGTGCAGGCAGCTCGTGAGCGCCCCAGCTCCGGTGCGCCCGCTGCTCCATAGCGACGGGGCGCCGAGGTAAGCTGCAGCAGACCGTGCAGAGATCTTCGCTGAACACCTGGAGGGTCAATTCCAGCCTAACCCGACTTGCGACGGGGAGCATGTCGCAGCAGTGGAGAGGCACCTTGGTGAGTACTTTGCCTTGCCGATAGCTTCGGATGAGGCACCTATTTTCTTCTCGCCTTGTGCAGTCAGACGCGCCATTCTGAAAACAAAGTTAAGGAAGGCGCCCGGTGCGGATGGTATCACTAATATGGCGCTGCGTCACCTGCCATACCGTACGGTAGCGGCACTGGCGCGGCTCTTTACGGGTATCATGCGCACCGGGACCTTCCCTGCGGCGTGGAAGGAAGGGCGCGTCATTATGTTGCCCAAGGCGAGAAAGAATGTGCTGAAGCCCGAGAGCTATCGGCCGATTACACTCTTGCCAACTACCTCCAAGGTGTTTGAACAACTCCTGCTGCGACATCTCAGCAAGTTCGTCACACTGCGCCCGGAACAATTCGGGTTTCGTGCGGAGCACTCCACGACTCTCCAACTGTCGAGAGTACTGCACCTGCTTACTGCTTCGGTCAACAAGAAGGAGCAGGCAGCTGCAGTATTTCTCGACATGGAGAAAGCCTTCGATCGTGTTTGGCACGCCGGTCTGTTGTACAAACTGTCACAGACAGACGCGCCCCGTCGACTAATCAAGGTGGTCTCCTCCTTTCTTGAAAACAGGACATTCAGGGTGGTGGTCGAGGGAGCGCTGTCAAGCGCCCGGCCCATAGCCGCGGGAGTACCGCAGGGCAGCTGCATCTCGCCGCTGTGCTACTCACGCTTCACCGATGACATCCCCACGACTCCTGACACCACGCTCGCGCTGTACGCTGACGACGCCGCGTACTTTGCGACCTCGCTCAACGCGAGACACGCGGCCGTCAAGCTGCAGCGCGCGCTCGATTTACTGCCAGAGTGGTTATCAAAATGGAGGTTGTCGGTGAACGTGAGTAAGACGCAGGCACTGCTCACCGGCGCCGCTCACCTCCCACCACCCCTTCAACTGCAGGGGGCCGCGGTCGCGTGGTCGCCCCGGGTTACGTACCTCGGGCTGACCATCGATCGCCGTCTCTCAATGGGCCACCACGTCCGCAAGATAACCGGTAAGTGCAGGGCAGCCCGCGCCCTGCTGCAACCAGTGCTCTCCTCCCGCCTCCCGCTACGAGCCAGGCTGGGAGTCTACAAGACCTACATACGCCCGCTGCTCACGTACGCAGCCCCAGCCTGGTTCGCCCTCACGAGCGAGTCCAGTAAGAAGTCCCTCCGCGCGCAACAACATCTGACGCTGCGGAGGATTGTCGCCGCCCCTCGTCTCGTGAGGAACGAGACCATCAGGCGGGACTTAAAAATGGAGAGCCTGGACGACCACATCCGCCGACTCGCGACAAACATGTTCGCGCGTGCCGACGCCTCCGCCTGGCCACACGTCAGGGACCTGGCGCCCTGGCACGCGCGGCCACCCGACGTCAAACGGCTGCCTCGCGACCTCGTCCTTGCGGACGTGGAAGACGACCCCCCCTGCAACCCACCGGACTTGACGACACCAGGGTAAGTCGCACTCCCGGCTACACGCGGCCTACCCAACAAAAACACTCCACATACACTACATACATGACGTGCGCCGTGTGCTAAGTTAATATAGGCACGTCGCACGTCACTACTGACACTCGCTACTGTACAAGCGCAATATTCACGCGGTGACCGTGTGGCTAAAACGTGGGCCCACTCTCACTCGCAAACATGAGCGGTGTTACACACACAATGCCGCTCACACTCACACACTGGCTCTCTGCGTGCGCCGCTACCGGCTCGCTCTGGGAAACGGGGCATGCGAGAGCCACCCTTCCTTTGCAGGTGCGTCGTAAGCCTGCGTCCCTGTCGCTGGTCGCCATCTGCCGGGCCTCCCCCAGGGAACTGGGGGTCTCACCTGGTAGGGGCAGACCGCCGGGGCGCAGTGAAGCAAGCGACACTGCCGACAGTGTCGTGGCGCGCCTGCAAACAACGATAAACAGACACTCAACCCGGCGCGCGCCCTATAGCACGCGCGCCCGTAGGACTTCGAAATAAGGCTATATTGCCGTCCCCAGCGCGTGTGCCCGCAGTCGCGGGCACAACATGTCGAAACCGCGGGAAAGAGGCACAGCCCATATCCCGCCCGCCGCGCCCCCTTGCGGGGGCGCCGCGACTACTTCGCAGTCCACGGCTGTAGTCCAGTGTCGTCCGCCGCCGAGAAAACAAGCCTCCAAGCAAGCTCCCTGTATAGTGAATAAGAAGCCTTTGTGAACCGAGGAAAGGAAGAATAAAGTGTGTGTTTTTCAAGAAGCCTCAAGCGTTATTATTTTCCCTGATCAAATGCAACCCCGCGCCTGAAAGTGAACAGCGTTCACATTTTAACAAAATATTGAAATTACACAATTTACAAATATAATTTGAGTGTGTGAGCATTCAAATTTCAACCAGCTTGACTTTGTTTAAGCCCTACATTGTACTATGGAGCAGGACCGGCATGTTTCCAAACATTTTTATCTTGAATATAATCTTCTAATTTATAATATGCTTGTTTACTAAGGGTGTTTTTTATGTAACTTTTAAATTTTTTTTCATTTAGATTTAAGATTTCACTCGGTATTTTATTGTAACATTTAACACAGAACCCCATAAAAGATTTTTGTACTTTAGACAATCTAAAATATGGTTGATCAATTTTATCTTTATTTCTCGTATTAAAATTATGTCTGTCGCTTATTTTATTAAAAAGATGAAGATTTTTCCTAACATGCATTATATTTTCATAAATAAATTGACAAGGCACTGTCATTATATTAATTTTTTTGAATAATTCCCTAAGAGATTCGCGACGACGTAGATTGTAAATTGCTCTGACAGCTCTTTTTTGCAAAGTAAAAATAGATTCAATGTCAGCTGCCCGGCCCCACAATAGGATGCCATATATAATCTGTCATGCCATAAATAATCTATCCTGGGGTTCCTGATTTATTTACATTTTTATGTTGATGACTTTAATTTTGTCTCCATGTTTTTTGTCGTACTTTACACCTGTTCAAACGCTGCCCAGGGATGGGTTTTTTGGGTGTAGGAAGTTATCAACATAAAAATGTAAATAAATCAGCAACCCAAGAGCACATTCCTGGGCAGCATTTGAACAGGTATAAAGTACAATAAAAAAATTGGGGGCAATAATAAATCATCGACATAAAAATGTAAATAAATCAGGAACCCCTGGGCAGATTCTTGAAATATTTTGTATATAGACAGACACTAGTGCTAGGAACACAGCGCACGTACTCCCAGTCCTGGGCAGCATTTGGACAGGTATAATATACAATAAAATAAAAAACATGAAGACAAAAATAAAGTCATCGACATAAACATGAAAATAAATCAGGAACCCCTGGGCAGATTCTTTAAATATTTCGTATATAGACAGACATTAGTGCCAGGAATACAGCGCACGTACTCCTGGTCCTGGGCAGCATTTGAACAGGTGTAAAATACATTAAATTAAAAACATGGAGACAAAAATAGAGTCATCGACATAAACATGAAAATAAATCAGGAACCCCTGGGCAGATTCTTTAAATATTTTGTATATAGACAGACACTAGTGCCAGGAACACAGCGCTTGTACTCCCATTCCTGGGCAACATTTGGACGGGTGTAAAGTACAATAAAAAAAATAAAGGAGACAAAAATAAAGTCATCGACTTAAACATGTAAATAAATCAGGAACCCCAGGGCCGATTTTTAAAATATTTCGTATACAGACAGACATTAGTGCCAGGAATACAGCGCACGTACTCCTAGTCTTGGGCAGCATTTGGACAGGTGTAAAATACAATAAAATAAAAAACATGGAGACAAAAATAAAGTCATCGACATAAACATGAAAATAAATCAGGAACCCCTAGACAGATTCTTTAAATATTTCGTATATTGACAGACATTAGTGCCAGGAATACAGCGCACGTACTCCTAGTCCTGGGCAGCATTTGGACAGGTGTAAAATACATTAAATTAAAAACATGGAGACAAAAATAGAGTCATCGACATAAACATGAAAATAAATCAGGAACCCCTGGGCAGATTCTTTAAATATTTTGTATATAGACAGACACTAGTGCCAGGAACACAGCGCTTGTACTCCCATTCCTGGGCAACATTTGGACGGGTGTAAAGTACAATAAAAAAAAATAAAGGAGACAAAAATAAAATCATCGACTTAAACATGTAAATAAATCAGGAACCCCAGGGCCGATTTTTAAAATATTTCTTATACAGACAGACATTAGTGCCAGGAATACAGCGCACGTACTCCTAGTCTTGAGCAGCATTTGGACAGGTGTAAAATACAATAAAATAAAAAACATGGAGACAAAAATAAAGTCATCGACATAAACATGAAAATAAATCAGGAACCCCTGGACAGATTCTTTAAATATTTCGTATATTGACAGACATTAGTGCCAGGAATACAGCGCACGTACTCCTAGTCCTGGGCAGCATTTGGACAGGTGTAAAATACATTAAATTAAAAACATGGAGACAAAAATAGAGTCATCGACATAAACATGAAAATAAATCAGGAACCCCTGGGCAGATTCTTTAAATATTTTGTATATAGACAGACACTAGTGCCAGGAACACAGCGCTTGTACTCCCATTCCTGGGCAACATTTGGACGGGTGTAAAGTACAATAAAAAAAATAAAGGAGACAAAAATAAAGTCATCGACTTAAACATGTAAATAAATCAGGAACCCCAGGGCCGATTTTTAAAATATTTCGTATACAGACAGACATTGGTGCCAGGAATACAGCGCACGTACTCCTAGTCTTGGGCAGCATTTGGACAAGTGTAAAATACAATAAAATAAAAAAACATGGAGACAAAAATAAAGTCATCGACATAAACATGAAAATAAATCAGGAACCCCTGGGCAGATTCTTTAAATATTTTGTATATAGACAGACACTAGTGCCAGGAACACAGCGCTTTTACTCCCATTCCTGGGCAACATTTGGACGGGTGTAAAGTACAATAAAAAAAATAAAGCAGACAAAAATAAAGTCATCGACTTAAACATGTGAATAAATCAGGAACCCCTGGGCAGATTCTTATAAATATTCCGTATATAGACAGACATTAGTGCCAGGAATACAGCGTACGTACTCCTAGTCTTGGGCAGCATTTGGACATGTGTTAAATGCAATAAAATAAAAAACATGGAGACAAAAATAGAGTCATCGACATAAACATGTAAATAAATCAGGAACCCCAGGGCCGATTTTTAAAATATTTCGTATACAGACAGACATTAGTGCCAGGAATACAGCGCACGTACTCCCATTCCTGGGCAGCATTTGGACCAAGTCCCATACAAGAATGGGCAATGTCCTTTTTAAGTTGGTCTTCTACAAACGGTGGTGTGGAACTCTGGGTGTGAAGTTTGAGCAGAACTTGTTTTTTTTGGGTTTAAGTTCTGTGTCGGCAAGCTTTACAGGCCCAGGGAGCTGAATTTTAAAATACGCCACTGGATAGACTGATGTGCTGGCCTAACATCGAGATGTATTTATTGTAAATATATTATAACGGTACAAAAGGCCAGAAGTCATGTCAGAAATATTGTCGAATTTTTAAGACAATGGGGATGGCAACTCAAAGCTAATCGTAGATGGCGCTGCGATAGTTGGTCCCCACGTCTACCTTGTACAAAAAAACAAACAAGATTATTTGTTATAAAAATTGAGTATAAATACAAAACAAATATGGAAAATTATTCGTCCATGCAAGTACTATATACTAAAAGAAGAATTAAGACGCCGCGGCGCATCTACAAGAGAAAAAAAGTGATTTAATTGAGTGGTTATACATTTGATTTTACCGTAATAAATCCACAATTACTTGTAGTTGAGGTTTCAATTTTTGAGTTTAGGTATGTTTTACCTGTCCTCTCCTTTATCAAGAATATAATGCTGCTTTTGACTTTCTATTTTGATAAAATATCATAATGTTTTAAGTCAGTAATTTTAACCTTTTTTTCTATTTAGATTCGAGAAATATCACAATATATTTAATTTCTTAACACCACAACTATTACAAAACTCGTTCCAGGTGATAATTCTTCGATTTTCGAGCGATGCAATACTGGTACATAACCTCCAAAAGAAAAGTAGATATTATTTTGAAAAGTGTATTCCATCATTTTTACAGCTTATTACACAACATCTAGTCATTTTACATCAATAAATGTTTTTTTTTCTGAAAATTCCTTTGATTTTACAGTTCTTTGGGGACCAAACTGTCATTTTCACTTTGACACTTGCCTTCCCCATTGACATGATTGTCATTAGTGTCATCGTTGTCAACACAGCTGATTGCCAACAATGTTGCCAACTTAGTGCCTTCGGCACTAGATCTAGTGCATTTCTTGATGTTTTAGCGCTCAAAATTCCACAACAGTGCCTAGTGCCTTAACCAGTGCATTTTTAAAAGTCTGCAATTTATCACGCAATTTCCTAAAAACAAAACCATATCAATGGCGCGTTCTGAAACACAGTTAAATTTCAGAACGCACCTCTAATTATTAGTTATTTATGAAAATCCGTATCTCCATTGTCGTATAGCTGTTTCTGAACAAGGAGAGTGGAACAAAAGACGTCCGATCTGAGTTTTGTTCTCTACTCTTGGGGAATTCCCAAATGTTGATGTTTCTTTAGCTGATCTTTTATTCTTTATTTGTCTTATTCATTAGCAAACACCAGTCTTTGAGTAATAAAAGTATCCGTTCATTGTGTGTGCTGTGTAAAATAAACAATAACTTTTTTTAAACAACATGGAGATGCCATTTCCTAAAAAGAACTATCAACAAAACTATCACAAGGAGTGGGAAAGTGATCCTGAATTTAAGCTTTGGTTACGGCCAGTCAGTGGGACCACGACGAAAGCTGTGTGCATATTGTAAGGTAGAAATGAGTGCCAGGCTGAATGATATTAAACGACATACGAACTCGAAGAAACATGCAGAAAAATCACAATATTCTCAATACAAACGGATATTTTTTAATATTTTAATTAATTTTATTTTTTTGGTGCCCTTTTATTAAAATTAGCACAAACCTAGTGCATTTTAGGTTTTGTTTAGCGCATTTCTTACAATAGCAGTTGGCAACACTGATTTGCCAACTCGGAATTGCAAATTAATGCAAAATATTGTGAAATATATATATGTACCGATAGCGCTCAGATTTTGTTGATGATTCATTTACATTTAATACTTTTACCCATAGGTATATCTCTTCAGCATAACTCACTCTATAAGTCGCATTCTTTCACCATAAATCTTCTGTATTTTCACTACTTACCTAGTCCAAGCCAGCTTGTTTTTTTTAAGTAATGGCAGATTTACAAGGTAAGATAAATAATATTTACCTACCAAAGCAGGATTAAGTGCTGTCTTTTTATTCAAGATTTTTTTTTGTTACAAGCTACAAAGAATTATGCAATGTGAACCTCTTCTCCTGGTCCAAAAGCCTTGCAAAAGACATTCCTGTAATCTAATCATTTTTCTATTACTTATTGGTTTTTAGAAATTGGATTCCATGATGATGATGAAATGTACAAGGTAAACAGTGGGGGCGTAAGATTCAAAATGAGAACTGCAGGTCTTTCCAATCCAGAGTTAATATTGATGGCCCGCCATGATCCAAATGATATTCTCTATAAGGCAGGTATCTTATTCCTATACTATTTATTCAGTACCCATAGAATAGCTTTTCACTCCACCATTGCATAGAATTTCACAACAGAATAGTAGATGTCCCTTTGCATGTAAAACTCAGCTGTTACAGTCTTATCAGTAACGTCTAATGCTCAAATGAGTTCATATAAAAATAGATGCATTACAATTCAAAATAATTATGTCACTCTTTCCTATAAAAAGGAAAACCTTTTATTATGGAATAACCCTAGGAATAGAAAATACATTATAACATAATAATTATAATAATTTAATTATCTTTTCAGCTTACATTTGGATATCAAACCCACATCGTCAGATACTGTGACAGCCAGGATAAGAGTTTTCCGTCACCTTGTTGTGTCCCTTTAACCGATTTCAAGGAATACTACTTAACTTGGCATAGTAACAAAATAACAGTTGGATTAGTTGACCAGGAGCCGTTTGTACAGTATGATAAGATGGGTTCTGATCCCATTATTGGGTACATTCTCTTCAATTCTCTTAACAAACATCATCATTTTGTGGAGTGGATATTTGAAAGTAAGTGGTTCTTAGATACATAGAATTATATTATTGCACACCAAAATGAATACACAACTATTTTACAATGTTATCTTTACATTTATAAAGGCCTTTTTTATTACCTGGCATAATAATATAATATTCCACAACTATCCCACAACGCCATCTAGTCCCAAACTCCCAAGCTAAGCAGAGCTTGTGTTATGGGTACTAGACAACTGATAAACATACTTACATATATATTTCTAAATACATGCATATTATAGATAAATTACATCCAGACACAGAACAAATGATCGTGCTCATCACACAAACATTTGTCCTGGGTGGGAATCGAACCCACAACCTCTGGCATAGCAGTCAGGGTCACTATCCTCTAGATCAACAGGCCTGTCAAAATCATTAACTGCGTCCTCCCACCCAGGACAGGATGAGAGAAACTGTCAGACTAGTATTGATTAAAATCCAGGGTTTCCTTGAGTAACCCTTTACGTTTCAGGGTCACGGTTAGCTAATTAGGCAGTCCCGGGACCTCAGTAGGCTTTGGCCCTATAATGGCTGCTACACACCTTATGATGATAAATCGTTACGTACGATTAGTCGGTACAGTTCAAACTGCAACGATAAATCGACAAGTGTGTATGAAAAAAACTGTACAGTTGTTCGATTTTTCTCACACACACGATGTCAATTTATTTATCGATGTAGATTTATCGTTGCAGTTTGAACTGTGCCGACAAATCGTAACGATTTATCGTAAGGTGTGTAGCAGCCATAAGGTGGGCCTTGACAGATTGCTAACAGCTCTTTGAACGCATGGAATATGACGCGCGGTCTATCCATTATGGTACCCATAAGTTCCACTTTATTTTAATACACCTTTAATTTAATTTAAATTATGTTTACAGATTCGCCAGTTATACTTGAACCAATAACCTGTAAAAAATTTAGTGAAACCCTTCACTGGAGTCCTATGATAAGTGGTCAATTGCCCCCAGATGCTATGATTGGTGGTTTTGATAATGAACTTATTTACATAGCACGAGCTAGTCATAATGGTTCGCTGTGTCCTGGGAAATATGTGCCATCAACTGGTAAAGCTTATGTTGCTTGGGGTCACAGAGAACATCCCAAAGAAAACTTTGAGGTACCTATGGTTAATGCTTTACATAGCTTTTCTAGTATCATGAATATTCACGCAAATGACTTTATGTTCCGGGGTCACGGTAATGAGATAAGTCCCGCGACCCCGGCAGGCTTTGGCCCTCTAGGGGGAGCCCCGTCATTATGCTGACGCTCTTTGAGGCGCGCGTGGACACAACGCGCCGCACGGTGGGCTGAAAATCAGTTTTCATAAACTTGGGCATTTTATTTTGCAAGTGCGAGTTTTTTTGCTGGATATCGCTTCTAAATTGAAAAAACCGGCCAAGTGCGTGTCGGGCCACGCACATTGTAGGGTTCCGTAGTTGCCCATCAAAATACTTATGCGAACTAACTAAACTGATTCGCTGAATTTAATTTTAAAAAGAAGAATTTTCAAAATCGGTCCAGGAGTCTGAGAAATCGGGGAAAATACATAAAAAAAAAAAGATTACGACGAATTTAGAACCTCCTCCTTTTTTTGAAGTTAGTTAAAAATAGTTGACGATAAAAACCTACCTATCCCTAAAAAACATACCTATTAAAGCTGTAAAAATAAAGTTGACAAACTTACATTTGCAGTTGAAGAAGATGTTCTCCGATACATTTTGTTTAAGAAAATATGTTATCCAAGTACATTTTATAAGTTGGTCGACTATTACACGTAAAGTTGTAAAGCCTACTTAGTCATGATAATTTTCTTTTAAACTTCGTTATATATACTACTATTGTGAATTTTTTCACACCCCCAAACATAACCGTTTAGCTGGTAGAGGGGGGGGACACTCGAGTCGAGCAAAATTTAGCACTTTAAAGCTTAATATTTCACAAACGAATTTTTTTATCAAAAAATTGTTTATGGAAACTACCAATATTTTTTAAAGACCTATTTAATGATACCCCACACTAAGGGGTACGTGAGAAACAAAAAAAACATCCCCACTTTACGTGTACAGGAGGTACCCTGAAAAAAAATATTTTACGAGATTTTATTTTACCACTTTTTCGGCACAACAAATCCGTATATTTACACCAAATTACAGCTCTCTAGTACTGTGCGTCTCTGAGCTAAACTGCGGACAGACGGACGGACGGACGGACGGACGGACGGACGGACATGGCGAAACTATAAGGGTTCCTTGTTGACTACGGAACCCTAAAAATGAAGGAATTATAATTTTTTTACGAAAATATTGTATGGAGCTAGTATGAAAAATCGAAATATCTCTAAAACGGTAGGGATAACCGTAATATCCTTATAAGGGGTTATAGTAATAATTATTTATGATTTTATGACATACGTTACATAATGGAGTCTAGGGCCATGCGCGCTCGGAAACGGACGCGTTTGCGCTACTCAGCAAGAATTTTATATTCGCGTATTGTGCAGTATTAACCGCTGCCCGATTTTGTTTGCAATGCAAATGGCTACAAAGCAGCTCATTGTCAACGAGCTCTTGGCATTCATCAAGCATGCCATCGATTACATGGACGAGGTCAGCATCTTGCAGATCTTCAAGTCCTCCTACAAAGAGGAAGAAGTATGCAGTGCCAAGTTGCTGCTGTTTCAAACACTCGACCAAGTCGGACAAATGCCATCTCGCCGGAGGGATGGTGGCGAGAAGAGTCTGCAGGATATCATCGACCTGCTCAAGAGGACCGATCCGGATGACGTGCCGGATTTTGTGGCGAAGGAGCTGCACAAGCTACCTCCCGTCACTTTCGACCACGTCGACGTCACCAGGCTGCTGAAGGACATCACGTCTCTGAAGGTGAGCCAGGCCGAGATGAAGTCCAAGTTGGAGTCATCAGAGAACATCATTGGTGAATTACGAGCCGAAGTGGCGTTGTTGCGCAACGCTATTCCGACAAGTAGGTCACCGGAAGGCTCCAACGTGAACACACGTCGCGGAGCACAAAATGTCTGCAGTTTTCGGTCAGCGAGTGAGTCTACGTCGCCGGCTGTTAAAAATGCAGGCGTTGCATCGTGTTCGGCTGATTGCGTCGTACCTGCCGGGGAAGCGACGCCTGTAATAGGTACATCGACCCCCAAATGTGCCTATTCTGCAATTGTCGCCAAATCAAAACCTGCTGTGTCGCAAACCAAACCACAAGCAGCTAAACAAAAACGGGGAAAGCAGAGTCGGTCAGTTTCGACCGCGACTAAAGGCGCTGTGGTGGACCTCAAACAGCAGGGTCTACCGAAGGACACATGCGATGAGGACGGCTTCATTAAGGTGGAGAGAAAGAAGAGGAAGCCTTCTTATCGCAACCAGTGCGGGTCAGCGCTTGTAGGACCCAACACGCTGCTACGTCCTGCAGTACCGACGACGCAGCTGTACGTGTCCCGTTTGTACCACGCTACGAAGACTGAGGACATTGTGGAGTACATACGGATGAAGACCAACTGGACCTTGAGGGTGGAGAAGTTGGAGGCGCGCCATAACACTAATTTTAAGTCGTTCGTGGTGCGCGTTCCAACCCAGTATTTGGCGACCTGCCTCAAGGAAGATTTTTGGCCGAAAGGTGTGCTGTATCGGCGTTTTCGAGGCCGGCTACGCGACACCTCGCAGCGTAACACGACGCCGTCACTTCGTGTGCAATAGTTTTATTGTTTTAAAATAATTATGTATTAGTTTATAGTTATTATTTTTTATACTTATATATGTATTGTGTTTTTATGGGCCTTAGTTGCCTGAAATAAAGGATAAAATAAAAATAAATAAAATGGCTTTAGATGCCTTTTTTTTTTAATCATCAAAATATTTTTTTTTTTTACATAAGAAACGTATGTACCTTTTAGTGTTTAAGTTGAAAGTAAGAATAAATAAAACAATTTTGACGATTTAAAAAAAAAGGCATCTACAACCATTACGTAACGTATGTCAAAAAATCATAAATAATTAGTACTATAATCCCCTATAAAGGTGAACGCAGACCTAGCCGCACCGCAGTCTCCGCAGTCATCGTTTTCTTACCGCTTCTGCGGCTACTGCGATGCGGGTGAGTGTGCGAGGTTTCATAGAACATACCAAGAATTCGTAATGCGGGGACTGCGGAGACTGCGGTGCGGCTAAGTCTGCCTTAAGGATATTACGGTTATCCCTGCCGTTTTAGAGATATTTCGATTTTTCATACTTGCTCCATACAAAATTTTCGTAAAAAAATTATAATCCCTTCGTTTTTGTGCAGGTTCAATTCTGGTGTAATTGTTTGTATATTGTTATAACTAATAGAAGAGATATCCGGCATAAAAACTCGCATTTGCAAAATAAAATGCCTAAGTCTGAAAGCCAATTTTCAGCCCACCGTGCGCCGTTGACCCGGGCATGGACAGCGAGTTGCCCTATCTTTGTCGGGTTATGTTTAGTTTCATGGGCCTAGGCTTCAAGGGAAACTTGGCAATATCTTTTATAATGTAGTAGCTGTACCTAGACTAGTTTTTATTTATGACACAGTTTTGCTTTTTTTCAGATATTATGTGGGTTCAATGCTAAGTGGGTTAAAACACAAAGCAACTGTATACCGCAAAATGCATTCATCGCTGGATGTTCAGAAGTGAATAATGAACCTTTGTATATAGGCAGAGCTATGATTCAGGGCAAGCTAATATGTGGAAAAGTACATGTCTTGTACAATACAGGCTATTTGCCCTTTCAGGGTGAAGTTGAATTAAATGTTTACGAAATATTAGCTATACCGGATAATGAAGTGCCACAAGCTCTAATACCATATATTTTCAGTGATCAAAGTATACCAGTATATTAGACTAGCCAATTCCCGCTACAACTCTAAAATTATCCGATATCCTTTTAACCGGAAGATAAAATTTATACAGGGTAAAAATTATTCAATTTGTTAATCCGGGTTATAAACTATCTGTGTACCAAACACCACCCAAATTCATTGAGTAGTTTTTGTGTGAAAGAGTAACAAACATCCATCCACACATCCTCACAAACTTTCATATTTATAATATTAGTACCTATGAAGTATACGACAATAAGAAATAATATTTACTATTTACTGTTTAAAGGAAACACAAATAACTCTTAAATCTAATATAATATACCACAAAACTTAACATTGGACATGAGAAACTTTTAAATCGACCACCGAGAGTATTTCTTCCAAACGTCAATGTCATTCCACTCCCACTGCCCGCGCTTTTAGGGATGTACCACGCTGTGTAGGGTTGGGATTCCATTTACGGATTTTCGTTTATTAGTTCGGCCTTCCTGACTCACCGGCGTCCTCGACGGGATTGCCCTCAAACGAAGACGAAATCCCGTGAATCCTGCGAACAATCATGAACAAAGAAACGGCACAAGCCCCGTAGACAATGCAACCAGCCCCGTAGGCAATGCAACCAGCCCCGTAGGCAATGCAACCAGCCCCGTAGGCAATGCAAGCAGCCCCGAAGGCAATGAAACCAGCCCCGTATGCAATGCAACCAGCCCCGTAGGCAATGCAACCAGCCCCGTAGGCAATGCAACCAGCCCCGTAGGCAATGCAACCAGCCCCGTAGGCAATGCAACCAGCCCCGTAGGCAATGCTACCAGCCCCGTAGGCAATGCTAACAGCCCCGTAGGCAATGCTAACAGCCCCGTAGGCAATGCAGCCGGCCCCGTAGGCAATATTTGGCCTCTATTCATTCTTCATCTGAGGAACTCATCTCTCTTGAGTACCATACCTTCATTTTATCGCGGGCAATAATGTTTCGATAACCTTTCTTTCCTTTTATAGCAGATGTCACTTCATATCTATCATTAGGCAACACTGCTGTGACCTTGTATGGTCCTGCATATCGCGGCACTAGTTTACCACTAGTCAAGCCTGGCCTCATAATCCGCCGCTCTACCATTACTAAAGCTCCAAGTTTAATTGGTTTTGACTTCCTGCGTCTATTGTCAAAACGCAATTTCATAAGAGAAGCAGCCTTCTCAATTTTATTAGCAACCCCTTGACGCAACTCTGCCACATCCTGCTCTACACACACTGGACCTTGTAAGTCACCAGCCAACCGTGGACGAAAACCACACAACACCTCTAATGGAGTCTTACCTGTCCCTTGACAGACAGTACTATTGATGCCCAGTTGAATTTTTGATAGATAAACATCCCATCCTTTCCGTTCTTCCCCCATATGAGCTGTCAACGACGAAAGTATGGTCCGATTTAAACGTTCCACTTGACCGTTGGCTCTTGGAGATGCCACGGCATTTTGAACATGTTTAATATCCAGCCCTTTGCAATATTCTTGAAATTCACGTCCAGTGAAAGCAGTGCCCCTGTCACTAATAATCCTTACTGGATAACCAAATACTTGACTTAATTTATTTAATGAAGTTATAGCCCCCTTGGCGTTGGCACTAGCTACAGCGTCAAGCCAAACAAATTTGGTGAAGCCATCAATGACTGCAAAAATATAAGTTTTTCCAGAACTTTTGCAAAACGGTCCCAGATGATCCACATGCAATGTGTGAAAAGGAGTAGATATACGTTCGATTGGATGCAACAAACCAGGTTGCTTTCCTGTGGGTTTCTTAGTGAATTGACACCCAATACAACTTTTGACATACTTCTCAATAAACTTCCTCATTTTAGAAAACCAGTATTTAGCTCTAATGGCCTCCAGACACTTTTCTACACCAAGATGACCATTACCGTCATGATAAACTTTCATTATATGCCACCTGGCAACTCTTGGCAATACAAGTTTGATCCCCTCTTCGGTCATTCTATACAAACGTTCATTGACCAACTTATAATCTTTATTCAAGCCATCTTTCTTATGCTTGTTAGCGTCAACTTCCAACTTCATATTTAACTTCAATGCCTGAATTCCTTCATCAGCTTCTTGTAAAATGTCAATAAATTCGTTTTCCTCAATATGCTTTACTTCAATAGGGTTGCGACTAAGAGCATCTACATGTTGCATCAAAGTGCCTGGCTTATGCTCCACTTCGAAATCATATTCCTGAAGATCAAGCCACCACCTAGTTATACGAGGTGACAAATCCCTCTTAGACCAAGCTAAACGTAATGCGGAACAGTCTGTTACCACAGTGAATTTCATTCCTGTCACATAAACTTTAAATTTTTGGATACTGAAAACCACTGCCAATGCTTCCAACTCAAAACTATGGTATTTTTCTTCTGCGGCGCTTGTTTGTCTACTCGCATATGCAACAACTTTAAATAAACCATCTGGTTGACGTTGCAATAACATACCACCAAGGCCAGCTTTGGAAGCATCTGTATGAACTTGGGTTTCTCGGTTTGGACTATACATCGCAAGTACTGGATCAGACGTTAACAGTGCCTTTAAAATTGCTACTGCATCATCCTGTTTCTGACCCCATTTCCACTCTTCAGTCTTTTTTGTCAACAGAGTTAAAGGACGAGCGATTACTGCAAACCCCTTTATAAATTTTCTAAAGTAACTGGCCAAACCAAGAAATTGACGAAGTTGATGTACATTGCATGGTGTTGCAAACTCTTTCACAGCAGTCAACTTATGAGGTGACGGACGTAATTCACCAGCGGAAATCTCATGACCTAGATATTCAATAGATTCAGTGAGGAATGTGCATTTATTCCTCCTTAACTTAATACCAGAATTGGAAATCGACTCAAGAACTTTTCTTAAATTATTTAAACAATCCTGAACGTCTTTTCCCCACAGTATGACGTCATCAATATACACTTCTGCGCAATCATGAAGAACTGGTGTTAATATTTCATTCATGGCTCTCTGAAACACTGCTGGTGCATTACAAAGACCAAAACTCATCATGCGAAACTGAAAATGTCCATCGGGTGTGACAAAAGCTGTATTATGGTCTGCAGTGCTCAGATATTCTGATTTGATGATACCCATTGGCTACATCCAAGCAACAGAACACAGTTTTATCCACAAGTCGATCTAATAAATCCTGGATCACTGGTAATGGGTAGCGTTCTTTTTCTGTTATTTTATTTAGAGCCCTGTAGTCAATGCACATACGATAATCACCATTTTTCTTTTTAACTAATAATACTGGGCTTGCATATGGAGAGATTGACTTTTCCACTATACCCGCATTCAACAACTCTTCAACCTTGTTCCTTACTATCTCTCTTTCATGATATGACATTCTATATGGTTTGTAGTTTATAATCTTGTCTTCTGTGAGTTTGATGGTCATTTCAATATTACAATTACCTAACTCCATTCCTTCTCCAGAAAAACATTGTTCAAACTCTTTAAGCAAATTATTTAAATCTTTCCTTTCACTTGTGCTAAGAGTTTTGCCGACTTTCGGCTCTGTGCAATCATTTTCAAACTCTGTCAAATTAGCACGTGTGATACAGTCTTTTTCTTTCATTAAAATAGTCTCATTACTCAAGTTCATAACTTTTATTATAGTGGTCCCATCTTGTGTTGCTATCTCTTGTCCTAATACATTGATCTCACACCTAGGTCTATGATGTTCACCATACTTCACATGAAGAAGTCCAGTTACAATAGGATCCGTTGAAGCCACAACTTTATTAACACCAGGCCGTAGAGTAACATCAGTTTGGGAATGTAATCGGATTTTCTCTAATTGCGAGCTAAGATCAGATATTTCTAAACCCAATTCGTTGTCATAAATGTTAAGGTGTGTAGAAGTTTTCACAACAATTATATTTGGTGCTTCAGTAAATGGATGTCCTACTAGCACATCAAACTTCTGTATATGGTTAGGTACCACATAAAAATGGGTGTATCTTTCTACCCCATCAACATTTAAATACGCGTTAACTACACCTAATGGTAAAGTCAACGAATCACCATAACCCTTAATAATCAATGTGTCATCAGTTGCAATATGTAAATTCAATTGTTTACTAAAGGCTTCCCTCATAATATTGCATGAACTTCCAAAATCAATATAAGCATTTGCATTAATCCCATTAATTTCTACAATTTTATGGTATTTTTCATCTGAAAAATCAGAGCAAACAATATGTACCTTTTTAACCAATTTATTACCCGATTCCTTCTTCCGGCATTCCTCTGTAGTGTGACCTTTCATATTGCAGAAAGTACACTCTTTATTCTGATTTTTCTTCTTATAACAATCTACTTCCTTGTGTCCCATACGTCCACAGAACCTGCACTTTATATTATTTGATTTTGGTGCCTTGCCACACACTCTAGCCTTATGACCGACTTTTCCACATGTGAAGCATTTTTTGTTGTCTAACATTTCTTTAGTTTTGTCTTTTTGCTGCTCTAAAGCTGATGATGTCTTAACACTGGCCAGGTACTTTAATAAAGAAACAGAATTATGGCATCCTGCTGATATTGCTCCTACTTCTAAAAATTTATCACCTTAAAGTACCAATGATGGCCTCTGTGATCAGTTCATCGGACATTCCGCTAGACATCCCTATACCCAATTTTTCATAGTAAAATTTAATTGGATCTTCATTTTGTTCCTTTACCTTATTGACTAATTCTCTAATTTGACTCAACTTATTTTTTGTAAATGGAAATGCTTTAATAAGGCGATCTTTCCACTCAGCCCAGCTCACATCATATGAAAGCTGTCTCTCATACCATCCTTTAGCATACCCGCGTAGCTTAGAAGTACAGTTGCAAATCAATGTTCTCTCGTCCCAACCATACATGAGAGCCACACTCTCAGAATTTCTAATCCAATGTTCAATTGACACAGAAGTTGTCTGAGGATCAAACTCCGGCAATATGTCATTCCGTCCCACATAACGAACCACAGAAGTTCCGCTGGTGCTGGCTTCGACCAAAGGTGTTGACATTGAAACTTCAGCTGGTAATGTTGTTTGTGGTGTAGATTGAGAACCATGATAGTTTTGTGTTTGTCTGAGCTCTCTAACTAGCCCCTCTAATGCTTCTATTCTGCAGTCCTTTCTCTCCAGTCGCTTCCTGTATTTCTTCCTTTTACTAATATGCTCTTTCCTAAATTCCTCAGAAGCAGAACTACTACTTGAGTAGTGCCTCTTATTATGACGCCCCATTTTACAGAAAACAATATACAATAGTCTGAACAACAATAATTACACCAACAATATTATAAAACAACAGTCACACAAACTTATTTTGTTAAAACATTAACAATAAGGCCACAGTCTTCTACCACACCAAATTAATTCAGTTCTTAACTGACTGACACATTAAGTTGTATTTACACATTTATATTTACAGTTATTTACACCAGCACCACTCATACCATTTTGATAATATTTCGATTTGTGGGTTATCTTTTGAAAGTCAGATTCAGATAAGTAAATCAGAACAAGCTCACCAAGTTTCCATGTGTCCCACTAGGTAAAAAGCACAAGAAATACCATAATTTATGATCACACCATGAAACAAGTCAACAAAGTCACAATATCATATACAAAGTTTTCACAACAGAATTTTATGTATGTATGCGCGTAAGTTTTATTTCACTTCTGAACTGATAGAAGGAAACACAAATAACTCTTAAATCTAATATAATATTCCACAAAACTTAACATTGGACATGAGAAACTTTTAAATCTACCTTACTAACCGTTCACAATACGTGACTATGGATAATTACAATAGCGATACAGTTGCTATCGAATACGGTGTGCCGCAAGGAAGCATTCTAGGACCCACCCTCTTCCTCGTATTTATCAATGACCTCTGCAACCTGGACATACCAAATACACAAATAGTTTCATATGCCGATGACACCGCATTAACTTTTACCGCTAACTCTTGGATGGAACTGCAGTCGAGTGCACAGAAAGGTTTTAACTCCACACTAAGATGGCTCTACACTCACTCTTTGACCCTAAACACTAATAAAACTAATTTTATTACCTTCTCCATAAACTCAACCTCCCAACCAAACCCCGCCATCTCCCTAAAAGCTCACTCGTGTTTTTCAATGTCACAGCAAGATTGCCAATGCCCATCACTTAAACCAGTAGATCAAATAAAATATCTTGGAATTATCGTTGACCAACACTTAAATTTCAAATCACACATAAATACCCTATCCGGCCGCGTACGGAAACTTATCTACATTTTCAAAACATTGCGACATGTAGCCCACGCCTCAGTAATCCGAAATGTGTACTTTGCTCTTTGCCAATCATTAGTCACCTACTGTATTTCCTGTTGGGGAGGAGCTGCGAAGACAGTGATGAAAAATATAGAGATCGCGCACAGAGCCATACTTAAAGTCGCCACCTTTCGCCCCATCTTATTTCCAACGACCGAACTTTATAAAAGCTGGAACGTTTTAAATGTACGACAACTGTATATTTTACACATAACTTTACTCCAACATTCCAGAACACCTTATAGACATATCTCTAAACGTCGGAAAGATAGAATCTGCGTAACTCCACCTCCACATACCGCTTTCGTAAAACGATTCTCTGTATATCTTGCGCCATCTATCTATAATAAAATTAACGCAAAATGCTCCATCTTTAAACTCTCATCCTATAATGCCAAAAAAACTGTTCGGACATTCCTCTTGGACCTCAATTATGATGAAACTGAATTATTCCTCACAAACTAATCTCGTAATCTGGAGAACACATAAATGCACACACATACACACACACACACACACGCACCCACACACACACGCACCAACACACACACCCACGCACCCACTCTTACACACCCACGTACTATCACACATACACTATTGCATGGTAACTACATTAATTATTTTATAATATCCAGTTGTCTAAAATCCTATAATAAGGCTCAGGTCTTGTAAAATTCACTCGCGCCGAATTATTTGCGTAACTTTGTTTGTGATTTTTGAACAAAATAGTGCAGTAGCTTGAAATATTATTATTGCACATAAATAACCATAATATAAGTAACAGCTAGTTATTTTTTTTAAGTTGATTTAAGTGGATTATATACGGTAAATCAAGCGTTCAAATCAGCTCTTTCCTGCCCAACGTCATTTCGAGTTACGTTGGTGCACTCAATCTGAGACAATGAAGAATTAATTTAAAAATCTGAGCAGCGCATAATGACCGCAATATCCTCGTCTTCAAACTGCGCTGATTAGTTTTTTATATTTATCTTTCATTTTCTAAATTAGGATGGCAGAATATTAACAAAATTCTCGGATTTTATCTCTCAATAAATAGTTTTTTTCATAAGAACTATGCATCGTAGGTATGTAATATTTAGATTATTTTGATGTCGACAGATCAATAAAGCAAATACAAAAAAAAAATTGTACCTAAAGCGCTTTTTTTCAACAATAAAAAATATCTCAAATAACCTCTCAAAAAGTGTTTATAAACGAGAATTGCAAGAGAAATTCCATAGTCTAAAAAAACAAGGTCTGGCACTCCCGCAGTGACACAAGTTGACGTCACTTTCCAGTTGCCACTTAATTGCAACAAAATACGAAATTAAGGAAACATTTTCAAATTTTATTTTGTTTAAAAAATAAATAAAACATTTAAATTGTATTTAGCATAGCAAACGAAACAATTCAATACGTATACCAACAGAATTGTTAAATAAAACCACAGCGTTTTATCGTATTCGCTTAAGTAATAAATGCACTTAGGGAGTTATAACCATACACTACTGGTAACACAGGAACGGGCTGTGTCATTGTCATGCCGCCATTTTGTCGTGTATCGCTATCTTTGTTTTATGCGTATGCCTGTCTCGCTCAGTGACTGTGTAACCAGCGGCACTCAAACATTTTTATTTGTGAACGTCGAAAAGTTTCTTTGTTATCTTTTATCCTAGGATGGATAAATAATACTTTTTGTCACTGAAAATCTACTACGCTGAGGTAGGGGATGGAAGCCACGTGCAAAAGTTAGCAGTAATGTAATAATTAGGTCAATGTTTTATTAGGTTAAATTTCCCCAAACTGTAAAGTTTGAGAACCAGCAGATAGCGATGATGACGTAGGCTTGTGTCACCCACGTGACCACTGTGTTTCGGAGTGCCATACCTGGCGAAGTATATTATTATACCATGAGAAATTCCTTAGTGGCCGGTGGACGGCCGGAGCGATTGGACGTGAGGTCCACGACGAATTTTTATTGGTCCCTCTCGCTCGCACCTTCTCTCGCTCTAACGGTGATTACGCACAGTTACGCATCTCAGGTTGCTCTACTTTATTAAATTAAAATATATTTTGTAACCAACGGAAAAAAAGGAGGAGGTTCTCAATTCGACATGTATATATATACAGTGGTGGTCACATAATTAAAGACACTTGATAGGATATAACTTTTTCAAAGTTTACCTACCCTATATTTTTTTATTATAATGCAATAGGACCTTGCGATATTATTTAAATTATTCTAACGGTTATCGTGAAATGTTTGAAATTAAGTAAAGAGATGAAAGTGTCGTATTTTACATTTTTATCAATAAATGTTATGAAAAATATCTAGTTTTAATTCCGCGACAAAAATCCAGGCTTGTTGCAGGATGCAATCCCACCCTATGCAATCATGCATATGCACATGCAGCAAAGGACCCACCCTCCCGCCCACATGCATATGCACAAGTGCAAGAAACAGAAAAACATGCCATGCAATCAAACCTATACTCGACACGTGTTTCGCCCCTCCACGGGGCATCCTCAGGAGATGTTGACTCGACAAACGCTCGGCCTCGAATATATAAATGTTTCGAATCTTGGAACGAACATAACTATAGTTACTTTTAGATGTATAATGAAAACATAAAACCACCTTATTAATATTTTGTCGCATGTCCTTTAGCATCAACGACAGCCCGACACCGTTTAGGCATTAAAGCGATGAAATTATTGCAGGTTTCAATCGAAATCTGCTCCCATGCCTTTTTAAATGTCGTGTTATGTTGATGCACAATACTTGTACGTTTTTTGCAACTATTTTCTTCACACGGGACCACAAGACTTCGATCAGGTTAGTGTAGGGACTGTACGGTGGCTAATCTAAAACTGTTACTGATTGGCTTCTAAGAAGTTCTTTGACCACTGCTGAAGTGTGCTTTGGATCGTTATCATGTCGAAAAGTTCGTATCACCTGCAAATGATCCTGGCATAAGGTAACATGTTTTCTTCTAAAATATTCTTTTATTGAAATGTATCCATGTTACTTTCTATTTTTTTAATAGGTCTTACACTGTGACCAGAAAATTATACCTAAACTGCGTTATAACTCCTCCATGTTTGACTGTTTTCTTTGTGCATTTTGGATCAATTTCTTTTTTTGCAGGACTACTCACTTTAACTCTTACATCAGAGTTATCCATTTTAATATTAGTTACGTCGAAAAAAAGCATATTTTTCCACTGTCGTTCTGTCCAGTGTGCATATGTTTAAGCAAATTGAAATCTTGTTCTGATATTTTCTTTCTTCAAAAGTGGGATCTTATGAGAAAATCTTTCAAAGAAGTTTAATTCTCATAATCGTCTTCTAATCGTTCTTGCAGACTCTTCTCTAGACCCCTGTGCACCAAATATTACTAAGCGAATCACTTCTGATCCTTTGAAAGTTTCTTTTTAGCCAGCGATGTTATTCTTGAGTCTTCTCGCTGGGGTTGTTTTTCGGGGTTTAGGTATCCTAGGCACATTTCCCGTAGTATTAAACTTCTTGAAATGCCGGATGGCGTTTTAACTATTTATTTTGAGCATCGTAAGTAATCTGCAATTTTGTTTAATGACCAACCCTTGTCATGAAAATTGAGAATTATCTTCCTTGCAGAAGGATCGCAACTTCTGCTTTTCCCATATACTAATCCAATTTAAATTTCACAATCGAACTTAAAGGAAGGTTTAAACTGAGCTATTTTTTGCTGTGACGAAAATTCGTGGCATAATATGGTAAAAAATTAGAGCTCCTTTAAAAGAAAAAAGTTAAAATACGCACTGTCTTTAATTAGATGACCAGCGGAAAATGTACAAAAAAGTTTGTATCAAATTTGAAACAGGAACGATGACTAAACTCTTGTTATTATAACTTAAGGCGGGCTTTCAGTATTTTTTAAGATTTTCAAACGTCTGAAAGTCTCATTAACAATGATATTTTTAATAAAAAAAAATCATAATATTAAAGTTGAACATATCCTCGAGTGAATGGTAAAGATAGAAACACGAATTGGAATAATTGGCTCGATAGAAAAAAATCTCAAACATGACACTAAATCACAATTTTCAAACATCCACTGCTTAGAGATTTCACAATGAATTTATATGAAACTTATAAAAATAAAAACAGCTCATTATTTAGAAGTGCATGGTAAAAGCAAATTTTAAAATTTCGTTATAATTTTTCTCCAAGAAATAAAATACCCAAAATATTGGCATTATTTCGATCACCGGGCGCTCGCCAGTACCCGCCGAGGCGTGATAGAGGATGGACGTACGTCGTTGCTGCGCAAAAATTCCCCCCGCGCGGTTACGTAAGCAGGCATAGAACTGAACTTACTACATGGAAACAAAGTCACACACACAAGCGATAACGTGTTAGTTGCGGGAATAGAATAAAATAGTCAAGTGATCTAATTTTGAAACGATGTAATTTTTTTTTATGGACCCCTTATTTTTTAGCTAGGATGCGAACTTGATGGAGTGACCTGAAGGTCTACATCGGTCACTGCCACTGGAACTCGGCGACGGATCGAACTAGATGTGCCGAGTTTGGGCTCGTTTTGTTAGTTACGATGAGATCTTACCTCCGGACTTGATGGAGTGACCTGAAGGTCTACATCGGTGACTGCCACTGGAACTCGGCGACGGATCGAACTAGATGTGCCGAGTTTGGGCTCGTTTTGTTAGTTACGATGAGATCTTACCTCCGGACTTGATGGAGTGACCTGAAGGTCTACATCGGTGACTGCCACTGGAACTCGGCGACGGATCGAACTAGATGTGCCGAGTTTGGGCTCGTTTTGTTAGTTACGATGAGATCTTACCTCCGGAATGATGGAAAGACCTGAAGGTCTACATCGGTGACTGTCACTGGAACTCGGCGACGGGTTGAAATAGATGTGCCGAGTTTGGGCTCGTTTTGTTAGTTACGATGAGATTTTACCTCCGGACTTGAGGGAGTGACCTGAAGGTCTACATCGGTGACTGCCACTGGAATTCGGCGACGGATCGAACTAGATGTGCCGAGTTTGGGCTCGTTTTGTACGTTATGATGAGATCTTACCACCGGACTTGATGGAGTGACCTGAAGGTCTACATCGGTGACTGCCACTGGAACTCGGCGACGGATCGAACTAGATGTGCCGAGTTTGGGCTTGTTTTGTAAGTTATGATGAGATCTTACCACCGGACTTGATGGAGTGACCTGAAGGTCTACATCGGTGACTGCCACTGGAACTCGGCGACGGATCGAACTAGATGTGCCGAGTTTGGGCTCGTTTTGTTAGTTACGATGAGATCTTACCTCCGGACTTGATGGAGTGACCTGAAGGTCTACATCGGTGACTGCCACTGGAACTCGGCGACGGATCGAACTAGATGTGCCGAGTTTGGGCTCGTTTTGTTAGTTACGATGAGATCTTACCTCCGGAATGATGGAAAGACCTGAAGGTCTACATCGGTGACTGTCACTGGAACTCGGCGACGGGTTGAAATAGATGTGCCGAGTTTGGGCTCGTTTTGTTAGTTACGATGAGATTTTACCTCCGGACTTGAGGGAGTGACCTGAAGGTCTACATCGGTGACTGCCACTGGAATTCGGCGACGGATCGAACTAGATGTGCCGAGTTTGGGCTCGTTTTGTACGTTATGATGAGATCTTACCACCGGACTTGATGGAGTGACCTGAAGGTCTACATCGGTGACTGCCACTGGAACTCGGCGACGGATCGAACTAGATGTGCCGAGTTTGGGCTTGTTTTGTAAGTTATGATGAGATCTTACCACCGGACTTGATGGAGTGACCTGAAGGTCTACATCGGTGACTGTCACTGGAACTCGGCGACGGATCGAACTAGATGTGCCGAGTTTGGGCTCGCTTTGTTAGTTATGATGAGATCTTACCTCCGGACTTGACGAAGTGACCTGAAGGTCTACATCGGTGACTGCCACTGGAACTCGGCGACGGATCGAACTAGATGTGCCGGGTTTGGGCTCGTTTTATTGTTTATGATGATATCTTACCTCCGGACTTGATAGAGTGACCTGAAGGTCTACATCGGTGACTGCCACTGGAACTCGGCGACGGATCGAACTAGATGAGCCGAGCTTGGGCTCGTTCTGTTAGTTATGATGAGATCTTACCTCCGGTCTTGATGGAGTGACCTGAAGGTCTACATCGGTGACTGCCACTGGAACTCGGCGATGGATCGAACTAAATGCGCCGAGTTTGGGCTCGTTTTGTAAGTCATGATGAGATCTTACCACCGGACTTGATGGAGTGACCTGAAGGTCTACATCGGGGAGTCGGAAACTCTGCCGGCACAACTAACAAAACGAGCCCAAACTCGGCACATCTAGTTCGATCCGTTGCCGAGTGCCAGTGGCAGTCAACGATGTAGACCTTCAGGTCACTGCATCAAGTATGACCGTTAGATCTCATCATAACTAACAAAATAAGCCCAAACTCGGCACATCTAGTTCGATCCGTCGCCGAGTTCCAGTGACAGCCACCGATGTAGACCTTCAGGTCACTCCATAAGTCCGGAGGTAAGATCTCATCATAACTAACAGATCGAGCCCAAACTCGGCACATCTAGTTCGATCCGTCGCCGAGTTCCAGTGGCAGTCACCGATGTAGACCTTCAGGTCACTCCATCAAGTCTGGTGGTAAGATCTCATCATAACTTACAAAACGAGCCCAAACTCGGCACATCTAGTTCGATCCGTCGCCGAGTTCCAGTGGCAGTCACCGATGTAGACCTTCAGGTCACTGCATCAAGTCCGGACGAAAGATCTCATCATAACTAACAAAATGAGCCCAAACTCGGCACATCTAGTTCAATCCGTCGCCGAGTTCCAGTGGCAGTCACCGATGTAGACCTTCAGGTCACTCCATCAAGTCTGGTGGTAAGATCTCATCATAACTTACAAAATGAGCCCCAACTCGGCACATCTAGTTCGATCCGTCGCCGAGTTCCAGTGACAGTCACCGATGTAGACCTTCAGGTCACTCCATCAAGTCCGGTGGTAAGATCTCATCATAACTTACAAAACGATTCCAAACTCGGCACATCTAGTTCGATCCGTCGCCGAGTTCCAGTGACAGTCACCGATGTAGACCTTCAGGTCACTCCATCAAGTCCGGTGGTAAGATCTCATCATAACTTACAAAACGATTCCAAACTCGGCACATCTAGTTCGATCCGTCGCCGAGTTCCAGTGGCAGTCACCGATGTAGACCTTCAGGTCACTGCATCAAGTCCGGACGTAAGATCTCATCATAACTAACAAAATGAGCCCAAACTCGGCACATCTAGTTCAATCCGTCGCCGAGTTCCAGTGGCAGTCACCGATAAAGACCTTCAGGTCACTCCATCAAGTCTGGTGGTAAGATCTCATCATAACTTACAAAACGAGCCCCAACTCGGCACATCTAGTTCGATCCGTCGCCGAGTTCCAGTGACAGTCACCGATGTAGACCTTCAGGTCACTCCATCAAGTCCGGTGGTAAGATCTCATCATAACTAACAAAACAAGCCCAAACTCGGCACATCTAGTTCGATCCGTCGCCGAGTTCCAGTGGCAGTCACCGATGTAGACCTTCAGGTCACTCCATCAAGTCTGGTGGTAAGATCTCATCATAACTAACAAAACGAGCCCAAACTCGGCACATCTAGTTCGATCCGTCGCCAAGTTCCAGTGGCAGTCACCGATGTAGACCTTCAGGTCACTCCATCAAGTCTGGTGGTAAGATCTCATCATAACTAACAAAACGAGCCCAAACTCGGCACATCTAGTTCGATCCGTCGCCAAGTTCCAGTGGCAGTCACCGATGTAGACCTTCAGGTCACTCCATCAAGTCTGGTGGTAAGATCTCATCATAACTTACAAAACGAGCCCAAACTCGGCACATCTAGTTCGATCCGTCGCCGAGTTCCAGTGGCAGGCACCGATGTAGACCTTCAGGTCACTCCATCAAGTCTGGTGGTAAGATCTCATCATAACTTACAAAACGAGCCCAAACTCGGCACATCTAGTTCGATCCGTCGCCGAGTTCCAGTGGCAGTCACCGATGTAGACCTTCAGGTCACTCCATCAAGTCCGGTGGTAAGATCTCATCATAACTTACAAAACGAGCCCAAACTCGGCACATCTAGTTCGATCCGACGCCGAGTTCCAGTGGCAGTCACCGATGTAGACCTTCAGGTCACTCCATCAAGTCCGGTGGTAAGATCTCATCATAACTTACAAAACGAGCCCAAACTCGGCACATCTAGTTCGATCAGTCGCCGAGTTCCAGTGACAGTCACCGATGTAGACCTTCAGGTCGCTCCATCAAGTCCGGTGGTAAGATCTCATCATAACTTACAAAACGAGCCCAAACTCGGCACAGTTAGTTCGATCCGTCGCCGAGTTCCAGTGGCAGTCACCGATGTAGACCTTCAGGTCACTCCATCAAGACCGGAGGTAAGATCTCATCATAACTAACAGAACGAGCCCAAGCTCGGCACATCTAGTTCGATCCGTCGCCGAGTTCCAGTGGCAGTCACCGATGTAGACCTTCAGGTCACTCCATCAAGTCCGTACGTAAGATCTCACCATAACTAACAAAATGAGCCCAAACTCGGCACATATTAAATATACTGCTGCCTAATAAAGTACTCCATTGTATGCACTTTGTAAAATCAAAACTATCTCGACTATCATTTTACGAAAATCTAATCCAGACACACTCGAACGTAATTGACTTACTGCATTACGCTACGCTGTGGCATACACACACACGGTCCCTCCCGCCCGCACCGCTGTCGACTTGCCCCGCCCCTTTGCGGGGGCTGAGGTAGTGCGCTCATAGCTGCGGACTGTACTGGAACCTGGCCTTAATACTGTTTTAATTCTTAAAAATACGACTTTAGTGTACACAATAAAGACAATTAAAATGGAATTGATACATATCTTGGGTCCATAAATATCATTTATTTTTTTGTATGTGGTCAACATGAAGGGTGTCTTTAATTATGTGACCACCACTGTATATATATATATATATATTTTATTTATTACCATTCATTACTTTTTCTTACGTGGTCCAATTTCAAAAATTATTTTTTTTTTGTAAATGGGACCAACTTTCAGATACACTAGTATCTGAAAGTTGGTCCCATTTAAATATCAAAACTAAACGCGGCCTATATGGGTAGAAAAAAAGAAATTAATTGTCAATTTTCCTATAGAATTTTCAGTTGTGACCCGATTCTGTTGAAATAAAGTTAACATAATGTAGTCCTGAGGACATTATAATAATTATACTATATAGCAGAGATATGGAGAAGTAACTAAAAAGGTTCGAGCGAATTCCAACGTTATTGGGTCATTTTCACAAAAACTGTACATTGTTATAAATGTATCGAAATTTATTTTTTTGTTTTAAATCGTTTTTTTTTATTAAATTCACAAGTGGTATTCTTTTCTGTATATGAAAATAATAATAGAACCTCTTAATCTGTTTTATTTTATGAAATATAAGTCATTTAATGCCCTTTGGAAACAAAATTTCTTCCATTCCGCAACTATAAGGTTTCGGTTATAAAAATAAAATAAAAAACTCTTGGATTTATTTAACTGGCATTATTTGTTAGTAATGTTTTGTACTTCAATATAAAATAAGGAACAATTAAAATCACTTACAAAAAACATACATTTTTATCAATTTATTTTCCATTACGTTACTCTTTGGACGAAATCAGTCAAATACTTTTTGGTATTTACTCAATTAGGAAACAATATAGGAACTTTTTTTAAATTTATATACCTCAAATTATTACCCTTTAAATTGTTAAAATTTGATGACGATCAGATGGAATTTCGCTCTAAAAATAATATTTATATCAAAATATAAAATAGGACAGTCACGGAATTGACTGTACCAGTAACGGAATAGAATTCTTAAGACTAGTGTACATTAACAAATAGACTTGAACATCAATATTCAAAATATTGCAAATTGTATAAAGTACAGCTACGAAAACAATTCAACGCTGTTATTAATAAAAAAACATATGAAAACATTAGATATTATTTACCTTCGCCAAAGTTTTAATTGGACATTGTCAAGAAAATGAAATCAAATTATTAAAATTAGTATAAAAACGTTTTTAACATGAAAAAAATTAAAAAACATTGGCTTTGCGAGCGTTTACGCTTTACGGCATTTCATATAAACTTTCAAGTCCTTTTTTTTCGAAATGAAAACCGATTTTAACGAAAAACCATTTCGAAAATGTCTTACAAAATTTTTAATTTTGTTTTTATGGAAAATTTAAAATCGGTATAATTAATTTAAAATGCATACATTTTTCTAGAACTTGTGTCATTTGAATCATTTCTAAATATATTAGAATTCTTATTCAGAGATACAAAGTGACATGAATATAATGTACCATCTTCCTAAGAATTCCATTCCGAAACTTTTTACTTCCAATTCTACGTTACCTGCGTTTTGGTAACGGAACGGAAGTATCGGAATTCTACCCTTGAACACTATTAATTCATTTAAATTTAACTAACACATCAGACCAAGAAACTTGGTATCAAATTGGGGTCACTAAAAGTTCATAAACATATCAAAATAATTTGCAAGATATAGAATTCAGTACTTACTTCGAAATTGGTTGCGGTTGTGGAATATAAAAAACGGACCGTTGTTAAAGCACGTGTTTCATCGTTTGCTGGTCGCCTCTAAATGGACGAATTTTGGTAGAAACAGCCAATGACAGCTTTACAAATGTTGCCAATTGACAAAAAATATGCATAAGTGGTAGTTTACATTGCAAACTTTCGTAAAAAATGGGGTTTCGGAAAGGAATTTTCCACTTTAGCTAATTTATGTCCTCACATAAATATAATTATTTAAAATATTTTGTGTAATATTACACTGTTTGTGCAATTATAAAAAAAATCTTAAACAACTATACTTTCAGAAAAATCAATCAAATCAGTATTAATAAGTCTACAAAATATGTAAAATTTATGTTATTTTACTGTGATTTGTAGTGGGACAGCGCTAAAATAGGTACCTTCTACTAGTATTTTTGAAAATTTTGGTAATATGACTGTGTTTTTATTTAGCAACAATATATAATATTGTTAAACAACTAACCATAGATCCTTATTTTTAGTATCGTTTTACATAAATGTGGAAATTATTTGTTAAATAGTTAAGAAAAGTTGTGGGACACCCCCAAAACACGATTGTACACTTTTTGTGAAAATGACCCTATTGACATTTAAAATTTAGTTTGTTTTTTCTCACATTCACTTTTGCTAACATTGCTCCTTCATTAAAATCCGGTTTTTGCATAAATGTCAGTAAGGTCGAAAATCGTTTGATCATGTTTTTTAAATTGCTTAACGATAGCAAGTTAAAAAACAGCTTCAAGCGATTTTCGACCTTATTGACATTAAAAATTTAGTTTGTTTTTTCTCACATTCACGTTTGCTAACATTGCTTCTTCATTAAAATCCGGTTTTTGAATAAATGTCAGTAAGGTCGAAAATCGTTTGAACCTGTTTTTTAAATTGCTTAACGATAGCAAGTTAAAAAAACAGCTTCAAGCGATTTTCGACCTTATTGACATTTAAAATTTAGTTTGTTTTTTCTCACATTCACGTTCGCTAACATTGCTCCTTCATTAAAATCCGGTTTTTGCATAAATGTCAATAAGGTCGAAAATCGTTTGAACCTGTTGTTTTAATTGCTTAACGATAGCAAGTTATTGTCTCACATTCACGTTCGCTAACATTGCTCCTTCATTAAAATCCAGCAAGGAACAAAAGCGTTGGTTACTCTGTCTCCAGGTGGTAATGGACTGTGCCTATGACAAGGAGTGCAGTCTTTGGATGTTACTGTGGTACCCCGGCCAGGGTGGGAGGGACTGTCAGACTTGTACTGACTAAAATCTACGGTGTCCTTCAAATAACCCTTTCATGTTCCGGGGTCACGGTAATGAGATAAGTACCGCGACGCCAGCAGGCTTTAGCCCTCTAGAGTGGGACCCCGTCATCATGCTGACGCTATTTGAGGCGCTCGTAGAACACAACGCGCCGTCGACCCGGGCATGGCCCATGACTTTTTTTACCCGACTGCGCCAGGAGGGTTATGTTTTTCGAGTGTATGTATGTATATTTCTTTGTGTTGCTCTGCAGCCTAAGCGGCTTGATGGAGTTTAACTTGAGAAGTGTCGTTAGATTCGTCTTAAACGTGAGAGTGTCACTGGGTACATAAAACTGGCCAAGTGCGAGTCGAACTCGCGTGCAAAGGGTTCCGAACTAAAAATATTTTTTTAAGATCTCTCACATTCTATCAAGTGGGGTGTCAAATCAAAGTATTTTAAAAATGGTTTACCAAAATATATATATATAACTTATATGTTTCAATTTAATTTGGACTGATAAATGCTAACAAAAACTAAAAATAGTAAAATAAAATAAATATTTAAAAAAACAAAAAACCCAACTGCGTAAAAAAACTAAAAAGAAAGAAACAAGCCCAGTAGTTTAGAATTCACTCATTCACACTCACAGTCGGGGCCCCTTGGGAAGATTTGATTGGTATAATTTGAATGGGCCCCGACTGTGAGTGTGAATGAGTGAATTCTAAACTACTGGGCTTGTTTTCTTTCTTTTTAGTTTTTTTACGCAGTTGGGTTTTTTGTTTTTTTTTTTTATATTTATTTTATTTATCATGGTAAAATCATCAAATGAGTCCTCCCACCCCAGGCCAAGCGGAAGGGACTGTCAGACTTGTACTGACTTAAATTCACGGTGTTCTTCAATAGCCTTTTACGTTCTCGGTTTGCAAGGGTATACAAAGCGCCGTCGACTCGGACATGGTCCATGGTCGGACAGCGAGTCGCCCATTACGCGCTTACGATGGCCAGAGATGACCATGACCGAGTCACCGTGGGCGTCTACCACTGTGGCTGGGATGTAAGGTTTACGCTGTCCTGTCTCTCACGCGTCCCGCCTCTTCCTTCGCCAGCATCACTGCTTTTTTTAGGTTTAATTAGTTAAACACGACTGTTATTGTTATTATTAAAACACTTGTGTGATACTCGTATTATTACAAACCAAGTCATATTAAAACTCCTTACTAAGCAACAATTTCTATAACTCCTTTTAAATAATCCTTAGTAGAGCAATGTTCTTACCGCATCAAAATTGTTTTATAATAATTCAGTAGGCAGGATGTATGCGGGGGGTTGCGGGAAGGGAGCCCGAAATTTGACGTACGATCGACTGGCCGAACGCGATTCTATTTTGTGCAAACCAAGACTGAAGCCATAAGAACACAGTTTTAATAATAATTCGCCAAACAGGGGACCGGCACTGTATCTCCTTAACACAGGCAAAATATTTGCCTGTCTAGGAGAACAGTACTCCACCCGTATTTATTGTATATTAATTAAACCTATAATATAAGTATCCAACATTTGTAAACCTTGCAATCCCATTATGAAATAAACGATTTATTTATTATTATTAAATCGACCACCGAGAGTATTTCTTCCAAACGTCAATGTCATTCCACTCCCACTGCCCGCGCTTTTAGGGATGTACCACGCTGTGTAGGGTTGGGATTCCATTTACGGATTTTCGTTTATTATTACCTACTGTTACTTATCGGATAGTAAAATTATGCTGATTCATAAAGGTAAGAGTTCGTAGTAAACAGCAGCAGCAGCAGGCAATGTAACATGGGCGACATGTCGCTAAAACTGCAAATAGTCGCATACAGGTGATACAGGGTCTGTGGTACTGTCGATCTGCGGCTGGATGACACGTCGTCTGTGATCGTGCAACGTGTCACTAACAAGGATTCCGATCGAACGCAGTGCGTACCTGCTCTAATGGGTCAAAATTTTGTTCGTCTATCAATATTTCATGACTTATGTGGAAGACTGATTGACTTACATAGTTTATTAAAACCAAACAATAAAAAAATAACTACCTATACCAAATTAACTGTGTTTAATATTTATCAAATGTTTACCTTAAGTTTATAGTAGGTAATGCTTATGTTAAAGCTTTTCTTTCCATCTTATTTCCATGATTGTATCTCTTTTCAAACTCAATGTCGTGATTATAATTTGACGCATCTGAGAATAAGGTACCTAATATTTAAAAAATGTTATCAGCTTCATCATATTCTTCATAATTCATGGAGTGATCATCATTTTCATCATATTCATCTTCAGAATCAGGCACGGATTCTGTGCGATGTAATAAGAACTTGTTGGCACATCTGTTTTTCTCAGGCACTATCATTATTTCATAGGTATCCACAGCAATTTCTTTCCCATTAAATGGAATATAACAGACTTTGTGTGTTGGTTGAACTTTCCCAGGGATAACGTGATTTTGATGTTTGGCTCTGCCAATGTAAAGTTTCTCACGTCCACTATCTTCCGAGTGGCCGGCTACAACAGCTCCAACTGGTATGTTATCATGTTTACTTGGCACCCAGGTGCAATCAAATCCACATAATACCTGAAACAGAATGCAATTATATCATTTAACATTGTGTTAAGAATGTCTGGGATGACAGACAGATGTGAAAAATTAAAGTTTAACAAAGTAGGCCTTTGGAAGCACCCCCGAATAGAGCCAATAGATGTTAAAATATGATAAGTACATTTTTTTTGTATTAGGAGTGGATGCAAAAGTATTTTTTATTTATATTTTAGAAACTTAGAACATATACATACTTCAAACGAATTTTTCTCATTAGCATTTCCTCCCCAAGGAATATATCCCAATCCTTCCGAGGATACAAACTTGCCAGGTGTCAAGGATCCTCTGTGTGGAGCCCTAATTATGTAGAGGTTCTCGTTCTCATACCCTCCAATATATGCACCATCTGGGAACTGTGTCTCGGCATCAACTTGAACCCAATACAAATCACCCCCTGTTACGGGTTTCATGAGAGGCCTTTCTAGTAGTGGTGGTACTGAAAATTGGTAACATTAATATGTTAATACAAAGACAGCACATATCTTCTATAGCAATTATCTCGAAATATTAAGATATAAAAAACTCACATTCAATTTTCCAGTGTACAGGGTTTCTATAATCATCAATAGCAAAAAAAGTTACATATTTAAAATTTGAATTTTTACTATTTAGTGTTACTATAGGTTTAGGGATTCCATCTATGCCCACTCGCAGAATATCTCCATACCATGATATCCAGAACCGTTTAAACTCATCAGAGGACAAAATGTTTGGTGTTTCCATTGATTCTTTGCTTACTCTTGATGTCATTTTTTTTATCCAAGTGTTGTTGTTATGGCCTATGCCAACCTGTAAATCATTCAATAATATTACTGTCACAGACTTTATTTTAAACATAACACGAGCGAAGCCACTGTCTAAGCTAGTTATTATAGTAAGGATGTAGGCACATAATTTACTTACCACAAAATCACATTTATTTCCTAATTTACTCGATAATCCGACGCCAGCATTACCAGGAGCTTTAATTTCAAAGTTAATTCCATTGCTCGTGATTTTATAAAATATAAGTTGATGTCTGGGCCATGTTGTAAACTCTGTAAGTAACTCACTATTAAAAATACAATATAATATTTTATGATGCAATTTTATCTAGTCTGGTATGTTGGTCATTACTACAATATTTTATTGTTTTGTATTAAGGTCAGTAGGCCTAACTAATTATAATCAAAGAAAATAATATTTACCGTGTATTTCACCCATTGTAAGGTATTTTTTACTAGATAAAGTAGTCGGCGAGATAGACCCAAACGGGACTGCAGAGCTTTATTAAGCAAGTAGCTTGTGCACAAATTAATAACAATTCAATCACTATTTTTATTCTACTATCGCTTATTTTATCGATTTCCCGTTATAAATGATTTGCTGTTCGTCTTTTGAGATTAGGTTTACAACAAGTTTAGTAAAGTTGACACTTACAGACAATGACAGTAATGACACTTGACAGTCCGAGTCCGAACGAGAACGAACCATTGAGATTTGAGATCATAATTTATTGAGATCCAGGAGCATGTAGAAGTAGATTGAGATAAAAAACTTTTTCAAAAAAAAATGTAACCGCCTTCAAAAACAACCACAAAAAAGGGTAAAATAACCTACAAAACTTTTCTTTCGGAAGTCGGTGACTTTTTTTATTAGTTTCATTGTGTTTTTTGCCACCGACTTCCGAAAGAAAAGTTTTGTAGGTTATTTTACCCTTTTTTGTGGTTGTTTTTGAAAGCGGTTACATTTTTTTTTAAAAAGTTTTTATTTTACTCTTTTTAGTTTAAATCCAATAACCACGATAAAATTCTTGTCAAATACATCATTTTTTTACATATGTAAGAAATCCGTAGCACCGGTATTAACATCGTTAACATCTCTTTCATTCCTTCCCTATCTCAAAAACTACTGAACCGATTTTGATGAAACTTGCAGTATTCCTTAAGTTGAACGATACCTAGTACAACATAAAAAGAATTACTTAAATCGGACTTGTAGTTCCGGAGATATGCGAACACAAACATAATTTACTAAATCAGTCGATGCCAACTCCTTACTATAGGAGTTGTACCTTCCATCATCAGCTCATCCACCTGAGATGATGATTATCAGATGCAAATACTTAAACAGCTTTAGAAAATATATGAAAATGGTACTATGTGCCTATAAAATTTGAAGGTTGCCCTCGATTTCCCTGGGATCCCATCATCAGATCCTGACCTGGTGATCATGGGACCAATTGGAAAGTATACCCTTTCAAACAAAAGAAAATTTTTCCAAATGGGTCCAGGCGTCTTCGAGAAATCGGGGGACATACATAAAAAAAAAAAAAAAAAGATTCCGACGAATTGAGAACCTCCTCCTTTTTTTGAAGTCGGTTAAAAAGCATGGAGAGACGGGAGTTAGGGCTTCTTACTAGAAAAACGATCCCAAATCGGTGACCTTGAAAGGCACACAGCTTGGGAATCTGTTTCTTTCTAATAGTGTGTCCATGACACAGTATTTTTTTTGGGGGCAATATTATTATTATAGTGTTACAGAAAATAGGTACTTATAGTATTACGAAATGTGTATTTTCCCACGTTTTTATAAACTCACTTTTCTTGTTTGTTTATTTGTTTGTTTGTTTGTCGTTCCGGTTGGACTTTTGCAACTCAATAATGAGGCACTTCCCGATAAGCTAGAAGGCTGAAATTTTGCACACGCTCTGAATTCTGATGACAATACATGACTAGCTAACAAACGTCATAACAAATCCAATATGGCGGCCTCCCCAAGATGGCGGATTGACTGTTTGAAACTCACCCCCACGATATGGGTATCAAATGAAAGGGTTTGCTGTCAGGAATACAAAAAAGTAGTCACGTGACTTAAATCCAATATGGCGGACGTCCAAGATGGCAGACAGGCTATTTGAAATGCACCCCTATGATTTATGAATACCAAATGAAAGGGTTTGCTGTCAGGAATACGAAAAAAATAGTCACGTGACTTAAATCCAATATGGCGGACGTCCAAGATGGCAGACAGGCTATTTGAAATGCACCCCTATGATATGGATATCAAATGAAAGGGTTTATTGCTGTCAGGAATAAGAAAAAAATAGTCATGAGACTTAAATCCAATATGGCGGACGTCCAAGATGGCGGAAAGGCTTTGAGGCACTTCCCGATAAGCTAGCAGGCTGAAATTTTCAGGGTAGCTTCAAACCCGATGAACAAAGATAAAAATAATTAATAGATTTAAAAAAATCTAAATTCCCACGTTTTTAAATATCCTAAAAATAAGAAAATAACCCTACGGGGTTGAGAGAGGGGCCACTCAAAACGTGGGGGCGTATCTTTGCAAGTTACACCCACGATCTATGCACTTCATGTATATATCCCATAAATAATCCCTTAAATAATATACGCCCCCACGTTTTGAGTGGCCCCTCTCTCAACCCCGTAGGGTTATTTTCTTATTTTTATGATATTTAAAAACTTGGGTTTTTAGGTTTTTTTAAATCTATTAATTTTTCTCAATATGGACAGACAAGATTTTCACAAATCGACTGTATTTTTTTTAATGCTTGGTACCTGATATTCATATTTCACGACTGGGTTGTACCGTTTCTGATGATTCTCTTTTTGTTCCATGACGTATACCTGTCATTTGGTACGATGAATATTTCTTTCAACTACTATTGAACTAAACGTTCAATAGTTTTTGATGAATGAGCATTTCTTGTTGTGTACATACATGGATGATGTTCTTACCAGTATTACGGATTACCTACGTACTTATTTGACAAGAATTTGGGTTGAATGGTTACCTATATAAGATCGAAAGACGTTTGACCGAATTTCATTTGACCGAAAACTTTTCAACTATTATCATTTGTTTTTTTTTACTTCATCGAAGTCACGTTTGCCACTGTTTCAGTTAACTTATTATCTATTCGTTTTTTTTCGTTACTCCATCACTTTATTTGGCCGAAAAACTTTTTGCTGATGTTACACTTACTCGAAACGACGGTTGCTCGAAGTAATAAGTTTCCAAACATTCAGTATACCAGTGTTTTAATTGCCATATGAAGAAAAAAGAAAAATGAAGGCTGCGACGCGGCCGTCTGTTTACTGGCGATTTCGCGGTAATTTTTTCTCTACCGAGAACTCAAAACGACACTTGCTAGCTGTCTCGCTCTACGTTTTAATAAGTTGAACAAAGACAAAAGTAGTTTTATCGCTGTTTTTTCACATGAAATATGTGAACGTAGACAGAGCGACCCGGAAAGGGTCTCTCCACAGACGCGGTCAAAATGGTCAAAATGACGTTGCGACCCGCTGCGGGCTTCTGCACAGTTGAGGGGCTACCAGACAATACAAAATAATGGTGCAAATGTCATATACTATAATATAACTCTGACGGGTATTGTATTATCATTAATGACATTTGCTGTTAATTACATAGTTGGACTATAAGGGGTGTTCTGGCTAGCGTGTGTTCGAATCTTTTTGCGCATTTTGTGTGATTCTTGATACTCTTTTGTGACTTTTTGTTTTATATTGTGTTATTCTCGTGTTTGTAAAAAGGTTTATATTATGATATACTTGCATACAGCATACAAATAGACATGCAACATGCAAACAAGCACCACAAAATCATGCAAGCAAGCATGCAGCATGCAAGCAAGCATGCAGCATGCAAGCAAGCATGCAGCATGCAAGCAAGCATGCGGCATGCAACAAGTAGCAAGCACGCAGCATGCAACATGCAGCAAATACGCAGCATTCAAGCAAGCATGCAACATGCAACAAGCATTGTTTCTGTCATGGCTCCGGCGCTGCGGGGTTTTGGGTGGCTCCACGCGAGCTTATCGTCGCAGATGATTTGAACGCTCACCGCCGCGGCTGAGGCTGGCCGGCGAAGCCGGCCAGTAAGCCGAAGCCGCAGTGGCGGCCGCGGCCGTTCAAACCACCTGCTCCTCAGCTCGCGGGCCACCCCACCCCTCCGCGCCTACGCGATTTTAAATTACACTCTAGGGGTAGGGCAGACAAGACTACGTAAAGTCGGCTTTGCAGCATTTCGTTTCCGCCACAAAGTTTTGTAGCACAATATATTGAATTTTTATGACAGTAATTGAATTTTCGGTAAACGTTGTTTCGGTATGGTGAAAATATGGCAAATAAATCATTTGGTAATTGAAAAAAAATTAAAAGAGGCTTCGGTCAATAGTAAAAAGTTATTTTGTTAATCGGCGGAACATACTTCGGTAAAATAATACTTATGGCTAATGATACTTCGATGATCTGAAAATATGTCAAATAATGCATATAGCAAAAGAGATTTCACAACAAACGGCATAAAATTAGAAGTAGTTAACGAATTTACACTACTAGGACTTACAATAGACTCACATATTTCTTGGAACCTCATTTAAAAAGAATACGAGCTAAGCTGTCTAAATTTACTTATGCACTACGAGAAGTAAAAAAAACCACTGATTTACAAACTGCTTGAACTACCTACTACGCCTATGCTCATTCTTGGCTCAGTTATGGCATTATAATGTGGGGAAATAGCACAGACTCACAAACACTTCTCATTCTGCAAAAGAAACTAATCCGTATCATTGTAAACATTGACCAAACAGCGGTTGTAAGCCCTTTTTTATAAAGCACAAAATACTAACCTTACCATCTCTCTATATACTGGAAATATGTAAATTTGTTAGGAAATATAAAAACTTCTTTATTACCCGCGGTGAAAAACATAGCGAACGATCTATTAGATTTAAGAATATGATAATGTTACCGTCGTCGCGCATGAAAATGCACTCCAATAGCCCCTACGTAATGTCTATAAAAATATTTAATAAACTACCAGACGCATTAAAGGATGAAACTTGCAATATAAAATTTACAAATAAACTCAAGCAAATACTAATTAAAAAAGCATACTACACCATAAACGAATTCTTAGATCATAAAAAAAATATTTAATTCAAACTGACACCATACACCTTTACAAATGACAATTAAAATTAATATTCTGAACAATTTTTAACATTATATAATATTATTTTTAATTTAATGATTCCTAATTATGATTGTTTATTAATGTTTAGTTTTAAGTTTTCATTTTTGCTGTGCCCTACAGGGTCCATAATTGTACCTAGCTATAAGCATTATTATTATAAGATCTGTATTGACATTATGAAATGCAAATAAAGATATGAATATCAATATGAATATGAGATGTCGGTCAATAGTTTTCGGTAGAATGAAATTCGAACAAACAAAATTCGGTAAATTGATCGGTTCCCGGGTTGAATATTTGAACTAAACTTTTTATTTTATCCGCCTTCAAAAACCACCACCACAGAATACTTAATAGTACTATAAAACTTCAGCTTCTTAAACGAGAGAAAATATTGCTGAATGGTGCCCGAGTGTGCAAGGGGAAGTTTTGTGGGTTAAGCTTGCCTTTGTGCATAACTTACCTTTAAGTGAAATGTTATTTTAATTATATTATTTGTGTACAATAAAGAATAATGAAGTTTTCTATAAGGAAGTTGAATACCTACAGAAAAACGGTAAGACAAATGTCACCCCAGGTAGCATTTTTACGTCATTATGTCGTCAGTTTACGGTACTGCTCGACGTGAGAGACGTCATGTCTTGACGTCGGGGGGTCCCATCAGATGTCGTCAATTTGTCACAGCCTCAAGACGTCAGTTTACAGACGTTACAGAGACGTCATATACTGAATTTCTAGGGACGTTACTGGGCCGTACGTATTAGGGCAGCCACTGACGTTGGAGTGACATCATATACTGAATTCATAGGGACGTTACTGGGCCGTACATATTAGGGCAGCCAATGACGTGCAAAACCATGTTTAAATCCGCAGGTCTCTTTGGAGTGGGTTGTTATTGGAACACTGCTAACACTGGTAACCTTGACACTTCTATTCACTGTACCGATGCATTGCTCTCAATAACTTCTCAATATAACAAAATTAATTCTTCAGACCTTATACTATCGGCGGTAACGAAACCATAGCGACTTCTATTTCGACTACAACGCCATCTATCGAGCTAGGCGGTACTATTTTTCGAAACTTTAAATAAATATTGATCGCTGTGATTCCGTTCTCGCTGTAACTTCTAGTAACTAATTGCTCTGCCGATTTTTATATTTTTATGTGTTATCTTATCCTTAAATACATAGTTTTGTTACCTTTTTCATTTTCAAACGTCATTATTTGATTGATTTGACATCAAATAATGTTGTTTAAAAAGGAAAAAGTTTTGGATTACGTAACAAAACCTACGTATTTAAGGATAAGAAATCACATAAAAAAATAAAAATCGGCTGAGCAATTTTTCACTAGAAGTTAGAGCGCGTTATGTAAAAAGTTAATTTGGAGTGACACTGAAATCGAAATTTTGTTGGATTTTTATACTTTCCTATTCTAACTAATACATTTAAACAAATACAAAAAGAATTTGAGGCTGAGGAATTTTTCACAGAGAGTAAAGTTATAAGCAATTTTCATGTTAAGATAAAAAAAAAAACGGAACTTCTAGGCTAATTTTTTTTTGGATTATTGTGCATCTGTAATCTGTATCACCTACTCTCATCATATGCCAAATTTCAGCGCCGGAGGAATTTTTCGAAAGTCTTCATACAAAAAAATCCTCGTTGACTGGACTAATGTACCGGCTATACAAATCCTTGTTATAATGATTAGTATTTGCCCATAATATTCGCTATGTTGGTGGTCGACTGCACTCGTGGAATTATGTCAGTCAGATGCATTCCATAAACTGTTCTTTAACCAATCTTTAGCTCTTTGGGTCTCTTTAGGACCAGATATGTCATACAACAGTCGTCAACCTGAGGGCAGATTTAGACTAATAAGGGACAGACTGTAAAATGACGTTGTTAGGAGGTATCATTTATGACCTATACAGTACGTACAGTACAGTACTATAATAGTACGTAAGTATGACGTACAATAATGACGTAACTGTGGTGACCCTAAATTGACTTAAGAATGTCGTCATTTTTTAGTCGCCGACGTCACTTGCTACCTGGGACATGGGGTGCTAAGACAGGAAACCTCCACGTGCGCCCGTGGACTGGAGTTCCCTCTCGGATACGTCCGGGGGGAAGACCAGTTTTTCGGCCGGTGCACCCTGGGATGCGGGAAAAATTCTTCCTTAGGCACTGTGTGCCTAAGGGGTCTCTTTGCCCGTATGCAAATAGCCTGTCAGGTGGACGCTCCAACGCGTGTCCCTCTGAATAGCAGAGGGCACAGCGGCGGAGCGGGCTTGCGGACGGTGAGTAATGGGTAGCTCGCCGTCCGACCAAGGACCAAGCCCGGGTCGGTGGCGCGTCGTGTTTCGCGCCAAATGCCTGCTGGGGTCGCGGGTTTTTTCTTAACTCAGGGTACCGTGGCCCCGGAACGTAAAGGGCATCCGAAGGAACACAGGTGGATTTTAGTCAGTAAGAGTCTGACAGTCCCTTCCGCCCCACCCAGGGTGGGAGGACTCATTTGAAGATTTTACCACCTAAAAAAAAAAAAAAACAAATAACACATTCATATTCACAGTGCACAGTACAGTAATCTAGCCTAGTCCTTCATAAACATCTTATAATATAGATACTCACCCATGTTATAGCTCGCGGCACGTAAGTTGAACTATGACATTGAATGCGCAGAAACACATTTTCGGGTCTCAATTGAAGTGCGGTATGAGGTGCGACGCGCGGGGCCGCGCGTAACCATAACAACGCGGCGACGCTTGCCACCACGCAGTCGCACTTCGCTCTTCGCTCCCCCCGCACTCTCCGCGCGGCCCTGGAGTACAATCGCGCACGAAGTTTTCAGTTCTTTTACATTTATATTTCTGTCAAATGTGTGATCATTTCTTTATTTCAAGAAAATGAGACGATTAAAGATGTCTAACTTACTACTACTAACTATACCTACATTAACTTTTATTTTTTATTTCTTTATTAAATTTTCATTTTATTAGCATTCCTTTATTTTTATATTTTATAATAGCTAATAACCACTTCCCACGCCACTGTTGTTCGAGAAATACAATAATTTGAATGAAAAAAAAAAACATCACGGTTTTTCCTTAAAGATCTTTTAACTTCCCGGGCAACCGCGGAGCATGCGTCTTAACACTTTTGTCCATAATTGTACATGCGCGGATGGCCGCCATTTTAGTTCAACTTACGTGCCGCGAGCTGTAATTAACATTACTTTTTCTTTAAAAACGATTAATCTCAAAAGCCAGATTATATTGGTCACCCTACAAACGACAACATCATAGGGTTGCCATTTTAAACGTTAAATACACCTCCTAATTTTTTGGGAAACATCATTGGAGTTTTGTGATCTTTTTTTTACATTTTACTTAAAAATATGAGTAACTAAAATACATTACAGAATATCAAAACTATCAGAAGCTATAAAAAATGAAATATAATTGTACAAGTATGCATTTAAAAAAAAAACTTTAACTCAATAACTATGTAAATGTTGGTAATGTTTTTATTTTATGTAAACACTTATCAATGCCAGAAGGAGAAAAATCCCAAGCTGTGTGCCTCTCTTTCTTAAAAAATAAGGCACGGTTTTAATGTTACAAGCCTTCGATCCCTAATATTTCTATAACCCGGATAAAAGTTTTGTCTATGGAACGAACTCGCGCCATTGAGAGATAACATTTAAAAAATAGGCGTACTCATAGATGACTCACGCCTATTTTTTAATGTTAATGTTTTTGTTATGGCTTCTGAAACTTTGTACCGTCTCTCGTTTACAGAGCATGATAATGATGAAACAAAAAAAAAACGACTTTCTTATGTTTTACGCCGTTACAGCTTACTCTTCGTACATTAAAGCATTGCATTGCATGCATTGTTTTACTAGCCTTCTCTATTTGAGGCCTTTGCCTTTGCCTTTGTGGGCTACCGGGCATAAGCCTACCACGGGAACCGATCAATTTACCGAATTTTGTTTGTTCGAATTATTTCATTATACCGAAAACTATTGACCGACATCTGTTTTGCTACATGCATTATTTGACATATTTTCAGATCATCGAAGTATTATTTTAGCCATAAGTATTATTTTACCGAAGTATGTTCCGCCGATTAACAAAATAACTTTTTACTATTGACCGAATCCTCTTTTAAACGTTTTTCAGTTGCCAAGTGATTTATTTGCCATATTTTCACCTTATCGAAACTACAGTTTACCGAAAAATTAAATTACTGTCATAAAATTCAATACATTGTGCTACAACATTTTGTGGCGGAAACGCTGCAAAGCCGACTTTACGTAGTCTGCCTCTGCCCTACCTCTATAGTGTAATTCAAAATCGCGTAGGCGCGTGGGGCCACCCAAAACCCCGCAGCGCCACTGTATTAAATACTATTGAAATTTATGTCAGTTTGCCATTTGCACCTGTCAATTCAGTCTACGAGATTAAAAAACCGACTTTACAACATGTCACTGGCCTGCAAATTGCAAAAAACGTAAAAAAAATTGAATTTCGCGGGCTGGTTGGAGCATCCCCCTTAATAGAATTTCAACCTTATCACAACAGTATAGGGGTCATTTTCACAAAAAGTGTACAATCGTGTTTTGGGGGTGTCCCACAACTTTTCTTAACTATTTAACAAATAATTTCCACATTTATGTAAAACGATACTAAAAATAAGGATCTATGGTTAGTTGTTTAACAATATTATATATTGTTGCTAAATAAAAACACAGTCATATTACCAAAATTTTCAAAAATACTAGTAGAAGGTACCTATTTTAGCGCTGTCCCACTACAAATCACAGTAAAATAACATAAATTTTACATATTTTGTAGACTTATTAATACTGATTTGATTGATTTTTCTGAAAGTATAGTTGTTTAAGATTTTTTTTATAATTGCACAAACAGTGTAATATTACACAAAATATTTTAAATAATTATATTTATGTGAGGACATAAATTAGCTAAAGTGGAAAATTCCTTTCCGAAACCCCATTTTTTACGAAAGTTTGCAATGTAAACTACCACTTATGCATATTTTTTGTCAATTGGCAACATTTGTAAAGCTGTCATTGGCTGTTTCTACCAAAATTCGTCCATTTAGAGGCGACCAGCAAACGATGAAACACGTGCTTTAACAACGGTCCGTTTTTTATATTCCACAACCGCAACCAATTTCGAAGTAAGTACTGAATTCTATATCTTGCAAATTATTTTGATATGTTTATGAACTTTTAGTGACCCCAATTTGATACCAAGTTTCTTGGTCTGATGTGTTAGTTAAATTTAAATGAATTAATAGTGTTCAAGGGTAGAATTCCGATACTTCCGTTCCGTTACCAAAACGCAGGTAACGTAGAATTGGAAGTAAAAAGTTTCGGAATGGAATTCTTAGGAAGATGGTACATTATATTCATGTCACTTTGTATCTCTGAATAAGAATTCTAATATATTTAGAAATGATTCAAATGACACAAGTTCTAGAAAAATGTATGCATTTTAAATTAATTATACCGATTTTAAATTTTCCATAAAAACAAAATTAAAAATTTTGTAAGACATTTTCGAAATGGTTTTTCGTTAAAATCGGTTTTCATTTCGAAAAAAAAGGACTTGAAAGTTTATATGAAATGCCGTAAAGCGTAAACGCTCGCAAAGCCAATGTTTTTTAATTTTTTTCATGTTAAAAACGTTTTTATACTAATTTTAATAATTTGATTTCATTTTCTTGACAATGTCCAATTAAAACTTTGGCGAAGGTAAATAATATCTAATGTTTTCATATGTTTTTTTATTAATAACAGCGTTGAATTGTTTTCGTAGCTGTACTTTATACAATTTGCAATATTTTGAATATTGATGTTCAAGTCTATTTGTTAATGTACACTAGTCTTAAGAATTCTATTCCGTTACTGGTACAGTCAATTCCGTGACTGTCCTATTTTATATTTTGATATAAATATTATTTTTAGAGCGAAATTCCATCTGATCGTCATCAAATTTTAACAATTTAAAGGGTAATAATTTGAGGTATATAAATTTAAAAAAAGTTCCTATATTGTTTCCTAATTGAGTAAATACCAAAAAGTATTTGACTGATTTCGTCCAAAGAGTAACGTAATGGAAAATAAATTGATAAAAATGTATGTTTTTTGTAAGTGATTTTAATTGTTCCTTATTTTATATTGAAGTACAAAACATTACTAACAAATAATGCCAGTTAAATAAATCCAAGAGTTTTTTATTTTATTTTTATAACCGAAACCTTATAGTTGCGGAATGGAAGAAATTTTGTTTCCAAAGGGCATTAAATGACTTATATTTCATAAAATAAAACAGATTAAGAGGTTCTATTATTATTTTCATATACAGAAAAGAATACCACTTGTGAATTTAATAAAAAAAAACGATTTAAAACAAAAAAATAAATTTCGATACATTTATAACAATGTACAGTTTTTGTGAAAATGACCCATAGAAGGTTAATGTTTGATTGGTAAAATCTGACAGATTCGGGTAGGTTGACCTGCTGGCGTCTGTACAATGGTTCATTATCTATTTCGCGTCCACCTGTGCGTCCACCGATTGTTGCGTTTTGAGGTATATGGTTGGACCTGGTTTCTGAAGTAAATTGAAACATGGATTATTGTTGTCTTAAAAATACTTATAGTTTTTGAGTAAAACCTATAGTTAACTAAAAACTTATTACAGCTTGACATAAAAATGTAGAAAACCGGAAGTCGCCACTGTCTTCGCGCTACCAGCACTGAATGATTTTATTTTAATTTTTTTTTCACATATTACGTTAGTTTTATGGCACAATAATAAATCTAACAAACCTGCGGTCTTTGTTTACATCAAATATCAAAGATTTTAAAACGCTGTTAGAAATAAAAATTTTAGTTCCGTTTCAATCCGTTCTGGCCAAGCTGTACGAGTACATAAGTAGCCTCGTTCGTTGAACATTTAGCGTCCGTTTGCAGCATTGCAGAGCATGAGGTTTTGGGTTCTATTTACAAGTCGGGCAATCTTATTTAATCCAGGAGCTTGTTTTTGTGCTAGTAAAGGTTGAGTTGAGATGGTGAAGCTGCATTACTGCTTTTATCCTTAGTCTATACAGGGTTAATTTTTCGGCGTGGATGGCTATACCCGAAACTATGAGGAATATCGAAAACCTTGAAAGGAGTCTCGATTTTGGCCAAAACTAAAAAATGTTTTAGTACCTATAATACAGGATATACTAAAACATTTTTTTACTAGGTGGTGACGTGGCTGTCATGGCCAAATCAAGGTCATAATCTATCAAAGGAACTTATTAAATGTGTCGTTAGATGGCGCTGCGCCGATGACGCGCTATTATGAATCGCGGTGTTAAGATTCTCCGCGAACGAATGACCCTCCTCGGTTTCGTGTTTCGAATCAAGACCTTACTTCATAGGATCATTTCTATAGTAAGCTCTTCTCGAGACTTTCACACTATTTGAGTCCTCACAAGTCACGTTGATGAGATGTGGCGCGGTACCCTGAGCGTGAGGCGGGCGGTGGAAGACCTTTCACAAGCCCTCGATGATCGTTCACTCCCTTCGTAAGAGGGGAGCGTGGGGTATTGTCGCTGTCTGAGTGGCTTATTTTAAACTTTATAAAACAGATAAGTCTATAAATTGGTCTTGGGCATTCTAGTTCACTACTGAGAGCGCTCAATTTAGTTCTCCGCTCTTCAACGAACTAGTTCGTTAGTTCCTTCCTAGCTCGTAATATAGACCGACCGATCAAGAGCGATCAAATCGTTCGCTCGCAAAGAGATTTTAGATTTAGTTTGTCTTTGTTCACTCGTTTTAAAATACAGTTCCTGCTGCATCCGACAATTTGTGTAAAGTGTACGAAACGGGATGCGCGCATGATCGGTGAGCGAACGGGAGTATTAATAGTGTAGTGCTGTCCCGCTCCCGTGCAACGATCTTAGATCAGTCGATCTCTTTCATTCTGTCCGAACTACTGAACTACGGAGCGGAAAATGTGGGAGCTAGTTCATCTGTGGGAGCAGTTCTTTCGAACTAGTTCGTTCGCGAACTACACAAGACTACTGTATAATTGTAAAAAAAAATATATAGTAACTCGATACAATGAATCCAAAATTATAATAATCAGACACGGGTGCATGCCCTAGTTGTACGAGGGAATAGCTCAGAGGCACGTACTCGAGAAAAAACTGTTCGGCGCCGAGCGGCAGCACACACACACTTTTTTATTCGTACACATTACATTTCGCTACAAGTAAAAAGGATACCTTGATAAAACGCAATAAGAAAAAAAGTGACCTAGTTATACAAACGAAACGTTTTGCGCGCTCATAACATATTATCTGTTTACTAAAATATCATTGCCGCGCCCTCATTATTTTTTGGATACACCCAGAAAAAAATTAACTTAAAAAACTTTTACCTCAAACTTCTTTGCAATGTTCTCTGCCTCCCCAAGGTACAAAAGCTTTACCAGCTGATTTGACATATTTCCCAGGACCACCAGGACACAACGAATTACGAGTACTATGGTAGGCGCGGGCAATGTAAATGAGTTCATTTGCAAACCCACCGATCATTGCATCTGTTGGTAATTTGTCATCAACCATCGGAACCCATTTAACTGTGTCATGAAACGTTTTTCGGGATACCGATTCCAATATTATGACAGGTGATATTTTGGTTTTTACTTTACCACATTGAAATTGTTAAATAATGGCCTAAGAGGTACAGTCAGCATCAAAAGTTGCTGACCACATTCAGATTTTCAAAATCGCTGTACGCCCTAATAATACGTAATAATACGGTGTACAGCGATTTTGAAAATCTGAATGTGGTCAGCAACTTTTGATGCTGACTGTACTTGAAACCCCAACTAAATGATCAGTGGCTTATTAATTTTTCCACTCTTTCAATATTCTATTTTAAAGGTCATAACGGTTTCGAAATGCCTCTTTAAATACGTCTCGCTTTGTCCAATACTAGTTTCTCTGAACCAGGCCTGCATTACTGCTTTTATTCCTAAATTGAAGAAGTATTGATTGAGCAAGTATTCAGCGTGTCTCAACCACTTTCCAAAAATCCAAAAAAGTAAGTATCGTTTCGAGGTGAGGATTTAGACATCGCTTCGATACTTTTCTAACATTCTGAGTAATAATTGTTGATTATGGATCAGTAGGTACTTGAAGTAATTGGAAACTGTGTATAATTTAAGGGATGCCAAAATAAAACACGTTTAAATAAATAGGTAAATAATTTAACAAAATATTACATAATTATAGATGTCGTTACGTCGTACATAACATTTTAACATCAGACAAATTAATATTATGCAGTGCATTTAAACAATTAACATACGTACGTACAGGCACAGCGTGACAAGACATTATGTTTCTAGGTACTTAAATGCACCATTTAATTGCTTATTTAATTGTGGAAGCAGTTTTCCTAAGTTACACGTATATTATTTAAAAATCCTGAGATTCATTAACATTATGCGTTCTTTTTTGTTTAGGGCATGAGGACTTCGTAGTCGGGGAATCCGAGTTCTTGACCGCCGAAGGAAATGTAGCAGACGCCGTGGGACTGCTGGACCTTTCCGGTGGTGAGGCTGCCTTCGTGGTTGACGCGGCCTACGTATAGAGGCTCGCCGTCTTCAGACTGGCCGCCGCGGAAAGCACCAGGGGGCACGTTGGAGCCGTTTGTGCGCACCCAGTTGTTGGGGCCACCTACCAGCACCTAGAGAGTTTGGAAAAGATTAAGATTAATAATTAGCTCGAGACTTGGCTGGGGCACTGCCGTGCCGCCAGATATTTTTAAATTAAGAAATTCATGAGTGCAGCGGGTTACGGTTACCAAATGATTGTAGTTAGCGATATAATAATATATGTAACTAACTACATAATTATCCCGAGTGAGTATAAAATCAGGAACAGAGGTATGTAATTTGAAACTGTATTTTTTAAGGTATCTACCTACAGATCCAATTAAGTAGAGTTTTGTAAGAAAATAATAATGAAACATACCTGGTATTGTGGTTTGCCATGCTCCTGGCCGCCCCATGGTACGAAGGCGCATCCGTGGGAAGCGCAAAGTTTTCCGGGAATCAGAGCTCCTTCGTGCTGCGCCCTGGCGACGTACAAAGGTTCGCCACTACAGTCCTGTCCACCCACGACGGCGCCGGGAGGGATCTGTCCACCGCTGGCGTCTACCCAGTTGCCGGCACCAGCCATCACGTGAGGAGCGTTGTATGCGGGCATGGCGCCAGGGTAGCCGGGCGGCGCCGCGTACAAGGGAGCAGCCACGGGCGCCGATGGAGGAGCTACAAAATGATGCACAAAACAACGATAGACACTAACATTTGCAAAACACAGATGGATAAGCAGAATATGTAACAAAAATTTTAGACATGAGATGGCGTTTTTACAATTTATCGACAGCAGGCAGCAGGCAGTTAACACGTTAAAATGCAATAATTAAAAGTGTAGGTATGTAAAAAAATGTGATCAATATTTTTACAATCAATGACAATATTACCTACTATTTTATTACCTTTACTTACACAAAGCTGGATGTTCACATCGATACTAAAGTGACACTATCACAGCTAGTAAAATTGTGTTAATACTAATTAATAAAGTGGGTTATTCAAGTCAGTATCAGCTAGTGCATTGACTTAGCCGAATATAGCTGAATCAGTGCTTTGAGAATACAGTGAAAATTACATGCTCGTTGCGTTAGCAATGTTGTATATTAAAAAGTCTTTTATATTTGATTTATTTAGGTATATGTAAGAGTTCAGTAATCATAACAAGCTGTGCCCACTGAATAAGAAGTGAAGTCTGATTACAGTGGGAAGATAGAATTGAGTGTATACTGATGAAATACCTCAACGATAGGGCTAGAAAAAGTACTTTAAAGGAAATGTCTCAAAAGAAATAAAACAAACACAGGAATGTAAAAGCTGAGTCACAAAATGTACCCAACGTACCAAACACCAATGCAGACTGACACCAAGACAGACGTTTACATCCGGATGCAGACTTCAAGTTAAAACATTACCATACGTCAGGATTCCGTAGATGCACGCAATTTTGTTTTTGACACAATATTTATTGTTAGTCTAACGGTGGAGTTGAGAACGATTTACAATTTAGTTCATCTATAGACTAAAAAATTATGAAATAATACGTTTTAAAATGCGGATTAGAAGTCAGCAATTAACATCGAAGCATTCTCTATTAAAAGATAACTCAACCAAGCTGAGAGCCGGGTTTGTAGAAGTGGGTGATACGCCACTGTCCGCGCGCTCCCCAGCCAGTCCGCACTCCGAAATGCGTGATGCCGAACGGTGCGGGATCTGCCCACTCCATGATAACCATGCCTGTCTGGCCGTCGCGGACTATCACTCTGCCGCTCCTCCATTCGATCAAAAATTGCCTGAATTCGTTAGGATTCACAATCCCCGGAGTCTCAATCTCAACCTACGGGTCAACAGTGATTTTTTTTAACGAAAGTTCCATCAAATACAACAACGACCGTCACGACATTCTATCCTACCTTGTCTGGTTTCTGCCTGCAGTGTCTAATAACTGACTTGGTGTTTTCCCAACCACCGATCATAATTTCGTACATGGGGTCCACTTCAGCGGGGGCTGGCGTCAGGGCTACATGGCAGTTGTGGGGACCGCGATATTCAAATTTCAGAGAACCAGCGAGCACAGGTCCGAATCTATATTGTAACTGGTCCGGAGTATTGAACTCAGCCCCATCTGTACCGACAAAGGGTACGTGTTTTAATTGTTGGGTACATTTTATGTGATGACGACTGACTGTAAGCGGTGATTTAAAAGCATTTCTTACCTTCAATCTTCCAAGTGCCGGTCGCGCCCCATCCGGTGCACACTCCGACGAAGGCAATTGGGAATGGTTCGGGGTCTGCCCATGAGAGGAAGGGGATAGCTTCGCCTTCACGTCCCACCGAGATGATGCCACTGTCCCAACGGACCCAGAAACCACGGAATTCACCGCCGTTCAAAATGTTAGGGGTCTCGATTTCAACTTTGTCGGGCTTGGTCCTGTTCCTTCTGATAACACTCTTGGTGTTACCCCAGCCTCCGAGGAAGATCTGTCAATGAATCAGAAAACGATTAGGTGCTAATCTGAATGATAGGATACTATTACAAACACACAATTACATTAGCAAAAGTATAAGTATCTTATCGACTATAAATGCACCCACCTCAATCATAGGATTGCTCTCTTGTGGTCCCATGGTAAGGGCAAGATGTGCATCGTTAGCAGCTCTGACTTTGAACTGCACGGAGCCGCTCGATACCGGGAAGAAGTGGTATTCGAGTTTGTCCTGGGTATTCAGATCTGTAAATAATAGTAATTTGGATATAAGTAAAAGTATTATTTTCAATAAAGTACTACTACACGTAGGTATGTAATTTATGATCTCAGTGAAATTAAAATCTGTTTGGCCAATTTTAAAGATAAATACCTACTATTAAAGATATTATTATTTTAAACACCCATATTTTTATGAGGTATGTTGATTGTACGTACATGATAGCCTAGTCATATTAGGGTTTCACCTCGGAATGAAAGTTAATAAGCTGTAAATTGGCATCTTTGTTTTGTTGTTCTAAATGTTGTCTCAAAAGTCACAATTTTATTGCTATCGTGTCCGCGTCTTAAGATATTGAAGGTTAAAGGTCATAAAAATCGTTTTTTCGCGAATATCTCGCTTTCTGTTGCTTAAATGAGATTTGCACCTATGATGAAAGTTGTAGATAAAATTTTCTACAAATTTTTTTCTGAACTTTTTTTTCATACGATCAGCCGTTTTTGAAATGGAGCGCGATTTAAAATACTTGTAGGGAATTTTATACTCTACAACTTTCATCATAGGTGCAAATCTCATTTACCTAAGCAATAGAAAGCGAGATATTCGCGAAAAACCGATTTTCATGACCTTTGACCTTCAATATCTTAAGACGCGGACACGATAGCAATTGTGACTTTTGACTGTTATGACTAGGCTATGAGAGTAATTTACATTAAAAAAAATATAGGTGACATCGATTTATGTCATGTCTACAGGTACTAGTACCTAGGTACGCTTTTAGTTTCCAATTTTGCTTTAAGACATTCTGATAACCATTAATGTTTGCATTTCGCATTAGGAAAGATACTCATGCTTACATATTAGATATTTCATAATAGTTAAAAAGTTTAAAAATAAACAAATAATGGAATTTCAAATTCTCATTCGACAAGTTTAGCACATTGGCATCTACGAGTATTTTGGCTTGACAATAGCTAGATCCTTGAATTGCAAACGCGAGGTCGATGGCATTACTATTTAAAATTCTGTAAACACTTCTTAGTGCTTTCCTCCACTCCTATTTAGTCTAACGTTAGACGACCATTGCCTTCCATTCGAGGCATGTCTCCTTACTCGACGCTAAATATAGGCCGGTGTATTGGTATGCGTGTATGCGAGGTAGGTGTCCCGGCAGGCGGCAGTGTCGGCACCCACGAATCCATAACTTGATTATGTCATAGCCTTAGTGGAAGTTTTTCATTGCTGACTATATAGAGCTTGTTTTTTCGGCGGACGGTAGAAACACGTCGATGGCGCCTGCGCTGTAGGACTCTGTCGCGCCGCGCGCCGCTTGTTTTGAAAGTAGACCACGATGATGTCATCCTATCAAATCAATTCTGCTTCAATCTCTACCTACTCCACCAGAGTTTATCTGTGTATTGAGTCAGTTCGGAATGTACAAAACAACATGTTTATAGGTACAACGAGCTTTTAAAACAATTCCATCAAAACACTTTTGTTTTGTTATCGAATTCTGTTTTTGATCGCTGATAAGTACTGGTTTTAATTTGTTTTTCATACTCAGCTCAACCATGACTGCTGTGTTGCAATACTGGCCTATTAATAGACAGCTCTAATAAAATGTAGGTAATTTATTCTATCGAACGAACGTTGGCTATGTTGATATGTTAAGTGCTTCATGGCTGGGTACTGTTAGGTGACTGAGCCACACCCCGACACTGCAAGGTATTCAATTCGCGTGTTTTGAATGACAGCAGGAAGAAATAATCAAAATAAAACTTTTCCTGGTATTGTACAAGTAACTGGTATTTAATGAAATACTTATTGTAGGTAGGTTTCCATCTAGTGTTCCATAAAAGTCTAGAATAGACATGACTTTGGATGGTAATTAGTAATTAACAAGCGATCTACCGTGACGATTGAACCGATTGTACCTACCTAGCTTTAGCTAGCCATCATTTGTATAACGTTGTAAAAATATTCGTTTACATAGATTAGCGCGGAGGTGATAACTTGTGCCTGACATAATGTTTACATTTCTTGCTTTGAAACAATGTTTGTACGTTATCTGTAAACTAAAAACGAACGTCAGTTCGGAATTATGCACAGACATTTTCGTGGTATGCGTGAGATCTATTAGGTCAATGAGACCAATCTAGCAGTCTGACCTAAGACGTTATAGATGCATGCTTACATTTTCTGGACGTCGTTCACATTGCCGGGAAGAAAATTCGTGCAACCGTTTGAGGATAACACAGTCATTCATGATCAAAATTATAGCTTATCAATATTAATGTTCTTGTTGTGAGTACATTAGAAATGACTCATTTAGGTTGTAATTAACATATTCTCAATGTTACAAATTATTCATTACCGACATATTTGTAGGAAAACAAATAATTTACATAAACAGGCATACAGGTTCTAGGTGCGATGTTGTGCTCACAGCCTTCAAATGGTGACGGAATGGAAGATGATCTCATACATAACGTTTACTAAGTGCTATCAAACAATGTGAGCTAACTAACATAAATAATAAAAACCAGTTAATTGTGGGAGATTACCACGCAGCCAGCCTTGTTCAAAAAATTCCTACATCTGTAATTAAGTATAGCTAGATACATGACCACATATTGAAACCGTGTGGTTGACATCATAAACATAATTGATCGTTTATTTTAAATTAGGCGCCTAGAATGTTTGTTGTATTGATTGTTTCTAACCGATTTTCTATTCCGCATCACCACGCCCGTTGTTGGCCTTGTGCCAAGAAAACGCCGGTCCGGTATTTGCGGCACCGGCACCGGCGGCATCTCAAAAAACAACACTTCTTAGATTAGGTATAAAATATGAGAATATAGGTAATTATATGAAAATAGAGATATACTTCAAAATGTGTACTACCTAAGATGTTAGAAAACTTGGCGTTAGTTAGCAGCCGGCATCAAGGATACGAGAAAAGTACGGTAATTACGGTATTCATTTAAGATGGAAAATTTTCTGGCATAATAATGAATTAATGATCGAATAAAGACAGTTACTCACCCATAATATTCGCCATGATTTATAAAGTATTTGATTTTCTTTCACTAAATTTGTAACGTACGTGGTGTCTGCCGCGAACGCTATTTCAAACTGGGGCCAGCCCAGCGGAGCGACGACTCGACGAGCGAAGCTGTCGCGACCACGTCTTGCGGCCTCGACGCCGACGCGACGTAACTCTAGATGATGTCATACTATACTTTTGAAATAAAGTTCTCTTGGTAAAGTTTTAAGTGCAATTTTTATTATAGGAAGGCACATCTTACGTTTTGCATATTGAGCAAAGTTATGGCGCTTTGAATCATTCGTTTAGAGCTTGTCTTCGAAAAATGGAATTGTTTTTACAAACTTACAATGCAGTAGGTGAGCAGGATAATCTGTAAACAATATTTCTGTCATGATGACCAGGTAGGGCCTTACATAAATAAAACAATAGTTAGGTGACCTTGGCGGGCCCTTGCTTTGGTGGTCAAGGTCAGTCTCATAATGGTTGCGCAGTGGACAGTGGCGAAGCGAGAATGATGAACGTGCAAATACAAACTAAATAAAACTACACCGAAATTCCACCCAACGTTTTTTTCTGTTAACACGTGTAGACTCTGCATTTAAATTCGTCTCGTGCACATTCGTTTTTCTCGGATTCCGCGTAACAGAACATTTTCTAGATTGTAGTTAAGTAATCAGTTGCTTCGAAGATGTACGAATACAATAGACTCAGGTCTAATCTAGCATGTACGTATGATGCAAATGTCGTTTAAACTGTCTGATTATTATGAATCATTCATGAACAATATGCTACTTGTAATGTCTATTTGACCCGACGATACCTACTAACAGTTAATTGATTGGATAATTATTTTTTTATTTGCTATTTCTGTACTTATATTTATTTTGTTGATTTGTTAAAATCCTATTCATATTTTAGATTATGCTATTCGAAACTCAAATAATAGATTTTTTTTTACAATTTCTTGACTACTTAAGTGCTATATTTAAATAATATTCATTTAGACCCAAAACAATGACCATTATTTTTAATGAATACCTACGTAACTGATGAATTAAATATAAATTTTAAAACAAGGATAATGAATCCAATTTAATAAAATATAAAATTGTGTGAAACTGTAGAGGCAAACATTTTTATTTTTATTTTCTATTCTTGTAATTTTTTTTTTCTATAAGTATTAATTTTATTTTTGTTACCACGACTATTTCTTAACACCATCATGAACAAAGTTTTACTATAAAATAATCATCATCCCAAAATACTTCCAACACGTCATGGACAGTCATGTCATGATCATGACTCAATGGTCAGCGTCACGATTTTGTCATAAACTAGAATTAATGACGAAAAAGGTGCCAATAGCCATTTTATCGGTCATAATCTGGTGCTAACCTAGATTAATACGAGGTAGTCGGGGCGACGATATTGCTATTTGAGCACAACACGGAAAGGGCAAGGTTTCAGCAGTATGACGTAAGCAAACGGGCCACCTCACATAAATATTTCAGACAGGTTTTCATATAGTTGCGGTATCGAAAGTTCTAGAACAATACAGTTTGAGTTATTGAAGCTACTTTTGAAACAATTGGGACAACAAACAATTAGGTAAAATTTTATATTTTTAGTATTAGTTTTAAATTAGTTAAGATGAGATAAGAAGTGACCTCCGCCCCCATAGGGGATCCGTGGTCCGTGCAGTCCACTGAATAATGTAACCGTCAAACTGTTAAATAGGGGGATATGAGTAGTAGCGGGTAGCCCCCAATTACGTTTTTTTTAACGTTGTCCTAAAATGGGATTTTCTCCGGTGCTGCGTTTACAAAAATTTAAACTCGCATGTCTCACATACAAAAACAGATAAATCCGGAACAACCACAAATATTTGCTCCGTGCCGGAATGTATAGACCGCCTCATTTGTGAAGTGACACTTCTGAGCAAAAATTCCTGGCTTCGATTTCCAGGTCGGGCAAAGTACCCCGCGGAGGGCAGTAGGCCCGCTTGGGCCCGCCCCTGGGATTTGAACATAACTGTCAAAACGGGTTTAATGAGGTACACCTCTGCCAAACACTACGGGAACGGTGTGATATCATGTCTTGTTATTTACTTTATTACTAGCGATCCGCCCCGGGCTTCACACGCGTGCTATTATGCACGTATTATACCTACATAAATAAAACCTTCCTTTTGAATCACTCTGTCTATTGAGAAAACCGCTATTAAAATCCATTGCTAGTTTAAAAGATGGAAGCGTATTCACAGAAGACGGTGAGAAACGACTTTGTTAGATGCCCCATACATACACCGGTCGATTTTTCGTCTGATTAGCCGTGCGGCCTATTGCTGTGCGGCAAAAAATCGACCGTCTAGTCAAAATTAGAAGATTCGATCAGTTTTTAGGGTTCCGAACCCAAAGAGAATAAAATAGGACCTTATTACTTACGAAAACTCCTCTCTCCGTCCGTTTGTCACTAGGCTGTATGATCTCATGAACCGTGATAGTTTGAAAGTTGTTTTCAAAGATAATGTATTTCTGTTGCAGATACAACAAAAAAAAAACTAAAAAGCATAATAAAATAAATATTTAAGGAGGCTCCCATACAACGGACATGATTTTTTTGCCGTTTTTATAGAATAATAGCAGGGCCGGTTGTTCGTTCGATTTGCTGTTCGGCCCGCCTTACTTCCATGCGGGTAGGTACTAATTTTTGCAAGCGATGCGACTGGTGACATTATCACTTGGAACATCGACCAGTGTAAATGACCCTTAAGAGACACTGTTTTCGATATTAAGACTTAAGCCGGTTGTAAACATCATTATAAACAACGTCATAAAAATGCTAATTATATAGTTTAAAATAAAATTAATCTTTGCCTTGAACTCGAACATCCACAAGGTTAAATTTTGTTTTGTTCATAGACAATTTTCCTTCTTATCCGTGTTCAAAAAGTATGTTTGTTGTATTTTCTATGCCCATTTGACGACGTCTAAGTTATCCACTTATTATTACCCGAAAATTTTCCCTTGGGAACTTCGAACATTCATAACAACAATACTTAGATGAAACACCACATAATAATATATCCTATGTGTTAATTCAGGTAATAATCTATCTGTATACCGAATTTCATACAAATCCGTTTAGTTGTTTTTGTATAAAAGAGTAAAACATCAATATTTCTATTCATCTGGAAGACGACCCCAATATACATAGTTGGGAAAAGGCTAGGCAGATGATGATGATGATTTGATATAAGTATAGATAAGTATAGATAAGGTTTGATATAAGTATAGATAAGGTTTGGCCCACGGCTTCACTCATGTCCTGTCCTGGTGGGACCAGTGCTTTTGGCAAACCGATCTACAAGCCAGGGCCCTGTCAGACCCAATATCGATAACAGATCTGCGGAAGAACTTAATAGATCGATCGCCGGGGCTCTCTCCCCCACAAATGGACAAATTGTCCTTCCAGGTTTGGAAAATTGGGGGACCACCCCCAATTTTCCAAGCCTGGAAGGATCAAGTAGCAAACTGGGCAGGATTAAGCATGAAAGCTAATTACAAACAAACAACTCGCTTTCCCATGACTTGTAACTAATATTAATCATGCTTAGGAATTATAAACAAAATTTTTTTCGTTGTCATAAATAACAATTATGGATTTTATGTTTAGACTCATAGCTCCTTCACCTTGGCCTCCAAATGTCCTAATGACCGCTGCAATAAACGGCCAATTACGTTAATCACCACCATTTCACAGCACTTAATAGACAATTATGAGTATAGTATATCTTGAATGTAGACTGTCTAAGCTATATTCAGTGGTCCTAGAACGTAAAGCGAAAGAAAAAGAGGGTGTTAGTCAGTAAAATACTGATGATATATATGCACATAGAATGGGAGGACACAGTTGATAATTTTAACAACAATTTTTTTTTAAAAGAGAAAATGGGAAATATACTATATATTATTATGTAATATTTGAATTCCCGATATTTCGCCACTATGCAACTGCAAGCACCTAAACAATTCCACTTGACGCAGGTCCTCACCGGACACGGAAGTTTCTGGAGGTTCCTTGGTCGGATAGGGAAGGAAGAAGCGCCTGGGAGGATCCACTGCGAGGATCGCCCGGAGGATACGATGGAGATCTGCCCCACTTGGGCAGAGCACCGCCATGTCCTCACCGAAGCGATAGGCGGCAATCTCTCGGCACCTGAACAAATAATGGACATGAATAAAGTTCGATCAATTTTTGGCTTGTTGGCTGGCATTTATCAGAGAGAAAGAATCCATGCAAAATATCTAACTAGCAATTACAACAAACAGGTTTTGAAAATTACTACACAGATGCAAATAAATTAATCTGATAATGAAGGAAAACAGGATATAAATAGAGAAATAACAGGTATTACGTAGGTTTAGCAGTGGAAGTATTCAATTTAATAATTTGAGGAACAGATTGCTACCTATTGTAGCCTAGACTTTATCCCCCTTATTAATAAACGTGGACTAAATTTACACCAAGGTTAATCTAAAAAAAATTATGGTTAATCCGAGGGTTATCCTGGTTGTAACTTTAGTCCACGTTTATTAATAACTAAGGGGGTATAAGTTAAGTGTGTGTGAGCACGAATTCTCGTGTTCAATTTCTAGGTAATAATAAATTATGACGTTGATAGCATTAGGCGCGCCAACTATTAAAATCTGAAACATTACTCGCGAAATGTGGGCGTATTACAGCAGAACTTCTGTCTAACTCTAGACAAAAATGCGTACTGAAAAGATCTTCTAATCTATAAGATATTTTATTATTTATTTAGAATTCATCACTCCAACACTTCTGCCTATTGAATTCTAATTTCAGAATTCTCAGAAAAGACATCATGACATCTCTATAGAGTTGGTTTACGACCAATAATCTGATGTCATCAACTATTTAAACTAATCAGACTCAGTCCCAGGTCGACTTCTCGGGCTAACGGCATTATGACGTCACTGGCAGCCAATAGATATAGATAGCTATTATATTTTATTAGTGTACAATGAGTGAGGTGCGGATAACCTTGATCTGGCCTGCTCCGACTGACTGACTGACTTACTACAATGCTGTGAATCATTCCATTTTGTAGTTGTGACATGCAATGGCGCGTAATTTTGCTGCCTCGGTACTGTGTATTGTTTGTTTCTTTAGTTACGTGCTAAACTGCTGGATGATAGTAAACAATGACAAGAAGGGTCATCTGCTGTTCTGCATAAAAATAAATATTTAACGGCGGAGAATGAAATGAAACACCATCCTATTTCACTCTTACTCTAGTATGAAGCTTTCCACTTGTACTCGTATTTAGGTCACAAAAATAACTCAAATCGATATACACACAAATAAGAGTAAGCCCGAGTTACTAAGAACGACTATAACTCCGCTCTACCGCAGCTACGTCGCAATATAATTGGTAGTGTAAGTTTTCGTAGACGCAGCTGCTACGCTGCGTGGTCGTAGCTGCTATGCAGCGTAGGCTCTCGTAGACGCAGTTGCTACGCTTGAGTAGCGTTCTCGTAGTCGCTACGCAGCGTAGACTGTCGTAGATGCAGCTGCTACGCTGTGTAGGCTCTCGTAGACGCAGTTGCTACGTTGAGTAGCGTTCTCGTAGCAGCTACGCAGCGTAGACTCTCGTAGATGCAGCTGCTACGCTGCGTAGGCTCTCGTAGACGCAGCTGCTACGCTGCGTAGGCTCTCGTAGACGCAGTTGCTACGTTGAGTAGCGTTCTCGTAGCAGCTACGCAGCGTAGACTCTCGTAGATGCAGCTGCTACGCTGCGTAGGCTCTCGTAGACGCAGCTGCTACGCTTGGGTAGCGTTATCGTAGCCGCTACGCAAAATGTAGGCTCTCGTAGACGCAACTGCTACGCTACGTAGGCTCATCTGCTACGCTGCGTAGACTCGAGTAAGCTCTGTGGGCTACACTGCGTCTGTAGACGCCTTTGCACGCCGCGTACTTTCGAAAACATTCCAAGGGCCTATTTTTTTGCTTGCAGGTCGCGTTGATGCTGCCTAGGAGAAGCGTTAACGTAGATATTTGTGTAGCTTGCAGAACTATATTGATTTTGTAAAAAGTTGTGTGGCTTGAAGATGAATGTTTTTTTTTGCAAACGGATTTTTTTTTAGGTTACAGCTGCCTGTCCAAACGAAAGATCTAAAAATGTGGAAGCCAACGACTTTTTATCTAGATTTTAAAATATTCTTTATATTAGTAGACGTCATCTTCATCTATGTTATGTTTCCTGTTTTTGTTTTGACCACTTGCACCTTCAATTAAAATGAAGACAGACCACTCACATTTTCATTCTACGCAATGTTTATTTAAAACTGTGACGTAGCGTGGAACTTTTTTGTTATTATGAACAAGCGGTATGATACATGTTGGCTGCTGAGCAATGAGGAACTTATGCGGTGCAACGTACCATATCGAGAATAGGAGCCGTAGCAATAAAAAATGACCTTCATTAACTAACCGACTTCTTTTACCAAAAGATTGAATGCAACGCCTACTTAATCATGCGATACTGCGACGACAAGTATAGAAAAACATTTCCTATTTTACATATGCATAAATTATGATTACTAGCTAAGTATTTGCCTGATAAACTGTACAAATATTTTTTATCAATTGTATGTATATTTTATTTATTTGCTGATAGCAGCGACATCTATTTATGTACTCAAGTACTACACAGTTTATTGACTCAACTCCGAAAAACAAAACACTGTGGTAGACGTACCGTTCGTGAACTGATTGGTGTACGGAGCGAAGTGATCAGCTAGTATTTCAATAAATCGCTAGATGGCGTTGCAGTTGTTGACATTAAAAAAAAATTATTTCATGATTTCGTGAACATGTCAATTTTAGTTATATTTGAGAACTAAATGCTATTTAGTAGGGTAGGGACCTACTTGAGAACTAGAAATTAAAAATATTACATACATACGGGTCGAATTGATAACCTTCTTTTTTTTTTAAGTGGGGTAAAAACTTCTGCTAGTAATGTTTGTTGTTTGCTACGAAAACGTAGGCAGTTATAATGATTGCTGCAAGACTACTACGACTTTTTAACCGACTTCAAAAAAAGGAGGTTATCAATTCGACCCGTATGCATACATGTAATATTTTCAGAACTGCCCAGTTTTCGTATATGTTAGTCCATATCAGCGTCTTATAGCGGGATACTTCAAGAAAAACAACGTTCCCCTATTTAAAAAACGTATAATCTTGAAATATTTTCAAAATGTAAAAAATATAAAAAATAACAGTTACGATGCGATTGTGCCAAGTTATCAAAAGTATCTAGTATTGAATTATAAAACAAATTGGTTGCACACAAGTAAAACTCAGTTAGTATGCGATTATGTCAGATTAACCAACGAAAGTACGAAATAATTGTTACTTAATTTATTAAGGGAAAACCAAAATCTTGAAATTTAGAGGTAAAATAATCAAGAGAACCTTGCGGTAATTAACTAATTGGCCAATGCTAATTAACGCGCCTCGGTAAGAATAGAAAGATTGTGTAAGATAGTGGTTTTTAAATGCCTAAATCCTCACACATACCCTGAGTAGGGGTTGTATTGCTAAGCCTTACATAAAAATATCAATTTTAACATTAAAAGAAATAAATAAAACAGTAAAAATGGAAATGCTCAGCTGGATCCTGTCAGGATGACGAGACGCGCTGCCGGCCTGCTGCGGAGCACCGTGTTGATAACCTCGGTCAACACAGAAACAGGTCTTCAAAAAAATCTGGCTCTGGATCACATTTGCCGGCTTAAGAGCCTGGCAAATTCAGGAACCGGAAAAGGCTGTACGCGACCAGACCGGGTCGCGGCGGAGCGTTGCTCCAGACTGCTATCTTATAAACTTGTGGGTGATGCCGTACTCAGCGTTTCCTGCACAACGTAGAAAAGAAAAACAGGCGGCATGAGACCAAAAATACGGACTGAACAGAAGACATATTTGCAGAAAAAATCTATTAAAAAAAACTTACCGAACCATGAGAAAATTTTCAGATTACGCCATTCCGGCGAATAGAAGAGCAATATATTTATTTTGCAGCACTGATATACTCACTTCACTGATTTAAAGCCCAGATTTACATCGAAAAAATAAAAAATTCAGCGATTAAACGTATCGGGCAACAATCCACAACCAACTGACACAAAGAAAAAAATCTTCACTTTTTTTCGAGAACAGAAACAAATTCAAATTTAAAAAGATTCAGAACTTAAAAAAAAATTGAGTCAAGGCTTCCAAAAACAGGTTGCATAACAATTTCTATTAAAAAAGGTGCTACTCAAAAATGTAGCGTTTTTTTTAAAAACGCTGCAGTACCCCCTTTCCAAGAAAAAAAAGTCCGGCAATAAGCAATACAAGAAAAAAGAACAACTAGCCCAGGAGGATAAAAGGGAAAAAACCAGAGGAAATTAACCTAGACTAGCCTAAAACACTATCCCTAATAGTTGACCTAAACTAAACCTAAGATTGTCCGGTCAAGAAGATAACAAGGAAAAATTAAGTCTAAGTAAAACTAAGCTAACTTAACAGTAGTGCAAGTAGCAGCTACCTAATTATACAACTAACTTCATACTAGAACGACAAAGTCAACAAAGTGACCTGAAAGAGCCAAAAGAATAAAGATAAAACCTAAGGTAAAAATAACACCTAGTTGACAAACGCGATCGATTGAAAATAATCTAACAGCTTCGGACAAAGAACAACATGGCCTAAAAATCGACACCAGACAAATCCACAATGAGTCTATAAAGGAGACTTCAGAAAAGAAAAGACAAAAAAAAAACAAAAATATCTCAAGTCAAAAATAAGGCTTGGACATAAGACAAATGAACTTCAGTTCGAACAAAGGAACGTGAGTCTTAGAGAATACCAAAAATCAGCGTTCAAGTTCAAAGATACAACTTGAACGACCAAGTAGTACTCCGGTTCAAACCAGGAACGGGAGACAAAGGGAGGTTTTTGGAATAAACCGAACTCAAGATATAACTTGAGCCTAAAGTCAAATCAAGTAACATTCGAACTTAAGAAAAAGTTTCAAAACGAAGATAAAAAATTCGATAATAGATTTTATCGACACCTGCACATCACTAAAGAATGCACCAGTATGGCTGAGTTCAAAGATTAAGAAAGTGACAAGTCTACCATTTCGGATAGGTTAAGCACAGTAATTAATTAACACAACGCCCTACCAAGTTGTGAAACACGCCATCTATAAATCAATTGTTTAACTAGATGCATCGAAACAACCAAAGAAGTTTTAATACAAAATTTAGAATAACGCCATCTATGATAGAACTAGCTATGACGCGACTTGACAAAGTACTGGCATAAAGTTTAGAAAAACGCCATCTATGTACGTTTATTGGAACTTAATGCTAGCAAAAACTCGACTAAAAAAGTTCCAACACAAAAGTTAGACCACTGCCATCTGTAATTATTTGTTGTTACTGAACCAATAGACAATTTCTAAGGGTCAAACTGAGCGCGATAGAATCGCTTGAGTCCCGTACAAAATACTTGAATAAAAAGATAGAGAAAAAAAGTTACTTTAGGATATCTTTAATATGATATCTACCAGAATGTACGGAATCACAGTCCTGTAGCAAATAAGTAGTCCTAGAAATAACTTGCAAAACACGACACTTAACAAAACGTGGAGCTAGCTTTCCAGAGAAAAAGTCTTCTCCAGATGACCTGGAGAAATTACGTCTCCATACAGTGTCACCAACATTTAGAGTAATAGCCGACCGATTGGAATTATAAGCTTGGGAGTTACGGAGGAAAGCCATAGAAAGATTATCAGCCACCTTCGCATATACCTCACGAAGAGAAGACAAATTCGAAGCGTGACGAGTCCGACTGTCCGCTAAATTAGAGCTTTGAGTCTGACTATTAGCACGGCTAGAATCCATAAGTACTTCCCTACCAAACATGAGAAAGTTAGGCGTGAAGCCAGTGGCTAGATTGACACATGAGTTAAGATAGAGCTTTACTCTAGGCAACATCTTAGCCCAACATCTTTGGTTTTCACCAACTAAAATCCCTAAGCATGTTACTACACTTTGGTTATAGCGCTCAACAGTATTCGCTTGGGGTGTATAATAAGGTGTAAATGTAGGGGATTCAATATGGAAAGATCTGAGGAAATTTAGAAACTGACTACTGCGAAAAACAGTGGCGTTATCGCATAAAATAGAACGAGGTACACCGAAGTTAAAGAAAATTTCGGACTCTAAAGCTTTTATAACAGCAAAAGCGTCTACTCTCTTAAGAGGAACAAGCCACACGTACTTTGAAAAAACATCGACCATAGAGATAATGTACTTATATCCGTAATAAGCGAGGGGCAACGGTCCAATCACATCAATCGAAATCATCTGCATGGGCATGGTCACTTGCTTAGGGTAGCAAATCAGTCCGCGAGGTTGCGTGTTCGCGATCTTATACGCTTTACAAACCTCACATTGTCTTAAAGTGCTAACGACGTCACGGTACATGTTAGGCCAATAAAAGGTTTCCTTAAGTTTTAGGTACGACTTGGATACACCTGGATGTATTGAAGGAAAACTATTATGTACTTCCCAAATCGCAGAAGTAACCTTTTCAGCTGGCAAAACAACACGCCATGGGTCGGAAGACAAGGGACTGGTGACAGGCATACGTCTTAGTAAGACACCGTTATGTATCGCGTAAGCTGGAAACATTTGTGGTGTATCACGGGCACCTAAAAATACCTTTTTGTACCAACGGTCGTTAGTATGTTCTGGACCCTGATCAAACGACACAGGACTAGCATATAATCTGGAAAGAGCATCTGGTACTATATGTTGTGTACCCTTGCGGTGTATGATATCGAACGTATATTGGGAGATCATAGTAGCCCAACGAGCTAAACGACCTGAGGGGTTGTTCAAAGTGAGAAGCCATTTAAGGGCCATATGGTCAGTTATGACAGAGAACTTGAACCCATCCAAATAGCACCGAAAATGTTTAATAGAATCTAAAACTGACAAAAGTTCGCGCTCTGTAGTGCTATAATTACGTTCAGCTTTGGAAAATAGGCGCGAATAATAAGCGATTGGATGCTCTACATCATCAATTTTTTGTGTTAAAACTGAACCAAGACCAACAGCAGACGCATCACACTGCAAGATGAACGGTTTCGAGAAATCTGGACATGCCATAACAGGGGTATCGATCAGAGCTTCTTTTAATTTTACAAAAGCCCGTTGAGCCGCGTCGTCCCAACTTATTGGATCACGACCTTTTCTCTTACCAATTAACGCAGTGAGCGGAGCTATTATGGTAGAAAAACCATTCACAAAACGCCTGTAATAGGAACACATACCAATGAAACCACGTAAAGACTTAGCAGTAGTAGGAGTGGGATAATCCCTAATAGCTTCGAGTTTACTGGGATCGGTTTGAAGACCCTTCTCATTTACAATATACCCTAAGTATTTTAATTCGCTCTTACAGAACACGCACTTTTTTAGATTAATGGATAAACCAGCCTTCTTAAGACGAGCTAGAACTTTCCTGAGAAGCGCCAGGTGACTATTAAAGTCCTTGGAAACTAAAATTAAATCGTCGACGTACCCGAAAACGCAGTCGTCGCTGGTAGAAGTAAATTCATAATTGACAATCATGTCAGTAAGACGTTGCATCTCAGAAGCGGCATTTGTAAGGCCAAATGGCATTCTAACAAATTCGAAAAGACCTCGTTGTGGAACAATAAAAGCGGTTTTCTGACAACTCTCTTTATCTGCGAGCGGAATCTGCCAAAAAGCACTCCTAAAATCAAGAGAGCTTATGTATCTAGCGCCTCGAAGGTTATCAAGAATATCATGAATGCGCGGGAGTGGGTACGAATCTCTAATGGTCACACTATTAAGCTTCCTACTGTCAACACAAAAACGCACCGAACCATCACTTTTTGTAACCATAACCACTGGACTAGCCCATGGGGAACGAGAGGGACGAATAACACCCAAGTCTAGCATTTTATCGATCTCCTCGTTGAGAATTTTTAATTTAACTGGAGATAAAGGATAATAACTTTGGCGGATAGGAGGTCCTGTTGTATTGATTTTATGGGACAGCCAAGATGTTTTTCCCAGGCCTATTTTTTCAGAAGAGATATCTTCAAACTCATTAATGACTTGCTGAAGGTTCATCTCTTGTTCCAGTGATAAAACGTTGCGTGGATGAACGTATCGAACCTCGCTAACAGAGGAAATTTGTGGAGGTGAGTGCTGAACAGACGGGAGGTACATATTACCTCTAATATTTTTATCAAAAGCTTGACTAAAAACAGACGTTAAACCAAACTTATTCCAAAATTCGATACCTAATATCACGGAAGACGACATAGAACTTGCCACTAAAAACTCATGCGTAAAAGTTGTACCGTTAAACTGAACTGGGAGATAAACAGTACCCAGAATATCGATAGGCGAATTATTAGCCGAGATTGCACGAGGACAAGCATCACTCGCGTTCAAAGAAAGACCAAATTTCTGTATTAAACTATGACTAATAAGCGACATCTGTGCTCCAGAGTCAAGTAAAGCCTTAACAACCTGGTTACACAATAAAATTTCAATAAAAGGTCGATTATCAGTCGAATCAGTAGATATAACCGGCGACACTGTACGGTAAAGAGCGTGCCGTCGGTGGCTTAAGCATTTTTTTGGATTGCACTTAGGACAATCACGTGTTATAAAACCTGGAGTGCGACACTTAAAACATAACATGCCGGTGACCTCCGGGCAAGAACGGTATGAGTGTCCGGGTTTGTTGCACTTAAGGCAGTGTGGTTGAGACAGACTGCAGGTTGGACAACTCTGAACCTTACTTTCACTTTGGTGGGATTTTGGAAACTGGGAAGCGTGTCCAGAAATAGGTGTCGGGTAAACGGTACTATCCAGACTAGCGACTGCTTTTGGAGTTTTAATAAAAGATTCAAAATGGGAAGCGGCCTCAATCAGACTATTTAAATCTGGAAACCTCTGTATAGACAAACAGGGGGTGTATTTAGGTAACATATTGTGTGTAATAATATCAACTAACTCTGGTTCCTCAATGGGTTTGACGAGTTTGGCATTAAGGTACGTCACACGGATAACAAACTCCCTCACAGACTGCTCAGGTCTCTGCCTAAGATTACGGACCTCTTGTCCAGTCCTGAATTCAAAGTCAGCTGACCCGAATGTTCTAAGGAAAGCCTGTCTGATCTCTATAAACGTCAGACCGGGTCGACGAATGGACCTATAGTATTGTAAAGCGATACCAGACAAAACCTCGTGGAAACGCCTAACGAGATAACTATCCGTTAGATTGTCAGCCTCCCTGCATTCTTCTAAACTAGAAAAAAAATCGCGAACACATGTCTTGCCATCAAAAGAAATTTTCCATTTTGACAGAGAGAACTGCTTGACGTACGGTGGACCATCATCGGATTTGATTGGTGAAGGCAGCATAGACTGGTTGGAACTACGAGAGACTCTAGGTGGAATAGGAGGTGGCGGTCGAGAGATGATAGGACTATCACGATGCGGAGTCTCGCCAATGGAATTTCCTTCTTCAGACATGATGTAAATAAAACTAAAACAACCCTAGGCAAAACACGAGCATAAAACTAGAATAAGTACGACGGCTGTGAATAAAAAGTCGATTTGATCCTAAGCAAAAAATAGGCACCCCAAGTACAGCTGGACCTAAACACAAAAAAACTAGACACACAGCGACCAGCCGTGACCGGAATTGCCAAGCTAGGAAACAAAAGACACAACAAAGAACAGACAACAACCGTGCAGACAGAGCTTACCTTTGCAACACGACGCCTATAAGTTCATACAACACACTCATACACTACGGGTTCTAACAACCGCTAGCTAAAGGAAAACAAATTAAACACAGGGGATAATAATTAGGTAAATTATGTATTTGATGGGTGAGAAATAAAAGAGGGTTGTGTGTTTTATAGTTCACAAAATTATTTTATATAAATGATGAATAATTACAACTCACACAAGCAAACAAAGCACAATACCCCGCCAGTTCTTCGTGATCGTATCTGTAGTTCAGGGCTCGTGATGTATCACCATGGGAACAGTCCAGGCTCTAGGAATCTCTTAAACTGGCCACTTGGGTAATCACGTTAGAGTCCTGAAACAAACAATAGGAATAAACAGAGAACAAATTAGCTCACACAGTGGAAGAAATTATTAGCTCACTTGGAGTGAGCTACCACCCTCGATTTGCAAAAAAAAAAATTATGTGATGTAGAGTTAAATAACAAGTAGTATGGACAAGAAAAATACTTACTTTATTAGTTCGGGCGCCATATATAGCGGGATACTTCAAGAAAAACAACGTTCCCCTATTTAAAAAACGTATAATCTTGAAATATTTTCAAAATGTAAAAAATATAAAAAATAACAGTTACGATGCGATTGTGCCAAGTTATCAAAAGTATCTAGTATTGAATTATAAAACAAATTGGTTGCACACAAGTAAAACTCAGTTAGTATGCGATTATGTCAGATTAACCAACGAAAGTACGAAATAATTGTTACTTAATTTATTAAGGGAAAACCAAAATCTTGAAATTTAGAGGTAAAATAATCAAGAGAACCTTGCGGTAATTAACTAATTGGCCAATGCTAATTAACGCGCCTCGGTAAGAATAGAAAGATTGTGTAAGATAGTGGTTTTTAAATGCCTAAATCCTCACACATACCCTGAGTAGGGGTTGTATTGCTAAGCCTTACATAAAAATATCAATTTTAACATTAAAAGAAATAAATAAAACAGTAAAAATGGAAATGCTCAGCTGGATCCTGTCAGGATGACGAGACGCGCTGCCGGCCTGCTGCGGAGCACCGTGTTGATAACCTCGGTCAACACAGAAACAGGTCTTCAAAAAAATCTGGCTCTGGATCACATTTGCCGGCTTAAGAGCCTGGCAAATTCAGGAACCGGAAAAGGCTGTACGCGACCAGACCGGGTCGCGGCGGAGCGTTGCTCCAGACTGCTATCTTATAAACTTGTGGGTGATGCCGTACTCAGCGTTTCCTGCACAACGTAGAAAAGAAAAACAGGCGGCATGAGACCAAAAATACGGACTGAACAGAAGACATATTTGCAGAAAAAATCTATTAAAAAAAACTTACCGAACCATGAGAAAATTTTCAGATTACGCCATTCCGGCGAATAGAAGAGCAATATATTTATTTTGCAGCACTGATATACTCACTTCACTGATTTAAAGCCCAGATTTACATCGAAAAAATAAAAAATTCAGCGATTAAACGTATCGGGCAACAATCCACAACCAACTGACACAAAGAAAAAAATCTTCACTTTTTTTCGAGAACAGAAACAAATTCAAATTTAAAAAGATTCAGAACTTAAAAAAAAATTGAGTCAAGGCTTCCAAAAACAGGTTGCATAACAATTTCTATTAAAAAAGGTGCTACTCAAAAATGTAGCGTTTTTTTTAAAAACGCTGCAGTCTGAACAAATTAATGTGCCATATTTCAAAAGTATATGTATGTATGTTTTTATGTTTGTGTTCGCATAAATATCCAGAACTATAAGTCCGATTAAATAAATGCTTTTTTTGTTGTACTTACTAAGAATTGTTAAACTTAGGGAATACGGTAAGTTTCATCAAAATCGGTTGAGTAGTTTTTAAGATAGGGATTTTTTTTTTCACGTCTGTCGTATGCTAAAGGGCATATAAGCATTTTAGCATTTAAGGCTTCAGGAACGCGTGATGTAAACGTAAAGTAAATACTTTGATTTTAATATTTTACTTTCTCCCTTCTTAACCGTATAGTTCGGTACCGCCCCCGAAATGGGCGCGACAAGTAAACCTACGCTGGCTCAATAGTGGGTCCAAAAGGGGCAGACGTTGTAGTCATACGACATCCTCAATATAAATTAAAAAAATATAATATTCCCTGCGTAAAATCCTATGAGTGCGCATTAATTACGAATGTTCAATAAAAATCTGATTTATTCACGAAATTTAAACTTCTACATTTAGCGCTTATTTTCTTAATTTACCGTAACAAAATCCAAAAGTGTAAATACGATCTTCGCCATTTTAATGGCTGTGCTGGGTGGGGCTAACAATCATAAAAACGTGGTTTTCGGACATCCAACGGATCATTATAGGAGGAATGAATAACTTCTCATTTAGTATTGTAACGAATTCATACATCATTCAACATAAATTAGCAGTGGTAATGAAGAATTTGATATCTGAACTCGAACTTTCGCGCCACTTTTGTTTGTTTACATTTTTATTTTTCACTTTGATCACATACGCGTGCTTATACTCAATAACTATTAAGATATATATCATGCCAAATGTTATAAATAACGTAAAAAAGTACAGATCTTGGCGTAATTCTCTAATAAAGGGCCAATAACACGTATTTTTCATTACCACTACTCAATTTGTGTTCGTAAACGACAACCATGTTTATTTTTTTTAATCGTAATGATGTGTGAAAGCGAGTATTCTAATCGATTCCATAATTGATTTTTTTGTCAACTCGAGTGAAAAAAATAAGGAAACTAGGAAATCGATTAATAAAAATTAAAATAAATTTGTTTTAAGCTTAGAATACAATTATTATCTATTATAATATTGTTTAAAGCTTTTATAATAATATTACGTACATTGTCATTCCCAAAAAACAATAATAGACAAAGGAACATTGACAGTTATAAATATTTGAATGCGCGGCAATTATTTAATTCTAAAATTTTGAATTAGGAATGCGCTCGCTGTGGTACTTGCTATTCAAAATATTGTTACGTCGATCGAATTGCGAGACCTATCTATAATCTTCTCGAAAGTTCCACAAGGTTCTCGACAATTCTACTAAAGATCGGTCAGGAAATTTCTAGAAAATTCTACCCTGTTCTAGATGTTTCGAGATGGTTCTGGAATGTTCCAGAAGGTATGGGACTATGTCGAAGTCTATGGATGTTTCCAGAACATTCGACCACCTTCTAGAAACATCTAGTGGGTCCGGCCGGGGTATAAAAAGGGCGTCGATCACCAACCTGACTCAGTCTGGTTTTGACTACGATCGAGGCGACTCGAAGTGAACAAGCGATCTCTAAGTGACTTTTACGTGTGATTAAGAGTGTGTATAAGTGTTTAAGTGTTGAGTAGTGTTAAGTGTTTACTTTAGTTTGTGATTCGTGTGTGATTAAAGTTTATTTGGTTTTAATTGGTGGTAATTAATTTATCCCAATACCCAGCTCGTAACAATATGTAATAACATTTTAATTTATTAGCTAATTTTTACTGTACATTTTATTTTGTACAATAATATAATTTTTAAGGTTGAATGAATATAGAATGCCTTGGATCTTGATAGGCTTTTAATAAATGAGTTTCTTTCTTACCAAATAAAAGTTTTTTGTTTTTTATCGTGGTAATCTATAATAATATCGTGGTAATCGTGGTAATAAAAATCATCAAGTGAGTCCTCCCACCCCGAGCAGGGCGGGAGTCGGGAGGGACTGTCAGACTTGTACTGACTAAAATCCACGGTGTCCTTCAATAGCCCTTTATGTTCCGGGGTCACGGTAATGAAATAACTCCCGCGCCCCGGCAGGCTTTGGCCCTCTAAGTCATTATGCTGACGCTCTATAAGGCGCGTGTGGAACACGACGCGCTGTCGACCCGGGCATGGTCCATATGGTCCATGGTCGGGCATGGTGGCATGCCGTGCCTTCGGTGGCCGGAACTCGTCGTCTGCCGACTTCCGACGCCGCGGGCGTCTACCACTGCGGTTGGGGCGGAGGGAGGACGCTGTCCTCTCCCTCTCGAAAGATAGCCAAATTAATTATTTTATTGTACAAAATTGTTTCGTGAGATTGGTTTGGTCATGCAAGTATTACACGTCAGAAATCGAGCTTTTGAATTAAAAAAAGAAAATGCTAGGTATATTTTTACACTATTCGATGTCGCTGTTAAGTATCAAATTCGGTGAAATAATGATAATTTGGTAAATATGAACTAATATACAAACAATAATTTAGTCATTGTACAGCAGATCAAAATCAAAATTCGCGCAAACTCACTTAAAGTTCGAATTTCAAAAAATTATTTAATGTATTTGCACCGCGAAGTGATAATAAAAATTTGAAATGAGAACAGTATGTTGTGAACATGTAGCGAAATTTTATCTAATGGAATATGATTCCATCCCTCGTAAAAATCGAATTATTAAAAAAAAATCCTTATACCTCAAGTTTGTCGCATGTTACTACTTCACAGAATATTGATAGTTTGATTGCTGAATTTATATTTCAAAAATTTAATTTTTATGGTGTTATTTAATTTTTATCAAATCGACTTCGAGACTTCCTTCAGGATTTTTCGCTATTCCTCATAGTTCAAAATTTAGCCATCCACGCCCCGTTTGAAATTCTAATTGTTTATTACTGCAAGGAATCATTTAGAAGTACTCCCATCTCTCAGCATTAGATCCGAACCCGGTGTTTGTCTTTTCACGTATTTTAGATCCGTTGTAAAAAGATAAATTTAAATTAATTAACGAAAACACAAAATGGGTATAGGTAAAACCTTATGATTTAATTTAAGTTTAGAAGACACACATGTTTAGCCTCCAATGAAACACCGATATTTATTACTATATAAAACATAAAATTAAATAAATTATTGCGTAAACGACAATACTTGAAATATTATAACATGATTCAGATTTAGTTTCATAGACTTATTGCATGGACTGAGCTTTCTATAGTCAAATAAGCGGATAAATCAGTCCATGCTCTATGTCTTGTTTTACTTTTTTTCCATGTTCGATTATGTTGCGAGTATCGATTAGGCTGAATGAACGTTTTTAATCGTTTTGTGAATATTGGGTTTACGGTCAGCACTAAAAAGAGTCATGTTGCAACATAGTTTTTGCTAATTTTTATCCAGACTTTGATCGTTATTATTTATAAAATTATGTATGAACACTAGCAAATCTAATAATGTATATAGTAAGTTATTTTATTTATTTCACGGTGTAACTATTATTATCATGTGATAAGCTTGTTTATGTACATATTTTTCTGCACATCTAAATTACCTAGTTTTTGGAACAGTGTAGCATTTTGTATGTTACACACATTTTACAACAGAATGAGGCAGTTTTATTAACCTCAACATGTTCTTAGAGATATTGCTCACAAACTTATCGCATGAAATAGCTGTAGTAACATATTTTTGATCAAAAATTGGATGCTGAAAGTTGACAAAAAATCTTGTGTAATAGCTCAAATTTCGAATCACCCGGTCGACTCAGCTGATGTGTCATGTGTCACAATGTTGTCGTGCAGAGTGGTTAAACCTATTTACTCAATGTAACGCATTTGATGACGGCCAGTGACAAAGCCATTAATTTTTATAAAACCGTATGCTGTTTCATGTAATTTGACCATGAAAGTTTTGCATTTTGTAGTTTTTTTTTTCATTTTGTTCGGTTGAGATAGATTTATATCCTGTATATAAGTTTTACGACTGAAAATAGTCGATAAATCCGTCAGAAAGATCACGAAAAAAATATTAATCGGGCCAGGGATAGCACCGTACTCTCAAGTGGACTGAGTCATCTCGTGAAGAAGTTGAAACATGACTGAAGAAATCTAGTGAATAAGTCAGTTAGACTATCAAAAAAATTAACACTTATTTTTTTTTTGGTTACTTAAATCAAAGACGACGATATAATTACACTTTTAAGCTAACAAAACGTCACAAGCAAGTACTGTTTTAACTTGCTTCTGACGTCACGAGGCCCGCATTCTCGAATTTTGATGCGTTATTTATCTTTGTAAGTGCATTGATTTCACAAAAAAAAAATACATGTTTCAATTTTCAAAACTCTAGGTTACGGAGTAATTAAATTTGCAATTTTATTGATGCTGTTTAATTGTGTATCGGAGCAGTGTGGTGGCCCAGTGGTATCGGTCCCGACTTACGAGTTGTAAATCGTGGATTCGAACCCCGCCTGGCGCATTACTTTGTGTAATTTATTTCATCACCACCTGCTCTCAAAACGGTGAAGGAAAACATCGTGAACAAAACTGGCATATCCTAGAACCAAAAATTCGAAGACATGTGACATCCACCATTCTCTAACAGAGAGGAGGCCTGAGTCCCAGCAGTGGGAAAATTATAGGCTGATGATGATGATAAATTGCCTATTGAGAACCTCCTGCTTTTTTCGACAGATGCATACATTCGTAGTATACATTCATAAACAGTTTACATTGCAGTGGTGGGAATGTTTAGCGAAGAGTACAGAGAGAGAACGTATTTTGTTTTGATGAACGAAGGCTATTTGTAGAACCTGGTCTACGTTATTGTGTCCACTCCTATTGAAGAGATCAAGAGTGCGTAGTTTTCTTTTCTCATTCTAATAACATAATAAAATGTACCTACCTACTTACTTATTAGCGACCACGATAATGGTGAAAATGTCAATGACTTCCACTTGTCAACTGTCACCTGAAACGGCTGAAACATAAAATTTTGCTAAAATAAACTTTGCGCCAGCAGGTCGACCTACCCCAATCTGTCAAATTTTACCAATCGAACATTAACCTTCCACTATTATGATAAGGTTGAAAATCTATTAAAGAAATTTGACAGATTGAGGTAGGTTGATGTGCGGCATACTCGTACAAATTAATTTAAGAATAATTTTCATAAAAGTTTAGAAAATAGTTTTAGAAAATCATTCATGACGTCACAAAAACGCCATCATTGCCTCATTCATATCGTGATACATTGATCTTAAATCTGTTCAAAGCTGCAAAGGAAAAAGCCTCCTCCTTCTTTTCCAATTTTCCCTGTATTTCGTATTCTCATGCCAATATCTCAGAAAGTAGAAACAAGTCCAAAACGATACGCTATCTTTTCTTGAGTCTGCCTCGGTAATGAAGACTCGACTTCAGACACCCATTTCTGGCTACTGTTGCTTGGTTCTGTATGTCAAACAGAAGAGTAGAATAATCGGAATTTTGAAGTGGCTAAAACAAATAGCCCGTTTTAAGATGATTAACTAGGATAAAATGGTAGAAAAAAAATTGCACCTGCAGCATACGCACGTATTTATCTATCTATCATCTTACCGAATAAAGAATATTCTGTGTCCCGACCAAGTGTCAGTTGGGAGGTGTCTCCAGACTCCTAAAAACAGGATATCTCTCGCATATCGGGACACCTGTCCTGATTCATCACACTATTAATAATCGAATTCCTAGATTTAAGTAATTTAGAACAAAATGTGTTTTGTTACTTAACGTTTTTTGGCACAATACCTAATGCTGATTACAAATATTTGTCTCTAATTAAATTAGTATCGATTAGACAAACAAATGTACGTATGTATGTAGTGATGGATTACCTATTTACTTGGAACAGTATGTAGTAATATTTCTAATGCTTTTTTACCTTGGTAAAATCATCAAAAGAGTCCTCCCACCCAGGGCGGGATGGGGGCGATGGGGCTGTCAGACTTATACTGACTAAAATCCAATCATCCTTCAATAGCCCTTTAAGTTCCAGGGTCCCACAACCCAGGCAGGATTTTAGATTGTTTACAGCTCTGTATTTAATGCTTAGAGATTTTTTGGGGAGGTAACTGCCCTGGCTGGAGGCCTTAAATTCTTAAGGCATCCACGGAAAAGTCCGGTTGAGCAGTACACAACCTAATAGAGGTTGACCTGCGAGATGCCATACTGAAAAAAAAAAATTGGGGAGGTAAGTAAAATCATCAATTATGAGTAATTGTGCCGTGGGTGGAGTGAGTGTCATTGATACTGATAAAAAACCACTCTGTTCCTTCATTTGCCTTTTGATTCCAGGGCAGCGCGAAGAGTTAGTTGGGACCCAGGAGACGATTATAGGCTATTTATTTTTGCATACAGTCTGGAGATCGAGTTATGGGGGTGGGTCGTGGGAATAGGCGAAAAAAAGGGACCTAGTTAAAAAAAAATTAGCAATTAGGTACCTAGATCATTACTCTATTGTTTACATAGTCAATTCCTAGGTCCATTTATGTGCAAATAATTTATAAGGGCGCAGTGTCATAATAGGCCGTACTTTGCGGAACTGCCCGCAATCATGGAATAACAAATGATTGTAGAACTAGCCTATTTACAATGTAACTGCTTAGGAATTGATAGAACCTAACTACATAAGTGGGGAAATACATGAAAAACATAATGTTTTTCAAATATTGAAAGAAGAATTGGGCCACGTTATTCATAAACATTATTACTTCAAAACTCAATACTGTATGGTTTTTAGGGTTCCGTAGTCAACAAGGAACCCTTATAGTTTCGCCATGTCCGTCCGTCCGTCCGTCCGTCCGTCCGTCCGTCCGTCTGTCCGCAGTTTAGCTCAGAGACGCACAGTACTAGAGAGCTGTAATTTGGTGTAAATGTATGGATTTGATGTGCCGAAAAAGTGGTAAAATAAAATCTCGTAAAATATTTTTTTTTAGGGTATCTCCTGTACACGTAAAGTGGGGATGTTATTTTTTTTTCTCGTGTACCCCATAGTGTGGGGTATCATTAAATAGGTCTTCAAAAAATATTGACAGTTTCCATTAACAATTTTTTGATAAAAAAATTGGTTTGTGAAATATTAAGCTTTAAAGTGCTAAATTTTGCTCGACTCGAGTGTCCCCCCCCTCTACCAGCTAAACGGTTATGTTTGGGGGTGTGAAAAAATTCACAATAGTAGTATATATAACGAAGTTTAAAAGAAAATTGTCATAACTTAGTAGGCTTTACAACTTTACGAGTAATAGTCGACCAACTTATAAAATGTACTTGGATAATATTTTTCTTAAACAAAATGTATCGGAGAACATGTTATTCAACTGCAAATGTAAGTTTGTCAACTTTATTTTTACAGGTTTAATAGGTATGTTTTACGGTATGTTTTTTGGGGATAGGTAGGTTTTTATCGTCAACTATTTTTAACTAACTTCAAAAAAAGGAGGAGGTTCTAAATTCGTCGTAATCTTTTTTTTAAATGTATTTTGCCCGATTTCTCAAAGACTCCTGGACCGATTTTGAAAATTCTTCTTTATAAAATTAAATTCAGCGAATCAGTTTAGTTAGTTCGCATAAGTATTTTGATGGGCAACTACGGAACCCTACACTGTGCGTGGCCCGACACGCACTTGGCCGGTTTTTATATCTTCCAATTCTTATTATATAAGGCCTTGGGTTTCGTTGAAACGCATTGCAGGCATTTGTCTATTTCTGAAAGTTATTAAGTAATTATTATTATTGTAATCCACATTTCTAATGTTACCTGTCCATAAATTAGATAGATATGGTGCTGTCATAGCATTTTACTTATAGGAAAACTAATGTTTTTGCTGTCCGTAGAACAACATTAGAAAATTACTTTTCTGGATGGCAATAACATTAAAAAATGAAGTTCTATATTTTGTTATATTTCAGCAATAGAAAATAATAAAGCAATTTTACGAATTTAACGACACTTCTGTTAAAGTGGCATTTTTGGACCCCCTGGACCCCCTTGCGAAATGTCGTAAGTAGGTAGGTTTTCTGTTTTGATTGATTGAAGATTCATGCATATTTAAAAGGAGAGAAGAGCTAAATTAGCCGATTTTAGAGAATCAGTCCAGCATATACCTAACTAGCTGTTGCCAGCAGCTCCGCCTGCTACAAATCGAAAATGATCCCACCGGAACATACAATTGTAATAAAAAATATCCTATGTCTTAATCTATAACTTAAAAGTCAATTATTTGTGAAGAGAGAGTGAGAGAAAAATCGATAATACCTATGTTTTATATTCTCTCTGCTATGCTCTGGATAAAGTCTCTGCTAGTGACGCGCAATTGCAAGGGATGCGCGCCCCAGGCAGGGGTGCGCGAGCGTCGAGCTTAAAAACTGACCGATGCACGGCGGACGCAGACTTTCTATTGATTTTATACAAAATGGATTCTCTTTTTTTTTGCAGTTGCTGTGAGAACTTGAATATAGGTAGGTTCACTGGACTTTTGGATAAAGAGTACAAACGGGATGGACTTGTTTTGCATATAGAGAATTTCATACTGAATTACCGATTAAATTATCCGCTGTGAGAAGGCCCTTCGTACATTCGGAAACTCAAGTTTCCGATACCTTACGACTTCAGTATCCAGGCGACTCTCGCAATAGAAATGCATATACGTTCGTACACATGCACGCGACGCGCGACGCCAATCGCGCGCTACCTATCTGCTGACATCGCGGCGACTTGAGTTTCCGCGACTTTCAAGATGGCGGAACAATTTATTTACCATTTTTAATTTTATTCACAGAATAAAGGGTTCCGTAGCATATTCTTGAATCATTTTTGGAAAGTAATTATTTTAAAACGATAGAAAAATATTTACAATCCTCTATCAAATCATAATTTTGTATGCAGTTTTATTAAAAAGTTGGGAGAGATGGTTTTTTTTCTATTTTATTGAATAAAAATTTTAAATTATGTTATAGTATTTGGATTTGGATTAATGTTAGGTTCCCAGGAAATTAACTGTGAAGGACGGACTGTCACACGACTGATCTTATAAAGATTCCGTTTTTTTTTTGAACCTTCGGAACCCTAAAAAATATACTTTGATCGTCACAGTCATGTGTCAGCCATTTTATAAATTCATATTCTTGACCACCCATCATGACCTTTTGACGCGGCGCTAGTGTCTATGTCGTTACATCAAATTGCATTATAAAAATTTAGTACCTCGAATTTTCCGCAGGTCATGAGTAGTGGCGAAACTCTAGTATCGGAAACTTGCGTCGCCTCGTGTACGAAGGTTCGTACACGAGGCGACGCAAGTTTCCGATACCTTACGATTTTGGTTTCCAGGCGACTATCGCAATACAAATCCATAGAGGCTCGTACACAGGTCGCGTCGCCGACATGCGTCGCCGACTCTAGTCGCTCGCTACTCATCTATCAAGATCGCCGATACCCAAGTCTTCGCGATTTTAAACCGACGAAAAATTTGTATCTATTATTTTAAAATTTATTATTAAAGTATCTGAGGTAGAAAAATATCTATATATTGTTTGTATCATTACAATTAATAATAATAATATTCCACAACTATCACACAACGCCATCTCGTCCCAAGCCAAGCAGAGCTTGTGTTATGGGTACTAAACAACTGATAAACATACTTATATATTTCTAAATACATAAATATAATATATAAATTACACCCAGACACAGAACAAATGATCGTGCTCCTCAAACAATCATTTGTCCTGGGTGGGAATCGAACCCACGTCCTCCGGCATAGCAGTCAGGGTCACTAACGACTAGACCAACAGGCTTGTCAAATTCAAAAGAATATTCTAATAGATAATTAGCATGGAATAAGCTTTTTTTTTAAGTGGTAAAATCATCATATTATATGAGTCCTCCCACCCCGGGCAGGGCGGGAGGGACTGTCAGACTCGTACTAACTAAAATCCACGGTGTCCTTCAATAGAACCTAACAAAACGATAGCGCGATCTAACTCGACGACAGCGCCATCTATCGAGCATGGGCGAAGCCACAACTCTGCGTTGCGGCATCGTATCGCAAAAACGACGACGCATGGTAATACAATTTCGTTTTGTGGCAGTGGAGATTTTTACGATGCGACGCCGCAACGCTTTGTTGTGGCCTCGCCTCATGGTGTCAAACTTTTTGCACTTTTATAAATTATTATGGTTTCGTTACAAACATTACTACTTTAACCTAGCTTCGTCATGTACTTGCTTGCACATACGACAAAAATAAAGTAATTAAGAAAACGAAAACATTAAAAAAAACCTATTCAAATCTGAAATTTGAAACCACGGTCATCATCATAGCAGTAAGGGCGTCAGCGTTCCGGTGCAAATAAAAGAAAACTATAAAAAAAAACCTAGAAAAAAATTGAATAAACCTCTAAAAAACAACTGAAACACGAAAAAGAAAAATTCTATGTTTACCTGGGGATTGAACCCATGGTCAACATCTTGAAAGTCAAAGCTTGAACAAATCGAGCTACCTCGTAGCCGGTTGGTACGGCGAATTTATGAACCATATTCTTTCTAGATTGATTTTTTTCCTCTATACGCGCCAATTTTTAATTCCAAAAATTTGAAATAGGAATGCGCTCGTCATTTTTAAAATAGAAGCATTTTAATTTATGTTATGAGATGTACATTTTGTGTTTTGTACAATGTATTATTAAGGTTGAATATAGAATGGTGGCCGAATAGACGATTTGAGTCTTACGACTCGAGTCGCCGCTGTGTACGGAACGTGCGCTACTAGAGTCGCGCGACTTGGGTATTCGACTGGAGTATCGGATACCCGAGTCGCCTAATGTACGAAGGGCCCAACACGGTAGACTTCATGACCTGGTACCTAGTGAACTGGTAGTAGAACATGTTTTGGATGCTTGGGCAATCGCCTTTTGATGTCTTTATTATGAAGATCTTTAATAACACCATTTCTTTTTTTAGCCAGATATAAACAGTTAATAGGAAGACATACGTAGTTAGGGTTACACTACGATTCCATATTTCACCCAAATCATTTCCATATCGCCGTACCCGTTCATCTATCACCAAATATATTCACATAATAGATATTGTTTGATAGAAAAAAACAGTTCAATATCTACCATCTGCCTACCCCTTGGTGTAGGGCGGCGGGGTGCAGCTGCCGGCGCACGCGCTGCTTCGACAATGGACGCGATCAATGAACCCGGCACCCCTCACCCTTCATATCAGGTACCGTACCGTTCCTCTTTCCTACCTAGTTTTTGGTACATTAAACAAAAAATCAATAAAAACGTGCAAAAAATGAACAGCTGATCTTACAGCTGAGGCATCTGCCTTCACCTTCAAATTTGTAGGTACTCGTTGAAATCTTTGTACCTACTGAGATTTGGGGTGAAAAGGTACCGGCGGCATCAAAATCTTGATAAAGGACATGACACGACAGTGTCGAGGATGCATCTAAGCCATGCAATGAATTTGGGATTCAGGAAAAAACAACAACGAAAGATAAATTAGATTCTCTTGAATGTAATTTTCATGTAACATCTGAAATGGAGGATTATTAGTTTTAGCAATTAAAGAGATTCATGAGTGCTGGGAAATTCTTTTCGATCTACAGTATACTTAAAGACACTTACTTTCCATTAACGAAAAAAGTCATCTTTTACAAAACTAAAATACTATATAACTAGTACCTAAAATCAAGAGTAAACCTACAATACTGAACCAACTAGAATTCCAGCTCCTGAGCTATTTACGATCACCTGAATTCCTCTTAACGTGCCTACACACCTACAAACACTGTAAAAGGAAATAGTGTGTGATTATGAATCGTAACAGTCGGCACTAGTGACGTAGAGGAAGCATTTGGTTCCACATAGTGTTCACAAGAACAATGCGTTTCCCACAGCAGGCGCACCGCACATACGCTTCCGGCCGGCCGAATACGAAACCGTCCATTGATTGCCATTGACAATTATAAATATCTTGTGATAATATATCTACTTGTAGCAATTGTGGACCCGTGGTAATGACTTACGAGTGGTGGATTCGAACTCAGCCGTGAAAGAAAATATCGTGAGGAAACCGGCATGTCCTAGAACAAACGTAAAACATGTGACATAATTATTATTTTATTTTATTTATTGGCCAACCAACAATTGTTTACACTTATAACTTTACAATATGTTTACTTACTGTAGCTAGTACTAGTGCAACAATTATTTAAAGGCTAGCACCGCATGCAAATTGTAATTGGAAAATAAAACTACATACATTGTTCTGCGCCAGTAACAATTAAAACTCAAAATCCAAGTGTTCAAAAGCGAACTAATTAATTAATTAATTTGGAAGTGACAAATAGAAATGATACAATATTATAATAATATTAAGAAAATAAAATTGTCTTGATGATATAAAATAGGAACACAAAATAGGAATCATCATTATCATATATTATCTGCAACGATTCTGTGGAACTTGCTAAGTGAGTCAGAGTGAACGTCAACAAGATCACTGACGCTATTTAGATCTTTACAAAGCCGGGGGACAACAGAGCTCGCTCCAAGCACTGTTCTGCGTGGTGGTGGATGCAAGGGAGTGATAGGAGCACGAGGGAGCCTACAGGGGACGCGTAGTGGAAATTTACCCAGTAATTGAGGACAGTCCACTTTGCACCGGAGTATTTTGTATAGAAAAATGGAATCGATGATCCTCCTACGCTTCTCCAGGGACAATGAGACAATCTAGCTTCGTAAGACCTTTTCTTCTTGGCAATTCCGGAGGAAAATGCAAGATGCCACAGAAATCGCTTCTGAATTCGCTCAAGTCTCAAACTATGTGAGGCATAATGCGGTCTCCAAATCGTGCTACAGTACTCTAAAATACTACGTACAATGCAATTGTATAACAAAATCTTCGTTTGGCTACGCTTAAAACCAATAACGTTCCTAATGACGAAACCCAACATTTTGGACGCCTTTTTGATTACATTCTCGACGTGAGGCACGAAAGTAAGAGTGGCATCAAAAATGACTCCCAGGTCTCTTACATGATCTACCTCTTGGATTACAGTGTGATTCACATTGTATGCATACCTTGTTATCCTCTTTTTCCTAGTGTATGTAACGTGGTAGCATTTTCCATTTCGTTATCGTTACACCATCGGACTAACGAGTCGATATCGCTCTGAAGTAACTCGGAATCACTGCGAGATTCAATTATCCTCGAGAATTTAAGATCGTCCGCATACATGAAACAGTCTGAGAAGTTGAGACACTGTGGGATATCATTTACGAACGCATTAAATAGGATAGGCCCGACATGGGCTCCTTGAGGAACTCCTGAGGTGATACCGTAAGTTTTAGACTGGAAGCCATTGACTGCCACAAAAAAGAGACGATCTTCCAGATATGATTTCAGCCATTTGAAAAGAGCACCGGTGATTCCATATGCGGATAACTTGGATAAAAGTATATGATGTGGGACACGGTCGAAGGCTTTACTGAAATCCGTATAAATTACATCAACTTGTTTGCCGCAATCGATGGCCTCCGTTAACATTTCTGTAAAAGTCGCCAAATTAGTGCAAGTTGACCTGGAACCGACGAATCCATGTTGAGCATCGCTTAAGTAGAGCCTGAAGTGTGACTGAATGTAGGGGCAAACCAAACACTCAAAAACCTTAGCCAAAGTTGATAAAATAGAGATAGGCCTGTAGTTGACAATGTTATCATTAGCATCACCCTTATAAATTGGAACGATCTTTGCAATTTTCCAGGACTCTGGAAAAACGCCGGACTTGAGAGATCTGTTAAAAATCAATAATAAAGGGGATACCAAAGCACCGGCGCATTTAGATATAAAAATTGGGGGAATGCCATCAGGGCCAGCGCCTTTTCGATGATCTAAGGTCTTAAGTTTGTTCAGCAAGTTCTCGCGGTCGATCACAGGTGCTGTCAGTTGCAGACTGTTATTCTTTAAGTTATGAAGAAAATCTGACACCCGCGGATTACATTGGGTTGTTTTTGTATCGCTAAATGCCAAGGAAAAATGTGAAGCAAATAACTCGCATATCTGTGACCCATCCGATGTCATAACGCTGCCGTTAGTCATTGCGGCAGGGAACGAACTAGATCCACCTCTTTTATCTTTAATGTACGCCCAGAAGCGGTTTGGATTTTTTGTGATTTCATTTTCTATATCCTTTATGTAGTTGTTGTAACAGTTAGTAGCCAATTTGGAGCACCGTTTGCCTAACAATTTGAGTTCAAGCTCATCCATTGGGTTTTTGTAGATTTTATATCGAGTTCTTACTTTTTCTTTTTGCTTTAGTGCCTTAATTAAGTTCTTATTGAACCAAGCAGGATATTTCCTGTAATTAAAAGGGGGCTTGGAAGGCACGCGCTGTTTTATAATGTTTTCAATAGTGTCGTAAAACATACGAAGCATTTCATTTACGTCAGCAGTGTTTTCAAACATTTTATCCCAGTCAATGTTGCTAATGTCTTGGCAAATGTTCTCATAATCGAGTTTAAAAAAATTTGGTCTTAAATTTTGATGATTGTAGGGAAGTCGGGTGTCTTTCTTTGCTTTTATTATGATTTCTATGGGTGGATGTAGAACGTCGACAATACTTAAGGGATTCTGAGCCAAGCTGACACTACAAAAAGGAAAATTAGTTAGTACGAGATCCAGTATTCGTCCAGAAACATTAACAATGTTATTAAGTTGCACCAGATTATAGACGTGTGTAAAATCTAACAACACATTACTTATACCAGGAGGAGAGTAACCATTATCCGACTCACTTACCAAGTCCCACTTTATGTTGCTTAAATTAAAATCACCAACAATACATGTATCGAAACCAGGGCGCTCTAGTACTACCCTACAACAGTTCAAAAATGACTCTAATGTTGTGCGCAACACAGGCGGTGGTAAATAGACTGCGCACAGAGCTATCTGACGAGTAGATTTCATAGAAGATACCTCAATAGTTATCCAGAGATCTTCACAGCAACTTTCCCAGTTAATCATGCGTTTCGACTTTATTGTCTTCAATACTGCTATCAATACCCCCCCTCCATCTTTTTTCCTACCATCCCTATCTCTTCTATAAACTATGTATCTATTATCAAACAGCTCCGTACTCAAGACACTATTATTTAACCATGTTTCAGTCAATATAACAATATCGTAGTTTTCTAAGGATAACTGACGACAGAAATTGTGTGTTTTCGACCTGAGGCCTCTCGTATTCTGATAATAAATATTAATTGATGTGAATTTTGACAAAATTAGAACACTACTTCTTGCAATATTATAATTATATATATGTGAGGACAAAATTAGAATAATTTATTCAAAGTATCTATGTTTCTAACTAAGATGTGATCAGATTCTTGACTTTTCCTCATAAAAATCCGGCCTCCTCTGACCCAGACGTACTGATAACCAAGTTCCTTGGCCTTTATCCTTGCAGCAGCGTGCAGTGCCTTATTTGACGGAGAAAGATGTTCAGTCACATAGATTGCGTTTTTAGGTCCAGCGTAGCTGAGATGACTGGTGTTCAGTTTGTTTTCTTTATTTTTCTTATTAAAATTTATAGTGGAAGCCAAGAATTGGTCCCGGAGTCGCGGTGAAGCAAACTGCACCACTATTGATCGCGGACGAGTATTATCAGGGTTGAGTTTGGCGACCCTAGTGCAATGCAAAATTTCTTTATCTTCCATAACACATCCAACCACTTTGGATAATTCAGACACAACATGAAACAGATTCTCCTGTTTCCTTTCAGGTAAGCATTGTATTTCGGCGTTGTTCGAACGTGTTTGCTGCTCCAATTGATCTAAACGAACTTTTAACACATCTATGTTATTTTTCATGTCTAAATTTTCCCTCTGCAATTCCTTCACAGCTTCCCTAGATGCAGCATGTTCTTTAAGCAAATCCTCATATTGGCTATTCATAAATTTCATCGATTTGTCCATGCCCGCAATCCTCCCTGATAGGCTGCAATTCTCTATTTAAGATGTTATTCATGTTGTCATTGAATTTAGATAGCATCAGCGACATTTCGGCCCTCAGTACTTCCTCGATAATTTCACGTACATCATGCCGCGATAGTGGATCTTCAGTCACCACTTGAGGAGGAGAGCCAAGAGCCTGTCTTTTATTACCCCTGGTGGTAGATATATTCCGAAGAGAACTGTTCTCAGTTTTATTTGTGGGAGATACGTTAGCCATTGTGGTACTTTTCCTTTTGTATTGCTGATTGCAGTTATATATATTATATATAAACTTAGAAGCAATATAGAAGCTTTAAAAATCTCAAAAAGCAAGCAAAATACAAAAAAAAAATACAAAAAGTAAATAAAAATGACAACAAAAAGAACTCATGTGCGGCCTGGGCTCGAACTCGCGTCACGCCGATCGTGGCAGTCTCAGTGACGCTTTGGCGCACCACGCCAAATATACGATGTAGAAACTGATGAAATAAGCAAGTATATTCGTGTCTTGTTATGTTGTGGGGTCCAAAGGTCAGTCTTTTGTTTGCACAAAACGGCCCAGTCACAAAAATTTAAAATTTTAACGTTTAGTTCTGCAACTTATAGCCCAAGAGCCCGTGAACCCCAGACCTACGTTATTTTATAAAGGCTGATAGTTTGTCAGCGGATGCTCCCAACACTGGTAAGAACGATGACCATTTATGGAGTTTGGGTTATGGTGGCTTTGGCAGGTAAACGGTACTAAAGATGCGTGAAATATAAGTTTACTTACGTCATAGTATAAAAGCTGATTTTTATATATAATACTCGGGTAATAAGTAAATGATGTTTCCTCATCAGCCAGACACTTATCATGGTGGCAACCCCTTGCCAGACACCCTTAATGTTCACGAAATTATAAGTTTGACTTACGTTATAGTGTAAAAGCTGATTTGTTTAAACAATACTTGGGTATATGTAGATAATGTTAATTAAGGTAATATGTAGATGATGTTTCCTCATTAGAATAGAATAGAATATCTTTATTTGCGTGAAATATGGTACATTGAGGTGTTAAAATTATAAAAGTTCAACATATTCCGCTTACTACTATTCAGCATGCAAATTGTTTTAAAACTAAGTTATTATAATAATAAAAATTACAAAGAGATTAATAGTTGTTATTGCCCGTACCTAATGAAAATATTAAACATTTAATAAAATATAACAAAAGGAGAACATTAAACGTTAATTAACCAAAATATGAAACAAGTAGATAAACATTTATAACAAAAATAACAAATATAAATAACATCAAGAGTAATAATAATAATTAACAATAATACACAAAAAATTAAAGTGTACCTACTGAAATTTATGTTGGTACTTACATCGTTAGGTACGATTGGGCTTATAAGTTAAAAATTCTCTTATATTGTAAAAAACATTGTCTGTTAACCATCTTTTAAGCCGGCTTTTATATAAATTAAATGGGAGTTCTCTAATCTGTTTAGGTATCTTGTTGTAGACTTTGACAGACATACTATAGCAGTTATTTTGGAACAACGTGCTCCTGCACCTTGTGACCGCTAGACGAGTAGGATCCCGTGAGAGAAATCTTTTATTTTCTGTGGCTTTTGTATAAAGGTCTGCGTGTTTTCTGACGAAAATTCCTACTTCAAGTATGTACAGATTGGTGAGAGTGAGTAACCCTAATTTTTTAAATAGAGGTCTACATGAGTCGAATGGCCGAACCCCACAGATGGCTCTCACACATTTCTTTTGTGAAATGAATACTCTTTTGGAGAAAGAAGAGTTACCCCATATGAGCAAACCATATCTGATGATAGACCCTACGTAGCCGTGATACGCTGTCATTGCAGTTTTTAAGCATGATAATTTTCTAAGTCTTTTTAATGCAAAAACGAATTTATTAAGATTGGAGCAGATGCGATTTGTGTGTGCTTTCCAATTACAATGTTCATCTAAGGTTATTCCTAGGAACTTAGTGTGGTCGACTTCTTCGATTTTGATATTATTATAGTGCAAGTCTATGGGTGTGGTGGAGGAGTTATAATAATTAGAGAATTGGAGAATTTTAGTTTTCGATATATTAGCTGTGAGGTTGTTGTCTTTTAGCCACTTCATTGTTGCATCTATAGCGTTTCTTAGGGAATCCTCGAACTTTATGTTAGGTTCGTCCGGTATGATAACCGATATATCGTCCGCAAATAGAATACATTGGTGTTTTGTTACTTGTGGTATATCGTTAATATATAAAAGGAATAAAAGAGGACCTAAGACACTCCCCTGAGGAACACCAGGACAGGACAGGTTAGGTTCGAAGGGGATGGCGGGGTCTACATACTAATTTTTATGGACACCTCGCACTTGATCAAAAATTAAATATGCTAAAATTGTTTACATTATAAAAAGCTGGAATATGGAAGCGGATTTCTCCTTAATGGTCAACTTAGAATCAAAACCCTGTACATGTACCTACGTAATATGTAATTGTAATCTAGAATGAGTTTCTGAGCTATTTTTACTGCTCTTTCGGTGGAAGGAAGACAAAAAATATCAAGCTTGATGGTGGCTACCGCGAATTCAAGAATTTGTTATAACTTTGTGAGCACTGTAAGAGACCCTTTTAGCTGGAGGCTCATATCGCCTCAAGATGCAGGTTTCACTTGGCTTAGTTCATTGTAGGTGATAAAGGGAAGGTCTGAAAAGACTGCTCATGCTTTCTGGACCTTTAAATTGGCGATATGAAATACAAATTTCCAAATGCAAAAAGGTAAAATGATTTTACACAATATTACAGACTTTCAAGAGCAGATAGCTCGAAAACTAAACAAAACCTGGAAACATTTATTGAATAAAACTTATGGGGAATTAATTCAGCTTTTATTTTTTTTCATATATATTATGCCGCTAGGACCCATGGTTTCCGACTTTCCGAGATATAAGCGAAAAACCAAAAAGTGGTACCTACGAACCCCTCCCTCCCCCTTAGCTCAAGGGCTAGGGATGGGGACTTTCGATATGTTCTCCTCATAACTAGTCGAAACAAAGTTGCGTAGTCAAAAATTGTGTTCCAAGACTTTCCCTCTATACCTTGTATTGAACATCAGTTGACTGGGCTATTTACAATGTTTGTCTGGCAAGGGGTTGGAACTACCAAAAGTGTCTGGCTAATGAGGAAACATCATCTACATATTATTACCCAAGTATTGTTTAAACAAATCAGCTTTTATACTATAACGTAAGTAAACTTATAATTTCGTGAACATTAAGGGTGTCTGGCAAGGGGTTGCCACCATGATAAGTGTCTGGCTGATGAGGAAACATCATCTACTTATTACCCGAGTATTATATATAAAAATCAGCTTTTATACTATGACGTAAGTAAACTTATATTTTACGCATCTTTAGTACCGTTTACCTGCCAAAGCCACCATAACCCAAACTCCATAAATGGTCATCGTTCTTACCAGTGTTGGGAGCATCCGCTGACAAACTATCAGCCTTTATAAAATAACGTAGGTCTGGGGTTCACGGGCTCTTGGGCTTAATTTCGATTTATCACTTCAAAACCACAACACTTAGTGCTTTTCTTCAACACTTTCGAGAGTACTATGTTCACTGATTGTTTTGGTGTAATCTTATAGCAGTAATAGTCACTTTTCAACACTTTTACATAATTAAAAAAGACGGAGCAAACGGATACACGTATGACTTGCAAAGTTGACGTACGAGAGTGATTATACCAACCAGCTATTCTAATCTCTATAGGAAATCTCATCGCTGTACTCTACGATGTGTTCGTCGACGAGGCGGCTTTTAGATCGTCCGATCCTGCAGTGCAATCAGTAGGCGTATTCACCACTCGAACAGATGCATTTTCCTCGGCAACATAGGCAAAGAATTTTCGAAATAGACTCTCATTTCCCAAGTAAATTATGGGGGAATAGTTTATTTACTAGCGAAATATAAATAAATATGTAACCTGGTTTTAGCCTTAGCTCGATCATCCGGTCTGTACACATTCCGGTATTGTACACAACAGGCATAGCCAAGTGTGGGTACTAACTCCTTGAACAAACAAACAATATTTAAGTACATTATACCTATACAGGGTTATTTGTGAAACGTTATTAGAAACAAAAAGGGGTTTTCATACAATATGGAATATTTTTCCGTTGTAAATGTTTGAAACACCAGACATTCAGATTTAACTTTTCACGCCTAAGCCACTGAATTGATTATCCTGAATTTTTGCATATTATATACCTACATATAATTATGTATGTTGTCAGTTGAGGTATAGAAACAAACAGTTACTGGAATTAAAAAAAAAACCGGCCAAGTGCGTGTCGGGCCACGCACAGTGTAGGGTTCCGTAGTTGCCCATCAAAATACTTATGCGAACTAACTAAACTGATTCGCTGAATTTAATTTTAAAAAGAAGATTTTTCAATATCGGTCCAGGAGTCTGAGAAATCGGGGAAAATATATAAAAAAAAGATAACGACGAATTTAGAACCTCCTCCTTTTTTTGAAGTTAGTTAAAAATAGTTGACGATAAAAACCTACCTATCCCTAAAAACATACCTATTAAAGCTGTAAAAATAAAGTTGACAAACTTACATTTGCAGTTGAAGAACATGTTCTCCGATACATTTTGTTTAAGAAAATATGTTATCCAAGTACAGTCAGGTTCAAAAATGAATTATCAACTTCTCAAACCAATAGACTGACGATTCACTTTGACTTACGACCTTTTGTTATAAGTTGTTTTATTACTATACATATCAAATCAACTTTTGATATAGTTCATAATTTCAACTGTTAATCTACAAGTAATGCTGGCGCAATGGTAATCGTGCTCGGATAGAACTTCTGCTCGTTCGATTGCGGAGGATCGAATCCCACTTTTTTTCCCAAATACTTTATTTAATTTAATTTTTAATAATTACTTTATTCTTTTTGTTATTTTTAATAATTTTTTTAGTAGGAATTTGATAATTAAAATTGATTTTTGTGTAACTACTAATATAAGTCATTGGTGTTGTGGGTCGTTCGTTATAATCACAGATATAGGTCTATCTATATCTATGGTTAAGTTTAATAAAGTTTTGTAGGTAGATCGTAGAAAAAAAAAAGTGAATTATTTCGATTTGTGCGGTAGGCTTAACTATGTTATCTCGTTTTGAGTCTCCTAATTGAACGTTGTTGATTCTTGGTTATTTTGTGTGACTATGTAAACAGCATATAAGTGTTACACTGTCCTGTGGTTTTGCAGTGAAATATTAACAATTGGATTTATATAAATATTGAGGGCGAACATTAAAGCCCTGCATAAATATGTGGATTAAACTTAAAACAAATATCAAATGAAACCAGACTAAGTGTGAGTATTAACATTTAAATTTTGATCATTCCACATGTTAATAATTATATTTTTATAAATAAGGTTCCCTATTCAAAAGTATTTGTTTAAAAGTAAAAAAGTGATTGATACTTAGTATGTGGTTTTAAAGTTTTTTCTTAGTAGTAAAATAGATCAACAGCTGTTTTTGCATAAATAATATAATAGTATTCTATGTTTTGTTCCAGTGACGAAATACTATGAGTCTGTGGGATGAGATATGGCATGATGATGAGATGAGTTGTTAAGAATAAACAGGGACGTCGGGGACGTCCGGGAATGGTGAATGAATACGAAGGAAAATGGTTTCCATATAACTAATTCAACACAAAATTAATAACCGTTCATCGTGTACTCAACATTGAAGGCATCAACGACTATCAACTAAAAACTGTTATGTTTAAAGGAATAAAAAAAAAACGTTAAGATTGTCTCGAGGACCTTTTATTGATATGAATTTTGTTTATTTATTGTAAATAGACTGAAAACGTAAACATCATTTGATAACTTATTATTCAAGGATTAAGAATTGAGGTATGGTTTCAAACATCTTTTCGTAAAGAAAACGATCCTTAAACTTACCTCGATAACTTGTAACAGGGTATTTTTTTATGTAGTTTGGATATTTTTTTCCGTGGTTCTATTTCAGAAGTAGAACTGGCGAGACGGAGTGGGAAGCGGTCGCCTCCTTCTGCGAAGCAGTAATGCTCGCGAAGGAGGAGGCGCGCCGCGAGCGAGAGAGGACAGAGTCCTCCCTCCGCCCCAACCGCGGTGTAGGACGCCCACGGCGACGGACGTCGCGAGACGATCTCCGGCCACCGTAGGCGCGGGCATGCGGGCAGCGAGTAAAGGGCAACTCGCTGCCCGACCAAGGACCATGCCCGGGTCGACGGCGCGTTGTGTCCCACGCGCGCCTCAAAGAGCGTCAGCATAATGACGGGGCCCCCCTCTCAGAGGGCCAAAGCCTGCCGGGGTCGCGGGATTATTCCCTTACCGTGACCCCGGAACATAACAGGCTATGAAGGACACCGTGGATTTTAGTCAGTAGAAGTCTGACAGTCCCTCCCGCCCTGCCCGGGGTTGGAGGACTCATTTGATGATTTTACCACGCTAAAAAAAAAAAAAAAAAAAATTTCAGAAGTAGAACACATTTCCATAATATAACTTTATTTCACTAAATCGAATTTGGTGAAACTGAAGAAACTTACACCGCGGTACTGGAACGCAAAGGGCAACTGGCCATTTGCGTTCCAGGGCCGCTATGCCCCGTTACTGTTACAAAATAATCGCCTTTTAGCATAGCAGCCCTGGAGCGCAAAGGGCCAGTTGCCCTTTGCGTTCCAGTACCGCGGTGACAAAAAATTTTTGTTATTGAGCATAACAAGTTTCTTCAGTTTCACCAAATTCAATTTAGTGAAAAAAAGTTATATTATGGAAATGTGTCTTGAGCGTAAAGGTCAATTGGCCCTTTGCATTCCAGGGCCTAAGATAATCTTTCTGAGTCAGAATAACCCAAGTCACGAGCTCACTTCGCTCGTTCTTGCGGACCTGGAAGGCAAAAGGCAACTGTTTTGTGTTCCAGGGCCTACCTAACATGTCCGAGTCGGGATGACCCAAATAGCGAGCTCGCCTTCCTCGGTTTTGCGGCACTGGAACGCAAAAAGGCAATTGGCCCTTTGCGTTTCATGGCCGCGGTGCCTTGGTACTGTTTCCAAATGAACGGCTTTAATAATGATAACTTTGTTAAAAATGTCCGCAATGTATAAAAATACCCTGTAATTGCTAATTAGCTTATAATAATACGTAAGTTACACTTATTGTTAAAACCACTTATTTTAATTTGAAGAGAATAATAATGTTTTTATTTTGAATTTTTAAATTTTCTTATTTATAGTTTTATATTACTTATATTAATTTTAATAATTTCATAATTTTGTTTAATAAAATAATAATTTTGTTTAATAATTTTGTTAAAAAAATGCATCTTTGATTTTCGACATCTATTTCACATTATATCCAGGTCGAGTAATAATATTCATAATTTTAGCAGTTTTATAACTTTAAACATAGAATTATAATAATTTCAACTAAAATATATTATAGTAGTTTATGTAACTGGTACATAATGAGGGGTATTATACACGAGTGTGAGTTTAAAAAACGAGCGAAGCGAGTATTTTAATAGTATCACACGAGTGGTATAATACCTAGTTATGTACAGTTTCATACACTACTTTATCTACTCTCATTGAATACGAACATACAAAATAAAAGATAAAAATTAAATAACTCTAAATTATTCATCCACCGAAATACAAACGTCAAAATTCCAACATTCCTATTTAAAGCGCGCGCAGCCACAGATAGAAAATGAAATAGATGTATCTATGGTCAGTGATCTGTATCATAATGAAAAAAAATTAAATTATAACATTGTTTTGTTAGAAAAACAGTGTTATAATTTAATTTTTTAATATCATTACGATACTCTATGGTATAAAGTATGTCATTATAAACTCGTTTTGAGTTTTGTATTTCGAATTTTACGATATGAGAGTAGATAAACATTGTTATTACATGTTTTTTTTTTATTATAAACCCTGTAGGTAATAAATTATCATCATTAGTAAAAATTGAAAACGAAATAAAATGACAATAAGTAGTACTAGACTAACGAAACGAGTAAAAATATTTGACTAACAAAAACAGATGGTGACCATTGCATTGCTTTCATTAGTGATGATCTAACAATATGATTGTGCATTTGTGCCGATAGCGTGGGTTCACAATCAATGAAGTTTGAGTTCGAATCTTAACTTTTGAAATGTCAGTTGATTTTATGATAATATTTTTAATAAATAACTTATTTATTTTTATTTTGTTTTAACGCTTATTTATTTTTATATAAGTTATATATTAGTTATTGAATTAAGTATTATTTTTGTGTTTTTATTAATTTTTGCTTGCATTTTGAGAATATTTAACAATACCGTTATAATTATATTAAATCACACGACACTAACCAACAAATACAAGAAAAAACACACGGAAATTCCAAACAAACGCTATAAAATTTGTGTGTTAAAAATTATAATAATTTTTAACAATCGAGTAAAAACCCACAAAAAGTCTGTCAACTGCTGCGTGATATTTGAACTCGCACCTCTTTCGACTAACGCATTTATGTCCTAAATGCCAAAACCACTGAGCCAACTGGACTCATATTTAGACGTTGAAATTATGAACTTAATAGTTGAAGGATTATTGTGTATCTCGAAAGTAGAAGGTCATAAGTCACACTAAACGTTAAGCAATTTCTTTGATAGCGTACGCATGGAATTTTGATCGCTACTGTACATTTTATAAGTTGGTCGACTATTACTCGTAAAGTTGTAAAGCCTACTTAGTCATTATAATTTTCCTTAAAATTTCGGTATATATACTACTATTGTGAATTTTTTCACACCCCCAACCATAACCGTTTAGCTGGTAGAGGGGGGGGGACACTCGAGTCGAGCAAAATTTAGCAATTTAAAGCTTAATATTTCACAAACGAATTTTTTTATCAAAAAATTGTTTTTGTTTTTTTGTTTTTGAAACTATCAATATTTTTTAAAGACCTATTTAATGATACCCCACACTAAGGGGTACGCGAGAAAAAAAAAACATCCCCACTTTACGTGTACAGGAGGTACCCTAAAAAAAATATTTTACGAGATTTTATTTTACCACTTTTTCGGCACAACAAATCCGTATATTTACACCAAATTACAGCTCTCTAGTACTGAGCATCTCTGAGCTAAACTGCGGACAGACGGACGGACGGACGGACGGACATGGCGAAACTATAAGGGTTCCTTGTTGACTACGGAACCCTAAAAAGGTAATGTTCGAATTCCAAATTAACATGCACGAAGTCGAGTGCAAAAGCTATCTATCTATAGTATTTATAACGAGTACACTTTTGTTTACTCCTTTTTGGAATAACATCGTGAAAGTTTTGTTTAAGTAAAAATAAAGTTATTAATGTGTTTTTTTTTTGGGTTCTGGAGTTACAAATATAAAAGAAGAATCCGTATCCGATCACTTTATTGTTTCCGCGTTTTTATGTCAAGACCCTTTTTCTAGGGAACGCGGGGGCGCAGGACGTAAGGTTTCGAATTGGAAGTTGCCACAGTTCTTTCATTCTTCTATGGCTCGCAAGAATATACGAGTTCTTTCGAATTTGTGTAACTCAATTTTAAATATAATTACTTTGCCTCTTTCTATCTTGTACGTTTTGGCGTGTTTTAATTACAATTTATGGTAATTACATAAATCTAGTGTAGTTACTCATTGATAAGTATTATAAAACATAAATCGCAGCAAATATTAGATACATAGTTGAAAATAAATACATTGTTTTAAAAAAAAAACCAGGAATTCTAATAATTGAAAATAAAATAAGTTTACATTTTGGAGTCAGAAAAAATAACATGATTGGTTCAAAAATAACCCATACAGGCACATTGCGACTACACCTAATCGGAAATGTAGCTCAGAAATACTACACAAGGTCGAAAAAATATCTTGATGTGTTATATGAATGTTTATTCTCCTGTGTATTATGTGGTCTTATTGTTCAGACGTTTTGACCAATTCATTACCATTTCTAATTATTTACGCGTGTCTGCATATTGTTTGCCTTTTGTTCTACTTTTAAATAGACTTGCGCGGTTTTGGTTTTTACATATATACCTCGGTCATTTGGCTTAAATCTGTGCTTTGGGGAACTTGCATAAGTAGTCGTAGTGTTATGTGAGCTTTGAAAAAGGTTCATATTTGTTTTAACAATAAGTACGTTTAAAAAATAGTCTGCCCGGCTGTTTGATTTTATTGGTTAGCTGTAAAACTGTATTTTTCAGGCGTTTGTCATCGGATTTCTTTTACAGATATTGGCAAAAGGTGCCTTGAAGTTAGTAACTTGAAGACTAACACAACAGACTGTGATAACGAGGCATATCATTAAGCGTGAGTGGAGGGTAGCAGGCAGTAGGGCATGGTAGGGCACGCAACGCATGTGGCCAGGACGGTGCCGACGCATCTGGTGACGAGGGGGGCGCGGCGGGGGCTAAAATTAGTACCGGAGCGCCACGTGCGCTACGAACGAGCATCAGTCCGCGCTCAACCACCACGTCGAACGGTCGCTCCCGCACACTCACCAGTGTTTACAACTGTAACTTAACCTACACACTCGTGCGACCCGTAAACTGGTAGACCGCGACAGCGGCGGCAGTGACAGTGTTAGCAGAGTGCAACGGTGGCCGGCGCGACGGAGGCTGTGCAAGGCATGTTGATGGCGGGCGCTCTGCCGGCCGAGCCCGAGGGGCTGCTGGCTCTGGGCGCGCTGCCAGGCCAGAAAGACACAACCTGGACCAAACTCTTCGTAGGAGGACTCCCATACCACACGACCGACAAGAGCCTCAGAGAGCACTTCGCGGTCTACGGCGACATCGAGGAGGCAGTCGTCATCACAGACAGACAGACCAGCAAAAGCAGAGGATATGGCTTTGTGAGTATTTTTAACCAATAATTGCGTATTTGACTATGATTTTACAGACGCCGTCTGAAACTAACAACGTAGCTTATTTTCATGAAACGAAAGCAATATGCGAACCTGAATTGACACGTAAACTTTGAATGCTCGTGCGCAGTCGACTCGTGTCGCTGAAATGAAACAGCGACCGTATCGCACAGTTAGCGCGTTATCGCACCTCATTGCTACCTACAATATACCTAACCCACCGGTGGCTAAGTACATAGGTACATGTATACATACGAAGTGTATCGCGAAATTACATCAAACACGGAAGCTGTTTCACGCAGGTATAAATGTCAAACAATGCAGGCACCTACTGAAAATAGAGGGCGCGATGCGCAATGCTTTTAAGATGCATCATCATCGAACGATTTTCGCTTCAGGGCGGCGTAGCGTCACATCGGGAAAAACATTTTCATTGCCAAAATTAGACTTGTCGATGTCATGGTCACGTGAACTGAATATAATACAATAATGTAAAATTTCTTAATGATGCATCGACACTCCTTGGCGAATGATTGTATGAAGAATGAATTGGCTACGCGGTACAATTCGATGATATCTTCCCAAGTTATTGGCTATTTCGATAATACAATTATTTCTAAACAACAGATGCAGTAAATGGCGTTTTTTTTTCAATGCAGCCAGTTAAATGTAATAAAGTTTGAAGCTTTTTGTTCGATGCAGCGTGGGGCTCGTGGGAAATGAATCACAACCCCATTTTCAATTCGTACTAGGGGTGGTTGGACCCTGAGGGAGCTCGACGCGTAGCACCCTCGCTGTGACATCCAAATAGCTGTAATAATCGCAATTCATCGTTCGTAACACTTCACTATGTGCTATAAACTAAAATTTCACTTTCAAAAGTCGTCCATAAACTTAATAGTATACAGGTAATAACTTTGTTTCGACGAAATTATTAGTGTTTTGCAATGTAATTGGTTTGTATGAGAAACTAGGTATAAAGATTGATTTCAGAACGGATTTATGACCTTTGAATTAAGATTGACAAATAATTGGTTGGCAGTTGAACATAAATAAATAAAATTTACCAGCTGTAGATCAGGTTAGGCGCCAAAAATAAAATAAAATCTCAAATCGGACGTTGAATACAATTTTGACAGGTCGCATCTTCTCAAGCTAATTTCAAAACTGTAGGGACACAAACACACATGTAAAAAAGTTTGCGATCACTTAGAAAAACCTTTTTTTGTTACGGTAGATTATAATGTATTATGATTTCTCTTTCTTTTTATACTTTTTTTTAAAGTAATGATTTAGAATATAAAACAATACTATTCCTTTTCCAAAAAAATCGGCTTATGGTTTTCACAGTAAGAGTTGGCTCGGACCGAGTGCACTCGGATGTCTACTCGGATGCTACTCGTATCATGTAAACACGTAATCCGAGCGCACTCGGACGCCAACGTCTAATCCGAGTAGACTCGGACTCTGCTCTATTTTTCGAGCTCACTCGGATCATTTGAATGTACTCTGTGGATCATTTTTATGTAAACATTAGGGCGACATAACCACTATCCGTGTACACTCGTACGAAGCTGACTCGTACGAGTGCACTCGATCCGAGCCAACTCTTACTGTGAAAACCCGGCTTTATACTAGTGATCACAAACTTTTTTTGATGTGTGTTTATGTCCCTACAGTTTTGAAATTAGCTTGAGAAGATGCGAACTGTCAAAATTGTATTCGTCGTCAGATTTGAGATTTTATTTTGTTTTGGCGCCTAACCTGATCTAAGTACATCTGGTTAATTATTTTTATGACCAACTGCCAACCATTAATGACATAATAGTTCCTTTTGGAGTTATCACTTTAAAACTCGTCTTTGGTGCAAGTCCCTTTGCTCCACATAGCCATTGGGTCGGAGCCGCAGCCGGTTCCAGGCGGGACGTGCCGAAGTACTTTCACTAAACAAAAGACTGTCATCCGATAGCGTACAGGCTCAACTAACATCTAACAACGACGAAAACAATAAAACGCGATAGATGGTGAGAAAAAAAAACTATTTAACGAACACCTTCAAAGCTTAAATTGCCTTTATGCCAGTAATTGAATTACAAAAAACTAAAGAGTTTTTGTTTTAAAATTGTATGTGGGAGGAACGGGTTAACAATTTTAATTGTCATGTTCTGTCGTTAATTCCTAAGTAGGTGCTTATCAAGAAGAAAGATCTGCGGAATCAAAATATTATTTCAAAGTAATGCTTCCAAATCAGATTCTGAGGAAGTACCTAATCAGTAAACTTTACAAAGATACGGATAACAATGTTTAACGACGTGATTATGTCTAACAACTGCAATCTTTATCGCTTAATCGGCCTACGATACAAAAAAGGTTTATAAGTTAGTAATGAGTAGTTTTTATAGATCAGAATTTTAATTTGTAAAGAACTGAAAAACGTAAACGTCAAAGAAAATGAGAAATTAATTTCAGAATGCGTTTGCACAATTTTTGAGTTCAAGATACGAATGAAAAACCTGTCCGCTTACTAGGATATTTTAAAAAGGAAGCAAACTAATTAATTGATTAAACTTGTCAATTACAGTATGAGGATTACATTCGATTGTTTAAACGCCGCTTCCTCTGTCGCTGTCATTCCTTTAAATTACTCTTACTTTTGTCGCTTTTTTGAAAGTAAATTTTTTGGTCTTCAGAATGAATAAAAAGTTTTCTGTAGAAAGAAAAAATTGAATTTCGTGGATTTATTCTTTCCACGGAAAATCTTTGCAATTCGTGACGCTGGCGTTAATGCGTATACCTAATATAAAAATAATTGAATATTACTAGTTGCTTTTTTAGGGATCGTGCCAAATTTCATTCAAATGCGTTTAATGCTTTTTGCGTGAAAGAGTAAACAAACATCCTTACGTCCTCACAAACTTTCACGCAATCATTGATGATGCACATTTTGCAAGTTCCCATCTTCGCGGTCACAACAAGGTCTTATAATAAATGTTTGCCAGTTTTTTTGGCATTAAATGCTATTTATATAATTGAGAAATCATAAGTTCAAGGTAAAACCATTTCGAAGACTAGTTGTGGGTAAAAAATACTATATCATTATTGATTATGAACAAACAACTGCATTTTTTATTAGGGTTCCGTAGTCAACAAGGAACCCTTATAGTTTCGCCATGTCCGTCCGTCCGTCCGTCCGTCCGTCTGTCCGCAGCATAGCTCAGAGACGCCCAGTACTAGAAAGCTGTAATTTGGTGTAAATATATGGATTTGTTGTGCCGAAAAAGTGGTAAAATAAAATCTCGTAAAATATTTTTTTTTAGGGTACCTCCTGTACACGTAAAGTGGGGACGTTTTTTTTTTTTCTCGCGTACCCCTTTGTGTGGGGTATCATTAAATAGGTCTTTAAAAAATATTGATAGTTTTCATTAACAATTTTTTGATAAAAAGATTCGTTTGTGAAATATTAAGCTTTAAAGTGCAAATTTTTGCTCGACTCGAGTGTCCCCCCCCTCTACCAGCTAAACGGTTATGTTTGGGGGTGTGAAAAAATTCAGAATAGTAGCATATATAACGAAGTTTAAAAGAAAATTATCATGACTAAGTAGGCTTTACAAGTTTACGAGTAATAGTCGACCAACTTATAAAACGTACTTGGATAACATATTTTCCTAAACAAAATGTATCGGAGAACATGTGCTTCAACTGCAAATGTAAGTTTGTCAACTTTATTTTTACAGCAATAATAGGTGGGTATGTTTTGGGGATAGGTAGGTTTTTATTGTCAACTATTTTTAACTAAATTCAAAAAAAGGATGAGGTTCTCAATTCGTCGTAATCTTTTTTTTTTAAAGTATTTTCCCCGATTTGTCAAAGACGCCTGGACCGATTTTGAAAATTCTTCTTTTTAAAATTAAATACAGCGAATCAGTTTAGTCCGTTCGCATAAGTATTTTGATGGGCAACTACGGAACCCTACACTGTGCGTGGCCCGACACGCACTTGGCCGGTTTTTTAGTGCTAGTTGTTCCCCGTGCACGTGGTTTCACCCTCTTAGATCCTAGTGTACAGTGATATTATATAGCCTATAGCCTTCCTCAAAAAAAGACTATACAAAACAAAAATATTTTTTTTTATTTCGAACAATTATTCCTGAGATTAGCACGTTCAACCAAACAAACTTTTCAGCTTCATAATATATTAAAAATATAGAATAGATTTTCACAAAGTTCTACATTTTTTAAATAACTGCACTCTTTTTCTCATTCATGAGGTTGCGAGTTCAAATCCATGGAAGTATGTACAGACGCCAGCAGGTCAACCGACCAGGAATCTGTCATATTTTACCAATCGAATATTAACCTTCCACTATTGTGACAAGGTTGAAAATCTATCAAAGAAATCTGACAGGTTGTGGTAGCTGGATGTGCTGGCGTCTGCACATACATAACAAATCTTCATATCATATACAACGTGTAACGGTAAATGCGCAAAACCTCTCGTGGGGTAACTCAGCCCATTACTGAACAATTTTTGTTCTAAGACTTTCGGAAAAAAAATGGTTTTTGATACTGATGGGCCCGATCAATTTCTCATCTTGTTAGTAAAAACCATTTTTAACCGACTTCAAAAAAAAAAGTAGGTTCTCAGTTCGACCTGTATGTATGTATGTATGTATGTTTGTCCGCGATTATCTCGCGTTTGGCTGAACGGATTTTGATGCAGTTTTCAGGAAAGTGTTCATTACATTCTGGAGAAGGTTTTAGTATATAACACTAATAGATATCCCGTGACGTTGCCCGCGTGTATCCGATTTGCTTACTTGGATCGTAGATTTTAAGGGACGATTGCATGTTTGTCCGCAATTATCTCGCGTATGGCTGAACGGATTTTAATGCAGTTTTCAGGAAAGTGTTCATTACATTCTGGAGAAGGTTTTAGTATATAACACTAATAGATATCCCGTGACGTTGCCCGCGTGTATCCGATTTGCTTACTTGGATCGTAGATTTTAAGGGACGATTGCATGTTTGTCCGCAATTATCTCGCGTTTGGCTGAACCGATTTTGATACAGTTTTCAGAAAAGTATTTGTTACATTCTGGGGAAGGTTTTAGTATATAACAATAATGGATACCTCGTGAAGTTGCTCACATAGATCCATTTTGCTTAATAGGGTTGTAGATTTTCAAAGACGCCGATTTTATGAAGATTTTTGTTGATTATCTCAACTAAAAAGGGAAAAATAAAAAACTTTTTTAAAAAAAGGGAACCGACTTCAAAACTAAACACAAAAAAACAATAAAATAACTTTTCTTTCGGAAGTCGGTGGCCATAGGTCAATGAAATAAAAAAAAAACAAAGCCACCGACTTCCGAAAGAAAAGTTATTTTATTGTTTTTTTGTGTTTAGTTTTGAAGTCGGTTCCCTTTTTAACCGACTTCAAAAAAAAAAGTAGGTTCTCAGTTCGACCTGTATGTATGTATGTATGTATGTATGTTTGTATGTATGTATGTATGTATGTATGTTTGTCCGCGATTATCTCGCGTTTGGCTGAACGGATTTTGATGCAGTTTTCAGTAAAGTGTTCATTACATTCTGGAGAAGGTTTTAATATATAACACTAATAGATATCCCGCGACGTTGCCCGCATGGATCCGATTTGCTTACTTGGGTCGTAGATTTTAAGGGACGATTGGATGTTTGTCCGCAATTATCTCGCGTTTGGCTGAACGGATTTTGATGCAGTTTTCAGGAAAGTGTTCATTACATTCTGGAAAAGGTTTTAGTATATAACACTAATAGATATCCCGTGACGTTGCCCGCATGGATCCGGTTTGCTTACTTGGATCGTAGATTTTAAGGGACGATTGCATGTTTGTCCGCAATTATCTCGCGTTTGGCTGAACCAATTTTGATACAGTTTTCAGAAAAGTATTTTTTTACATTCTGGGGAAGGTTTTAATATATAACAATAATGGATATCTCGTGAATTTGCTCACATAGATCCGTTTTGCTTAATAGGATTGTAGATTTTCAAAGACGCCGATTTTATGAAGATTTTTTTTGATTATCTCAACTAAAAAGGGAAAAATAAAAAACTTTTTAATAAAAAAGGGAACCGACTTCAAAACTAAACACAAAAAAACTATAAAATAACTTTTCTTTCAGAAGTCGGTGGCCATAGTCAATGAAATAAAAAAAAACAAAGCCACAGACTTCCGAAAGAAAAGTTATTTTATAGTTTTTTTGTGTTTAGTTTTGAAGTCGGTTCCCTTTTTTATTAAAAAGTTTTTTAAAAAAAGTTTTTTATAGGTATATTTTTTTCCAAAAGTCTTGGAACAAACATTGTTCAGTAACATGGGCTGAGTTACCCCACGAGAGGTTTTGCGCATTTAACGTTACACGTTGTATAAACCAACTAGTCAAATGGTCAGAAAGTCTGACAACCAGCATTGTTAAGGGTATCGTACACAGTTTCTGGGCTGTTGCTCCATGTAAAATACTAGTATTCAACTCCACCCAGTTACACTGGAAACCGACCCAAAACAGGAAAAAAGAGTAGGATATTGAGTTTGATAAAATCTTTACTTTATCAAGTGTTTTATCTTTGATTTAATAATGAAGATATCACCAATGGTGAAATTAATTCTTTATTTATTTGTGATGAAAGTTTGTTACCACGACCTAGACAGTAGATAAAGAAAATGTATTTTAATTTGCTAAATACGTAGTATATACATTATCAAAACTAAGAAATAATAATAAAACTACATAAACTCTAATTGACCACGAAAACATTAATTTCAATACACCAAAACATGTAAGTATAATAAGTTCAAAAAACGTAAACCATTCACTGAATTTGCAATCACAAAAACTGCATTATGTAGAATGACATAATTTTTTTTTGTTTGTACATAAAATTACTAATAACTCAATAAATTATTAAAGTTGGAAGACAGTAACAAGTGGCCATTTAACTTTATTAAAAAGTATCGTACGGAGTGGTTGATATGGGCGGATCATGGACACGCCTCCTGTGGCTACGGGCTACGTCGTAGACGGTTCAAAGTGCTACATTGTTGAAGAAAAGCGTGCAAACTTCTTTAAGTTTTCCTTTTCCTTTTTCCTGAAAACGTGACTTTGTGTGGAAATCAGTAGGTTTTATGTTGAATTTTCTTATTACATAATGTACAAAAAAGTTTTTGGCTCTGAAAAATTATATAATTTAATAATAAAGTACCCATATTATCATTCCATGGTCAAATTTACTTCCAGTTGGTGATGTTTTCATTTGAATAAAAATTAACTGTACATCTGTGTAAATTAACATAATTTTTGAATGTCTAGAACTGTTGAAAAGATTACAATGTGGAGCGAATTGTTTTATATGTAGGTACATGATTGATAATACTTAAAGTAATTTTTCTCAAAACACATAAAATACATGTACATGTGTTTACATTTTTGGTAATTAAATGGCAACAAAAGGTGACTTGTAAATACATGAAAGAAAATTAAGGTTAAGTTGCGTCTAAACGGGAAATATTTTTATTGCAATAATTGGCTACAACATCTGGTCGTCAAAAACATTTTAATGTAGGTAGTATATCTCGGCAATATCTCTGAACCAGCATGGCTCATACGTTTTTTCTTACGGTTAGACCAAAAATCTGTGGCTGTACCGGCCGGAATACACCAAAACATTGTCTTAGATTGCATAGTCTGGCTGCAATTGTTCGAAATATTGCAGCCATAGACTGTGGTAAAGGAGTTGCCCGTTTAGACGCACCTTTACACTCATAGAATACGGAATCGTACTGACAGCAGCGGCCACTGAGGCGTCTGTGTCAGGTCCAGCTAAATCACAGTTGTACTGTCATTCTTATAACGAAGGTCAAAACAAATATTTTACTCTGTTGCGGGAATCTAACTTGTATCTTGTAGACGAAATTAAAATAATGACCGTGTCTTTATCTAGACAATGGAGTGTTATTTATTTACGTTTCCGCGATTGTGGGGAATATGTCACTATGGAGCCGATATTCGACCTCAATAGTGCATTTTTAGTTTACAATGCGCTTTTTTGTTTTTGCCGTAAACTGCTCTACATATTGAAATAATATTGGTATATGCTACCGAAGGTTGTGGAGCCCGCAGACTAGTTCGATTATTCCGATCGATATCTTCGCTGGATAACTTACTTTACTTCATTTTACTGTTTCACGTGTTTCGCAGTATCGGGTCGGTTTTATTCGGCACGGAAAATAACAAAATATCTATTTGATTTTTTGTTATACCGAACCAAGGCCAGCTTACTTAACCAAGTGTTAGGACTTCTAAGCTATTTAAGGGGACTTATAATTAAGTCCTCAACAGTAAAAACACGGTGACATCTATAGAGTACCTAAGAGAAGAACTAAAAAAAAGGTTGCACTCCAGGAGTGCCGGTAGAAGTGAAAACTTTTTTGTTACTATGTTTTATTTTAAAACTGGAGTAGTACAGATATGAAATTAACTAATTTGAATGACGTCTTACTCATTTTCGATCAGGGTCACGTGACCCTGACGCGAGTTTTAAATTTTTTACCCATTACAGAAAAAGTGTACAACGCCGCTAAAGAAGTTTTCACTTCAAAAACAAAATCCGGTATCGTGAATTATATTTCTTTGAGATTTAAGAAATTATAGTAAACAAAACCCCAAAACATCTTTCGGAGGGATGTTTTGGGGAGCTATAATCATCATCTGTGTTCTAGGTGGAGCGGAAGGGACTGTCAGACTCTTATTGACTAAAAATCCTCCGTGATCCTTTAGTAGTCCTTTTTCGGTTCAGAATATTATGGTATCTAACTAATTGTTTAGACAGTTCTACAACCTCGGCAGGCGCCTGGCCGTAAGCCCAACTGGCACAGAACTTGCTATAATCATCAATTTTTTGTTTTAACTCGGTCGAATTATCAAATGAGTCCTCCCACCCTGAGTGGAGCGGAAGGGACTGTCAAACTGCCACTGACTGAAAACCTACCCTGTTCCTTTAGTTACCTCTTAAGTCTGTAAGAGCTACTATGAGCTTGGAACGCAAAGAATAACTAAAGAAACAGGATTGAAATGTCCAGCGAAATGACATCTTTTTATTACTGGTAAAATCGTCCAATGAGTCCTCCCACCCAGGGCAGTACGGGAGGGACTGTCAGACTTGTACTGACTAAAATCCACGGTGTCCTTCAATAGCTCTTAACGTTACGGAGCCACGGTAACTTGATAAGAATGGTCCCGTGACCCCGGTACATGGACAGTGGACACGTTGCGCTAACACTCAAGTATTAAATTAAGGCTTCAAAGACGATGGCGGAAAAGTGAAAAATTTAAATAAGAACACTGTGCATTCTTGTCGTGTTTCAAGTAATGCATGACGCTCAAATAATTATGCAAGTACCAACAGTTGATAAGTCGAACCGAGTAACGTTTAATGGATAAGTTAATATTGTACCTGTTTTAATGTTTGGCAATGAATATTTTTACTATTGAATTGAGACTGAATTTACTGCATTTTTTTTTGAAACTGAATGTACTTACTTACAGCAAAACAAGTAGTCAAATTAAAATGTTTTTCTTAACACTAAGTTCTAATTGCTTTTACATCTAATTTTTTTTTGTAGATTTTCGAGTAGTTTATTACTTGTTTTGTAGATATTCAAGATCTACATTTTATTTCTTTTCAAAATCAAACTGAGAATTTTCACTTACACAAAATTTCTACGATGAAACTACGTTAGCTGCGTGTAGTGTAGGTCATTTTTGTGTGAAATCTAGTCTATTTTAATTTGTTGATCAGGGCCTACTAGTCGTAATTCCACGAAAACGGTTGCTCACAGACGCTTTGTTTTGAAAACCGTTCTATTTACGAGCTACAGTATCTTTTACAATTATAATCTATTGCAGGAATTTTGCTATGGAAATGTTCATCATCTGAAAATTCAGGCTTTCTGTATCTACATTATAACTTAATTCATCTTTACACGTGGGTACCCTTTTCATTGGCCGTTTCAGCTGTATAGGAACGCAATGCTTATAAAAACTGATGATCAAATCAAATGTGTGTGTGTGTCTAATCGTTTTCATTTTAAGAACACGTCCAATAACAATACGACACGTGTTTTGCTGTGCTGAATAAAGCGAAGAATTTGAAATAGTTGCTCAGGAGTTAAAGATCAGTCCGGCAGAACAAACACACAGCCAATCAACTAACTGCCAGTTAGCCGAACGCTGATAGTATTTGTTATCGCACACCGCGCCTAACTACGATTTGTTCGCATTACCAACGGCAACGTTATAAAGTCTGCACCTAACTAACCGATTCACTTATTTAATTTATACTTGTTCCTCCATACCGGGGAAATTTACATACAATACCCGCTGAAGTTCAGACTTCGCTGAGTATTTCTGACATATGTGTGATTACGAGTATAGTACCTACAAACAAATAACCTGCTTTTTAAGTGTTTTTTGTGTCAAAGGATCTTCTTCACGAAGTGATGAATGACAACATATATTTGAATTAATTTCAACGGTATTATCATCTCTTAGGCAACAGACGGAAACCCAAAAAAAAGTTAAATTCATTTGAATTTTCAATTATTCCAGGCTTCCGATATCTGGAGGTCATCAAGCATTTGCTTAGACCAACGATCCAATTTAATTTGAACCCTCGGCTTTATATTGTGTGGTGTACACTATTCAAACCTTAAACTAAAGTGGGGGACAAGGAAGGTCAATACGATCTGGTCGATTGAATAGTAGAACCGATGAGGTGGCGACCCGCGGATCACGCATGCATTACAATAGGTAATGCTGGCTCGACGTCATCCTCAGACGTATTTGTTAGTAAAATGGATTCAGTATAGAACTACATTTAAAAGGCAGGTTTAAAATGGATATTTGTTTACAGGTAATAATGGGTGACCGAGCGGCGGCAGAGAGAGCGTGCAAGGACCCGAATCCTATCATAGATGGGAGGAAAGCAAACGTGAATCTCGCCATCCTCGGAGCCAAGCCCAGAGGGAACCTGGCGCCAGGTTAGTGACACGCTTGCCTTATCGATATTAAAGATAAGTAACAGCCGGCTACGGGAAATAGGTCGACATAGAAAAGGCAGCTGGTATTGTTAACAAGCCATTTCAGAACGTAATCATTTCACGTGTAAATGTAGTATTTTGTATAAAATTTTGTTATGCGTTGCAACTTAAATAATTTCAGCGCCTCTAGCCCACCAAGTGTGTATGTAAAGCCTAAAATTATAACGCATTCTCTAATTAGTTAATAGCAACGAACAAAATAATAACAGTATAAATATTTACTCTAGAGTTTAAACGAAAAACAATTGGGCAAATCTAAATATGACCAACCGATATACCTACTTATGAAAAGAACAGGAAATTGCGGTCAACAGTTCAAATATTAAATAAATTATAATGAGTGCAAGAACATTGGGTACTTTCGTGTCACTATTAGTTTAAAAGTTTATCCCATTCCATTGGTCGAAGGAAAAGAAACCGTTGCTATACGGTATTGTCAAATAAAAAAATACCATGTTGTTGCCATTGTCATGTAAAATTGACCTAAGTACCCAGTTTTTGGGGTAGATTTGAAAGGATCGTCAACTGGTTTACAAAGACACGGTACAACGAAGAATAATAACTGATCATCTTCATGGGTTGTTATACCAACGATTAGGGTTGTTTAACCTCAAGATCTAAAGGGTTGTGGTCTCTTAGGGTTGTTTAACCTCAAGATCTCCGGAGCGGAGCAAAGCTTATCAACGCTCAGCTGTTTGTAAAAGGAGCATTTTTTTTTCGTCAAACGTACACATGATTCTTTTTTGTGCTTTGCCTTCGTTTTCGAAGCCAGCGTGTTGTCAACGGACAAAAAAATGGTGAGATCGCGTCGTGTGTGTTACAATGCCTTCGTGGGGGTCAGTTGTACATGTGTGTGCTACCGCATTACAATTTATAATATTGTTATAAACGTCTGTATAAAAATTTTAGAATAAAAAATAATGCTAACTATTCAAATGTAGGTATAAGGTGATTAAATTTTATAGCTAAAAAAGTAGTAACTCTAATTAAAAACTACTTTGCGGGGAATCTCCGACATGTTTCCGAAAAATTGGAATAGGTAACTTACCTATAAGATATTTATTCAGTAGTGATCATCAATAATGATGATCCTTTTGGATATCCCAACCGATTGCCAATATTAGTGGCAGTATGACTTTTTCGACCACATTCTTCATTAGTCGGACTCAGTACCTGTATCATTTGCCCCCTATCTAGCCAAGTCTGTCACATACTTCATCCATAGTTTCTTCAGTTAATCTTCTCTCATCCACATTAACCACACTCGAAACATTCCTCGGGACATGCTCACTACCGACCTTTTGCTCAGAAGTATATAAAAGCAAAATATAATATTTTTTATTTATTTAACGATAGGTTCGCGCTTGACCACCATGTCGCCTGGTGATAAGCGATGATGGTCGATGGTGAAGCACGCTTGCCTAGAAGTAATCTATTCACTCTTGATTTGAAAACCCCAAGGTTATATGTACTTAGCTACCAGTAAACACATACCCCGGCAGAGAATTAACCTCGCGACCTGTCATCATCATCATCATCACCATATCAACCGTAGGAGGTCCACTTAGTGGGGACCTGGTGTCCTATAACACCGGCTAGTAGCCTAGCTTAGGCACCAGTCTTCCAAAATATTGGAGTATTTTTAATATCATTACTAAACAATATTTCCATGTAATCTCTTTAAAACCGATGAACATAGATCTCCCCCATAGCGACCTGTGCGCACAATAAAAGTATTGGCAAAAATTAAATAAAATTCTATTGCAATAATTTACACTAAGTATCCTTCAATCAGTCAAGGAGAATACCTATTCTTTACTGTTTCCTTTTTAAGATCTTCAAAAATAGGGCAAAGTATTCTTCAAAAATAGGGCAAAGTACCTATTCCTGAATCCTAATAGAATTTTACTAACGCATTCACGCAGACGACGTTGCGGGCAGCAGCTAGTGCTGTCTGCTTGAATGCGTTGAAAAAGGTTTACTGCTCGTTCCCCGTAGGTAATAGCGTGATAAAATGTAGCCTATATGTTGACCCGACTTCATAATAATATTCGTGCCAATTTGAAGTAAATCCATGCAGTAGTTTTTGAGTGTATCCTGGACAGACAAACAGACAAAAATTCTCAAAACTATATTTTTGGCTTCTGTATCGGTTGTAGATCACATCCCAAGTATTCTTTAAAAATATTCAATGTACTTACCTACAGTTTTCACTTTACTACCATTGTATAGATTTAAAAAGAAGCATTTAATTACCGCTAAGTCACAAGTGGGTCGTTTTTATTTATATCGTTTGATTAGTTCATGATAGCAATCCGATAGCGAGTGCCCTGATATCAATTTATTTAATGTTATCTTTGAGTGTATGTGAGTTGGTGTTAATAAAGTGTCATTCAATGGCAACATTAGTAGGAAGAATTTGCCAACTTAGAAAGTCAGCAGTTCTTGTATTGATGAGTGTTTCTAGTAGGATAACTTCAAACTAGAGAATGTAGGCGTCACAGCATGTGTCGGAAAAAAGTCGTCATACTTATTTAAAGAACTAGCTGTTTCCCCTGGTTTCACTCACTCTGCTCGGCTCCTAATAGTCGTAGCGCGATGTTATATAGCCTATAGCCTTCCTCAATAAATACACTATCCAACACAACAATATTTTTTCTATTCGTACCAGTAGTTCCTGAGATAAGCGCGTTCAACCAAACTCTTCAGCTTTATAATATTAGTATAGAATGACATTGTGTTGACCATTATTTTGTAGGGTTCCGTTGGTACTCAAAGAGTAAAACGGGAACCTACTAAGACTCCGCTGACTGTTCTTCTGTCAGTCTGTCCGTCAGCAGGCTGCAGTACAATCATGAACCGGGATAACTATCCCGGTTGGTATCAACTGTCTAACTAGTGCAGTTGAAATTTTGACAGATCTGTTGGATTATTCATAACCTGACCCGCAATCCTAACCCGGGTGCGGGTTAGGTTAGGAATAATCCGTCAGGTGGATGTCGGGTCAGGTTAGGAATAGGGTTACGTTAGAAACAAAAATTCTTTTTTTTCAAATTCCTAACCTTACCCGCACCCGGGTTAGGATTGCGGGTCAGGTTAGGAATAATCCGATCTGTTGATGTTATTACAAAAAAAACAAAGTAACTAAATATTTTAGGGGCTCAATATAACAGAACAGACGTGATTTTTTGTCGCCTTTTTTAGATTTCTAATTGGTGCACTGCGCGGTCGCAATTGCCCCGTTTTTTATCGCATTACATGTCTATTAATATTGGCCAAAAAGCAGAAAAAATAAAGGTCATACGACCTATCATCGACTATTTAAAACGTTTTCCTAAAGAAAATAGTTCACATTGCGCTTGAGCTCAAGCGGCTACGAATTCTGAAAACAAAGTTAACGTCAACGATTCGCTGAAACAAATCAGACTGAAATAATTCATGTTTGTTTAAAGTCTATCATAATCACATCAAACAACCTAATTTTAATCATCTACAAGCTAATAAGGAACGATGGTATTAATTACAATTTATTGCAACTGCCGCGGTGACGTGTCGAACACAATAATGATTAGTACAGTCATCCTCTCAGGACATACGAAGAAATAAAAACAAAACAAATTGAACTTTAACTCGACACTTTAAAGTTTTAATTTCGAAAGCTTAATTTGAGTTGCTGACGGTTGTACTGTGGAATATGGGGAGCGATCATTCCGCCCCCGCCGGAAGTCCCTAAACGCTCGGAAACGGAAGTGCTCGGTATACCCGGGCCGCTAATTGATTGCGCCCTACGGACACGCACCACAACCCTTGCAAGGTGACATATTGTAACCTTTGTCTAATCTCTGCATCTACATTCCTGGTACAAGAAAAAAAGTGTTCCTGTTCCGTGAAATTATGAAATAGTTCCATAATTACAATACTTTTACCGAACGGCATGTTTGATCGATCGATACGTAATTTATCATCGGTCGTAATTCAGTCGGCAATTTAGACTAATGAGGGTAAGAGTACATCCATTCGTAGGTGAAACGTACCAACCCACAAAAACTATACAAAAAGGATTTAGAATAAGTACAGCAGTCAATCTAAGCATATTTTAATTTAAAAGAATATATTTGTTATTAAGATTGTTATATCGTTCTGCATCATAGCATCGGATATGAAATATTATCTTCGATACGAGCTGATAATAGTTACGTATAACTTATTATAAGATATATGCAATAATTACAACTGATTACGATAGCTTCATTTTGTTGTCGTCGAAGGAAACATTTTCGATTTAAACCCAGTATATAATTGACATGAGATTTTTTTTTCAAAATAACTTGAGATGCTCGTGGGGCTATCACCGGCCGACTTTCTGTGGAAGGCAAAGGTGGAAGGTTTCCGCTGGAAATCAAAGGATCGGGTTGGATTTTTGCCAGTCCAAATCTGGTAGTAACTTCCGCTATAACCAGAGACTCCGCGATCATTTATTATATTTCCAACCAAATTAAAAGTTCCACTTTAATTTACTAATGCGTCATTCATAGTGGATAAACAAATTTTTGCAAAATGTTCTCGGAGACGCCAAATCTATTGGGCGCCACAACCTCAAATTTTCAATGAATGATACAGTTTCATTCATTTATTCAAAGTACCCTAATTACAATTTCTCTAATCAATTCGCTCGGGTTGAGCGCAGAGCATATTGGCAGAGAGTCAAACGATTCAGCACATAAACCAATTTACTATAACCGCCAATCACATAGGTAGCAGGCGACTACATGAATGACATAGCAAAATGAAACTTCCGCGCGTACGCAATCAACAATACCTTGATAGCAACGCATGCCACATATAATTTCATGCAAAAATAACCATTACAGTTACCAAGTGATTGCGGGACAAATTGTCCCTGCTAGATTAGAATAGTTCATGAGATCTATGAAACGAACGTTTTAAAAGAAGAATTCAAATTGCATAACCATTATTCTGCTTGCTACGACTCCTCATAGTTGACTGTAAGATGAGATAAAAACAGTTAGTTTCATAAACTTGATAGGGACATGGAAAATATGACGAAGCTCAAGCAAAAGCACAGCTGATTTATAATAGTCCGTCCAGATTTTAATATAAAACAGCCGTTACAAAAACCAGTTCATTGACAGCGGGAACAGCTGATCGTCGAGCCCACGTCGAGCCTTTGTCAGATGTCTGAGAAAATTAAGAGCGAATGAATGGATCCGCATCCTTGCTACAGCAACGTTTACTGTGGAGGTCGCGGCATTGTTCGATGTGTCGGGTAGTGCACACATTGAAAACAGTTGCGCGGGCGCCGCGTGGAGGGGCGAGGGGTGGAGGGGTGCTACACAATGGGTGCGGGCGCGCATGACGAGACACCTGGTTCGCTGTACTGGCTACGCCATATGCCACGCTCCTGTGATATGCGCGCGCACTATGAGTGCGTTCGACACGCGCGGCAATGGTAGCCCTGCGTCATCAGCACAAGAATCTTCAGTTTGTTGGATTTCATTCGCATATTTACGGCTGTCTACGTTTTGTGTTCATACTTCACATAAACTATAAGAAGAACGGAACTATAATAAAATAAAAATTGTATTGCTCCAATAAGTGGATCTGTTGAAAATTTCATATGGTGTTTCTTAAGATAAGCGATTGTAAAACTGCCTGTTTAACGAGAATTACACAAATCAGAAGTTTTTATAGTAGATATTTTGCTTCATTCGTATTCTTCTTTCAAATTCTGCTGAAAATCTGAAAATAATTGATGATACTCGTATTTAGTAAGTATTATCCTGCTGAAAGGGCAATCAAACCTATTGGGTGTCAACATCTTCCATTATTTCAACGATAATTTCTGAAAGCATGTGTGCTCAAATATTTGATTCAAACAGTTTAGTTTTAGCTCGCCACTGGAAACAGTGCGGGAAACGCATTAAATCTGCCGCCGCAGAGCCTGTTTAGTCTACATTCTGTGTCTTGTAAAATTGGTTTATACACAACGCCTGAGGCATACAGTGTTTGTTTATGAAGCCCTTCAAACGTGCACCTTTATACTGATACGTTGAAATAATATTCACAGAGACTGTTCAGCACACGCACATTCGAAACACTCGTTACAAATTCTGATCCCCTTAATCTAGATTTGGTTGTGACTTGTGCTTTGAAAAGAAAATGACCGTTAGCTAGGCCGGTTTTAGGGAGACCGTTTTGTCCTTAATAATGCGAGTGCTACGCTTCGGTCGTTACCGTTTGAGGGGCTGCGATTTACACAAAATGATATGCATGCGCAACGCATTCAGCTTGCCAGCCTCATAAAAACTTGATAAAAAAGTAACCAGTTTTTTGTTATACAACTAACCTATTCACAGATTCAAAAGGACAGAATTTAAATTACAGTACGCATTATATCTCCTATATTGTACGGACTGTATTACCTACAAATCAGTTAGTTGGTTTTTTGATATTTATTGGGATATAAGAAACATCTCTTTCATTAAAGCTAGTTATACTAGTAGGCAGCAGTCTGGTTTAGATTAGGCCGGAATAATATTTTTTATGGAAATCCATTCACAGGGTTTGATGGAGAAGTAACGGCTTGTCTGTCTTCGGCGCCCGCGCATCGTAGCCAGCGCCAAAATAAATAAGCTAACTGAACGCGTATGTAGAATTAAAAGGAAATTGATATGGATAGTTCCATACCTCCATATATTTTTCAAAATGTTCCGTTTCTATTTAATAAAGAAGTTGAAGACACTCGTAGCATCATAAATGTTTCAAGCAAACCAGTTATTATGACGACCATGTTTGTGTTTGATTAGGTGTTTTTTTGCACGACATTTTATTATGGAAACTAAACTGTGGTTTTAGTACATTGTATCGCGGCGGTGGGTATTTTGTTTGACGTACATACATAATGTACACGTTAACTGCTGCGGTAAGAAATTTGTGTAGCCCAGTTTCTAAATACGCCGTGGTGGTTGCAGCCAATGGGCGATTTCAGTGGGCCTGGCGTCGATTATGAAAACATTGTTAAAGTTTTATTATATGGGCGTGTTGATGAAGGCCGAACGGGCCACTTGTCCAAACACACGAAGCGACACTATGAATTATTGAGTGAAACGAGCAGCGCACTAATCGATTCACACCTGTCTATGAAAGGTTCCCAATCGAAAATATTCGACCAACGTCTTGAAGCAGTCGACCTTAATATGATTATTAAATTTCATTACTTAATTTAATTGTGTATTGAAATTACACCTGAAACTAAACTTTTTAGGTTAAGAATAAACTCTTCCAGTTAATTAGAATCTAGGTATGTACACTGTACAGGGTCTCAAACTTGGTCAAGCTGTGGGAATTCAGTTGTTTTATACGAGTATCAAGACAAAAACGAATTTTTAAGTGAGCTTTCTAAGAAAATTAAGAAAGCCGGCTAACCTCGTCTCAAGTAATTGATGCTACATAGGCAATGCTTGAGTTAAGGCAGTGAGTATATAAGTCATCATTGATTTATGGATAGCTTGGCCCTTTGCGGTGTCGGGAAGGGGTTGTCCCTGTGTTTGGCATTGCAGGCGGATCGCGTGCGCCGGGCGCCCTTCGCTTGTGCATTACTTATGCATGTGCCCAAACCCCCCGCAGTGGGCAACACACCCCAGCGACTATTTTTATTTAGTCTTTGGGATTTAGGCGATGAATGCACTGATGGGTCCGCACGCGCCGCTCACTCACGATCGTTAAGGCACAGCAACTCCGTTCATTCAATTAACCGAATTATCTAAGTTTCTGTGGTAATTATAGACGGAACGTAAGAGTGATGAGATTGTTTACTTTTCAGCTAGTTGTACGAGTTAACTAATGGTGTTTTAGACGATAGCAGACGCCATGAATTGTTTAACATTTGAATACAATGAACTTTATTAGTTTCTGCTTATAGAAGATAACTAAATAATTTTGCTTTTTTTTTGCAAAGAAACGCTTTTCACGCGTATGAAAATAAATAGGTCATGCATGTTTAGGATAGTATCTTACAAATATAGTAGCCGTATGGCCATTGTAACAATAAAGTAACCCAGTTACCTCTATGTACCTCTTATAAGCAATGCCATAGCAGTTAATAGGTATAGCGGCTAACGTAGATCTATTCCAGTTTTAGTATCATAATCTTCAAAAAGCATAACCACAAATCGATACGAAGCGAGCATCGTTTATAATTGTATGAAGCGAAGCCATAATGGTCAGTCGGTAGCAATGGCGGTCGCGTGGATTGTGATACGATCTCGCTTCACACCAATCGTTCCTATCTTTGTTTTATTGCAACGGAAACTTGTAATTACCGCCACAGTATCACTTTGATGTGATTTCGAACGTAAATTAGAAGTTACACTCTTCCACCAGTTATATTTTTCAGGTTGACAGGCCAAAGATAAATAACTAATTTTCTCTTAGTTGAAGGTAGAAAGAGATACAGGTTAATGACTGCTAAGACTGCGCTTGCGTTTATTTTCGTAATGTCGCCGTCATATTAATGATAGATAATATTATAACTAATGGAACTAATTTGTTATAGGATTAGTTCTATTCTAAAATCACACTAACTTACCTTGATATAAGTGAGTAAGTAGATACTTTGCTTAAGTGATACACAGTATAGTTCTAGGAATTCACCGGATCGCAATAAAATCGAGTCAGTGCTTTTAGAATAGTTGTTGTTGAAAACGCTGTAATATTTTGACGGTTTTATTCTAGGCAACGGCAAACATTATCCTAGTTATTTTCCAGATATTGGGAAATTCACAGTGATTTCGAAGTAAACCAGATTTAGTGCGGACATAGATAAATTAATTTGCGACGTCGTCGTCGCCACACTAATAACCTCGAAGTTGTTGAACGCGGTCCAAGTAAATAACAGCGTCTTCCGTATCATGCGGATATGTGGCATGTGTCCCAAAAATCTTAGTTAATTACATTGCTCCATATACTTTGCAATTTTTATGAGTATGCCTATCAATCTTTCCAATCGGTATGGCTTTTGAAAGGAGACCGATGTTTATGTAAAAATGTGACTACTTTAAACGTAACAAGTTATATTTGTGCGCTGAAGGATATGGTAGAGCTATCAGCATAGCATAGGTAGCATAAAACAGCTTACACTCCTAGCATCGTGCAGTGACCCCAGTTCACACAGGAACACTTCAGTGTAGTAGTTCCGTTCCCTTTGTCACCATCTGAAACACGATCCCCGTCCACGACTTCCGCACGAAGCCCTTCGATCCTCCGATAATCCTCCTACGAAGTAGATTACATTTCTAGTTACACTTTAAACCATTTAGACATATCAGTCTAGTTGCTAGTCTAAAATTTTCCTGATCTGATGATCCTCAAAAGATGGACGTGGAGCTTTCTTCGTGTCTTAATTATTATTTATGTACAACAGCTGGCGTGCAGAGGTTGGTCGGGCGAGGCTGAGTCCGTCCGGCGAACGACGCGGTTATTTATAAAACAGAGTTGCGTCTCGTTTTGTCTTCGGCGCGCTCTTTATTTTGTCTAAATATACGCAGTTTTGGGAACGTCGTCGCGGCCGACTCTGCCGCGACACCAGCTTTGGCGTCGAGCCAGAACCTCATCTTTCCTCGCCAGCTTATCTTTTGTCGGGACCTACAAAGCATACCTAACTATCAACTTCATGTCTTTGATGTCTTTAAACTTCTCTAATTAAGTGACTGAAGTGGAAAACTGTGCTTTCCCAATACCCCTAAACTAGTAGAAAAAAAAACACTTCGCGCGTAACTTAAGGCGCATAGTACCCTCAATAACCTTGAGCATCCAGGCGGAGCTAAACGCACACTTTTATAGCTGCACCGCACATATTAATATGTCCCGAGCGTACCGCGATACCTCAAAATGATATCATAGACTATGCAGCGAGGCAGAAACAGCTGCCGCGGGCCGCCTTCGCCCGGTTTTTATATGTGGAAATCTCAATTTTTAACATATTCTTTGTAAAATATTGACTGATTTACATGAGCGTTGCTCACTTTGTAGTAAATTTTAACACCGATTGATCTATTCAAAAATATTTTAAATAAACGAAGCCGTTTAGAAGGAGTGAGCATTTATTTGAACAAAATAGCGTGTTGTTAAATATTTTTTTACAGTTCAACTAATTGTCATAAGAAAATAAAAATTACTCACATTGTTGTACATGAATATACATTCAACATATATTTTTTTTCAATCTTTACACCCAGCCGTTAATCAGGAATATGCTTTAGAATGTTACGTTTTTACGGCTTAAAAGGCGCGAAGGCCCTTAAACTGCTAGCACTAACCGATGCATGTGAGAGGAAAGACACGTCGGCCGTAAAAATCGCCGTTGGCTCACACGCGCACGTGTTTTGTCCAAAAATAAGTGTCCCAGGAACTGAGGTCGCGACTGGGAGGGATATAATTAATCGCTCCCGGCAATAGTCTACAGCACCGAGAAATAGGTGGTACCAGATTGATGGCAGATTATGTCGCAGACGACACCTCACACCGGTTAGATCAAAGGATCACCAAACACAAAACCGTGACGGCCACGAGTCCAACACGGCCAGTTTGGCCATACGAAACTGGGCCACGACACATGTAGTTCTATTCTCGTACCGATAAACTAACACGACATATTTATTCTACAATGTATTCATGAATCCGTGTTCGTAATAATGAGAGGTTTTAGTTTAATTTATTAGGAATATTTGGCTGCTCTAACACATTTCATATACGTAAATGTAGAATTAGTAAACGAAATAATTGCACTGGGAGATGCTGCAATTGTTTGAAATTAAACATGTTTTATGTTCTATTTGCACTTTGATATAGGTAAGTAGTTTGGAAATGTAGAACATACAAAAGTTAATGGCATTGAAAATACGTGAGTACATAAAAGTCGAGTCGAATGCCTACATATAATAATACCCTCTTTCTATCCCGCTCAGGCCGCTCGCGTCTAAAATCGTATTTCCGTAGAATCCTTACAAGCGACGTTAAGCACTTACTGTCGGCTTTGCAGTTCGTCGACCAGAAGGCTAATTCACGTAATTTTATGACGCGCCGATGAAGTAGTAGTGCAGTTGCAGTTAAGTTCACGTTCGAGTGATAAACGGTATGTAATCTTTTAACTGCACGTAAGCTGCGCGTGACCTGCACGTCAACTGTACGACAACCAATCCAGGAGAGAAAAATTATTGCCCACTGAATAATCGAATGGAATCGATTACATTTCAATGAATATGACATTAAAACTGCACGTTGATCGAATTGAAACTTGTATACTGTCATTTTGAAACGTCAAACGAATAGTAGAATACCGATCATGTTGCGATCCAAAGATCCAAAACCCGCACGCGTGACGCGAACTTGACGCGAGCGTGTCTGACAGCGACAGAGAATACGAAAAGCGTTGTTTTGATCGAAACTTAACTGCAACTGCACTGTAACAGCACTTCTTTAGTTACGTGAATTGCCCTACTGAGCTTCAGAAGACGTCCTGAAAACAAAAAAAACTCGCACAGGAATTCAGACAAAGCTTTATTCGTACCATCTACATGAATGACTGAAGTATTTTTCATGAGGACCCGTGACTAATTATACCTTCGAATCTTTGATGATTGACTCATTTTAGTTTCAGCTTCGAACCGTGTTTGCACTGCGTCATATTTTGTTCTACATTGTTGGAAATAAATTCAACTGTTAGCCTTTTGTATCGTATTTGACAATCGATTACGACTAAAATCTATCTGGGTCACATATAAGCAACAAAAGACCATCGCGATACATTCAGGCCAACTAACAATGGACATAAAAGGAAAGAGAAAAAATTTAATGAATCAAGATAAGCTTTGTGGTGGACAGTGGTTCGACCTCGGCCGTCAAATGGCACCGCATCGATCGAACAAATGCGGTGGCACATCACGCGCATTGTACGGCACGCGATTAGTCCCAGACTTCAGAGACGATCAGCACTAGTTTTATTATCAATTGTGATAGACACAAAATCGCCACTAGATTACCAGCTTCTGACTTCTTATTAAACAACAGAGTTCGAGCTTTGCGTTTCAAGGGTTACCTTTCCTGATGGCAACGAAATACTTATTTGAATTTCGTAATATTTAACCATAGGTTTACAAAGTAGCCTTTGCAATATCTATCAGTATTGAAAGTAGCAAGGTCACAACAACTACTCCCACAGCAAACGAACCGCGACACCATCCGGAGAGGCTGCGGATGTGATCCACTGTAATCACCGGTGAAATTTCGCCACACAATAGCAAACTTATTTACAGGCCGGTAGAGGTTACGCTCTTCTGAATATTAACCATTAATCACAGATTATGATTCAAACACACAATTGCTGTGATTGCCCATTTCCTAAATATGATATATCATTTGCTTTTCGAAAAACCCTGAAATAGCCGATCCGTAAAAATAATAGCTGGTTACTAATTAGTATATAACACCCGGGAAGTGTTGTCAATTTGGCTACCTCCTCGCACGTAAGTGGAAGATGCCTTTCGTTTTGGTAACGTACATTGGCCCGTGCCAAAGTTCGAAAGCCATTTATAGCAAGTGTTTGTCGTCTTCTTGTCAAGAGGTATGTCCATGGATGCCTGTGCCCGGGCGGGCGGCGAGCGACTAAAATAGACGCCGCCTCGCGCGACTTAACAATGCAATAAAAAGAAATTAACAGTAACGTTCCCTGCGCTAAGTTGACTCGCTTGTCATTTGGATGTGGTCCAATCTCTTCGAGATATATTTTAGTTTCACTTCGCTCTAGCCACTTCCGCTAAGTGAGATTGAAAATAACGTCTTTACGAACATTAATGACAATGATGAAAGAGTGGTGATGTTGTCTCTGAGGTTTATTTTTTATGAATTTCCTTTTCTCCTATTCGTTTTTCGAGACTTTTATTACTATAGGTGCCACCAATTTAATGTTCCAAATTGTAACAGTTGTTTTCTTTTCAGGTTTCGGTTTGGCCGCAGCAGCTGCAGCGGGCGTCCGTGCCGGTTACCAAACGGTGCTGCCTTCGCCGTATGGGTAAGTACTGGCTACATGTGTACCATAATTATCTGTATCATGTATCAATGTTCAGTGGTTCAACACTTCGATATTTGCCAGCACTAGCGGCGCCGCATGCCGCTCTGAATACATCTCACGAGACAAAAATCAGACGTACATTACCCCTACTTAGATGCTATCGGAAAAACTCAAAATCTTTTTTGAAATCAAAGATCGGATAAGATAAAAAACCTATCTTTTCATTCCACAATTACATTCATGTACGTGCGATCGTAATGCCTATGATTATATCGAAACTTCCTTTGAAAGATACCTTTTGTTATGGAAACTCGTCAAGTATTTTCCCAACTTTTCCATTACATAAACACGTACTTTTCTCATAATGTAGGTTTGTTATTGAATCGTACTTCGTAAAGACAATTGAGGAGACGGTTTTAAATAATGACATTCATGAACTGCTACTTAGTTAGAACTGTAGGAAGTGAGCAGCTAAGGTCCAGGTTGATATCGTTTGGCGGTATGACTATAGTTTGCTGACTTTTGTCTCGGTAGATGAGGCGAGCGGCGTCTCCTGACGGCTAGCGGCGCGGCGGCCGGCGGACCACACCTAGACTAAATTATCAAACATTTTCACATAGGTATCTATGGCAAGCGTGAGCGTGAGAGTGGATTTTTTTTCGTTTTGGGTGTGAATTAGTCGATTGGGTTTTTTAATGTTTACGTTTTACAAAGCTATACCAGAGCATGGGCGGCGCCGGCGGCGACATCGTCGATCGCGGGCGCCGCCCACCGCCGTCACACTTTACGCATCGTTCTCGACACTCAATGTTTTCTTTACTTTTATGTTTTATGCCGTGTTCGTGTAAGATTTTGTTGATTTGAATTGAGTTTTGTTGGTGGTGGATTTCGTTTAATACACTTACTAAGTAATTGTCTAGGTGCGGCGGCAGCGGGTGTCGAGGGCGCGCTGTGTGTGCGTAGGTGTGAGCGCGCTCTCGACAGTCGCCGCCGTCGCCGTCGCCGCCGGTGCCGCCGTGCTGTCTATCTTGCATTCGATACAACGCGGCCTATCCGAGCCGACCTGGCCCTGCACTCATCGTGTCCCGGTTAATTACATATTGACGTGATGCTCGATCGATGCTCAGCCACGGCCACCACGCCAACACAACTGTCCATATATTATTCAAAGACACTCTTGTTTTAATGGAACATAATCAAGTGAAAGCTTTAATCGAATTAACGCTTTTATTTTCGTTACCAATCGAATTGGTTTTAACTGCGACATTTGGGAGATCGAACTAGGTTGTTTTTTTATCCTTGTTGTTACTCAAAATGTCAAAATTTACAAAACAAAACATTGACGACAGTCGATTAAATAGATTAATGACATTCAAATTATGGTTAAGTATATAGAACGCACTAAAGTATTGGCCTGAAATGTAATTATACGTACCAACTTAGCGTACCTATTGAATATTAATGAGTGTAGGTAAATTAATTATTAATAATTGGTGTAGGTAAATCGTTTCAGAAATAGTTTATTTGGATGATATACGTGTACACAATTGATTATGACAATTAGGAGCTTAGTTTAATAATTATTCTTGCGATAACTTTTTGCATGTAATTTATGTACTTAATTATTGTATACTTTCTCCGAAAAACGTTGAAAGTGGCATCGTAACTTAAGATCCTGTACATCCTCTATTAGCTGTCAGTCTAGTATGTGGTTGTGTTTTGTATTTTAGTAGATGTGTCAGCTCGGCTTGTGTGAGTATATATGCCAGTTTTAATAATGCTGTTTGTTTTCACCTACTACTACTATATTTTTTCTCTTCAAAGTAGATAATCATATTATTAACTCGGGTATCGAAAGATTAAGTAAAAAAGTAGGATGCCACGTGACGTAGTTATGTAATCGTAAATTAGCGAACTGTCGGCTTTCGATGATATTTTAAAGCTGTGGTATTTTTCAAAGGATTATTCTCAGTCTATGCTTGTTCTGCTCGTCTACCAACGTCAAGTAGGTATTTAGAGTTACAGCAGTATACCACAGGTGGGCGTATATGGCGGGCGGGGCGTGGATGCGGGCGTGGACCACGCATGCGTAATGCCTCAGATCCCTGTACCATGCTAATTCAGTCGAAATAGAACAAACAACAGTCAGCCCGTCTCTATCACATCTTATAGTGGTAGAAAAAGACAGATAATTGCATCGAAAGTGGTACGATGCTTAATAGTATGGATGAAGTGCCCTCTGAAATCGCTGACGCTGCTTGAAGCGCATTCAAGATTCTCTTGAACAAACTTGGCCGCCTTCGAGCAAATTAAGCAGAATTGGCATTTTTTATTCATGACATTTTGAGACATCATTATGATGCTGAGACCATTTTATTTACAGTTCTTAATTTAAGTCACGTATGAAAAGACTTCAGGAAAATGATTTCCTTATTTCCTCAAAAGAAAGTTCTGGTACAGGAAAATTGATAATTGGCATTTTCTTGCTACACGGTTGTCGGTTAACCCTGGCGTGTGCCAAAACGAAAAAATAATATATCTCTTTCTCTGAATTTAAAACGCTGTTTTAAAATAAAAATCTCTGTCTTCATTTCGAAATAAATTGGTATAATGGGCTGCCATCTAAATCTTAATTTTCCCGACTGTTCACGACAATGTAACGACAACTAGATTATATACAGAGTGGTCTGGATATTTCGGTCGAGGCGGAGTGCCGCCCGTTGTATATTTTTATTGCATTTTCTTTAACTTTCCTGGCACTGACGCACGGCGGCGGTTCCGCAATGGCGACATAGGCAGACAGTCGCATACTTACATACTATAACAGTTTATCGATGTCTACTAACATAACAAGATTAGATGCTCGTGCCTGTCGAGGCTGCTGGGGCTAGGTAGTGTGACCGTTTTAAAGAGTATTAATTTCCGATGTCTCCTCACGAGATTATAGAGCTCAGTAAGAGGACATCGCGGGTGATAGTAGACGTCAGATGTGCAGACACTTTGTGGAGTGTCTGAAGGTTTGACGTCTTTGATGTCGGGAGGATTTTTGGATAACTTTGATTTATATTGGCAGGTTGTCGCCCGGATACATGTACAGCACCCCGCAGTACATGAACGCGATGAGCGGGATGGGCGCCAGTGTGGGCACAGGCGCGGGCGGCCTGGTGCAGCTGCCGCAACTGCAGCACGCCGCGGCGATGGCTGCTGCCAACCACCTGTACGAGTACCAAGCTGCCGCCGCGCAGGGGGCAGCGGCTTACCAGCAGCAGTATGCCGCAGCCGGCTTCGACCCGTACGCTACTGCCGCCGGTTTGTACTACACTCTCAACTAAAGACATACTCAGGTGTTTGGATTATAATATATTGTACCTACCTACTGTGGTTTCACTCGTGTTATTGCTTATAACTTAAAAATATTACAGACCTGCCTTTACACTATGAAAATGTTGACGTGCTAGAATGTATCAGTTCACAATATCATTTTTTATGTTTCAGCAGCAGCGGCGGCAGCAGCTAGCGGTGCCGGCTACGTGTCTCCCTACTACACGCTCCAGGGAGGCGGCATGCAGGCTCCTCTGCTACCTCCACTACCATACCCCCCGCAGCTACAAGAGGCACGGATGCAGTAGGATTAACGTACCCAACTGTTCCCAAAAACATTACTGATGACACGCGTATGAATTCAGATCTGAGTTTTAATGAAAAATCAAAAATGTGACTTGCCAGTAAGAGTACCTATCACCAGTAATGAATTCGAGGACTACTAACACGGTTTCAGGTCTGATGTGGAATGAAATAAAATAATGACACAGCTGTTACAGCAAACGTTCGATGCCTTTTGTCGAACTGTAGTTAAAGACGATAGCGAACCATGTCATTAAAACATTTTAATGATTTACACTCTGGTTGAAAGAAGAAAGGCCAAATATAGGTATAGACTAAACGTCTAGAATCTAGTTGAATCAATAAACCAAAAATGTTAAAGAATGACCAAAGGCTATGAGCTTTTTATTTAGAATTAAGACCTCGGTACTTAGCCAGTTCGATGGTGATGAAACTATGTAGGTAATAATTACGTACTTATTCGTATGTATAACTATAAAAAGCACCAATACCATTATATATCATTAAGATACAAACATGAAGATAGCTATGTTGAAATATTCTTGCCTCATTCATTCAACTTCCTAACATCACATATTTTTATACATATATAGACGATAGTAAATATATTTTCTTATTAGATACCCTACATATTATTCAAATATCTTTATAATATTTAAAAACAAATATTAAAAATAACATTTAAAAGCATACAGCTGTTAAATGACAATAAATACAATATAACGGAGTGCATCATCCCTGTTAAGCTTTATGAAAAGGGACAAAAATGAGCAAAGTTTTTATGCGTTGCTATCAATTCTCACGTATCGCACGATATTTGATACCTATTTATAGGAATTGAATAACCTACTGGTGGATTGATCTACAAGTTGTTTTTAGATTTTTTTTACGCTTCTTGGAATAAATCATCGAAAGAAATGTAAAAACCTCATTATATTTGTGGCATCTATCGATCAACGCTTGCGAATGCGCATTAACTGTTTGACAGCTGTTTTTAAAATGATCTGTACAAGAATCGTTAGTAAAGAAAATCTTTTGATTGTATCATCACATACTATCTGTACTTCCTCCATAATTTCCATTTTACGTAGCTTTTTATTTTAATAAGGTATATTATACACATTAATCCCATTAAGGATAAATCGGACGCCTTGGAACGGAACTTAAATACGCTTTAGTCATATGTTTTCTTGATCGGATTTTAGAATGTTGTACAAGTAGCAACATTTATCTATGTTAAACAAATCGACGCTAAGGCAATTCTTCTACAAACTTGTATAGAAAGAAAAGTTATGGTCAAAAACATATGACATGAGGATTTTTTAAATGTTTTGAAATCCCAGTTCCAAGATACAAAACATAGGGACTATATCACCGACGCTTCATTTAAAATGGAGCTTTTGTTTTGGTTGTAAGACGCCATAGATAATTACTTAGGTTTCCTAGTTCTGTATTAACCTGTCCATATTGCTCAATAAGTCCGAAAATGGACTTGGTTTAGCGTAAGATAGAGGGAGAGCAATAAAGAATTAAGTAATTAATGTAATTTTAAGTAACGTTCTTATTACTGTCTCAGTGAAAAACAACAATATTTTTTGTACACTACCTATTATGCCCTTGTAATATTAACATATTATTACTATAATTTGTTCTCCACAGCGGTTAAGGGTACTTAAGTAGTAGTATTAAAATAGGTAGGATAATTCAATTACTAGTCCATGTAATTTTAATGTATTGAATTATAGACGGTCGCCGGCCATTCTGCCAAAGAAAACTCTGCTAAGAAATACATAAAACCAGAATTATGACCAATTAATTACATCGCTAGACGCCAATTACAATATACCTACGCGTGCCATCTTTTGAACGGATTTTCAGTATTTCAGGGATTATTACTAACTGGTTATCCGTTCTGCAGCCATTGAATGTAGTTTTACTTACATGGGAATGAGATTCATCTCTAATGCAGGCGAGATCTTGGACGGCGACATAGTACAAGTTAGGGGTGTTAGCCCAAGTAGGTAGGTATCACTGATACATAGCATGTAAGCCTAATTGTAATTGTAATATTCTGTTATTCGTAATTTATTTTGTTGATATTTGTAAATCTACATGTTGAAAACTATTTATTATGTGGAAGATAAATAAAAATTGTTGAATATTTACCGACCGAATCGAATCTCTTACCGCCCGGAGTTTTCACAGTTTACTTAAAACAGGATTCGGTCTAATATATTGAATTATATACATTCATTAAACTTTTAAATATAAGTAGGATAATATTATAAGTAGATGCAAACCAAAAGGAATATAGTAAGCCATAGACGTGGCCATCTTGCCTTATATATAGATGAAATATTGTACTAAGTTATAGGTATATAACAGTAAAATTATGTACACATATCATCAAATGTATAAAATTTTCAGAGCGGCATGACGCACTGAATTGTCCATAATAGTGCATTTCATTCATAGTAATTTTAAGCACAATTACTATTATATATTATGTATTACATAACCATATGAACGCGAATTCATAATAAATACTAAATAACTGTTATAATTAATTTAAAATTATAGTATTGTACTTAATTAAGGTTAATATAAAATGGAAAATAAATTTTTAAGGTACACTTTACGTGTTTTAATCCCCTCTGAAACCGACGGATCGAATCTATGTGCCACATCTCAATCTATTTATAAAAAAGAAACATGTAGTTTAGCTGTGAAAAAAATGTGTGTCGTCAAGCATTTGGCGTCGTTCCAACTTTGCCTGTCCGTTTTGACAAAGTTGATGCACCAAAATAACTTATAAAAAGGAATTTCTAGACGAATTTCGGTTGAATTCCATGGAAATGTTTCAGAACTGTGTTATTTTCTACTGGTGTACCGAAATACTTGATTTTTCTCTCGGGGACAATACCCGCGAAGTTTTTCATTAAAACTGCAAGAAACCTGCAAGTAGTAGATACTGACAAGCAGCAGACTATACCGTGTAATTACAATAAATATCTTTAAGTAATTTTAAGACGAACAACCTCCTTTTTTTGAAGTCGGATAAGAAACATGCAGAAATGAATCTATAATTCAATTAAAGAAGATTTAGGTATGTGTAAAGTGACAAAATTATATGAAATTAAATAACTTGAAGGTGATAATTATCTATCAATAAGCTAAATCAATTCTAGCAAGATCAATGAGAAAAGATAATGATCAACTACAGAAGATGTGCGGTCAATTTCAGTCATGTATCGGACATTTTATCGCCATGTTTAGTTAAACATACGAGTAATATCCGATCTGCATATTGAATCCGCTGATTTGACGTAATTTTTACGAAAAAAGGAGCTGTTTGAACAGCAGTTACTACTGCACTTGAATAAACGTTTGCATCATCTACCACAATCACAGGACATTATTTTTAATAACTACTCAAAGCACAAAATAACAGAATTGTGTTTAGAAAAAATCTAATCTATATAAATAAAAATGAATTGTTGTTCGTTAGTCTGATTAAAACTCGAGAACGGCTGGGCCGATTTGGCTGATTTTGGTTTTGAATTATTTTGGAAAGTCCAGGGAAGGTTTAAAAGGTTTTTTTTTAATCGTTTCTCAGGCGGTACGGAGTTCGCCGGGTCAGCTAGTAGGTAATAAAAAAAACTGAATAATATCTAAGAAACATTAATTATATCTTATTGAAGACAACGTTAGCCCCGAAATGAGATTTCATAGAAGCAGGGCTACGCCGCGTAGGCGCGATGTTCGTAGACGCAGCGCGGCGGTTACGTTGCGTAGGGGCAGCGTAGACTGTCGTAGCAACAGCAGAGCAGCTACGACATGTTGATGCTACGGCGGCTCTCTATTCTAGACGTTCGCTTCGCTGTGCGCTGCTCAGACATTGCATGTAATGGTGTTGACGAGAGAGATATTTAAGGACGATAATCATGAAAATTATGTATGAAGTTTTAGGGAGGTCTTAAAAAGTGTTGAATAGTAGGAGATTATATGGAATTCAATCAATCAGCTTATGTGGAAACATGTAATTTTTAAGGATGAATATTTATTGCATTTTCCTTTGTTTACGAGTAGCCGTGTAATGTGCACACAGAAATATTAATGTGCATAACAGGACGAAAGAACTCGTAATAATTTCGTAGTAACGTAATAAATTGTATTTAGAAAAAAATACCAATGTAGAAAAGAGGAAGGTTTCTAAGATGTTGGCTGAATAAATTGCATCAATACCTCTATGGATTGATCTTCAACGTTGTGTTTAGGCCGCGTTTTTAGGTCGGTCTTTGGATAGGTGTCCATCCATAACATAACGCGTGAGCTTAGAATAATGACGTTATTATTATTATTTATTTGAGTTTCCCCTGTGTCTCCGGAGGCCGATAGCACACTAGGGTTTGAGTTCAAAATATTATTTTGAACCTCGAAGATATTTGACAGTCGTTACAGGCAGTAAGAATCTCGAAGATCTGTCAATCAGTCTTTACCAACCAAGGTATCGTTTTGGCCCGTACGATACTACGTAGTAGGTGCCTACAGTCAACTTCAGAGAAAACTCGTCCTGTTTGGTAATGATGTCATGAACAAAGGGGGGTGACATTTCTCTGAAGTTTGCCAATACCTACCTATCTAACCCGTAAAGTTAAACTACAAAGTAGGTAAAATAAAAACGTCATTTTAGCCTGGTTAAGTTAGCTCTAGTGCCCTAAGGGCATAATAATGGCTATATTCTACTATATGTACAGACGCCAGCACATATCAAGGTACCACAATCTGTCAGATTTCTTTAATAGAATTTCAACCTTATCACAAGAGTAGAAAGTTAATGTTTGACTGGTAAAATCTGACAGATTCGGATAGGTTGACCTGCTGGCGTCTGTACCTATATACTGCTTACAGGTTATTTACATAGGTAATTTAATTTCGGTTTCTTTGTTTATTTCATCAATAAAATAAATGTCACAAAAAAAGTCCCCGACGATCTTGCCCGGGCAGTATTATATTATCTTTGTATTATAATTATTATCTTTGACCGGGCTAAATTGTTACATTTTAGGTAAGTAGGTACACATAAATATTATTAGGTAATATAATTAACTAATTAATTGTAACTTCCTACCTCAATCGGCCCTTAAATGGCTGAGTAGGTACATGGTCGCTCGAGTTTGATGTTAAAACGAATTTTATTGACTGGTCGATCACAATATTTTTTTTAGAAATTGACTTTCCCGCCATTATCAGCTGTCACTAGCTTAGCAAAAAAAAATACCATAAACAACATTATTTTTCTTCTTTATTCACGTCTTGCGCGTCCGGCTCGCGCGACTACTAGGATATTTCTAAAATATCTACAGCTTGGCCAGAACGGGTTGAAACGGAACTAAAATTTTTATTTCTGACAGCGTTTTAAAATCTTTGATATTTGATGTAAACAAAGACCGCAGGTTTGTTAGATTTATTATTGTGCCATAAAAATAACGAAATAAGTGAAAAAAAATTAAATAAAATCATTCAAAGTGCTGGTAGCGCGAAGACAGTGGCGACTTCCGGTTTTCTACATTTTTATGTCAACCTGTAAGTACCACTGATTTTGTCTATGCCCATTTTTATTTTCCTAGACTTATTACATTTACCACTCAGAACAGTAACTAAAGCAATTTACCATGTGCCATGGACTGAACCTTCCGGTTCGCTCCACTCGGGACCTACCTACCACCGGAAAGCTATCGTGACCTTATCCCTACGCTACGCTACGCTTCGCTTTACCGCCACCTAGTGAGAAGGGCAAAAGTACCAAGCCTCCCCTTTTTGTCCTCCCCCCCCGTCGATCAACCGTCAAGAAGAGAAAGAAAAACAATTGTAGGTGATTGTAGGTTCTAGAATCTACCTATGCATGGACACTAGACAGAACATTATCTGCCTAATATCACGTACACACTGGGATATCGAATGTCAAAGAATGATGTTGGCCTTTCGTTGATTCTGAATGAATGGCATACCGAACGCAAATGAACGTTAGTTGGTATTTGTCAGCGATCCGAAGCGTGGCGGTAACATCAACGGAACTGAACCTTTCGATCGAACTCGGCGAAGGCATTCATTGGCTTTCGTTGGCCCGATTTAAAGGTACAGATTTTCTTGTGTTTTTGCAATGGGGATGGCAACTCAAAGCTAATCGTAGATGGCGCTGCGATAGTTGGTCCCTACGTCAGATTACTGTCTACCTTGTACAAAAAACAAACAAGATTTATTGTTATAAAAATTGAGTATAAATACAAAACAAATATGGAAAATTATTCGTCAATGCAAGTGCTTATACCAACAGAGGAACTAAGACGCCGCGGTGCATCTACAAGAGGAAAAAAAGTGATTTAATTGAGTGGTTATACATTTGATTTTACCGTATTAAATCCACAATTACTTGTATTTGAGGTTTAAATTTTTGAGTTTAAGTATGTTTTACCTGTCTTCTCCTCTACCAAGCATATAATGCCCCTTCTGACTTTCTATTTTGATAAAATATCATAATGTTTTAATTCAGTAATTTTACCCATTTTTTCTATTTAGATTAGAGAAATATCACAAAATATTTAATTTCTTAATACCACAACTATCACAAAACTCGTTCCAAGTGATAATTCTTTCACCAAATGAACCATTTTTTGTGTTATTACTGGCTTTATCGGCGAAGTAAATAAAAGGAGGTGTGAGAGGTAAAACTTTGTGTGTTTATTGGTTCAAACCCACTTAGACTATATTACAACATTTGAGGGCAACTATTCGATACCAAGTCGGGCGGTACACTGGCTCCCCGACCGCGTGGCGTCGCCTCGTATATCGAAACTGCTGCGTTGGCATAATTGCTACTTTGTGTCACCACAGTATTCCCCCCCTATTTTTATAATTTGTTAAAATTATACAAAAAATGGGAGCATAATTCCCTTGGATCTGCTTAGTACCTTATAAGAGTGGCGACATTATATCCTTAGTTTCTACTTATTGAACATAATACATGTTACATATTTACACACTGGGTTTTGCTTATCAGCAATGTCCGTGGCTATGAGTTCTGCGCGACGTTACAAATAACAAGTATCGTTTTACATGACGACATTGTATACATTCTATATTTTCTTAAAACTATGTACTTATGTTAGGTTTTACCTTTTACATGATATTTCTTCTTATAACTACTATGCACCACACTTTCGTATTATTTTAGTATACATCAGTTGCACGGCTAGTAACAGGTTGTTGCACGGTGACGCCTTTGGCCACCGGTGCCAACCCGATTATTTCTGCCTCTTTGCGAAACCAGTTCCGCACATGTTTTCTGCACTGGTGTCTGATTAACCACAGTAGTATGATGCCAAATAAGATGCCAAATGCTATCATAAATATTTCCACTATGCTGATTCGTTCGTCATCACGTCGGGGTCACCACTTTTGTGTTATTACTGGCTTTATCGGCGAAGTAAATAAAAGGAGGTGTGAGAGGTAAAACTTTGTGTGTTTATTGGTTCAAACCCACTTAGACTATATTACAACATTTGAGGGCAACTATTCGATACCAAGTCGGGCGGTACACTGGCTCCCCGACCGCGTGGCGTCGCCTCGTATATCGAAACTGCTGCGTTGGCATAATTGCTACTTTGTGTCACCACACATTTCATGATTTATAGAGCGATGCAATACTGGTACTTAACCTCCAATAGAAAAGTAGATATTATTTTGAAAGGTGTATTCGATTGTTTAGTTATGGTATAATCATAGAATTTCACTAATAAACTCAACTAACGGCCTGTCCCGGCTTCGCAAGGGTGGATATTTGTTTATTGTATAGCTTTTCCTTGGTGATAATAAAATTTTTGTTCTCACAGCAGTCACAGCAGCTACCCATTATTTCTTGATAGTGTGAATTGTCGGAAATTTGAATGTTCCATCATTTTTACAGCTTATTCCACAACATCTAGTCATTATACATTAATTAATAGCTTTTTTTCCGAAAATTCCTTTGATTTGACAGTTCTTTTGGGACCATCTTGTCACTTGTCACTTTGACACTTGCCTTCCCCATTTTCTGATCGGTGGCAGATTAATGAAAACACCGACTGTAATCTGTGGAAAACTTTGGCACAAAGGCCCTGAAGCCATGCCAGAAACATTAAGTATTTTTTTAATGACAATGACATTCTAATGACAGTGACAGCTTAAAGTTGTTGGATTGTTTTTGTTGGATAGATTCCTGAAATTGTTTATCATCAACTTATCCACATATTTGTAAGTGTAAAGAATTACTTAAGTATGGCTGGTCAAGGGCATCAGTTCCCCGGCAACTTCCAAGGCAATGCTGCCGGCATGAGATCGGGCTTCGGCGGCGGACCGATGAGCGGGCAAATGCAATCAATGCCGAATCAACTCGCAGGTACAATAGTAAACACCACTCTTTTATCGACTTTCGTTCTACTTTTATACTTCATTATAGATCTTTCAAGATCACCTGACATAATTTTCTTGTTGTTTGTTTCAATAGTACAGCCTTATTAAATAATAATATATTGCCATAATTCCACTCTGATGTTGTTATCATACTTTTCCAGGAGTGATGGGAGGGCCTATGGCTAACACTGGTGGGATGGTTGGTATGGGCAACCAAATGGTGCCGCCTTATGGAGCCACTATGCAGAATCAGATGGGGAACATGGGCATGGGACCACAGGTACGTATCTATCCACACAATGTAATTGACATTTATAAAACACTAGCGACCCACCCTGGCTCCGCTCGTGTGCAATCTCTACTATATTATGCATGTCAAATACATAATAAACCTTCCTCTTGAATCACTCTATCTATTAAAAAACCGCATCAAATTCCGTTGCATAGTTTAAAAGATCTAAGCATACATAGGGACAGACAAGCAGCTGGTAGTGACTTTGTTTTATACTATGTAGCAAAGCTGTATCAATTATAAGTTGTTGCAGCGGGTGTCCTGGGACCACTTTCTACACAGAATAAAAATTTTCATGGTCTCTATGTAGTTGCTCCAGGTCTGGCAGTTTGTGATTTGAGTTTAACACATTCGGTGTCCAGCACTCAGTCCACGAGTCAAATAATAATTTGCTTGTATGCTATGGTATACAAATTGTATTTATATTAAAATGCCAGCTGCTGTGGGCACATAATCAAAATGCCTGACTCTTCAAGGTGCAGCAAAAGTGTTAATATATTTTAAACACGCTTACAATGTATATGACGAAATAATACCTACCTAGTGTGGGGAAATTATGAAAAAAGAAGAAATCTCATTTTAAATCATCAATAACGCCTTTCAAATGTGTCCTGCTCATTCTACACCTAGCCAACGCTAGCCTGATTTTAAAGGCTATCAGTACATTAAGCTGGAGAGGGAGCTAATATTAGTTAGGAGTGATTGTTTCATACAATAAATTTTTATTTTAATAGCTTTACAGAGACAATGTCTCCAGTTACTAGAATTTAGTTGCATTACAAGAAAGATAGATAATAAAGTAAATCAAATTACAGCAATTAATTAATTTAATTTGAAGAATGTGGTCCCAGGACCAGGAGAGTTGGCGGTCTTTGGGGGATGCATATGATCAGCAGTACAGCAATAGGCTGATTATATAAATTACAGCAATAACCAAATTATTTGAAAGCTTTTGAACATGATTTCAGGGTATGGGTGTAGGTGTCAGCGGTGGGCCTGGTGGCCCTGGCATGGGACCTCAGACGGTTCAACAATCAGGTACTTACAGATTTAAATTTTCTTGGAGTCTGCACCATGAGCCTAGCCTTATCCCAACTATATTGGGGAACCAGATGCAGCTGCATACCAGTATTTTACATGAAGCGACTTCTTGGAGTAATAGAGAAGTAAAGAAGAAATGCTGTCTCAAACCCAAATAAATTGGAATCCACCCAATTCCTACTGTTGAAGTTTGGGTTTGGCCCCATCAGTTTGTGACAGCTACTTGAGGTGCATGTAGAAAACGATGACAAACCGTTCTTTTGTGTCTGGTTGTTGATAGCTTAGAATTTAAATTCGTGCCCGCTACCTGGTCATTGATTGGTTGGGGAGTTAAATTTATTGGGATAAGGTCCAATTTTTCATACCCTATAAATTTCAGGAGCCATGCAGGCTGGTGGGGCAGTTTCCAACAACACAGCGCCCCCTCCCGCGCAGCCACCCGCCGCTCAACCTCCACAGAACAAGGAGTTCAATACTGCGTCGTTATGCAAGTATGTACTCTAATGTTGTCTTCACAGGATACATTTACTTATGAACACAAACAACAAGTAGATAAAAAAAACACAGGCTTAGTATTGCTTCATTCTTCACATGGAACCAAATTGGGATCACCACTATCCCAATATGGTTCCATGTGCTCATTTGCTCATTCAAAAGATATAATATTATCCTAAAGCTCAATTCAAACCACACTGAATTGTCAGCGACGCGACGTTTCGTAACATCAGATTTTTAGGGTTCCGTAGTCAACAAGGAACCCTTATAGTTTCGCCATGTCCGTCCGTCCGTCTGTCCGCAGCTTAGCTCAGAGACGCCCAATACTAGAAAGCTGTAATTTGGTGTAAATATACGGATTTGTTGCGCCGAAAAAGTGGTAAAATAAAATCTCGTAAAATATTTTTTTTTAATGTAGGTACCTCCTGTACACGTAAAGTGAGGATGTTTTTTTTTTCTCACGTACCCCTTAGTGTGGGGTATCATTAAAAACGCCTTTAAAAATATTGATAGTTTACATCAACAATTTTTTGATAAAAAGATTCGTTTGTGAAATATTAAGCTTTAAAGTGCTAATTTTTGCTCGACTCGAGTGTCCCCCCCCTCTACCAGCTAAACCGTTATGTTTGGGGGTGTGAAAAAATTCACAATAGTAGCATATATAACGAAGTTTAAAAGAAAATTATCATGACTAAGTAGGCTGTATAGTAATAGTCGACCAACTTATAAAACGTACTTGGATAACACATTTTCCTAAACAAAATGTATCGGAGAACATGTTCTTCAACCGCAAATGTAAGTTTGTCAATTTTATTTTTACAGCTATAATGGTGGATATGTTTTGGGGATAGGTAGGTTTTTATTGTCAACTATTTCTAACTAACTTCAAAAATTGATTGATTGGTTCTCAATTCGTCGTAATCTTATTTTTTTAATGTATTTTCCCCGATTTCTCAAAGACGCCTGGACCGATTTTGAAAATTCTTCTTTAAAATTAAATTCAGCGAATCAGTTTAGTTAGTTCGCATAAGTATTTTGATGGGCAACTATGGAACCCTACACTGTGCGTGGCCCTACACGCACTTGGCCGGTTTTTTTAAATGTTGTTAAAACTGATTGTCACGTCGCTGCTAACTCAGTTTGGTTTGAGTCATATAGAATGGATACTACAGGTGATGCATAAAACATTGCTTGATGATTCTGTCAGAAACTGATTAGGGCTGTTATGATCCTTTACAGATTTGGACAGGAGACAGTGCAGGATATAGTGAGCAGAACACAAGATGTTTTCCAGACATTAAAAGCCATACAAGTAAGTTTCAAACACTTAGTACTGATCTAAGGCGTATCTAAGCTGGTCATCATGGCCTTGGAATGTAAAGGGCAGTTGAAGATACACGGTGGATAGTCAGTTAGAGTCTTACAGTCCTCACCACACCAGATTCGATGATTTTCCACACCAAACAAGCCCCAAATCTATAAACCAAACATAGCTTAGCTCAAGCTTAGCCAAGTTACGCTTCTTCCGCAAGTATTTATTATAAAATTCGAAGACTTGTGCCCTCTACCAATCTACACTGGGTGGTAGATGACAGCCTAACTTCCCTTCATAAATACAAATCGATGCCTATCCCTAAACTGTAATTAATTTTTTTTTGTCTGTTTGTGGGTTGTCTGTTTGTCTATGTGTTTGTGCACGCTAATCTTCGGAACTCCTAGACGGATTTGATTGATTTTTTTTTTGTTGTATAGCTATTAAGTCTGGGCAACATATAGGCTATAATTTGTCTTGGAGACCTGATGCAGAACTGCAATAGACCATCTAAACTATAAGAGAAACAAAAATAGCAAAAATTGTTTCATGTGATTAGCATTTTCTGCTGAGACAATAAATTTGAAGATATGGAACACCTGATGTACACAGATATACATAGATACAGTAATGACGTCTTAGCAAGAGTTGTTCAGCCTGATGAACACTCTCTGTTGATGTATAAAAATTGAAGATCTGGAACACCTGATATGGAACTCCAAGAGCCCAGCTACACTATTACATATAGGAAAGACGTCTTAGCAAGAGTTGTTCAGCCTGATGAGCACTCTCTGTTGACGTATAAAAATTGAAGATCTGGAACACCTGATGTGGAACTCCAAGAGCCCAACTACACTATAATATACACATACAGGAATGACTCTCAACTCTTAGCAAGAGTTGTTTAGTCTGATGGGCATTTTCTGATAACTTACAAAAATGAAAGATCTGGAACGTCTGGAATCGTCATTTCGCATCCCGTTGTTTTCCTGTCCCCAGGCTCTTAGAATTCGACATCAGATGTTTCAGATCTTCAATTTTGACGACCCCGTTGTCGCTGGCATAAGCAACAGGATCCACGTACGAAGTCGCGGGCAGAAGCTAGTATAATATAAAATTATAAAATAAAATACTTATATCTTTAATGTAATTTTTGTAATGTATTTGTAACTCTGTTCCTGTTATTTACAGCCGCCAAACGGTACCCATAATGGAGAAAATCAAAGTAATGATAAGAAAGCTAAAATGCAGGAACAACTGCGCACGATCAGACTGCTGTTCAAGAGACTGCGGCTTATCTACGAGAAATGTAATGAAACATGTCAGGTCAGTAGGGTATTATGTTTTGTCCTAACTGAAGAAGTCTTGCGTTATTCACTGAAACAATTACTCTTTACGTCGGTAATAAAATATACATTCAATCAAAGATTAACTGATATCTTCACTAGTGATTTGAAGGAAGCCTTATGCTCTACCCTCACTATTCTATGTTGTGATCTAAACACTGTGATGGAAAACATCAACAAAAAAAATCGAAAACATTGGGTATCTACCAACCCGCACTGTGCCCGCGTAGGGAATTACAACGCACCACCATGCATTGTCTCACACTAGGAATTTATGCCTGCATCGTGGGTGCGTTTACAAAAAAGGTACTCACATACACAAACACCTATACGATATGATGCCTGTATCTCAGCAGGGGCCATATTAAAGGCTGATTATGCTATATGAACTTATTCAGGGCATGGAGTACACACACATGGAGAGTCTCATACCCCTGAAGGATGAAGCTGAGAACAAGGCGTTGGATGAAAGGCGGAACACTGAATCTTACAAACTAGCACTGGAAGAGAATAAACAGTTGACAGAACAGGTGAGATTCGGTCATACAAGCTTAATTATTTAGATTTTATTTTGCTAAATCTGGATGTCTTACGGGAAACAAATAGACTTAATTGTTTGCATAAAATATTATGCATTATGTTATATATTACCTGGAAAAGGTAAGGGCATTCAATTGCAGTGGATTTTGCTTACGATTTGAATGGCGACTCGCCATGCGGTCTGCTAAATATCAATTTGATTTGTTATCTTTAAATACATCATCTGTTAAAATGTCAATTGGCTAACTATCAGCTCGTGAGAAATAGCCTGGTGACAGACGGACAGACCGACAGGTAGACAGACAGCGAAGTCTTAGTAATCCCTATTACTAAGACTTCCTAACTAACCTGTTTTGCCCTTTGAGTATGGAACCTTAAAAAAGATTTTAAAACTTACTTGTATAAATAAATATAATTTGAATTCATCATTTTGTTTACAGGTGGTGTTAAAAAACAAACAGTTGAAAGAAGTAATTACTAACTTGAGGACGATCATATGGGAGATTAACGTTATGCTAACAATGCGAAGGTCGTAATGTTTTTTTTTAAGAATAGTTGTAGCATCGATGAAATAACCCAGAAATGGCCGGTTCTATGATTTGTAAAGACTTTTATCTCTTTCAGTGCTGTCATCTTGATTTTTTTTTAATTAACCATTCTACTTGCATATTATACATTTTTCAGAATTTCTGAGTTCGGATTTAATCGGATAATTCCGAATGTAAACAAATACAAAGTACGCTCTCGTGTCGATCGCGGTCTTAAATAATCAAGTGATGTGGGTTTCCTACTCCTCCGCTTTTATTTTCTGATTAATTTCGTTTTGGGATTCAAGACCATTAAATTTATTCTCGCGGATTTCGTCCTGCTCGCAGCTGTCTCGACGCTTTTCTTGTGATCACCACTATTGATTCCAGCTTTTAGTAGAAGTCCCAAAATAATAAATATCGTGTGGCAGAGAAACATGAGACTGAAACCTCTATACAGAGTCCCGTCTCGCTCCTATACATCTTTGTGACTGTTCTTGCTCTGGATCGCATGTGTCAAATTTCGATTTAAAGTAAACTTTTCATGCGAATGTGAGCCTTATTGTGAAATATAATATTCGTAAAGTGATGCATAGTTTTATTGGTTTTTAGATGACACTGAAAGTAAACATTTGTAAAACGGTTGAAAAAAATAGCCGCGTTAGTTCCGACTTGGGAATATGAGTAACTTCATAATTTGCATACGAATATGAATATTATAGTAACGAGGATAAAGTTCACATTCGAATGAGTCGCTTATTTGACTTGCACATAAAGTCAAAGTTCCCCGAGTCTAGCCGATGGGGTCAAGTTTACGACGACATTTAAAAATTCGCGAACTAAACATATTCCGTGTTTGCCAAACGTTTCTTTATGTAAATATTATTGTTGTAGTTAGTTACATACTATTGTATTATGTATAGGTATAATTTAAATATAAGTAAAAAAGAAAATCTTTCATATATCGTAGTTTTATTCTAATAATGACCTTTATTATTTGTTTGAAAATAGTGTCATGGCTACTGTAGTCTCTGCAATGGTGTCAAGATGTCTCATCAATTCTTTTGTAGTCAAGAATATTTTATGGCTGTCGAATTTTGGACAATAAGCTATTGTGCACTGAAGTTTGGTAATTTGCATATTTAAGTAGCAATAGTCCAGCGATTAAAGCCCAGAATGACTTGTGAGTACTCTGCAGGGTTCGTAAACCCCACATTTCAGAGAATTTTATTACCTTCTGCTCATCTTCCACCTGAAAATTCAAGGATTTGAGTGGAGCATGCCACCGGCCACGTGTGGAGTCTCTCAGCCCATGACATGTTAGTGTATATAGCTCTAAAAAAACGTACCGAATCATCACTGGTTGTCATGCCGACGACCCCGGTGCAGATACTGTATCCGCAGACAGGTATAGCACCTCCAGAAGTTAACGGAACGTTAGCAAGCTCCACTGAAATCCAAAATGGTCTCGGACACACGACGCCCTATGCACGGATGCACCCAGGTGCGGCAGATTGAAAAGCCGAAACAGTTCTTGGAAGTGTGTTTCTCCACTCACTGGCGAGCGGTTTAGAGGGGGGTTATTACAACGTCTTAAAACCAGGCCTGTTCCAGTGAGTGAACGAGATGGCGCTAGACGACTTGTATAGCTCTGTCACTTTCACTCGCCGGAATAAGCCTGGTTTTAAGACGTAACACCCCCCCCCAGGTGTACCATGGCTCTAGAAGACGACTTGTATAGCTCTGTCTTTTTCCCACAGTGGTCCTACGTCGTGGTTATGTATTCTGTGGTCGTGGTAGGCCCCCTGCTCTACTGATCATATTCTATAGACTGGGTCAATAAGAACACAAGAAAATCAAGACACATTAAAAATAAATTATTTACTTGAGTAAAATTCGAGAGTATTCTAAATACAAAATGGCAAACGGCTACGATTACACATTGTGTTAATAAATAAAGCTAATGGCAAGCTTTTATGAAACTGAGTATTCGAAATTTGTGTTGAGTAAGTAGTATTTAAAAATTAAAATAACTTAAAACTAGAACTTAAGTACGTTTATCTATCTACGTTCGATCGGTTTTGGGATTTCGGAGCTTGCTTTCTTTTTCTTTTCTAGAATTTTCTTTTCATAGGGACGATGGTCGACGGTTTCGTCTGCGGGGGCTGGGATCTCGTCAGGTTGGGGCTGGTCCGCTTGTTCGGGGGTCTCAGGCGATGCTTCCACTTGCTTTCCCGCGCTTCTTCCAGAAGCTAGTTCGTGGAAGGCCTCAGCTAATTCTGGGTTGATCTCCTCAAGCGGGGTGTCGCCGGACCTGATGTAGACGGGCACATATCCTGGCATCGGAGGCAGGACCTGCCATTTTGGACGGGCCTCTGGAAAAGAGAAAATAATTTTATTATTTTTGTGCGGTCGGCAAGTAATGGGCGAGTCGCTGTCCGACCATGGACCATGCCCGGGTTGACGGCGCGTTGTGTTCCACGCGCGCCTCAAAGAGTGTCAGCATGATGACGGGGCCCCCACTCTAGAGGGCCAAAGCCTGCCGGGGTCGCGGGCCTTTTCCAAGTACCGTAACCCTGGAACGTAAAGGGCTATTGAAGGACACCGTGGATTTTAGTCAGTACGAGTCTGGCAGTCCCTCTCGCCGTGCCCTGGGTGGGGCAAATGAGTCCTATTTGATTTTACTACGTAAAAAGAAAAGTTGCTATAGGAGCGTTGGCTGTGATTTAGCAGAGCTCTTCAAAGGACGCAGCATTGAAACTACAGCATATCCTTGGTGGATTTTCATTTTCTCACGTTTTTATATTTATTCTTAGAACATAAAGTTGAAAATCTTTTGGAGACTGGCTACGGTTTCAACGTTGCACGCGAGACTGTCTTTGCATTGCTAAGCTAAAAATGTTTTATGATCAAAGATCCAATGACAGGCTAATCACAAATGTGTGTATTTTTTGTTCTGTGGAGTGTGTGTGTGTGTGTGGTAGAAGGCATTAAGTAGGTAGGGTCGATTTATACTAGCGCAGAGTCGAAGCGCATCGAAGCGAATTTCTAAAACTGAACATAACAATTTCTACCTTAACTCCACAGCGTAACGTACATAATTACTTCTAAGATTTTAAAAAGTCGCGCGCATTCTTCAGAATTCGCGAACAACGCCGATCGTGAATCGTGAAAATCTTAGAAGTAAAGTGTGCGTTACGCTGTGGAGTTAAGGTTGAAATTGTTATGTTCAGTTTTAGAAAATGCGCTTCGATGCGCTTCGACTCTGTGCTAGTATAAATCGACCCGTAGGTACCTATACACAGAAGTTCAGTTAAAACCAGTTGTAATAGCACCTAGGTATTAAGAATTGATTGAATAATAGAGAGCCTCCCGATTCGAGTTGTCAGTATAAATGACTTGTTGTTAAGAACCCCTTTTCTTCTAGAACACAATAATCGCCTACTTCCTGATACTTGACAACTTCAAGGCAAGTTTACAGTTTGCAGAGATTTTCTAATATGTAGAATTTTCGAAAGTAGGACATTCGACGTAGCGAACCGAGAGGTAGGTAGTTCTTTAGCCAAGTTTATAGCCATTGGTTTATTTTCTGGGAAAAAGAAGCCTTAGACCACACGATGACATCACGGCGTGGCGGCCGACGGCGGCGGAGAGTCAACCCAACTGTTGAGCGCCACGATTTGTATGGTTAGCTACCACATCTCGACTACGGTTTGATAAAATAAGATAAAATTCTTAGGGCTGGTTTTTCAATAGTCAGTTATCCGTTAACTGAGGAATAAAAATGGCGGTTTGACAGCTTATCTATGGAAAATATGTCATACCGTTATTTTTATTCCTCAGGTAACGCTTAACTGACTATTGAAAAACCAGCCCTTAGTCTGAAGTATTAACTTAATGGTAAGTGATATCTATGGATGCTAGACGCATGCTGTAAAAACTAATATTTATAGTAATCATTCAAAAGTATACGCTGTTTATGCGCGATGACAACGCCTCCTACTGACCACTTTATTTGGGGATACCTTCCAATTCTTGCCAACGAGACATTTCGGAACCCAAATATTTTTGGCTTGTTTTTTTTAAAATTAACAAAGCCTACAAGGCTCTTGTATCTTTTCCGTGTAGTAGGGGAAAGGTGTACGAGATGATCCGTCGAGGCAAGATGATCCTTTGATATTGCAACGAAGCCAGTAGCGTCATCTAGTTGTTTTTAATGGTAAAACGTAGTCCCCGATATTCCCCCGCCTCAGTCAAAAGTAGTGGTGTCGAGAGTGACAATTAAATTTTTTGAGAAAAAAAACAAATATTCCGTTACTTTGATCTAAGGTAAGGGTGAGTTGAAGTTTATATCTAATTTGTTCTAGGTACTTTATTACTAGGCTGTGGTATAAGTTAGCTTTGAAAATTGCTCTATTTAGTTTTTTTAATAGCATGGTAACAGTTGAAAGCACATAGTTTAAGTTATCGAACATTGAATAAAAAAGTTTATGTTGGGGCAAGATGATTATGTTACCGGTGTACAAGATGATCCCCACGGATCTTCTTGTAAACCGGTAACATACCTACTATTACGGGGATATTTTTAACCTTTGTATGTTATTATGTTTAAGTTCATATATTTTTGGTTTAAGACTAAGCCTCGTAATTATAAAAAAAAACTAAACGCGGATTGTGGTCAGAACACTCCATGATCAAAGCACTGGATGCTGTTAAAAATGGCATGCCATATAGCACAGTTTGGATTGCCTGTATTATCACTAAAAACGCGGGCAAAAGTCAAAAATAAGGTGGCTGTCAGTACAATCAAATATATAGGTGAAAAAATAAACCGAGATTATGGTTTTATGTGGGTTATTCTCTTCCTGGATCCTGGGATCATCTTGGACACCGGGGTGTACAAGATGATCCTTTGACAACGTTTTAAAAATGTGTTTTTTTAATAGTAAAGCATCGAAAAAATCAAAATTTTGAGTATGCCAACAATAAGATAAATAAATTTACTATGTATATACGTATTTACATTCGCGCTAAGTAGGATATCTTTTAATCTACAAGCAATCTCCCTTAAGGGAATCATCTCGTACACCTTTCCCCTAAATAAAGTTAGCCGACGACTCGGTGGTCTGTTGGTCTGTTGGTGAACTCGGTTGGTCATCAAATCAAATCAAATCAAATCTTTATTGCTGAACACAGTATAAATAAAATACATTACAAGATGTTGAGTGAATGCGCAGTTCACTATGTTCTACCGATTAAGGCATGCAAAATATAGGGAGTCAGCTGACTGCAACAAATGTAGGTTAACTATATTACAGTCGGAAACAACAAAAACATTACATCAAATAATAAAATCGGACGTAGAAAATGTTCACCTCAATGTCAACAACATTAATATAGTATGTATAAAATCATAAATTATTAAACGATCACATATTTTTATCCATTAGGTACTCTTTTATTGTATAGTATGCCTTATTTATTAGGAACTTATTCATTTCTTTCTTAAATATATTTATGTCATTAATGTCTAATAGAGCTTTAGGTAGTTTGTTGTATATCTGCGGCGCCATGCCTAAAAAATTTTTGAAGAATAACGCTGTTTTGTGTGGTCTATTGCGTATCTTATTTTGATGCCGTGTGCTTTTTAGTGTCTCGAACAGGTGAAAGTTTTTTTTTACAAATAAAGCCACCTCAAATATGTATAGGCAGGGCATTGTTAATATTCGAAGACTCCTAAAGAACGGTTTACAGCTTTCTGTGTTTTGTATACGACATATAGCCCTAACACACCTTTTCTGTGCTCTAAATACCATCTCTTTATTAGTGGAGTTACCCCAGTAAATGATGCCGTATCGTAATGTGGACATTACACATGCATGATACGCCGTAATTAAAACCGTTTGATTTACTTCTTTTGAGAGATTGTGTAGAGCATATGAATGTTGGCTTAGGCGCTTGCAAACTTTATTGGTGTGCGTTTTCCAAGACATGTCTCTATCTAATTCTAATCCTAAAAATTTAGTAGACGCAGTTTCTAAAATAGCTTTGTCACGATATCGTATGTCAGGTTTGTTATGATTAGTCCTTTGCTCAAATGTCATTATTTTGGTTTTGTCAATATTAATTTTTAAGTTATTACCGTTCATCCAATCTATTAATGTCTGAAGACAGTTATTTATCTCGGTTCCGAGTGTCATGACGTCATTATTATTGGCACTGAAAACTACCGTGCTATCATCAGCAAACAAGACCATTGGATGATGTGTTACGTTAGGCATGTCATTGATGCCAACTAGAAATAATAGAGATCCCATAATACCTCCTTGCTTGTCATCTCAGTGTGATTTGACATTAGGTACTTAAAAAGGTTGTGGTGCATATTAAGGGGGATGCTCCAACCAGCCCGCGAAATTCAAATTTTTTTACGTTTTTTGCAATTTGCAGGCCAGTGACATGTTGTAACTTTATAAATATTTGTGTTGCGCAAATAACAAGTATAATTTTAAATATAAAAAATATCAAAAAACTCGCTCCATCAGCTCTCACATAGAAAAGGTGCATTATGTTAAAATCTCCGAAATCTAACTACGATGCACCTTTTCTATGTGAGAGCTGATGGAGCGAGTTTTTTGATATTTTTTATATTTAAAATTATACTTGTTATTTGCGCAACACAAATATTTATAAAGTTACAACATGTCACTGGCCTGCAAATTGCAAAAAACGTAAAAAAATTTGAATTTCGCGGGCTACATCGAAGCAATCACCTTAATCATGACACGTAGTAGGTACGTCACTCCGCGGTTGTCCCCAGTTAGTTCATATCTCTACCACATCACGCGCTGCGATCGATTTGAGTCTCCACCATTAACTTCATAATATAATAGTGTATAATGGGGAAGGCAAGTGTCAAAGTGACAAGTGACAGTTTGGTCCCAAAAGAACTGTCAAATCAAAGGAATTTTCTGAAAAAAAACGATTTATTGATGTAAAATGACTAGATGTTGTGTAATAAGCTGTAAAAATGATGGAACATACAAATTTCCGACAGTTCACACTATCAAGAAATAATGGGTAGCTGCTGTGACTGCCTTGAGAACAAAAATTGAATTATAACTAAGGAAAAGCTATTTAATAAACAAATATCCAGCCTTGCGAAGCCGAGACAGGCCGTTAGTTGAGTTTATTAATGAAATTCTATGATTATATCATAACTAAACAATCGAATACAGTTTTCAAAATAATATCTACTTTTCTATTGGAGGTTAAGTACCAGTATTGCATCGCTCCATAAATCATGAAATGGTTCGTCTGGCGGAAGAATTATCACCTGGAATGAGTTTTGTGATAGTCGTGGTGTACAGAAATTAAATATATTGTGATATTTCTCGAATCTAAATAGAAAAAAGGGGTAAAATTACTGACTTAAAACATTATGATATTTTATCAAAATAGAAAGTCAGAAGCAACATTATATTCTTGTTATAGGAGAGGACAGGTAAAACATACATAAACTCAAAAATTGAAACCTCAACTACAAGTAATTGTGGATTTATTACGGTAAAATCAAATGTATTACCACTCAATTAAATCACTTTTTTTCCTCTTGTAGATGCACCGCGGCGTCTTAATTCTTCTTTTAGTATTTGCACTTGCATTGACGAATAATTTTCCATATTTGTTTTGTATCTAAACTCAATTTTTATAACAATAAATCTTGTTTGTTTTTTATACAAGGTAGACAGTAATCTGACGTAGGGACCAACTATCGCAGCGCCATCTACGATTAGCTTTGAGTTGCCATCCCCAGAACGGATTGAAACGGAACTAAAATTTTTATTTCTGACAGCGTTTTAAAATCTTTGATATTTGATGTAAACAAAGACCGCAGGTTTGTTAGATTTATTATTGTGCCATAAAACTAACGTAATAAGTGAAAAAAAAATCATTCAAAGTGCTGGTAGCGCGAAGACAGTGGCGACTTCCGGTTTTCTACATTTTTATGTCTAGCTGTACTTGTTTATTTTTTTGCATGCCTACAAAAAAGTTGCCATATTATGATAATTATGTTCTACGTGACCTCTACAATGATCAATCACATTGTTGTAAGCAAAGGTCATGATCGATTATAACCATACAAATTGTAGCTCATTAATTTTACTCGTGGCAACCATTTATTTTGGTTTTATCATAAATTTTTCTTGTGATTTATACGATTCTCCGTGTGCGATATTCCGTAGCGAGCCAAGCGTGCTATGCAATATATTCAATTTGTCAAATTGGTCTAAGATAACATCTATTCTAATCTATGAGTATGTTACCTACTTAAATTTTATTATTAGAAATGCGAGTTTGTATGGTTTGTATGTTTGACCCACATAAATAGATAGGTAGCAGATAGAATACTCTTTATTATGCACACCATACAAATTACAGGTAATTATAGGTAGGTATATCCAGTTCACGATATAAAAAAAAAAGTAGGATGACTACATCGTCCATCGTCATCATCATCGTCCGTCACGGTCCTATCGCTAAAAGCGATCTTTCCAAGACAACCTTTGGATTACCACAGATATTTGATTATAAGCTGAATTTCCACATGGGATACTTTTCCCGCGCGATAGTTTACGAGTTACACTGTTGAAGCAGCTTTCAACTGCTGCTGGTTCAAATCTACCAACTATGTTATGTAGGCACAACGAGGAAAATCAGACAACCGAGCTTAATTAATTATAAGTAATTTAATGTCGGCTATAAAAACGATTCTACCGCGTCTGAAATAATGAAGAGAGTTACCGAATTTATTTTTGTAAGTACTTGAGTTAGTACTGATGTCGTCTGATGTGGGCCTAGCACGAATGCTCGCAAGCTAGAGATGAATGATAACACGATTATACAGCTGTCCATAATCCTGATTTGTTTTCAACAAATCAACACTCATGTTGTAGTTTTGAGCTACTTTCTTCAGTCAGGCCCGTAGTTTCGTGCCCGGACTTAGAGAGTAGACTAAATCGAAAGATTTTTCTTTATTGTTCGATTAAAACATAATAGGTGCTTTTAGTTTTCAAAGTATATTACCCAGGACACCTAAAATAAAGTGGGCTTTGGCTTCGCAAAATACTTATAAACATACTTCAAAATAGAATGATTTAATTTACATTACATTTACCTACGTCTCGCGTTCACGCTAGCGCGTCGGGTCGCCTATAACCAGCGCGTTGCACGATGAGATCGCATGCATCCGTGCGTCGTAAATTCGCTAATACCTAGAGATAATGGCTAGGCCGGGGCTTGTTTAGGTCACTTTCCTTGTTACTGTGAGACTCCGGTCGTTCAACCGACTATTAAACGCAGATGAAACGAGATGCCGATGTGCAGATAGACTGCGATGCTTTTATGGTCGGCTCTTATTTTGAGAAAATAGGTGTAAAGAACATGTTGGTTTCAGCTGTTCTTTCAAAAATTTTTGGCAACTCAGATATTAGGACTAGTTTTTTTCTTCTATCGAGATAGAAATCTATAGAAATTCAAAACTGACTGGCTGACTGACTGATCGATCAACATACATTATTGATGTGAACACTGATTTTCTTTGTGAAATTACAGATATTATAAGGTACCTAACTTAAATGTTGTAATTAGATGTCTTTTCCTAATGGACATTTAAGATTTATGCCTAGTTATAATTTTGCACCTTCCTGTCGTTCCTAGCTTTTTTAGGTGGTTATATGATCAATGAGTCTCTATACACGGCTTCTTGGGCTGCCAGTTGCATTTCAGGGACACAGTATCTACTACCTAGGCAGTTCCGCGACCCCGGCAGGTCTCCTGCAAACCTGGTATTCAGTGTTAGGATGAGGCTGATAACTCAAGACCTTCCTTCCCAAGGTAGGATTATTCAGTTTAAAGAATAAGCAATACTAGTTTATGATCTTGTCTGTCTTTTCGCTAGTGATAAGGAATGTCCCAGTTCAAGATTCTAAGTGCTAATGTCACATAACCTGTAAATATCGCGGTCAAGAGTGGTCACGATCCAGTCACTTACTGTTTGACGTCGACGCAAGTGATAACTACGTAGTTCTCTTGCACACGTTTGTACAATCTAGTTTTGATTAGACAATTGCTGCAATTCAATGCATTAAAATAGATTTTGCTGCGTAGATCTAGATTTAGTAGGGAAACGGGACTTCTGCGCTTTGAGTCCCAATTTATTCAACTGTATGTTTTGACTCAAAATCGTCGCACATTACTGAACGTATGTCTCCCCCAAATCTGATGGGAACCCATCCCCAACCCCAAAGTACTTAACTCCTACCAGAGTCGCCAAGCGGCGTGACGTCATTCTATTTTTTTATTTTATTTAGCTTTAGGTTCATGTTTGACCACTATCTGGCCTGATGTAAATATGTATAGAAGACGCAAACCCCAGTAAGAAATTCCAAGGAGTGGAATTCCCTGCATTTAAGTAGCTATTCGCACAATAAAAGTATTGGCATCAGGGGCTATTGAAGAAACACCGTGGATTTTAGTCAGTTCGAGACTGACAATCCCATTAAGTTTCAACCAGTGCGGGAGGACTCATTTGATGATTTTACCACAACAAAAAGAATTAAGGTATATAGGTAGGTTCTACTTCATTCAATTTCAAAAGCTGAACTGAAGGTTAGCGGTTTAAATAATTCTCATTAATTCTTTTTGATCACATCATTCTTTTCAGTTAGATACGTTCATTTTTATGGTACCTACCTTTCTGTCTGTATAATAAAGAACAAGCTTCTAACGAGGTGATTGTGTTTTTCTTTAATTTAAAGTCTTTTGAAGGTAGGTAACATTGAAGAAGATTGATCGATCAAACGCTATACGTATCGTAATAAAAGAGCAATTACCTATATATTTCGAACTACGTTTCAAAATTTTTTCTACCTTTACATGTTAAATGACCCCCGTCATTTAATATGTAAAGGCCCTCTCAGAGGGCCAAATCCTGCCGGGGTCGCGGGAATTATTTCCTTACCGTGACCCCGGAACATAAAGGGCTATTGAAGGACACCGTGGATTTTAGTTAGTACAAGTCTGACAGTCCCTCCCGCCCTGGCCGGGGTGGGAGTGGTGTTTCTCATCTTTTTAACTACTTTGTATGACATTCTTTACATGGATGAAGCTTGTGGTTGTAGGCAACCGTAATTTTTATTACCTGGTTGGATTCTGTGTAACAATAATAATGATGCAAAGTAATTAAGCAAACGCAGTATCACGGGGCGTTCCAGTAATCTATTTGTCAAATTCAAAGAATAATAACAAAATATTTTAAAGCTCGCGTTTATTTTCTAACTGCTGTGCAAGTTGTTAAACGCCTTTTTACGCTGATTGCTTTCAAAAAAGAGGCGGCTACTGGCTGAGTGCTGAGTAAAATCGTTAAAATTAAAATGCTTTTATGATTACCTTTATGAGGTCCAATAACTACCAGTTTGTTAGCGTCTTCACTTAGATGTGAATGTATGGCTTTCTAACGGTCCCCGGTCATCCGACTCAAGGTTAACTTTTTGCTTGTCAAAACGCTAACTGTATCTGCATCATTTTGTCCAGTACATTTCACCTAAACAAATCCCCCAGCACCCATCGACTTTCATCTCAATCTTTACACTAATACGATTCATAGTCCAACAAAAAGTTTCTCCAGATACAAGTGAAGGTGCCTTCGTCTAGTAATGCTCTTTAATTTTACTGCTTGTCCTAGTTTCGATGTTCAAAAATCGGAACAAATTGTATCGAACAAGTATTATCAATGGGGCCTAGATTTTCGGTAGGCGCACCTCTTTGAAAGGCAGCGATGTTTTTTTATTTTGTGATAGGCTAATTTTTTATCACTATCTCCAAGCACGTTTTTTTTTGGACAAACCCACCACACTACTCGTATTCCCAAACCACTGCAACTCCTGAAAGCCAGAATCAGCAGTGGCAATCACCAGGAAAGCGTCGAGACAATGAAGCTCGAAGTGTCCCGGAGAATTAATTTACCTGTCTTCGATTCTGCAACGAAATTAATCAGAAAAGAATAGTGGAGGAGTTGGAGTCCAAACACGCTTGCCTGAAAGTAACTTTTTCATTCTTGTTTTAAAGACCCTTGGGGTAAGAAAAACCAAGAAAAGGATTCCACGCCTTGGTCGTGTGACTTTTCATTATTATTACAAAAAATACATAAAATTAAATACACTATTACCAATGTTTTGTACGTGGAAATAAATAAAAAACAACCCGACTAATACGCAGTTAAATGGCTTGAACTCAGGCAGATATCGCACGTCGGTCATACACGACCATTTAATTAATACGCATTACATTTTTACAAAGATAGCGTAAAAAAGAAATACAATTAATGATAGTGAGTAATTATAATTGTTCCTCCTATTCTCACTAGGTAGGTACTTAGTAATCTTTAAAGTCACGCGAAGTAATATTTTGAGACAAAAAAAAACAAAATATGATCCGATTTGTCAGTTTGAATTTTAATAATTTTTAGATGATAGTTTGTCACACAATGTAAATGAAAGTTATATCTGCTTAATTAATAAGACTTAATTATGCCAGTTTTCACTAACGCTAAACGTCGTCTTAACAAATGCGTAAATATTATTGCTTTGATGAAATTCCAGCTCGCGCCGATTGAGACAAACGTTGAAATTGCACATTTATTAAGGCACTAGTTTCCATATAGTGCAATTTCAATGCAATTGCTATAGCCTATTTTGCCCTGTTAATCTAGTTTTCTATAGATGAAAAAAAATTTTGAAGGAAGAAACGAAATTGTTTAGATTTATTAAGATTTTTAATTCTGTCGAAATGAGCGTGTAACTTTTACTTTAATTGTTACGTTGGACGTTCCAAACATCGAGTGTCTATTGGTTATAAAGACAACAGTGAAATGCAACTAGTTTACAAATAAGACCACGAAAGTGGGTCAATTAAGAGTCAAGCCGCAGTTTCTTATCTATAAAAGTCTAAACAACTTCGTATAAATGGCGACAATCCCGACTACGTTATATTAATTAACGCTCTTTTATCTGAACATGCGTCTTAATTATTGCTGAGTAAATGATCGATTGATTGAATGTTCCGTTGTTCTTTTTGATTGATTACTTTTAAGTCATTGATCTGTTAAAGGCTCCATTAGAGTGTATGGAGCTTCGAAAGCTTAGTATTATAATTGTCTCATACAATTATTGCAGTAATTAACACATTATTTGATTTATTGATCGTTTGAATGCGAGGAGTCAATATTTACGATTCAATACTATTGATAACTTTCTTCAATTCATGTTTATCTGTCTGCAGTCTTAGGTTATAAGATGTCCATGTCCACGTGAAGCCACTTTTTATAAATGTGTGGGTGAGCGCCACGCACACATTTAGGCGGTTTTTGAAAACCCGAAAATGATTTCCTTGAACATGCTCATTTGTTTTACGTAGGAATCGAATGAAAGGGATATTTTTTCTTCCTTTTTTTTGGCTTTCATTCTAAGTGGTCTACTTGGAAGCTGGACATTCTATTATCTAAGCCTGCAGTGTTTGTATTTACTTCACCTATGGACTCATAATACCTACACATGCCAGTAACTTGCACAAAAATATGCAAGTAGCAGGCATGCCATTGTATCATTCACCAATCAGAAGCTATTATCTACAGCTTCATGGTATGCCAGATCCTTGCACGGTTTTGTGCTTTTATCAATTGACATCGTATTTTCCACTTTACATTGCAATTTCTCCCTAAACATTCTCCATAATATGTCCCGTATCTCTTCACCGTCTCCCATATTGAATTAGGTAAGACTTTCTGTAAGACACTGTACTCATATCTATATTTATGTAAAACATCTCTTGATCCCCTGCCATTGCTCACTGAACTTTTCACTTTTGATTACTAGAAAAATTACATCTACACCTACCTATCCTATCCCACTTTAACTAATCTTACTAATTTCTTACTTCTCTTACTAATTCTATCCTACTAATCCTACTAATATTATAAATGCGAAAGTTTGTGAGGATGTATGTATGTATGTGTATGTAGGTATGTTTGTTACTCTTTCACGCAAAAACCACTGAACGGATTTGGCTAAAATTTGGTATACAGATAGTTTATAACCTGGATTAAAACATAGGATAGTTTTTATCCCGATTTTATGTTCCCGTGGGATAATTTTCGAGTTGTAGCGGGTGAAGCCGCTGGCAACAGCTAGTAATATTATAAACATGAAAGTTTGGATGCATGATTGTATGTTTGTTACTCTTTCACGCAAAAACCACTGAATGCATTTGGATGAAATTTGGTACACAGATAGTTTATAACTTGGATTAATACATAGGATAGTTTTTATCCCGATTTTTTCATCCTGTGGGATAATTTTCGAGTTTTAGCAGGCGAAGCCGCTGGCAGCAGCTAGTCTATCTATAAAAGCTTTTTAATCGCGCGGGACATCATGCGAGAGTCATTGTCCTGACCAGTGGTGTTTATCCACTGGTTCGGACCCGGCCAATCGTGTTTGTTTTTGCATTATTATAAAATTCCTTCCACAAACTTTTCCAGCCCTACGCTATTGCTATGTTCATTGTCCACTGCTTTTTTCGTTCCGCTGCGATGAACTTTGCTTGAGCTTTCGTGTCAATGTATATTGCGATGAAGTTTTAGTCGCTTTTTCACCTGTAGTCTACAATCATCACGATTTGTTTTTGTTTTTATTTCAAACGGTTTTATTTTAACGAGCACTTTTGGTAGTTGGCAGGTAGAGTAAGGTATTCTAAAGTAAGTATAACGTAACCTTTCTTGGAATTATTTTGGCTCCGAGTGTCGATGATATCATTTTTCCAAGTTTCAATTTTAATAAAAAGACGTGTGCAAAAAATAGTTGTGGCAAGATGACTAACTAACCCATCAATTATGAGATAAATTGATGATCATGAAAATTATTACATGCCAAATTTAGTTTTTTTAAAGTTACGTTAGTCAGATGTTATTTGAAGAGCTATCAATCCGTGTCAATGTTCGATTTGTCTTACGGATATCGCAATTAACAAATATAAGCGCCGTTAGGAATGCCTTGTACGAGTAGGTAATAACTTGATTCCTGTTTCTGAAGGCAGTAAAATTGAAGCTTAAGACGTGCAATGAATACGGACGAGTCTAACTAGTTTGTAGACGACACAAGAATCGTTATAAAGACAGAATCGCTCTATAAAAATATTATACTTAGCACATTTGCGACAAAAACTAAGCTAAGTTTTCAAAAATCGAATCAAGAACTTTTGGCACAAGTGAATAAGGCTCTCTCTACAACATAAACAGTTACACAGTTTGTTTTGAACGTTGTGTGCACACAGTCTAAGATATGTAGTTCATTATTTTATCAAATAGTTTAGTAACATCCTCTTTTATGGTACCTAACACAGCCTCCATTTGGTACTCCAGTTAAAAAAAAAAAACAATTATTTTACTTTTCAAAATATGCTTCTGAGTAGTGGGAGAGTAAATTTTTTTTATCGTGGTAAAATCATCAAATTAGTTCTCGACTCAGGGCAGAGCGGGAAGGACTGTCAGACTCGTACTGACTAAAATCCACGGTGTCCTCCAATAGCCTTTTACGTTCCGGGGTCACGGAAATTTGTAACACCCGCGAACGTGGAAGGGTAATAAGTTGATTTTTTTATGTTTTATAATTGGTAAACGGTTAATGGTCTAGTGTGCGCAAATGATGCTATTCGACAAATAATGAAGACCTGAATGTTACGAGTATGTCCTGCGTATCCTTATGCTTGCCTATTACATTCTACATTTATGGACGCAAACGTTACGATATCCTCCCTATGGTCGGCGCAGGCTGGTTTGTATTCCTCCCTAATATCACGTACCGTGGGAATCCAGCTTAAGTCCTTTCGTACACAAGGCGACGCAAGTCTCCAATACCTTACTTTGATATCCAGGGCACTATCGCGATACAAACCTGTAGTATCCTATGTTTACTGGGTTTTATCTATAACTCGCTGGCTCTCATGCACATCAAGCATCGGTTTACTTCCTCTGTCTAAACCTGCGTCCGCGCCATTTCATAATGACTGACAGGTGTCATTTGTGACAGGTCCGAATACTTATGTGAGAGAGATAGTGTTTACATATCCTACTAATCTAAATATATATAAATCAAAGGTGACTGACTGACATAGTGATCTATCAACGCACAGCCCAAACTACTGGACGGATCGGGCTGAAATTTGGCAAGCAGGTAGATGTTATGACGTAGGCATCCGCTTAGAAAGTATTTTGATCAATTCTAACCCTAAGGCGGGGATAAAATAGGGGATGAAATTTTTTGTATGAAACTTTGTAAATTTAAAAAAAAATACATTGTTAAGTTCCGACATCTACGCGAATGAAGTCGCGGGCACAGCTAGTAATATTTTAAATGCGAAAGTTTGTGAGGATATATGTAGGTATGTGTATGTAGGTTTGTTTGTTACTCTTTCACGCAAAAACCACTGAACGGTATTGGCTAAAAATTTGGTATACAGATAGTTTTTAACCTGGATTAACACATAGGATAGTTTTTATCCCGATTTTATGTTCCCGTGGGATAATTTTCGAGTTGTCGCGGGTGAAGCCGCTGGCAACAGCTAGTCTATTATATAGATACACTACAAAACCCATATAGAGGTTCGTACAAAGGGTACACGTATCTATATCTAAAGTCGTAAGGTATCGGAGACTTTCGTCACGTTGTGTACGACGGGGCTAAAAAGAAGACAGGTTCGATCGGTAGTATTATATTTCTCTTAACTATTTATATTAATTACCAGACCTACTGTTTAATTTAATAACAGTAGTTAGTTTAACTACCATAAAATTGTTAAACGCCAAATTAACTTTTTGATCACAGAGTTAACAAACAAGACATAGTTATGCTCACACTTAATCGTGACTTACGCGTTAACCATAACTTTTCGGTAACCGTTGATTATTTAAATTAATTAATCAAAGTATTCAATTAGATCATTCAATCGCGCTGGAAGTGATCATAGTATGTAATTTAATTACAAGAGAAACATCACGTTATTTATCTTTGATTTGTTAAACCAATTAGCATTTGAAAACAAGTGTCAGACATTATTTAAACCGATTTTTAATTTTGATTTTAGAAAAAACTTGTTAACATTTCGATGAACATTTTATGAATATTGAATAGTCTTTAATTGAACAGATATTTTTTGAAAAAAAAAACTGCTCAATGCTCACGATTACGGAAAAGGATCATCGTGTCACGATTTCTGATCCACGCCCGATATCTTCATGATTCAATAATGACTAACAAAGATAAATAATAGGTTCTATACTTAATAATTAACATACGCGTGATTAGTCGTGATCTCTTTTTGTTTTAACACTTAGTTATCCGAGATATAAACGTTTTTTACCGACTTCGAAAAAGAATCTCCGCTTTTCTTGATCGTATCGTGTTTTTTTTTGGCGATGTTCCTCAGTAATAATTTCGAACCGATGAACAAAAACCTAATGCGTGTGTATTATGGTTTAAATTAAGATTTATGTTTCATAAATGATACTTAGAGTACTATGGTGATGGCATAACAATGTAATAGATTAGCGTATAAGAATAAATGAATGGAGTTTATAAATAAACATTATAAATATGTTATTGAAAGTTTGCATGGAAATTATTATTAAAGTGCATAGTGTGATTGTTTTGAGTGCATTTTTTTGTATTAAGTATTTAATAAACAAATAAATATTAAAACTTACCAATAACAACACAGAAAACCACACAAAGAACTATCAAAGATTTGTACATTTTATGTTAATTTATTAAGTTGCAATAAATAAAAAAATAAGTTTGAAAATTCGCGGTTATATTGCGTGCGCGTACACAGAGGACGGGTTGCGCGGGAGACTGCGGGCTTGCGAGTGATGCGCGCGCGCTCAGATAACCGGATTAATAGGACTCGGACCGGCGCATACGCACACTGTCATTGGCAAGTACTGCAGAACTGCACTACTTGACACTAGATAGTAGATAGTGGATAGCTTTTAGTACACCCATTGTTCATGAGAAAGTTTAGGTTCGGTTTGGCGACTTTCTCGTATACTTTGAAAACGGAGTTTCTAGTTTTCCAGGTTTTCCGGTTTTATCTATTGAATTGCATTCGTAGATATTTATCTTGAAATATTACACACTGTCTACTTTTTTTTTTTATTTCGCATCGTTACTTCTTTTTGCTATTTTCACAACTGATAATGAAAAAAAAGTAACGTACCTAACTCATAAATATTGCGTCTGGAAATCAAAACTGCAGTTCTGATTGGATGCTTATGTCTAAGCCAATTACTATCAACTATGAACCTCTGACGTCACGATGAACGTCTGCCCAGCCGATAGCAAGTGGGTTGGTGACCCCTGAGCTTGGCCAAGGTGGATCATTATTATGTTCTGCTCTCGATTCATAGCACCTGGAGGGTCTCAGTTGAAGTTGAAGCGATTTCCATAACAAAAATTTTATACACCGATCAGACAAACGGCGAGAAGTCACAGCAAGGTATCTCCCCGAGACATTGGGGTCGTTAAGCCTGCCGGGGTCGCGGGACTAACGAATACCGTAACCCCGGAACGTAAAGGGCTATTGGAGGACATCGTGGATTTTAGTCACTACAAGGGCAAGGCTGACAATCCCTCCTGCCTTGCTCTGGGTGGGAGGACTCATTTGAAGGTTTAAACATGATAAAAAAAAAGATTACTCTGTTTATAGTTGACTTCTTCGAATCCGAAAGTACGTAATTTATTGTACATAATACCGGGAAAATCGTTATGTTATACAAAATGTTATCAAATTAATGACTGTTTAATTAAAAAAATTGTTTTGTTGCGTTCTGTGCGTGTAAATATTATTCTGGATAAACATAGTAAATTATTAGTCTTTATCGGCTGTTTCTTAACCCTAGGCACACTAGTTCATTTTTTTTGTTCAAAAAAAAGATGCTGTTTTGTCTATATGATGTATTTAACAGGTTTCAAATTTTTCTTTCACGTTTTTTCTTTTGTTTTTTAATCACTTTTAACTTAGATTTTTGCAATACGAGTATATTATGTAAGTTAGATTTCGGAAAGGTAAACGAGAATTTTGTTTGGACCTGTGACCCACTACATTTATTTTTTCCCCTTTGTATTACGATCAAAATAGGTAGGTACTTACATTTCGTGCAATTTAACCCTAAACCTTCAAATCAAATCAAATTTCAACAATCAATGGTTCCATATCGGGTCAAAAATGCTCCATGATATTACCACTACGGGTTCATCTTAACTGGATGCAATGCCTGCATCTGAATTTTCAACCCTCGCCTCGTTTTGATGCTGAGAGTTAAAATTCCAGTAGCGTACATTTGAGTATTAGTGAAAACGAGTATTTAGGTATAGTTTTTTTATGCATCGTTTTTCATAAAGTATTTCTCATAACGACGGTAATCTCTGAATGGTCAGGCAGAGCTGACCTGATAGTACATCCCCATTTCCCGTGTCCAATGTAATAGGGGGCCAGGCCTGTGGCTATCAACTGGACACAAATCCTGCTTGCATACTGTTCGTTTGCAAACAACCGAAAGCCAGTGGAAAGAAATGCAACTTGTTTTCTGTACAACAACTTAGAGTTGAATGCCCATAGAGCTCGTGGCTAAATAATAATAGTGTAGCTGTGTAACAGTGTAGAATTTTCAGATCTGTAACTGTTGTTAAAGGTAGTCAGTAGTCATAAGTCAGACAACTTGGTTGGGGTTAAGTATGTATTACGTTCTAAGAGCGCATAAAACTCTTTAATTAAGATATCACTACGTTTCAGGAAATATACATAAAAGCAAGAAATAGGTTATCTTGTCGGAGCGAGGTCAGAGCCAACAAAGAAACTGGACACAGTGTGGCCTAGTGTCCAAACTTGTTCTTCATGTTTCCGTACACAAAAGATGAAAACAAGACCACACGAGGCTTTGGAACTAGACCTGTGCCATTTTAAATGCTCTCCAGTCCATCTTATGGTGATTTGAACTCTTTGGTTATCTTTCATGACGATCCTACCGGCGCTGTTTATCAGACTTAATAAAGTAGCAGGCCAGCAGGTGTTTGTTTTCAATTATTTGTTCACCTGTTTCTCCAACAATTGTAGGTCGCTATGAATTAACTTACCAATGCCAAGAAGCATCCTCTCAGAAAGGAATAGGATCCACCTTTTAGCGGTCCAACCCTGGCAACGATACCACTGGCAACGTTTTTACAGGTACTATGTTTTTACAGGTAGGTACTATGTTTTTACAGGTACTATGTTTTTACAGGTACTATGTTTTTACAGGTAGGTACTATGTTTTTACAGGTACTATGTTTTTACAGGTACTATGGATAACGTATTTGAAAAGAATTTAGGTTAAATATTTGAACAAAAAAGGGTAAAATAGTATTGCTGTGCTCCGTCGCCGTCGGTGCGCAGGAGTTCTAGTTCCTTCTGGGTGATCTCACTCCATCTCTGCCCTCATCTTTGATTCTGGATTTGATTGAGGTCACGAGTAAACCCATCCCAAAAATATTTAAATGAAACTTGTGAACAGTTATCCAGTTATGCGACAAAATATCGTCAATATCCTCGCAGAGTAGCAAATTTAGTTTTTAGTTTAAATAAATACGTTTTATTTCAATCAGCTCTTACATTCACCGAGTCGACCTGAAAGTCGTGAAAGTCCACAAGACCGAACATAAGTTAACTTTCTGCTTGCCGCATAAAACATTATTAGCATTCAGACATGAACATAACGGCTGCCTAAGTAATAGAGTTGTTATAGAAATATGGGCTGTCAGGCTTTGTAAAGAAGTTTCTGTCTGAAGGAAAAGTTGAGGGAAATTGCTAAGGTTTTATGTAGTTTTTAATTTTTATTTTATTCTAACCTCAATGTACAAACTGATAAAAAACTTACATGAAAACTGAGATCTGAATAGCGATAGTTGGTCCGGATGAACTAATAAAGGGCCGATGGAAAATACTACTTAAAGTAACAAAATATATAAAATGTTTATTGTTTCTCAAAAGTTACAGGTCTTGTATGAATTGAGACAACCCCAGTAGATAATTAAAACCCTTTGGTTGGCGTAATAGTATAGGTGTTATTGTAATGAAATATTTGTTATTTATCTATACAAATAATATATGACTATATAAAAAAATATATTAACGCCGTATACATATAGGTTTCTCAAAAAAAAAATGGTTTGAAAATGTAATAGTTTTGTTTTGACCGGATAGCAGTTTTCTGATGCATAAACAGTAAACACTGGAAAATACGTCCATATCTGTTGTAATCTTCAGAATATAGAGACCTTTGGTCTGCAGTTGGATAATACCAACTTTCTGTCACTTTTTCTTTCTTTCTTTCTAGTAATATTCTCAAGATTCATGCATGTAATTACTTTTATGAAATATTGGATATCTCTTTCATCAGTTTCCGTCGCGTTTTAAGCTGCGTATTATGTGCCACATAAGATACACAAATGAGGTGAATACCGATAAGTAAATATGATGTAATTTCATTTATAACTTTCATTTCCATAACTTAGATAAATTAGCGGGATTTCCTATGTCGCACATCACAAACAGTTTTAATTAGGTTTTCGATTCTGTATACCTCTAATCCACGCCACTACTGAACACCTTTTGACGTGGTGCTAGTGTCACATTGTATTAAAAAACAAACCTAAAGCTGCGGTTCCACTGAGGCGGAACGGAGCAGAGCGGAGAGAGCTGTGCCGTGATTCACAAATCACATGGCTGATGCATATTGGCTGACCAGACAGTATGTGGATTTCAAGCCATGTTATTGATGAATCGCGGCACAGCTCGTCTCCGCTTTGCTTCGTTCCAGCTCAGTGGAACCGCAGCCTAACTGGTCAGACACTAACTAAAAGTAGGGACTGTTGCACTATTTTAGAAAGGCAATGAGACAAGAAAGTTTTTTCTGTAATTTGCCAACCGAGTGTCATGCATTTGTTTTGAGAAATATGCCTAGAAAGACAAGGGAAGTTTTAAGAAATTTTAATACAGGAACATTATAGCGCTTAATTTCCCAAGATATATGTATTTAGTTTTGTAAGAAACTTGTTTTCAAGAGTCTTTCTTAAAATTATGTTAACAGAAAAGAATCAATTCAAAGTGGTGACCGTCGTTAATTTCTAAGAATAAGCACTTAATGAAGAGGTGGTTGCCAAAAAAAAAATTAAGGTTCGATATATTATCTCTAAAACATAAGTCAGTTTAGACTTCATATTGTCGGATTTCAAAAAGGAATGAACAAATCACCTTGTATGGTTACCCATAAGTTTGTGCCAATTCAATTGAAAAATGTCATAGTATTTTTGACGATTGATTGACGATAGAAGAGGGGTTATAATATTTTTGTATGTATGTAGCCCTGTCTAGTCTAATGCAATGCTACTTCAAAAATAAAATAAAATGGCGGAAGCAATGCTGGCCAAAGAAGTCAAATGTATTTTGAAACGATTGTCACTTGCCGGACTCTTGACCACAGTCACGGCTACTATCAAGCTAAAAAATACATACCTAGGTGCTTGTAAAAGCATTGAACCTCTTTTGATGAGCATGTTCAATGATCACCTGTCGGTTAACTACTTGGCGAGTTTCGGTACGGTCTGCGCTGCGGTAAAATGGTCACAGTCGGCGCAAGCGCAGGGTGCCGGCCGGTCGGCGGTCAACGAACGCTCGGGGGTCGACGCACTACGGGGCCTTGCGTGGCCTTCTGGTTGATGCAACCATGCAACCCTCATATGGCTGTCATCATCAGATCTTTACAGCCCTTTTTTATTACAGCGAAGATTTTACGCTTTCCTGTCATTAAATTTGAAACCTATGGGGACTTTGTGGTCGAGCTCAAATGCATAATTTTTACCCATTAAAGACTGCGTCGCGAATTGTTAATATTTTTCTGGGACGAGAAAATCGAGTGTGGATTGGACTTGAACCTACGACCTTCCGATTCAGTACACGTAGCTTTCGCGTAATTTTCCAATTACAGTTCGCAGTTCGCAGTTTTTCTTTCCTCAAAAATCAAACGCATAATACATATTACCTACATTTCATTGGGTACTTTTACTTAATGTTTGGGGTTCCCCTAGAGTCGAAGGTATCAATTATAGGATGCGTATTATTTTAAATGGGTGTCCCAGTTTTATTTGCAATTATTTTAATACCTTTAAATAATGATCACACCATCAACCAAATCAAATATCAATTAGGTTGAAAGTCCAAAGACAGTGACTGTTTTTGAAATTTTAAAACAAACATTTTCCAAGTTATTTAAGAAAATGTACGATAAATGGCCACCCCTCTCCCTTACTAAGTTCGCACCCCCAGATCAACAAAGACGTAAGTGCAGATACGTCAAAATTTTTTTATTGCTGTTTTGGATAGCATACGTAAAGATACATGTGCTCAATTTTTCCCGTGCAATTTAGACTTAAAATGAAGGTTTTATAACAAAAAAAAAAAATTTTGGCGTCATTTAACTTTAATATTTTTTCAAATAATAAAGTCGATAAACCAACATATGCACGTAAAATTTCATTAAAATACACCTAATCATGCTTAGGTTTTTGTTCCATCAAAAAAAGCAAAAAACGTATAATTATATCTCGTATTATGCTTTTTAATGCCTAATAAAAAAACCATTTTCTTAAAATAATACCGATTACATCCCATCACAAATAAAAATAATCAAACAAAAAAAGCCGTATTTCTATGTTCACGGGTGCACTCGCACACAGTTTCGAAATAATCATGCTTACGCCTTTTTTCTTTCGCCTTTCTTGATCTAGTTGGCGGAAGTAATCATGAACTCGTCACATAAACAAATCGAAAGGTCTGGATACTTACCCTTACATCGCATGCGCGGGTGTGGATTATTTGTTTAGTTTTCATAACTCACGCGCCGCTCAGAGACAACTGCACGTAACGATTGGTATTTCCGAGTTAAAAAGAATTTTAAAGAAGTGTTTAGGTACTAATCGGAATTAAGTATCCCTTTTTTTTCAGTCTACACTGTCTCACTGCTGGACAAAGGCCTCCCCCAAGTTTTTCCAAGTTTTCTTGTCCAGCGCCACTTCGAACCAGTCCTCACGGTGTGAATCCAGCTCGTCTCGCCACCTTTTTCTAGGCCGGCCTCGGCGGCGCCGTCCATCTTCAGGCACCCACTGTGTGGCGGCCTTCGCCCAGCGGTCATTGTTCATGCGGCTGACGTGACCCGCCCAGTCCCACTTCAGCTTGGCAGCCTTCTTGCTGACGTCCAGAATGTCCGTTTTGGAACGTATCGTGGTGTTGCGAACTCTGTCCTGTCGTTTGATGCACAGAATGCTGCGTTCCATTGCCCTTTAGCAGACTCCAAGGCGGAACCTCTGCGACTCGGTAAGCGATCAGGTTTGAGCACCGTAGGTTAGGACGGGCAGGATGCACATGTCGATGAGTTTGCGCTTTAGGGAGATTGGTAAATCACCCTTCATAAGCGTCTTCTTGGACCAGTAGCTTTTCCAGGCGTTTTCGATTCGGCGATCGATTTCTCTTTCTTGCCTGTTTTCGAAAGATACTAACTGGTCCAAGTAGATATACTCATCGACATATTTAATATCCTGCCCATCTACCTCGACCCTACGCTTAGTGCTGTTTGTCATTATTTGTGTTTTAGACCGATTCATCGCAAGTCCCACCAAGGAGTTAGCCGTGCTCAGTTCTTGGAGCATGGTTTGTAGTTCAAAAGCTGTAGGGGCAAAAAGAACAATGTCATCATCAAAACGGAGGTTTGTCAGCCTCTTATTGCCGATTTCTATACCTTAAGTCGCCCAAGAGGCTGCCAGAGTTTTAAATATCTCCTCCAGTGTGCTGGTGACGGGCACGCCGCGATTGCGGCGGTAAGACCCCTCTTTGAGGAGTGGCTGGAGAGACGTCATGGCGTCCTTACTTTCAGCCTGACGCAGGTCCTCACCGGGCACGGATGCTTCGGGAGGTACCTATGTTTGATGCGGAAGGAGGAAACGCCTGGGTGATGTCACCACTGCGAAGATCGCCCGGAGGACACGGTGGAGCATACGGTGCAGGGCTGCGCCGCTTGGGCAGAGCACTGACGTGTCCTCACGGCAGCGATAGGCGGAGACCTCTCGCGCCCAGCATTGGTCGCGGCCATGCTGCGGGGCAAGACGGAGTGGGAAGCGGTCGCCTCCTTCTGCGAAGCAGTAATGCTCGCGAAGGAGGAGGCGGGCCGCGTGAGAGAGAGGACAGTGTCCTCCCTCCGCCCCACCCGCGGTGGTGGACGCCCATGGTGGTGGGCATGCGGGCAGTGAGTAAAGGGCAACTCGCTGCCCGACCATGAATCATGCCCGGGTCGACGGCGCGTTGTGTCCCATGCGCGCCTCAAAGAGCGTCAGCATACTGACGGGGCCCCCTCTCAGAGGGCCAAAGCCTGCCGGGGTCGCGGGATTATTTCCTTACCGTGACCCCGGAACATAAAGGGCTACTGAAGGACACCGCCGATTTTAGTCAGTACAAGTCTGACAGTCCCTCCCGCCCTGCCCGGGTTGGGAGGACTCATTTGATGATTTTACCACGTTATTCGGAGAGAGCGGATCACCCTGCGTGACTCCCTTTTGAATTTGAAATGTGGGTCCTTCATTACTGAGTTTAATGTTTTCGGTGCTGTTCTAGTAAATACTTCTGAGGAGGTCAATATACTGCGATTCTAATTCTTGGTTTTCAAGAGCTTTAAATATTGAGGAGTGTTTAATACTGTCAAAGGCTTTATAATAATCTACGAAGGCTAAGTAGAGAGGTTTATTAAATTCTGAGTATTTTTCTAGAAGTTGGTTCGAAGTCTGCAGGTGGTCGGTTGTTGAGAAACTGGGGCGAAATCCAGCTTGTTCAGGTGGTTGATGTTTGTCCAATTTGTCATCTATACGGTTATGTATTACTTTAATGAAAGTCTTGTAGATGTGAGAATGATGTTAAACTTATTGGACGATAATTGCCGATGTCACTTTTGTCGCCCTTTTTATGCAGAAGAAATATGTTTGAATGGCACATTGTTTTTGGAACTTTTCCGGACCGAAAAAATGGTGTTAAATAGGTTAGTAAGGTGGGGCAACAGAGTGGAAGATCCTATTTTGAGTGCTTCTGTGGTAATTCCATCTTCTCCAGGACTTTTATTGTAGCGCATAGTAGCAAGCGCTTTGTGCAATTCATAACCATTTATGGGGGGGATGGAATCGCATAGATTATATTCAGTATAGTTATCGTATGATGGATGCTCGGAATATAATGATTTATAATATTTTGTGGCAATTTCCATGATTTTACAGGTATTTACAGATTTATTGATTATATTTTACAGGTACATATTTTGTAGGTGTTGTTTGTTCCGGTAACTATTGCACTGTATTGTTTTTCTGCGTCTGTTTCATCGATTTCAAGTTCCTTAAAATAATTAGACAGTTCCTGGTTGAAATGTTGGAAGTTATTAACGAGGGTCTCTTTAGACAGTCTTTTAATTTGTTTTATAAATAATTTGGCTCGATGGATTTTAAAATCTAGTCTGATTTTAACACGAATGGGTGTCTGAATATGGTCTGAACTATATTTGATCCTGTTTATGACATTAATATTTTTAATAATGTATCTATCGGATGACAAGATGTAGTTGATTTCGTTGTGCATGATGCCATCTGGTGACACCCAGGTCCATCGTCTTTGCGGTTTCTTCATATAGAAACTGTTGACTATGTGCATGCTCTGTCCAAAGGCAAATTGAGTGAGTCGAGCGCCTCGCTCGTTTCGATCTCCTAACCCAAAACTACCAACTGTGTCACCACAGTCCAGTTCTTGCCTTCGTCCCACTTTTGCATTAAAGTCACCAATAACCATGTTCCAGGTGCCTTTATTTTCGTCGCATGCTCTATTAACAAGATCGTAAACATCTTCTAAATCTTCATCTCAATATGCAGATGTTAGTGCATATACCTGAACAAGAGTTAGAGTTTTGGTAGGTGTTAGTTGGAACTTGAGCACAGCGACACGTTCAGAGTATCCTAAAAATTCATTTATGTTGTCCTTCCACTTCTTTGCCACCATGAACCCCACTCCGTGTTGGCCACTGGTTTCACCGAAGTGGAAGAACACGGCATCGTCTCTTTCCTCTGTTTGCTCACCTTGTCGTCTCACTTCTGAAAGTCCCAAAATGTCCCAACTAATATCCTTTAGGGCATTTACAAGCTCAATCAACCGCTCATCTTTCAGCAGCGTCCGAACATTGTATGTAAGAATGTTGAGTGTACCGGAGTCCTTTATGTAATTTGCCGTAATTGTCGTTTGACGGTTAGTCGAATATCTCGCCGGAGATTCTTAGCTCCCCTGACACCAGGGCTGTGCTCGCGCCCGTCTACGCCAGCACAACTGCTGGAGTCGCCGGGCACTTGGGGTTTTTTTTCAATACTAATATGATTAACATTCTTTTGTGTGAATGTTTAGTAATTGGTATAATAAATAATTTTAAGATTTTTGTTGTGATTATTAATTTTAATATTTTGAGGTCTTAATAAGAATTTCTATTTAGTTACCGTTCTGATTTAATTACAAAATTAAAATTATAATTCACTGTTAATTTGATTATCTTTTATCACTAATAATCTGTTCTGTTATGACTATTATTATAATAAAGTGCAATTTTCTAAAAACCTTTTTTATTACACCACTGAAATATATTTTACCTAGAAACTTAATATTACTTACAGTTATGGTTTAATTGAACATACTGTTATAAAAAGGCCGTATTTAGACTTAAAACTATATTTTACTTTTATTTTTTAACAAACAAAGCCATAAATGCATCTTAAAATTCGATAAGTAAAATAAAATTAAGCAAAAAAGGGCTTAAGCAGTACTTAGCCTCTGTATTTTATCATAGTATAGAACTTCGTAACAGACGTAAGCATGAGTAGTTACAGTATTAAAAATATTTAGAAAGCGATGATTAGAATAAAAAACATTACATTTGAGGATTGGTCTTAAATAAATAAGGAAAACGTCTGTAAAACTTTAAACATTAAATACTGATTACCAATTTAATTTAAGGTGTTTCGAATGTAAACAAAAAAAAAGGTTGTTTTTTTTACTATTTTTTGATATATAACAATAGATCATAGAGTCAAAAACAAAGTAGATATACCTGGTTAAACAGTTTTTTTGCTCCCCTGTAAAGTTAGTGAATTCCACTTACGCCTTTATTGGCCTGGGTGTGCGAGTTATCCACGGAACCCTTCTTTGCGCGTGGTCCGACAGCACTTGGCTAGTATTTTCGTGACATAATAATTTGTGTCGTTTTTTTTTATGCCTTCTGTAAGCCTTTTCGATAGCATTATTTATTTGCAAAAACAGCAATGTATGAGTATGTGGGAGCGCGCGTAGGGTCTGCGGCAGAACCGGCATCAGGAGTGTTGCTCGCGTCAGGCTCCGACATGGCGTAGGTGCTCGAGCAAGAAAACCACACGCACTCAAATCAATATTGTATTTTGTAATAATTTATCACAACACTTGCACTGTACAAAATACACACGAAAGTAGGTGAAGAGACAGTTTCAGAATGGTGCTGTCGCTTCGACAGTTCGTCTAAGACTGTTCGTCCTACACAGCGTCAAGCCCACTATGACTCTGTCCACGTGATCTAGTCACGTGCTTCACCAACCAACGTCACAATACAAATCAGCAACTATTAATTTTAAAATCAACCGAATATCCGACACGGCCAGAACTGACTATCACACGTCCTCGTGTGGTGGTGGTATGGAACCTGTAAACAATGAAAACACAACTTAAAGTTAACTGTTGACTCGGCCTACCTGACCAAGATTCAGTTCACTATCAAATTATGAAAGACATCTGAATTTAAAGGTCCAATCGCATTAATTCAAAATAATTAAAACTCGCGTCAAACAGTGGATAGTCAAATAAAGCAACTGCACACACACTTGCAACCCGGCTACCCTAGGCAGCAAATTCTAGTGACACTGTCACCCGGGGCTTACGAAGCCCAAACACATAAGTCTCCATGACTTTCGGCTACCCTAGGCAGCAAATTCTAGTGACACTGTCACCCGGGGCTTAGCAAGCCCAAACACATAAGTCTCCATGACTTTCGGGTCACTCCAAGTCGACCAAACACAATAGTCTCTACGAGACCCGGGCCCTCGCCACAACGCCTGCCGCACACTGCGCCCTGAACAGCCACGAGTGACTGCAGTTACAGCTGCGACCAGACGTGCAGTGCGGCCAAATAGTTACAAGTGTGCATACAATCAAACAATGGACCCTTCATTAGTCTCTTCATCACTCTCGGCAATAGGATCAAGCTCTGGAGGAACTCTACTTTGAGGCATTTTCCGAATGCGGTCATGAGCGAACTTGTACGTTCTATTTCTTGTCAGTGATTTTAAAATATAGCGATCGTTTTCGAGCAACTCAACAACTTTGAAAGGACCTTTAAATTTGGGTTCTAATTTTGTTTGGTTTCTCTCTTCAATTTTGATTAATACCAAATCACCAACACTGAAATTAACTTCTTTGGCCTTAGTTTGCGTTTGAAATATCAAAATCAACATCATAAAAAATCAATTGCGGGAGGTAATTCGCAACAACCTACATTTTGAATTTTCGAAATACGTAGGGTAGATTCAGTTAAATGTACCGCACAACCAAGTGTCAAAATATCGCGTCCGATCATAACATCGTATTTCATACAATCGTCAGGTAGTACGTAAAATAAAATTGACAGTTTGTTATTATTCACAACAACTTCGCTTAAAAGGAGAATGGGCGGACTTGGGCGTTCGGCGGCCATCAATTAATTTAGTATCAAATGAAAGTAATGCTATTTAGGAATAACTTTTACTATGGGCGTTACTCTGTATTTCATTTAGGAAAAAAAATATTTGAGTGTCAATATAACCTAATTGCACAGAACAATAATTATGTTCATATGCAATATTGCTGTTGTTTTCGTCTTGCTAATGGCGAGTACTTGCACATACACTATCCACGGTGTCCTTCAATAGCCCTTTACGTTCCGGGCCCACAGTTACGCGTAAGTTCCGCGACCCCGGCAGGCTTTGGCCGTCTAGAGGGAGGCCCCGTCATTTTGCTGAGTAACGACTATTACTGTTAACAGATCTACTAATGCCTCAATCAGTTAGGGTCAGACTGACATACGAAATTATTGAAAAAATAATAATAGTTTTGAAAATTCCGAGCATACCAAAAAGCAATGAATAATAAAACTTTTTCAACTTAAATCAATATCATATATCAACCAGTAGCCCCGAAACTCCCTTATAATCAATATTCACCCAATAAAAACAAAAAAGTATTTTAGAAGTACACCACAGTGATAAAACTTGCCCACAATAATTGTAGGCCTAAACTACACCAGAATATAACAAAATCATTATTGGCCGCGGACCGCCCACGCTCCATACAAATTTGCCCATTCTCCTTTGTTCTGTGGTTAAAAACATTCAAATTATTACCAATACCAAGTATTTGAACTTTTAAAAGTGTGCGTTTGCCCGAGAATTTAGAAGCTACACTTTGTTTAACGATGAACATTCGGCGCCGGAATCAAAACAAAATGAATACGACTCACCGGATTGTTGTAGCTGCCCAAGGACTTCGCGAACTTCACAGTTGTCCACGCATCACTGCGGGATGGTGTTCGGGCCGGAACCGCTGGCTTCGTGAGCGCCTGCGGTTGTGCTCGTTCCAGACCGACTGCACTGCGAGGAGATGTGACCTTTCTCGCCACATCGGAAGCAAGTGATGGGTTTCTTGAACGAAGAAGTCTGCCCAGAAGGCCTTGTAGTGGTTGCAGTTGTAGGAGGCATTGGCTTGTCGCCTCTCGTAGAATTAGACTGGCGGGCACGGCGGCGGTCGCATGGCCTTAATCAGCTGCATCATGGAGCGATTTTGAGCTTCTAGCAAAGCCTGCCGTAACTCTGCGTTCAGGCCTGGGAGCTGTGGTTGTGGTGCGGCGCGAGTAGATCCCAATTCTGATGTGGGAGCGCGCGTAGGGTCTGCGGCAGAACCAGGAGTGTTGCTCGCGTCAGGCTCCGACATGGCGTAGGTGCTCGAGCAAGAAAACCACACGCACTCAAATCAATATTGTATTTTGTAATAATTTATCACAACACTTGCACTGTACAAAATACACACGAAAGTAGGTGAAGAGACAGTTTCAGAATGGTGCTGTCGCTTCGACAGTTCGTCTAAGACTGTTCGTCCTACACAGCGTCAAGCCCACTATGACTCTGTCCACGTGATCTAGTCACGTGCTTCACCAACCAACGTCACAATACAAATCAGCAACTATTAATTTTAAAATCAACCGAATATCCGACAAGTACATATTACTCAAAATGTTTAAAAAACGGTAAAAATATTTATACATATTCTAATCAAATATTGGCACTATCGAATATAAACTCTCGTTCACACAAACGATTGCTTTTTATGACAATCTTTTGCTGCGCATTTGATTTTCAACGTCTAGTCATCACTTGAAAATCAAATGATTCGATTTTCGATAAACAGGAGGTCTGATGGTAACGTTTCATTAAGTTTCCTTCTGCTCTCAGTGGGGTGGAAGCCAGTCGAGTTAGTGTTTTAGTGAGTCAATCCCAACCCGTTAGTCAATAGGCTATTTTGCCAACGTTTCTAAATACACGCAACGGGTGGAATATTCTTTAATAATCAAACTGCCTATCAATACTGAGGTTCATAAGTCCATTGTCAGTCAAATTGCAATGTGCACGAAGGCTTAGTGTGTACAAAAATAATATCCAATAGAACATCTATTTGATCGATTAGAGCTGTCTTTACAGTGAGAACGCAACAAAACAGACCTCTTATGACTCTTCAGATAGATAGTAATGAGCCTAAAGGTCAAGGAACATAGTATCATAAGTACATGTAGGAAGGTACAATGTCAATTGATAGAATTTGAAGATAGTGAAGTTGTTGTCGCACCTTAATGTGTAGTAAAATTCCGCTTTGTGGTCTTTGCTCTTTAGGCAAAGTCCAGTTGCGACCTCTACTGTTTTAAAAGGCGGTTCTGTATAACACGAAGGACATTGTGTATGAACAAGATTTACTAAGCAAAAGTCATTTTAAAGAAAGAAAAAGATGCGAGCTCTCTCTTAATCTAAATCTTTTGGCAACAATATACCTACAATGATTTTTTGGATTTGCCTAAAAAGTAATGTAACGGTTGCGTGATGAAAGTCCGGGATCATCGCGTCAGAGCCCATTCGTCCCCTAAAATTCGTACCCCAGCATAAAAGTTGTAGATTCGGCCCCTATATAGGTGCCCATTGGTCTCCTGGTAGGGTACCAATTAATATTTTAATAAAAAATACCTATTATTTCTAAGGTACCCATTCGTCTCCTTTAGTATAATACAATATAAGTTAAAGATTCGGCACCTATTCAGGTGCCTATTGGTCCCCTGAGATAAAATTAGCTATATTTTACATAAAAACGGTTAACAGAGTACACTTGTGAACAGTTTATTAACAGAATTAATTTAATAAATCATAACAGCTCATTGAAACAAAAACAACCACAAAAAAGTGTAAAATAATCTACAAAATACAAAAATCGCAAAATTACGATGACACAGAGAAACTTGTGGAGGTTTGAAATATTCATCACTCTCTCACACACCCCTACAAAATCACACACAACACACATTATGTCATAAACACACACACAACACACTTCATTGACACACACCCACCCACACACCCCAAATGATTATATTTTGTCCTATTTTGATTTAATTCTTTTCCTCTTATAACTTTTTTATTTTTTCTGTTTTGCTTTATTATTTGTATAAAATTTAAGTAATACTTTGCACGGAGCATCAATTCCATTCTGTTTCTGTAGAAGGGCGTTGGTAGCTGCGCTGCAGTTTTATACTTTTGCAGCTATCATCGATCTACTTGTTGTATTTATTCTTTTTTTATGGTTCCGAAATAAAAAAAAATTAAAAATTAATCTTTTAAAATAAATTTTCTTTCGGAAGTCGGTGCCTTGGTTTTTTTTTCTTTTCATTGTCTTTTTAGCCACCGACTTCCGAAAGAAAAGTTATTTTGTAGATTATTTTACACTTTTTTGTGGTGGTTTTTGAAGGCGGTTACATTTTTTTTGAAAAAGTTTTTATTTTACTTTTTTTAGTTTAAATGTTCAATCCGAATTCTTCTCAAGAACATCATTCTCTTACATGTGCACTAGAATTTTGTAATCCTTCGCACCGGTAATTACATCGCTCATGTACACAATAAGATAATAAAATTCCATATCTCAAAAACTACTGAACCGATTTTGATGAAACTTGCAGTATTCCCTAAGTTTAATTATACCTAGAACAACAAAAAAAGAATTACTTAAATCGGACTTTTTACTTTAATCAGACTTGGAAGTCGGTGGCAAAAAGACAATGAAATTAATAAAAAAAAGTCACCGACTTCCGAAAGAAAAGTTTTGAAGGTTATTTTACCCTTTTTTGTGGTTGTTTTTGAAGGCGGTTACATTTTTTTATGAAAAAGTTTTTTTTTCATATTTTATATTTAATGTTGATTTATATGATGGTCAATCAAGGCTGATTTTTGTAAAAAGAGTTGTTTTTTGTTAGTTTCTAGGACATTGTGATTTTGCATGTGTATTTGTTGTTAGTAAAAATGTTGGTTTTACATAGTTGATAAAGACTGATTTTACTTTTTATATTTCTTTAATACAAAGTTATTGTGATATTGCATTATTTTGTAGATCTCTTTGACTTTACAAAGTACTAACAATTAATTGTTATATTGGTATTGATATTTGGTTATTTGTTTGTACACTGGATGTAAATTTATCTTAAATTCAGTTATTATTACTGAGATTTTATTTAGATAGTTACACAGTTTTATTTTACTGCATAAAGATTATTATATGTACCTAGTTATCATATATTTTGCTAAATATTTACAAATGTACAAGGAACCAAAAGTTGATTAATTATTTTGAAGACTGACTTAATGCCTAAAGCCTAGAGGCATTTATTAAACTTAATCTTATTTGAAATAAACATGATATACCGAATTACTATATTTTTATTTTACCCTTTTCTGCGCGACTGTACCAGGACTGCCAAGCTGCAGTATACACATGTACATGTACTTATATTAGAAGAATGAATAAAAATAAATATTCTTCAGGGGACGAGTGGGCCCCTCAAAACTTCCGGGGTACGAGTGGGCACAGGGTGCGAATCTTAGGGTACGAATGGGCTCTGACCCTCAACTTCATAAAATACCTACATTCAAAATCACAATTATTATGTTAGTTCGATAATTAATCATAATTTTTATTAACATTTAAATAGTAACCATTTGTTATATATTTGAGCAACAATTTTAGGGCACCTTTTGTATTTCCGTTTGAGCACCTATCAATATTTTGACGTAGATACACGAAAATATTGTAATTCGATAGTGCGATGATTTCGGTCAATTTTTAAACATTGAATGAGTGCATAATACTCATACTAGTTGCAGTGACCCTGTCTGCAAGTTTCTGTAACATTTACGATTTTCGAGAAATGGAGATATGAAAGTTTGTTTATCTGACCTACGAACTTTATAATACGTCAATAATTACATCGGCTGATACGTAATACCGTTGCATTTAATGATAATATTATGTGACGAGTGATGCTTGAGATATTTTGGCTTCAAAATAAATAAAAATAGGTCGCTGAAATGTATAAAGTACCTGTACGCGAAATACTTAATAAAATACAGTAAAAATAAACTAAATTAAAAATGTTTTAATTCGACTTTTTAACGGTATTTTTAATTTTGGAATAGCACGTTTAGTGTGACAATGCCAGGTGTTTTTATCGAAGTTTGATAGCTCACATACGTTAAAATTGACAGCTGTACCTTTATCACGAGTTTTCACTATTTCATTTTACAGCGTCTTTCCAGTATTTACAGCATTTCTTGTATGAAAAAATGGTTCCACTTTTCCATACAATAAACGCTGCGCTGCTGCACTGGCGCTGTTCAGCGCCTTTGGTGTGCGAAGAAGGAACTAATTTTTTCCTTGAAATTTATCAATTTGAAAATGTCAAAGTTCTAGTTTACTTTACGTCAGAATAACTGAAAACTCACGATAATAAGGCCTCGGTTGACGTTTTAACAGATTAACTTCCCAACTACTGCGACGTATTGGAAAATTATTGGAACGAAGTTCCTTATCGCGCATTGTGAAAGTGGGCTGGACGAAAAAAAAATCTTACGAAAAGTTGGCACGACACTTTTATCCAACTGCGCTACGCAAAGGAGGGTAATGTGTTTATTACCATGGAATGGAATGGAATGGACTGGAGTGGAGTGGAGTGGAGTGGAGTGGAGTGGAGTGGAGTGGAGTGGAGTGGAGTGGAGTGGAGTGGAGTGGAGTGGAGTGGAGTGGAGTGGAGTGGAGTGGAGTGGAGTGGAGTGGAGTGGAGTGGAGTGGAGTGGAGTGGAGTGGAGTGGAGTGGAGTGGAGTGGAGTGGAGTGGAGTGGAGTGGAGCGGAGTGGAGTGGGTTGGAGTGGAGTGGAGTGGAGTGGAGTGGAGTGGAGTGGAGTGGAGTGGAGTGGAGTGGAGTGGAGTGGAGTGGAGTGGAGTGGAGTGGAGTGGAGTGGAGTGGAGTGGAGTGGAGTGGAGTGGAGTGGAGTGGAGTGGAGTGGAGTGGAGTGGAGTGGAGTGGAGTGGAGTGGAGTGGAGTCGCGACGATTATTTTTGTTGAGTGTATACAGTAACTTCGTTCCATCCGGGTGTCCCTTGACACCTCTCAAGTTTTTTTGCTTATTGTGATTATTATTTTCAGGATAAGGTTTTTAGGTTTGTAAAAATTAACGAGAATGTCGAAAATTTGGATTCTTAGAAGTCGGGGTGAGCCATTGATAAGAAATATTTACATGGCTTAAAAAAATGAAATGGCTGAACAAAGATTTTCAAGCTTCTGTTCTGTGCTTATCATCCTTACTTGACGAATACGCAAAATCGATTTAGAAGTCGTTTCACTATTGTTAAAATGTCATACATTTTTTTTTTACTTATTTTTAAAAATGTGCAATTACAAATGGTTAGGTTAACTATTGTTTTAAGTGGCTCTTAATTTTCTTCAATATTCCTTACACATCCATTTTTTATACTCCACAAATCCATACATAATTATTCCAATCAATATTAATTTAATTGCAATATTCGCAAAGACGGAACAATAACAAATAAAATGATCTAACTGTTCAATCATCTGAAGACCAGACGAGATTTTCCGGTTATTAAAACATTTGGCTAATCGAATTATTTGGCCGTGGGAATTAGCCGGTGATTATAATTTGTTTTTCGTGAGAATCGAAGAAACCTGATAATTTTTCTCCTTTTTTGTCTTCAATTTTAAGTGGACTACTCGGAATCTGGACAATCTATTACACCGGTCGACAAATGAAAAAAAAATTTTTGCGCATGGGTTTTACTTATCATATTCTGATTATACAAGCATATTTATTTAAAAAAATGTGATAACAAATCAAAAATATTTGCTTTAAGAGTTTTTTTTTCCAAAGTTGTCAGAGGCGAAAATTTAAGCTGGACTCTATGTGGGCGCTCTAATAAAAAACAACTAATTGTGATATTTTCTTGAAGTTACCTAGCATTGAAGAGGAAGAAGCCAGGGACAGTTTTAAGGCAGTAGTTCATGGTTAAATTGTAAACCCTAGAGCTGAAAGTTATGACGAGCTGATCACTGACACAACTAGCAAATTTTTTCATCATCGGAAGTGGAAAGTCTCTAAAGATACACTAAAGATGCATATGCTACATTCTCATTTGGATAAATTTAAAGATAACATGGAAACTTGTACGGAAGAACAAGAGGAACGCTTCCATTAAGACAATTTGAGATTTGACAAGCATTTGAGAGACGTTACCAAGGCCAGTACTGAAAGGGAAATGATGGGAGACTATATTTGGGGGTTATAAGAGAAACTTCTACTGAAAATAGCAGGAAAACTAAAACTATTGTTTCCTTAATAGTTTAACTTTATTTTAAAACTTATTTTGTAAAAATTAAACATGAATGGATGTACGGTTTCCTGTGTAATAACTCATCTCTGTGTCAACTTTTAGGTATTTTCATTGATTTTCATTTTCCCATTTTTTACTCATAAAAACAAATTCAAAAATTTTTTTTGTTCATTTTCTTATTTCTAGATATACAAGCAATAAAAATAACTTAGGTAGAACCCGTGCGCAAAAATGCTGTAGATCAGTGTTATCTTAGGGGCCTACCACACGCACAAGCTTCACAACAGTTTTACCTGCGCGTTTGGGCGTTCAGTGTTGCCGACACAGATAATTATACTTACTCGTATATACCTAGATAACGCAAGAGCAACTACTTGGCGTGCAAAAATCCGTGCTAGTTTACGACCAAAAATGTAAGTAGCCATTTTCGCGCTCGTCTAAATCGGTCCATCGTTAGTTGGACGTCAGTTTTAATATTGAAATATTTAATTTTATTGTGCTGTGGGACGTAGGGGGCACCGTAAGTGGGTGCGTTTTTCAATCGATTTGGTTTTCTCATGACTAAATGGTTTATATGACGTCATAAAAGGAAGTCAAAAAATGGTTGGCTTGGTTTTCATACAGATCGTGTCGTGATACTTGCGGAATTTAGGTATGGGTATCTATATCTGTGGTTGCCTACCGTGTATTGTTTTTTCTTGCGCAGGTAAAACTGTGGTAAAGCTTGTGCGTGTGGTAGGCCCATAAGACCTTTTGTTGTTAGTGGGTTGATAAACATATCGTTTTTTTTTTAACCTTTATCGTCCCACTGCAGGTCAAAGTTCTCCCCAATAACTTTCCACTCTTCCCTTTGTGCGGCTTTCTCCGGCCAATCTATCTTGAATGTGTCTAGATCGTCACGCCAGCGTTTTCTGGGCCTCTCTACGACGCCTTATTATGAAGTTTATATATTTAGATGGTCGAAATCGCAGGTTTACTATAATCTTTCTTTCTTTATCTTTACCTAATAATAAAATCGTAGAGCTGTCATTCCTGTACATTGAATATTTTTTTCTTTTTGTATTTTTTTCGAGTTAAGGGATCGATTCTGATGCCAGATCAACTTTTATTTTTTTTTCGATTTTTTTATGTTTTTTTGGTTTGATCTATCTCCAAAACTACTGTTAAGTTGTCGATCAAATCCTCAAATATTCCTAATAATATGCTTCTGTTTATAGGCTGTGTATTATTACGCTATTTTCCCTGGGAGATAAGCAAATTTGAATTATGTTGTTTTTTAATGTATGTTGTGAGTTGGAAGCTAAACCACTGGATATTATTTATTCAATTTTTCCTCAAATATTCCTTAAACTGCTCTTCAATTAATAGGATATGTATAATTACGCTATTCCCCTTGGGGGATTAGAAATGTGAAAATATGTTGATTTTCAGTCATTGTTGACATTTGTATAAGAACCGCTATTTGAAACTTACTGTCAGCGAACCAGCCAGTCTGGTTGGTAACCTGCTTGAATTTCGTGCAATGGGTCTCAGGATCAAACCTTGCAATAATCATTATTCTTTTTCACTTTTTGTGGTACTTTTTTTTGTTTTTATTTGTCCTGTGAGAGTTTCAAATAATCAAAAATAATTTTATGCATACGTTTATTTCAATATTATTTGCAATTTTATTTCTTTCTAATAGGTTTCAGTAGTTTTCAGTAGTTCTCTTCTTCAGTAGTTCTAGGATAAATCTGCTCTGATTTAAATTGTAGGTAGGTAAGTTGGATATTATTTTAAACGTAATTTATTGTTTCGAGGTGTAGGAATTTTAAAGATTGGAAAACAAACAAATCTTTCTATTATTTTGTGTTCATTTATGTTTTGAATTAGTGCTCAAACCAGTGCATAGATTCTGTTTTAAACGACAACAAGTTATACTCATCGAGTTAAATAATAAGCTATTTTTGAGGTATCATGCGGTATGCTGAAGGGGGAAGAGCAATGCTATCGTACGTTCAATTTCGTTAACAAATTGCAGCGATACTGTAAATCGACCAAAAATGATAGTCGAATCACGGATCTTTAAAATTAATGTCGCTCAAACAAGGACGTTTCCTATGCAAACTATATGTAGGTACCTACGTATAACATTATTGATCTAAACTAATATTATTAATGTAAGTAGGTATGTTTGTTTTTTACCTTTTCACGCAAACTACCTACTGAATCGATCGTCCCAAAATTTTGCGTATATACGTTGTCAGGAGTATAGATATAGGGTACCTTTCATCCCTTAAAATAGAAAAGCTGTTGCCGAGAAAAAAAAACAATTACGTTCACATTCCAGATGGCGCCACTTACACGATCCGTATTGTTTCTCAAATTCTACATTAACGCAAGCGAAGCCGCGGGCAAACACTAGTATCATAATAAAATAATAGAGCTGCGATTACATGAGTCACTGTTTCCCTGTAACCTACAATCAAATCTAATATCGTTTTTCAACGTTCTACACCCTGTGATGCGTAGGTCACGAACGTCAATTATCGCCAAAAAAATCCATCAAAAGTATTATTGATTCACTGATTGGTATCATCGAACCAACGAATTGTAGATTTGTAGTAAAACATTGATTAGCAAATAGCGATAGGTATGTTGAATATGGTTCTCTAATGTGTTACGGTTACCTAACTTTTTATCCATAAAAGTGCCATAATTTCATTTGATCTAATCATTATTTGTCCGAATGATTACTTACCCGAAATTATTTCACATGTTAATATCACATGCCATAATATTGAAACTCCTTAATACTATATGCCCTAAATTAGTTTGTCATAAATATTACAATCAATAGTATGCAAAATGCATGAAACCAATACACATAAAATTATTAAGTCCTAAATTAAAACTATTGAATATTTCATAAAGTACTAAAAAGAATTTACGGTTGCCGTTAACATCGTTTCGAAAACTTATTGAATATGACGAACAGCATCAAGGTAGGTAGGTTTATTTGTTGTTTTGTAATTATTCTGTTCTATAATAAGTTTCATATAATTAATAAGAATAATATTTTACCTTTGCAGGATCTCATAGCAAACCTTGGACATCGGAAATAATTTGCTATGCTATGGCTATGAGCTCTGGACAGCTATGGATTATTACTGGATGAACAAATACGATGTTTAGGGTACTTGTACACGGCGCATGTAACCCGCGCAAGTACCTCAACATGCTCAAGCTACATGCGCCGTGTACAAGCACCCCGCGGGTAACTTGATCAAGTAGCTTGCGCATGTTACTCGGGCAGGTAACCCGCACCTTTACTTGCGCGGGTTGCATGCGCCGTGTACAAGCACCCTTACAACTACAAACGAAGATTATTTTATTTTTAAAACACTCACAGTCACGGCCTCTGCTCTCCCTCATTACCTACGCATTTTACATAGAGAACTGTACTTTGATATCTTATATGGACATCTACCATAAATCCTGAGTTCATGGTGGGTGAGATAAAATACTGAACTTACGACAAAAGGAACAGAGGCCTAACCACAAGCTCTTAAAGCGATCCAGTTTAGGCTGTTGAAAAGAGACAGAGCTATACAAGTCGTCTAGCGCTGTCTCTTTCCCACAGCCTAAAGACTCACGCTTTAAGAGTTTATGGTAATTAAGGCCTCAGATATTATATTCCCAAGAAAGCAGTCGGTATTTTTACCGACTTCAAAAGGAGGTTATCAATTCGACCCGTATGTATGTAATATTTCCAGAACTGTCCAGTTTTCGAATATGTTAGTTTATGCGTCTGAACAAATGTGCCAAATTTCGAAAGCGTATAGTATGTATGTATGTATTAGTGATGTTGCGAATATTCGCATTCGCATTCATTCGCATTCGCAAATATTCGCATATTTTTTGATATTCGCATTCGCATCCGCATAAATTGATGCGAATGTTTGCGAATATTACTGAAAACGATTTTTAAATTTGCTACTATGATTTGAATATGGAAACTATATGTAACGGAATAGTCTTGAAGTAATCAACTAAATTTAAATAGTTCTGTTAGTCCAATTGTATTAAAATAACAGATTCGCAACAAAAATGACAAAAATCTTTATAATCAAATGAGTCCTACCACCCAGTTATATTTAAAAATCTACCACATAATTTTGCATATTATATGAGAAACAAGAGAAAAAAAAAAATTAAGTTCTTTAGTTTGTCCATGCCTATTCCGGTGAAAGGTATAAAAAAACCAGCTCCAGTCTGAACTTGTTGAATAAATTTTATGTGTTGAATGAATGAAGTTACATTCATTTAACTATATCGACTTGGCCAATGTTCGGTTGGCTCTTTGGTCGATTGACCCCGCTCAGATGGGACCCGCGGGATGAATGAACCAATTCATGATTTTGATTTTTTTTTTTATTGGTCGGTTGGACCCGCTGTTCGAAATGACATTTAATTTAAAGTTTCAGTACAGACGTGTAGAAAAACGTTACGCGGAATGCATGTGGTGCAACATGCTTAGCCCTTATTCATGTAGTTTGGCCCATATTAAGAACTTTGCTGACAGAGCGCGATCTGTTCCGGCGATCCGATCTGCCGATGTCATCTCTGTAAAGGCAAAACTGAACAGAACAGAAAAAACTTTGTCACGGTGCAGCTGTTGCTGCTGGGAGCCTCTTCCATTACCTACGTAGAGCCAACCTTAATCAGCTAACTCTGGAGGCAGGTGAGATAACGCTGCACAAAATTTAATATGTATTTTCCCCAGTTGGGTTTTAGTAACGCCCAGCTCCTTAGACTTTCGCCAGAGACTTCGGCTGAAGTGGAAGTACCTAGTAGCCAGTAATCTTATCGTTTGTAAAAGAGTGTTTGACAGCTACTATGGCTGGAACTTCAATATCCATGGTGATGTTGACAGGGTTTCATTCTGGGAGTTTCAAAGATTTTTGAGAATATTAGGGCTTCGCTAAAAGAGAGTGGAACACTACGGTCAGAGATTTATCCATTTTTTAAAATATTCAAAAATCTCTATACAAGAAAAGAAATAAATCTATTGGCTCAAGAAGAGTAAGCGCAGAACAAGTTTGTCAATTTGTAAAATAAAATATCTGCTGGACATCCCATAGTGACATTCGAATATAGGGTGGAAGAAGAGGTGAGTAAAAACCATCTTATGTAATATGAGGCTAATTTTGAAAGGGCCAAAGAACTGTCCCTATGATAACGATCCGATCTGCCGATGTCATCTCTGTAAAGGCAGAAAGGAACAGAACAGAAAAAACTTTGTCACGGTGCAGCTGTTGCTGCTGGGAGCCTCTTACATTACGTAAAATCAACCTTCATCAGCTAAAGAAAACCGTCTTATGTAATATGGGGCTAATTTTGAAAGGGCCAAAGGACTGTCCCTATGATAAATTCAAAGTTACATAATTACCGGACTTGAATCAACTTGACTTGAAAAACATTTCTACTGGCTAGTCATAATCTTCCTGCCCTTTTTTTTTTTTTTTAGCGTGGTAAAATCATCAAATGAGTCCTCCGGCCCCGGGCAGGGTGGGAGGGACTGTCAGACTTTTACTGACTAAAATCCACGGTGTCCTTCATAGCCTGTTTCGTTCCGGGGTTACGGTAAGGAAATAATCCCGCGACCCCGGCAGGCTTTGTCCCTCTGAGAGGGAGGCCCCGTCATTATGCTGACGCTCTTTGAGGCGCGCGTGGGACACAACGCGCCGTCGTCGACCCGGGCATGGTCCTTGGTCGGGCAGCGAGTTGATCTTCCTGCCCTAATTCCATTTTACTTGGGATCGGTGCAACATTTTTTTTTTCTTCCATTCTCCCCTATCAGACGTCACAGTATCATTTACTACTTTTTCGTTCATATAATTCCTTAGACAATCCATCCATCTTTTCTTTGGCCTTCCTCTTCCTCTCCATCCATCAACATTCATACTCATAAGTACTCATAACTCTCTTAGTCACATGAGTATCATTCCTCCTTATCACATGTCCATGCCAAGACAGACTTACAAAAACGCCACTTTCAAACTTCCCCTTAAAATCCCCATTCCTTACTTTATTCGTTCTTGTCACTCCACACATCCATCTCAACATCCTCATCTCCGCTACGTGCAATCGTTTCTCATCCATCTTTTACACAGCCCAGCATTCCGATCCATACAATACGACAGGTCTAACGGATTTGTATATTTTTTCCTTTAACTTGAGAGGCATCCGTGGGTCGCAAGTTGTTCCGGTAACCTGTCGCCACTTCATCCATCCCTAGTTGATCCGGTGTGTTATGTCCCGGTCTACATCACCATCTCCTTGGACAAGCGACATACCGAAAGTCGGAACAGACTGGTAGGGGTAGGAAACTTTTCTATTTGCTAGTACAATTCTCAAATTTTGAAAGTGGGTCCAAACGACCAATTCAAAAACGCATTTGGTCGTTTGGACCCGCGGGTCCCGCCAGGGCGGGGTCAAACGACCAAAGAGCCGTTCGGTTAAATTATGTCTGACATGAAATGTCAAACCCATCTATCATTTAGCGTGCGTTTTGTTTAAAAGTCAATATTCGCATTCGCATTCGCGAATATTGAAATTGAATATTCGCAACCGCATTCGCATTCGCGAATGTCAAAAATCAGACATTCGCAACATCACTAGTATGTATGTATGTTTTTATGTTTGTGTTCGCATATCTCCGGAAATACAAGTCCGATTTAAGTATTTCTTTTTTTGTTATACTAGGTATTGTTCAACTTAGGGTACACTGCAAGTTTCATCAAAATCGGTTAAGTAGTTTTTGAGATATGGATATTTATGTGGTGACGGATTACAAGAATAATGCACATGTAAGACAAATATGTATTTTACAATAGAAGAATATGGGTTGATTAAATAATAAATACATAAACTAAAAAGGATTAAATAAAAACTTTTTCAAAAAAAGTAACCGACTTCAAAAACAATAACAAAAAACCGGCCGAGTGCGTGTCGGGCCACGCACAGTGTAGGGTTCCGTAGTTTCCCATCAAAATACTTATGCGAACTAATTAAACTGATTCGCTGAATTTAATTTTAAAAAGAAGAATTTTCAAAATCGGTCCAGGCGTCTTTGAGAAATCGGGGAAAATACATAAAAAAAAGATTACGACGAATTGAGAACCTCCTCCTTTTTTTGAAGTTAGTTAAAAATAGTTGACAATAAAAACCTACCTATCCCCAAAACATACCCACCTATTATAGCTGTAAAAATAAAGTTTACAAACTTACATTTGCAGTTGAAGAACATGTTCTGCGATACATTTTGTTTAGGAAAATATGCTATCCAAGTACGTTTTATAAGTTGGTCGACTATTACTCGTAAACTTGTAAAGCCTACTTAATCTTGATAATTTTCCTACAAACTTCGTTATATATACTACTATTGTGAATTTTTTCACACCCCCAAACATAACCGTTTAGCTGGTAGAGGGGGGGGACACTCCAGTCGAGCAAAAAACTTTTTCTAAAAAAAATGTGACCGCCTTCAAAAACAACCACAAAAAAGGGTAAAATAACCTACAAAACTTTTCTTTCGGAAGTCGGTGACTTTTTTTATTAATTTCATTGTCTCTTTTGCCACCGACTTCCGAAAGAAAAGTTTTGTAGGTTATTTTACCCTTTTTTGTGGTTGTTTTTGAAGGCGGTCACATTTTTTTTAGAAAAAGTTTTTATTTTACTCTTTTTAGTTTAAATATTCAACCAAAATTCTTGTCAAATACATCATTTTCCTACATGTGCACTAGAATTTTGTAATCCGTAGCACTGGTAATAACATCGTTAACATCTCTTTCATTCATTCCCTATCTCAAAAACTACTGAACCGATTTTGATGAAATTTGCAGTATTCCCTAAGTTGAACGATACTTAGTACAACAAAAAAAAGAATTACTTAAATCGGACTTGTAGTTCCGGAGATATGCGAACACAAACATATTTTTTTTACTAGAGGAGTTGTACCTTCAGCTCAGCTACATGAGATGATGATTTCCATACGCAAGTACTTGAATTACTTCATAAGATTTGCGAAAACTATGTGTCAGCCAATAAAATTTGAGGGTTGCCCTCGATTTCTCCAAGATCCCATCATCAGATCCTGAAATGGTGACAATGGGACCACACGGGAAGCACCAGCTTTCGAATAAAAAAAGAATCATGAAAATCGGTTCACCCAGTCGCAAGTTATGAGGTAACAAACATAAAAAAAAAAAAAAAAATACAGTCGAATTGATAACCTCCTCCTTTTTTTGAAGTCGGTTAAAAAATCAGCACTTTAAAGCTTAATATTTCACAAACGAATCTTTTTATCAAAAAATTGTTAATGGAAACTATCAATATTTTTTAAAGACCTATTTAATGATACCCCACAATAAGGGGTACGCGAGAAATAAAAAAAAAACATCCCCACTTTACGTGTACAGGAGGTACCCTAAAAAAATATATTTTACGAGATTTTATTTTACCACTTTTTCGGCACAACAAATCCGTATATTTACACCAAATTACAGCTTTCTAGTACTGGGCGTCTCTGAGCTAAACTGCGGACAGACGGACGGACGGACATGGCGAAACTACAAGGGTTCCTTGTTGACTACGGAACCCTAAAAAGGGTGAAATAACCTAATTAATAACTTTCGGAAGTCGGTGGAAAAAAATCAATGAAATAATAAAAAAATATAGCCACCGACTTCCGAAAGAAGTTATTAATTAGGTTATTTCAACCTTTTTTGTTATTGTTTTTGAAGTCGGTTACTTTTTTTGAAAAAGTTTTTATTGTGTCTTTGTGTTCTGAGGGCCTACCATGACGAGAGAAGTTCCACTGTAGGAAAGAGACAAGGCTAAGTCGTCTGGCGCCATCTCGTTCCGACAGTGGAACTACTCTCGCTTTAAGGGCGGCCACATACATCAGTTTTCCTGATCAGGAATCGTGATCCGTTTTTCGACATCTGTACGGGAAGTTATCGAATGTGAACAACACACACAAAACATACACACATTTGTATGAATTCAGTGCGTTCGGATGGAAAACGGATCGGGATTCCTGGGGGAGTATTACAACGTCTTAAAACCAGGCTCATTCCAGCGAGTGAAAGTGACAGAGCTATACAAGTCGTCTAGCGCCATCTCGTTCACTCACTGGAGCAAGCCTGGTTTTAAGACGTTGTAATACCCCCCTGATCAGAAAAACTGATGTATGTGGCCGCGCTAAGACGTCATGGTAAACGCATCAAAAAAGTATAGTCACGAAGCCAATCGTCTCACATGATTTAAATTAAGAGGGCAAGTTGACCTTAAGGATTTTCAGGGGGGATATTACTGTTCCAGTGAGTGAACGAGATGGTGCTAGACCACTTGTATAGCTCTGTCACTTTCACTTGCCGGAATAAGCCTGGTTTTAAGACGTTGTAATACCCCCCCCTGATCTGTTCCGATGGCAAGTTTTAAAGTCGGTTAAAAATATACAGTCTCTAGGGTTTAAAGGTTTATTAACCTTTCTTAGAACATATTCCTCGTTTAATTAATATTTATTCGTTATTAATTGTCTAGACATTGATAACCCCTCATCTGTGCCTTTGATGTTCCTCTTCAATTATAATAATTAAACTAAATTATTGCTGCAAGTAATCGCGTGAATATTAAAATAAACTATTCTTGGAATGAATGGAGAATCGTGCAAGATACGGACATAATATTTACGTGTGCATGCACTGGGATAAAAATAGCATATTGCGTTGAGATAACGAAATTTATTGCAATACCTTGTGAAAGAATATACAGGGTTTTTTTAACCGATTTAAAAAAAAAGTAGGTTCTCAGATCGACCTGTATTGTAGATTTGTATGTATGTTGTTCGCGATTATCTCGCGTTTGGCTGAACGGATTTTGATGCGGCTTTCTCGAAAGCGTTCATTACATTCCGGAGAAGGTTTTAATAAGTAACAATAATGGATATCTCGTGAAGTTGCCCACATAGATCCGTTTTTGTTGCTTACTAGGATTGTAGATTTTCAAAGACGCCAATATGAAGAGTTTTGTTGAATATCTAAACAAAAAGGGAAAAATAAAAAAAAAACTTTTTAAAAAAAAGGGAACCGACTTCAAAACCAAACACAAAAAAACTGTAAAATAACTTTTCTTTCGGAAGTAGGTGGCAAACAAAGCCACCGACTTCCGAAAGAAAAGTAATTTTGCTGTTTTTTTGGTGTTTTGTTTGTGTTGTCACCACTAATATGTATTAAAAAAAAAACAAGAGAAAAAAAACATGGCATTTGCAAAAAACGCCTTCTAAAAACTTGTTATGACACACAAACAACAAGAGGGCACCTTGCTTGCTTGCTATAATAATAAATGAATTAGCAACAACTATTTTTAACCGACTTCAAAAAAAGGAGGAGGTTCTCAATTCGGTCGGTATGTTTTTTTTTACGTATGTACATCGATTACTCCGAGGTTTCTAATCCGATTGCAGTATACTTGCAGTTTGGTCCCATAAAAATTTCATCCAATTTGGTTCAGTACTTTTTATTTTGTGAGCATTTTATTAATTTCGGCTACTTGGATGACATTACTTTTTGCGTGTTTGTTACGCGATTACTCCGCCAATTGAGGACCGATTTTCAAAATTCTTTTTTTGTTGTACTAGGGATCACCAGGAATACTGCAAGTTTCATCTAAATCTGTTCAGCAGTTTTTGAGATAGGGAATTTTGTTAGCTTAATGTGTACATGAGCGATGTTAATACCGGTGCCGCGGATTACAAAATTTTAGTGCACATGTAAGAAAATGATGTATTTGAAATGAATTCGGGTTGAATATTTAATCTTAAAAGAGTAAAATAAAAAACTTTTTAAATGAAAAAAGCATGACGCAGGTCCTCACCGGACATGGAAGTTTCGGGAGGAACCTTTGTCGGTCGATGGGTGGCGACCTCTCGCGCCCGGCATTGCTCGAGGCTATGCTGCGGGGCGAGACGGAGTCGCAAGCAGTTATGTTGGTGAAGGATGAGACGGGACGCGTGAGGGAGAGGACTGCGTCCACCTCACAGCCCAGTCGCAGTGGTAGACGCCCACGGGGACGGACGTCGCAAGACGGGCTCCGGCCAACGTAGGCGCAGGCATTCGGGCGGCGAGTAATGGGCGACTCGCTGTCCGATCGTGAACCATGCCCGGGTCGCCCTCCCTTAGAGGGCCAAAGTCTGCCGGGGTCGCGGGACTAACGAATACCGTGACCCCGGAACGTAAAGAGCTATTGAAGGGCACCACAGATTTTAGTCAGTACAAGTCTGACAGTTCCTCCTGCCCTTCCCTGGGTTCGAGGACTCATGTGACCAGGCTAAAAAAAAGTACTTATTTTAAAACTTAAACAATAATAATACAATTTCTTTTACGTGGTAAAATCATCGAACAAGTCCTCCCGCCATGGCTGTAGTGGCCGGCGGCTGGGTCGTAAAGGAGATGATGTCCTACCCCTCACGCATCCCGTCTCCTGGCTAGCATTACTGCTTTGTAGAAGGAGGTGACTGCTTCCCATTTCCTCTCGCCGCGCATCATGACCATGGTGCGAGAGGTCGCCTCGGTAAGGACACGGCGGTGCTCAGCCCAAGCTCGGCAATCGATGGATCATAAAGTGTGGGTGCTTTATGCTCCATCGTGTCCTCCGGCCATCCACGCAGTATTGACACAGGGGCACTTCGTCCCACAAAATCATTCCGAAACAACCGTGTCGGTGAGGATCTGAGAAGGTGAGGAAGGCCCGTGGCGCCTGCTTACAATATAATCTCTATAATATCTTGAATCAATATAATGTATAATGCCTACAAATTACTCAATAGCAACTGAGGTTTCCGAACAGCATCGATAATATCACAGGCGCTTTAAAAAATGTATTTATCTGTCTTGCCTTCCTTAACCCCCAACGCTATAAAAGGGGTTTTATATATAATGTTTGATCTGTCTGTCTGTGTATTAGTGTGTCTGTCTGTGGTATCCTAGTTCCTAAATCAATGTTTTTTTTTTGTTTGCAATCTGACGTGATCGAAATGGTCTAAGGGGTTTTAAGGTAAAATTATGAAGATCTGTTCAGGCGTTTCGTGATTATCAGATAATGATCATCAGGTGTTGCATATTTTTAATAGCTTTTGTTCGCACTTTTGTCGTTTATTAACGCAAGCAAAGTACAACAATTGACTAGACTGCTTATCCAAAATATTTCTGTACCCCTAGCACGAATATTCACTCTTTTTGACGTAAAGTAAACTGGAACTTTGCTGTAAATTTGATGGAATACTGCGATTTCTCTGTTTATCTCGTGCTACCTCAGACTCTGTAAAGTAAAATACTGCAAAGTCTCTGTAAAAAATACTGGGATTATTGTCAGCCGAACTGACGTCACTGAGAAGTCACTAAAATCCGACCCACCACTCATGACTTTCGGAAATTTCGAGGTACTAATTTTTTAATGCAATTTGATGTAATGAAATAGACACTAGCGCCACGTCTAAAGGTCATGAGTGGTGGCATGGTTGCTCCATAGAATCGTTCTGAAACTCGACTTTTTGACTAATATTTATTTTAATTTTTAAAATACCCAGTTCTAATCCAAATTCAGTGACTAATTAAGAAAATATTTGTACAAAAAGTGTTAATTATTTAATAGATTTGAATTAAAAAAATAAACAAAAAAATTCCGCATTTCATTTCACATTTAAAGTAGTAGACAAACGTTTTCAATCGCACCATGTCTAACATGCGTACATGCAATATAAGACAGTGTCCCCACTTTATAAAATTTTCCCTTTATTTAGGGTCCTTTCAAATAATGACAACTCATTATTTTAGCGAAAAAATTGTTAAAGAAAATAATAAATCTAAGGAGACCTCCTTAGATTTATTATTTTCTTTATTATTTTATTTATGAAATTAACTACCCAAAAACTAATTTTCAAATCACTGCAATCCTATTGCTGGCTGGTGGGCTGCCGTGTACCATTTTTGAATTCTATCAGACAGGCTGACAGAATTAAAAAAAAATACACGAAAACAAAGTTGATTTTAAGGAGAAATTTTATTTTTATATAAAAACGAGAAAACAATCAGTTACATTTTTCACAAGGATACGGGTAAATCTCAAATCAGAGGCTGACAATACGGTAACTATGACAACGAATATTCAATTAAATCAATCAATGCACAGAGTACTTTTATTAAAATCAATGTGTACCAAAGATGTGTACGTAAATAAACAAACATAAAAAAAAATTGTTTAAAATACGCTATGAAATTCAAAAAATAAAGTTGTGTGGTTCGTTTCACTAAAATCGAGAAGCGTAGATACCTATTTCAGGGAGAAAATCATCGACGACTCAGCTCTGGAAAAATATTATTATCTGGAAAACTCGTGGTCCAATTCTGCCCCGACTCAATTTAGATTGCCATCGACATGCAGAAGAGGATCAGCACAAAATAATCGTAGAACCTGCCATTCTTCAGACATGAATAAAGTGGAAGATAAAACCAGCTGACACAGTGATATACCTAGTGTGAAACCACTACTGTATGATCCAAATGTTTCCTAATTACTTCATGCAAACAATTTGATACAGAAAGTTGAGAGCCATTGGATCAATGTGTAATTCTTCATCATGGATTTAGGTACTTTGAGTAACAAAAAATGTACAATGTTACATCTCAGTGAAGTGAAATTATTCTAATATCATATTCCATATTGTTGTTAGTAATAGTTATTTAGTGACAAACTGTTGTAACTTACAGAATGTAAATAATTAAAGTATTAAATACCAACGACTTTCATTTTGATATGGTTTTAATTGTAAAAGCTAAGCAGCTCTGTCAGAGCAAAATAAATATAATTATTTTTGCATGATAATATTGGTAAAAAGGTGACTACTGATATAATGAGTAGAGAAAAATAGACGGTTGAATTAGAATAAGGGCAGGAGAACGATGAGACGACGAGTTATTTAGGCCGTGCGCTGCGTTAGGCGGACGCCCGGCGCGGGCGCCCGCGTGGCGTGCTGTTTTCATGTAATCTCATCGACGCGCGACCCGCTGCACGCAGCGCTGGTCTATGAGATTACATGAAACAGCGAGGCCACGCGGGCGCCCGCCTAACGCAGCGCACGGCTTATGATTTGTAAATAAAATATAACTATTCATATTTCTGTATTTATTTTAAAAATTGGTTAAAACACAAAATGTAGGTACCTAATATTAGGTAAACTACTACATGTTTTGTCATATAATTCAGTGTATTTTTCTTGCATGATTCACAGGGCAGCAGCGAAATTGAGAGTAATCCTTGCTCTCAGTAGAGTTACTGTCCAAAGATAAAATAATCTGTAAACATAAAGAAATTACCATTAAATTAACCAATTTTTCTAGTGTAAAAGACTTGTAACTAAAATAGTACAGCGAAGATGCTGGCTGAGTGGTGGTGGCCCTTGCTTGTGAATTGTAGTTCAGTTAATTTATATAGTGTGACAGATTCGGACAAAAGTGCACACCATATAGGTACGTTTTTAATCTACCAGTACCTATAAAGGGGTAGAAATGGGTCGTGAGACTGTCTTCACCAATAAACATAATCAAATGGTTGATAACATATGAATGAATGAAGCGATGGTTTTGCATTTGATAGCTGTTGATGTATATCATCACATCCTGCATAAACTTATGGTAGTAGTAGGTGTGGTTAATAATCTTTGGTTATTCTTACCTTAATTTCCAAGCTGATAACTGTAGTAGTTTGCTTTTTAGCATACATAAAGTTGGTCGTTTTCTGTTAGTAGAAATCCTGTTTTAAATTCGGTTTTGCACAGATTCAACACATTGAAAGTACTTGGTTACGTTTATATGGCCCTGCGCTTGCTTATTCTGTAAGTAAGATAGGGATTTTAATAATAAAAAATAGGAAAAACTAGAATACAAAATGCAACAACAACTTTTACAAACATTGTACAAATATAACTTACCAGACGTCCCGTATATGTTTTGACTCATTGCTTGCTGGATAAAATTGACAAAGACGCGAAATACATCCATTATAACGGATTTATTCTTATTTTTACAATATTTTCATGTTTACTAACTCTAAATTACTGAAAATTCGTGCTAAGGGTACAGTACCCTTAGCACGAATTTTCAGTAATTTTACTTTACAGCGTGGTTCCAGTATTTACAGCGTTTTTTGTATGAAAAATGAAACAGCGCCTCTGGTGTGCAGAGCAGGAACAATTTTTTCAGTAAATTATGAGAACGCTGTGTTTGGGACGTAAATTTTACAGTGATCCCATACAATATGCAAGTTTACAGCTGTTTACAGCAAAAAATGCTAGCACGAGCATGCAGCAATTTACTGTGGAGTACGTTACTGCAAAAAATCTGTAAAATGTCAATGATATCTGTCACGTATTTATTGTGACAGATGTTATTCGAGTTAGTAAACATGAAAATATTGTAAAAATAAGAATAAATCCGTTATAATGGATGTATTTCGCGTCTTTGTCAATTTTATCCAGCAAGCAATGAGTCAAAACATATACGGGACGTCTGGTAAGTTATATTTGTACAATGTTTGTAAAAGTTGTTGTTGCATTTTGTATTCTAGTTTTTCCTATTTTTTATTATTAAAATCCCTATCTTACTTACAGAATAAGCAAGCGCAGGGCCATATAAACGTAACCAAGTACTTTCAATGTGTTGAATCTGTGCAAAACCGTTTTTAAAACAGGATTTCTACTAACAGAAAACGACCAACTTTATGTATGCTAAAAAGCAAACTACTACAGTTATCAGCTTGGAAATTAAGGTAAGAATAACCAAAGATTATTAACCACACCTACTACTACCATAAGTTTATGCAGGATGTGATGATATACATCAACAGTTATCAAATGCAAAACCATCGCTTCATTCATTCATATGTTATCAACCATTTGATTATGTTTATTGGTGAAGACAGTCTCACGACCCATTTCTACCCCTTTATAGGTACTGGTAGATTAAAAACTTACCTATATGGTGTGCACTTTTGTCCGAATCTGTCACACTATTTAGATTAACTGAACTACAATTCACAAGCAAGGGCCACCACCACTCAGCCAGCATCTTCGCTGTACTATTTTAGTTACAAGTCTTTTACACTAGAAAAATTGGTTAATTTAATGGTAATTTCTTTATGTTTACAGATTATTTTATCTTTGGACAGTAACTCTACTGAGAGCAAGGATTACTCTCAATTTCGCTGCTGCCCTGTGAATCATGCAAGAAAAATACACTGAATTATATGACAAAATATGTAGTAGTTTACCTAATATTAGGTACATTTTGTGTTTTAACCAATTTTTAAAATAAATACAGAAATATGAATAGTTATATTTTATTTACAAATCTTAGGCCGTGCGCTGCGTTAGGCGGGCGCCCGCGTGGCCTCGCTGTTTCATGTAATTTCATAGACCAGCGCTGCGTGCAGCGGGTCGCGCGTCGATGAGATTACATGAAAACAGCACGCCACGCGGGCGCCCGCGCCGGGCGTCCGCCTAACGCAGCGCACGGCCTAAATAACTCGTCGTCTCATCGTTCTCCTGCCCTTATTCTAATTCAACCGTCTATTTTTCTCTACTCATTATATCAGTAGTCACCTTTTTACCAATATTAACATGCAAAAATAATTATATTTATTTTGCTCTGACAGAGCTGCTTAGCTTTTACAATAAAAACCATATCAAAATGAAAGTCGTTGGTATTTAATACTTTAATTATTTACATTCTGTAAGTTACAACAGTTTGTCACTAAATAACTATTACTAACAACAATATGGAATATGATATTAGAATAATTTCACTTCACTGAGATGTAACATTGTACATTTTTTGTTACTCAAAGTACCTAAATCCATGATGAAGAATTACACATTGATCCAATGGCTCTCAACTTTCTGTATCAAATTGTTTGCATGAAGTAATTAGGAAACATTTGGATCATACAGTAGTGGTTTCACACTAGGTATATCACTGTGTCAGCTGGTTTTATCTTCCACTGTATTCATGTCTGAAGAATGGCAGGTTCTAAGATTATTTTGTGCTGATCCTCTTGTGCATGTCGATGGCAATCTAAATTGAGTCGGGCCAGAATTGGACCACGAGTTTTCCAGATAATAATATTTTTCCAGAGCTGAGCCGTCGATGATTTTCTCCCTTAGGTAGGTATCTACGCTTCTCGATTTTAGTGAAACGAACCACACAACTTTACTTGTTGAATTTCATAGCGTATTTTAAACAATTTTTTTTTTATGTTTGTTTATTTACGTAAACATCTTTGGTACACATTGATTGATTTAATTGAATATTCGTTGTCATAGTTACCGTATTGTCAGCCTCTGATTTGAGATTTACCCGTATCCTTGTGAAAAATGTAACTGATTGTTTTCTCGTTTTTAAATAAAAATAAAATTTCTCCTTAAAATCAACTTTGTTTTCGTGTATTTTTTTTAATTCTGTCAGCCTGTCTGATAGAATTCAAAAATGGTACACGGCAGCCCACCAGCCAGCAATAGGATTGCAGTGATTTGAAAATTAGTTTTTGGGTAGTTAATTTCATAAATAAAATAATAAAGAAAATAATAAATCTAAGGAGGTCTCCTTAGATTTATTATTTTCTTTAACAATTTTATCGCTAAAATAATGAGTTGTCATTATTTGAAAGGACCCTAATTACAGGGAAAATTTTAGAAAGTGGGAACACTGTCTTATATTGCATGTACGCATGTTAGACATGGTGCGTTTGAAAACGTTTGTCTACTACTTTAAATGTGAAATGAAATGCGGAAATTTTTTGTTTAGTTTTTTAATTCAAATCTATTAAATAATTAACACTTTTTGTACAAATATTTTCTTATTTAGTCACTGAATTTGGATTAGAACTGGGTATTTTAAAAATTAAAATAAATATTAGTCAAAAAGTCGAGTTTCAGAACGATTCTATGGAGCAACCATGCCACCACTCATGACCTTTAGACGTGGCGCTAGTGTCTATTTCATTACATCAAATTGCATAAAAAAATTAGTACCTCGAAATTTCCGAAAGTCATGAGTGGTGGGTCGGATTTTAGTGACTTCTCAGTGACGTCAGTTCGGCTGACAATAATCCCAGTATTTTTTACAGAGACTTTGCAGTATTTTACTTTACAGAGTCTGAGGTAGCACGAGTTAAACAGAGAAATCGCAGTATTCCATCAAATTTACAGCAAAGTTCCAGTTTACTTTACGTCAAAAAGAGTGAATATTCGTGCTAAGGGTACTGTTCCTTAAAAAACAAACAATTCCTATTATTAAGATTTTAACATCCACTGCACATAACTTCAGTTCCGTGATCATAGTGTTTGCAACAGTGCCGAAATGTCAGAAACTCGAAACAAATAATAAACTTAGTAAACATCCCGTTTTAAATGTAAATAATGGTATTGGTGACCATGTCAATCAATGCCTACATTAATGTAAGTCAACAAGTAAACAGACTTAAAAAAGTCCTATTAACGATTCTAATCACATAAAGTTATTTATTATGGTATCCATTCAAGTTATTTGACGCGAGTTTTTCCCCATAACTTCATGGTTTTTACAACATTCTTGTTTATTCCGCATTGATTTTACTAAGAAACATGATCATCACTCTTGATTGTAGGCATCAGGTGATGTAATTAGCGATGAGATCAGGGTGAATGGATTGTAACGAACGACTATGTGAGCATTTCTAAAGACAGGATTTTTAGTTTTAAGCTTGGTTGTAGAAAAAAGAATAAATAGTGAACCTTTGATTGCGACCATCTCATTCAGTCCATAAAAAACAAAACATTTAAGAACCAGGCCGGTTGGTAAGCTTTATTTGCTACGTTACAACAGGTTTTATTTCATTTTAAGGGAAATAAAATAAAATGAGGTATTTGGAGTAAGCAATTACACAATCAGCTTAAAATGATTCCATTTCTGGTAAACAGGTCTCATCTCGAAGTGAATGATTGGTCTGTAAACTACGTCGGTCCAGTACGGGTCATTTGTCTTTGAATTTTTGGATGTAGGACCTGTCAGTTTCCTCGTGATATTTTCTTTCAGTGTTGTGTTGAGAGCACTGCTAAAGAAATAAACATAAACTAATGTACCTGCCTGGATTCATTTCACTACTTACTCTATCAAAATTATTTTATTTCAAAGTCTCAGACAAATCTCCGAACAAAACACACAAAAAATTCTTCAATTGATAAGTTTTTGTGAATGGTTTCAGAGTAATTATAAAGTTGCTCGATGTAACAAACAACAATTAGGATTATTATTCTGTATGAACAGGTTTTTTATATTCGTTTGAAAAAGTAACATTTAGGTACACGTGTATAATATTTACTAGTAGATTCACGTGTAAGAAAATGCAAGCAAAACTTTTGTTATTGAACATTATTTGCATGCCCTTGACGTTAGTATTTGGTGGACTTTAGAACATATAATTAAATGCATTCAAGGAAATTTACGTAAATGAGCGTAAATGATTTGATTTGAACAATGTCCCAAAGAAATTAAAGTGAAATTCGAAACATATATATTTTGTCAGAATTTGAGACACAAGAAACAGTTTACAGTGTGGGGCACACTGTAAACTGTTTCTTGTGTATATATTAGCCAAGATTAATCCATAACGAAATTAATCTATGTTTTTCGAGAGCAAGGAAACCTGAGTAATCGCTTTCAAAGCTTTTCTTATTCCTGTGACTACTTTCAACAGGTTTGCCATAATTTTTTATAGCTTTTGTCAATGTATTTCTTTTTTGTCAATGTATTTCTTTCTCTACTTTATGTCAGTCCAATTGTGTGCAATAATATCAATACATTTTGATATTATTCCGTCAAGAAAATTTCTTCAAGACATCATCATCACCATCTTCCTGTCCTAATCCCATACTACTTGGGGTCGGCGGAACACGTAGGTATATAGTTAGACGTCAAAGCATCATTGAAGCGTTTTTCTTTCCTACCATTCCTCGCACAATCCATCTTTTCTTAAGCCTTCCTTTTTCCCCTCCATCCATCAACTTTCTTAGTCACATGAGCGATTCTTGCAACATGATTAGAGAACACGTCATCAATAATTACTGGAGAATATCATATCGTGTGAATAAGATCTTCATTAGAGTACAATTATCACAAACAATGATCGACAACAATGTAATAGATACTGATATTTATTACATTGTTGTCGATCATTGTTTCTACATTTCCTTTTACTTGTTACTTCATGGAATCAGAGGACCTATCGACGCTGACGCGCACCTGTTGTTTAGCAAAGATGATGGTTGCTTCTCTATATTCAATTTTTTCAACTAACGCCTGGGACGGATACACTTAAGGGCCCAAAAACTGCAGCCTATTGCCCCGAGGATATAACGGCCCCTAACCAACTCTCATTGAAGACAACGGATAATACTGTGTTTTATCGTACACCGTTAATCGTGTATCTTGTATAACATTACCGATATGTCAGTCTTTTGGCAAAATGGCAAATAGTTTAATTGGGCAGGCCCCCAAGTTGTATTAAACATTTAATTCACATTCAAAACCAGCCATACACGGTCGTAACGACTTTCTGAAAGCCATTGATGGCCATGGCCATAGCCATGAATCGAACCCGCGACTTGCAGCAGTCGATGGCTCATCGGTTTTAGTAGATACTGAACCGTGCCGTGAAAACATGTCTTCGAATTTTTGGTCCAGATAAAGCCGGATTCCTTCGTTGTTTTTCTTGTACGTAGAACTTTAAAAATAGGGTATATTAAAACAAATTTATAATAAAAAGTCTGTATTTTCAATACTTACAATATCAAAATTACTAGTTACGCATGTAACAATAGGTTATATTTTTTATGGATGGTCTATACAATATTATGTTTATGTGTACAACATATTTTCAGTCTTACCTAAAATAATTACAAGTTGACAATGACCGTACATGTCTTTGAACTGACAGATGCGAAAGGCAAAAAAATCTTGCCGTTTGTGACAACTCGAAATATTGCACTATCATAAAAATTTTGTGACTGACATAAAATTACTTACATAAATATTATGCATCATAAAAAAAAAAAAATTGAAAAATTATACAAAAATTTCATCGTAGTAAACCGCTAAATTTTAAATCACAAACTATGAAAACAACATTAAACAATTTTAATGAGGTAAATAGAAAATTGATTCATTCACGATTGAATTAACGTTCAAATTCCTGCAGCATACTAATTAGAATTGGTAAATTTTCTTGTCTTTATTTACATGTGTAGCTAGTAAAAATTTTAATTAAAGCTATTTGGTGTAAAGCGAATATCGTCCGGTCACCGTTAATCACAGCTTGTTTTATGCACTTCGCACTGATAACTCACTGAGTAGGCCGAAGTTATTTTCTGAAAATAAAGAGAAGAACACCTTGAATTAAATGTATTTATATAGCCATGACAGGTGTCATCCTGTCATTTTTTACTACAAGGCTATCAGCTCACCAACTTTCAACCCAAAAAAGACTATAATTATGCGCAAGGTACACTCGACAAAGTGGAATCATGACCCATTTTGACAATAAAACGTTTGAATCTGTCAAATTGACAAAGATCAAAATCGTTACCATGGATATGTATGTTTACGCAATTGTAGACCTAATTGTTTTGAATGTCTGTAGGAAAATATTAAGTTTATGTTAGGTCATAATTCCACTTTATCGATTGTACCTACTTAATTGTAGATACGGGCCTTTGATCCCAGTAAGTGACATCACTATAAAGGTTTTTTTTTTTCGAAAAATAATTATGCTGGTAATAATGGAAACCCTATTCGACCTACAAGATATAATGAATGGAGGTAGGTTTTAAATTCTTTAAATTTAGCAGCAAATGAGCCATTTTAATAGTCACCATTATTTATTTATTTTTGTTTCCTGAACTTCTTTATACCTTATTAAGCCCCTTTTTGGGATTTAAACGTCATCAAATGAGTCCTCCCGTCCTGATTGGAGCGGATGGGACTGTCAAATCTTACTGACTAAAAACCATTCTGTTCGTTTTTATTACTTTGAATATTTTAAGGTTACTTTTCCATTAATCAGTACCTCATACAACAATAGTTTTGAAAATGAAAATGCACTATTGTAAATTACATTTGTAGGTAATTGCTTGTTATTGATAGCCTAGAAGTTTGTTTTCTCATCCAACAATAATTACAGCAGGAAAAAAATAATTACCTACTAATAATACTTGATTATTGTACAGAGTAATAAAATAACACTTTTTAGAACATCAATCATTAAAACTCGAGAGTGCAATGACTTCAATTACCTACGAATCATTGTCAAACGTATCTCGCGTGAGTTCAGGACAAATTCATTTCTGATTCTAAATGATAAATTGATCCTTGAGTGAAAAGGTAGTTTACAATCTCAGATCAAAGAAATAGGCAGATAGAGCGCTCACAACACGCGAGTGTGTCCACCAAAGCAAATACAAAATCAAAAACGTATACTAACTCGCGTCAGTACCAAGCTACGCGTCGTACTATAAGCTACGCGTCGTTGTTGTTGTTTGCCAAAATATGCCGTCTCGTGTCTTTAAACATTGTAAAAGTTGTTCTCAAAAACAAAGAAAACACTATGGAATGTAATTCGATTTGATTTTGTATTTGCTTTGGTGGACACACTCGGGTGTTCTGAGTGCTCTATCTGCCTATTTCTTTGATCTGAGGATACAATTAGGATATTTTTATCTTGTCATCATCATAACTAGATATTTGTTCAGTATGAAACACGACGGTAACAATAAACTTAGATTTTTAACAATTGGCTTTAGAGTGACTTTACTTCAGGCTAGTTATGATTAAAGAAAAATGAGTGCGATTAGTAACATCTTTGACTAATTGAAAAAAAGGAGTCCTGCTATGTTATACCTACGAACAAGAAAGTAAATAAGTACCAAAATGTTGGAAAACAAATACTTACTTGCCGTAGCCGCCGGCATGTGCGGTAGCCGTGGCAGTCGCGGTAGCAGTAGCACTGCTGTAGCCGCCATTGCCACCGCAACCACCGCCGCATCCACCGCCTTGGTTGTAGTTGGGTTGTTGGTAGCCGTGGCCACCACCGCCGTTGCCGTAGCCACCGCCGCCGCCGCCACCACCGCCCCCGCCGTACCCTCCGCCGTATCCCCCTCCGAAGCCGCCACCTCCTCCGGAACCACCGCCGTAGCCGCCTCCTCCTCCGTAGCCGCCACCGCCGCCGTGTCCTCCTCCTTGGCCGCCGCTGTAACCGCCATCATAGCCACCGCCTCCGTGATGATGGCCGCCGCCATGACCTGAAACATACACGAAATAAGTAAACCGTTCGAAGAAAAATACCATCATCAAGAGAATTTGAAGGAATAGAGGGAGGCTTTTGCTCAGCAGTGGGAAGAAAAAACCGAAAAGTAAAATAGTTTGTGCTTCCCACAGTAAAATACCTACTCAAGATATCTTTTATCTAACTACATTCACAATAAAATTATTTACAACCGTGCAAAACCAACTGCTTGCTGTAAAGCTAAATAACATTCACGTGCTATTTTATTGTCGCAAAAATATTAATTTAATCATAAACTACCTTTATACTCATATTTTCAGTACTAGTTTTAAATTGGTTTCAGGCAACAAAACATCTGCTCCACCACAAGCACAATTTTATACCTAGCATAATTTGAATAAAAACATTGACAAAGTTAATGCTGAAATATAAACACGCTCGCTGACAGCATGTCTTTTTTTTTTTTTTTTAGCGTGGTAAAATCATCAAATGAGTCCTCCAACCCCGGGCAGGGCGGGAGAGACTGTCAGACTTTTACTGACTAAAATCCACGGTGTCCTTCAATAGCCCTTTCTGTTCCGGGGTCACGGTAAGGAAATAATCCCGCGACCAATAATCCCGCGACCAATAATCCCGCGACCAATAATCCCGCGACCTGACAGCATGTCTTAGGTGGGAAATTAAAAACTGCTATACGACAGTAAGTCAGATGACGAGTCCTTTACTTCTAACGCAGTACGATCTGATAGTTTTTCATAGAATTTTATGAAGAGAAGTACCTATCCATCGTCGCATTGTGAGTAACTTCATAGTATAAAAAATTCTGATGATGCAACGTGTTGTCAGGGTAAATGCTCACTGTCAGCGAACGTGTTAATAAACACAAAAACAAAGCGTTTACAAAAAAGCAGATAAAAAGTGTGTGTGCGCAAAAAGCTGTGCGGTGCGTACCATGCTCTTTCACTACTTTAACGATAATTGTTTTGGATGGTTCTTCGTAGCCTCCACCGTGACCGCCATAGCCGCCTCCGTAACCTCCGCCGTAACCTCCCCCATAGCCTCCGCCTTGTCCTCCGCTATAGCCGTGGTCGTAGCCGCCATTCCCGAAGCCACCGCCACCTCCTCCGAATCCAATACCTCCACCGATGGAAAACCCACCGCCGCCGATACCTATTATTTTATGCAAATGACGTTTCTGTCTGTTCAGTCCGGGCTGTACTTGGTCTTCAAGTTTCTGTGGAAAAGAAAAAAAAAAACTATTATTAGGAAACTTTTCTAGGATTCTTTGGTCAACTGGACCCTCTCGTTTATGGACCCTTGTGTTCACTTGACCACATAATTTATTTTCTGTATTATTATTGGTTGACTGAAATAACATTCAAACTGAAAAAAAAAACGGTTTTATATAGCTTCAAATCAAATAAAGCTTTCAGAAAATCTAGTCGAACGCAGAATGTATTCTACTAATTCGTTGACTGTTTCAATAAAGAATGAAAATGGGCAGTGGGTCCATTTGACCTGTGCATAATGTGATCTCACGGGTCCATTTTGACAAGAGCCCTGTTCACCAAAGACGGACACTGTTGTAGTTTGTGCCTACCTTAATAAAACGGGAATTGTAGGTACTAATATGAAAATAAATTATGTATGCACACATATGCATTAGGAAAGCTGACCGGTACATTAAACTTGAACTCATAAATATGCTAGTGTTATGTTACGTCAATTTTAATTATGTCCTGGAGATGTTTACTGTGGTTATAAATATTAATTGGCTTATAACTTAATAGCTACCTTTAACTATTAAGTTATAAATCGCTAGATATATAAAGCTTTTTTTTTATCATAATTTTGTAAAATCATCAAAATGAGTCCTCCCACCCACAGCAGGGCAGGAGGGACTTGTACTGACTAAAATCCACAGTGTTCTTCAATAGTCCTTTACGTTCTGGGGTAATGGTAGCTCGTTAGTCCTAGTTGTAGCTGTATTCTAATCTGCCTAGCAGTTTCCCAACTATGATAGGGTCGGCTTCCGATTGAACAATATCAGTATTTAACATAAAGCGACTGCCTATCTGAGGGTGCGTCTCATTTCATATAAAGTTATTTGATCTATTTTCATTTCAATAACGTTCACTTGATATAATCAACGTGAGATATACCAACGGTTGATATAATTTCTTTACACATAATGTTTGTGTTACTCTAAAACTCATTTCATATAATTTTATTTGATATAACGTTTATTTAAGCGAAAATCATTACATTTAACGTTTGAAACATATAATATAACGTTTAAACTATTTTCTTTGATGACTTTGGCTTATCCTTTGAGCTTTGATTCTTTGCCTTCACTATAAATTGCTATTGTTATTATATAAAAATTGTATCCAAGAGCGAGCGAAGCGTGCTCGTGACCTGGGACACCCCGACATGGACAGGTTAGGTTCGAAGGGGATGGCGGGGTCTGAAAGACCCCGCCATCCCCTTCGTGTTAGGTTACTTTAAACCTTGCACCCAGAAATAGGAGCCCCGCGAAGCGGGGCTCCGTCGAGCCAGCATGACAGGTAGTAATCAGTTATTTGACCTAGGATGCAAGAGCGAGCGAAGCGAGCTCGGGACTTGGGGCACCCCGAAACGGACAGGTTAGGTTCGAAGGGGATGGCGGGGTCTGAAAGACCCCGCCATCCCCTTCGTGTTAGGTTACTTTAAACCCTGTACGCAGAAATAGGAGCCCCGCGAAGCGGGGCTCCGTCGTACATTCATGGCAGGTGGTACTATTACTAGGTACATCAGTGTTAGATTACTTGCCAGGAAGAAAAAAAAATTAGACGAAATAAGTTTTATGTCTTTTGAGTGGTATACAAAACGAATTTATGTGCATTGATTGTTATGCTTATAGAAATTAGTCATTATAAAATTATGTCAATCGTTTATTATATTAACAGATCGTTATATCAAATAAAATTATATATTCAGTTGTTATCTCTTGTAAATTTTAGAGATTTTGTAGTTATATCATATATTACTTACCCCCTATCTGACCTCCAAAACCCATTAACTGGGCACTACGATTCCACTTTTTAAGAGACCTTGAAGCTTCTGACCTACAGTAACGGATCTATCCAACGGCTGTTCTATTCTGATTGATAAAGTTAAAAAAGTAATAATTACCATCATTGTTTTCCCACTTACGACCTATGATCTTAATTATTTCCATGTTGATCATCTGATCGTTAATTACTTCCTACTTTTTAAACAAAAAAAAACCAATATAAAATTTGAATAGACCATCTATTTAATCATAATCTTTTAGGACGTTTGGCGCAGTGATCGAGCGATTGACTGCTGCTTGTAGCGGGTACGAATCCCGCACGCACTCAAAGAAAATTCTAAACGTGGCGACTATGTAAAATCCCTTAACAAATGGGAGCCGTCTAAAGGCCTCAGATTCCGCGTCAAAGAAGTTTAAACACTACCGACAAAGGAACTTAAACGCGATATAATTGTCGTATTGTCGTCTTTTAAAGTGTTTTATTTATTTATTTGTTTCTGCGTTAGTTTGCACATGTCGCTGGGTCAAATCGTACAAAAAATATTACGCTACGTTCAAAAGAACGTTTGCACAGTGACAAAAAGTCGTAAAAATGCATTCGACAAAAAAAAATTGATCGTCGCGTTAGATTTTCCACGAACGCATGGCCTAAAAGCTATGTCGGGAGCACAAAAAAATTCGACAAAGGGATTTTGGACCTTTAACCTTGTTTTTTTTTTCGAGTGCGGAACAAATATTTGTATGATCTACAATTGACTTGTATGTTCTGGGTCTATTTGTTTGTGTATTTGAGTTTAAATGGTATTTTTGGTGCAAGGTTAATAAATAACGTTTCTAAAAATGATATTATCTTTTATGTTAACCCCTTCCTATTTGTATCATTTCAAAACCCGCCATTGTAGATATTTATGCGTTGTATTATTTACGTGAAAATCAAATTAAACCATGCAACGATAGTTAACAAGCGGTTATAACTTGACATTAGTCTGAATATATACCCGCTGATTAAAGATCACGTTTGGTTCCATGCCTTGTCTGTTGTTCAACATAGATATGTTTAAAGCAAAGTAACGAATTCACACAGAAAATATTAAGTACAAACAGTAAAAATACAATTAACTAGGCGAATACAACATTGGCGTTATTTTTAAAATAAGCCTGAGCTAAATCTGATTCCAAATATACTTAATTGTTTTATAATTATTCAATGTTTATTCATAGGTTCCAACTATTATGTTGGCATTAGTATAAAATACCTAATAAATAATTAAATACCTACCAATAAATATCCAATGAATTGTCTTACTACAGTATTCAGGCATGTAAACAAATCGTTAATATTGTGTTTGTCTTCCATAAACATTAATTTTACGCGATTGTTACGACTTCTTTAGCCAAGTAGTTTTTATTTGGGACATAAAATTTCTGACTTTGATTTTTCAAAGTTTATTCACTCAAATCATTAATTAAATTCTGACGGGCCCTAAGAGGGCCAAAGCCTGCCGGGGTCGCGGGACTGTCTCACCTGGTAACCGTGGCCCTGGTACGTATAGGGCTATTGAAAAATCACCATGGATATTAGTCAGTACAAGTCTGACAGACCCTCCCGTCCCACCCTGGGCGGACTCATTTGATGATTTTACCACGATAAAAAAAAATTAATTGAAATACCTGTACGTAAATGGGCTGCGGGTTTCCTCTTAAGGACTTAGCTTCAGGTTCCTGGCGCTCATACTGAGGGTTAGTCTGGGCAAGGAGCACAAGGATGGGGAATTGTCTCGAGCGCGTCGTATCGTGGGTCCTAGAGTCCCTTGGGGGGGCTAGCACTGGCGACACGAGGACCACTCGCTCACCACCGTCCAAGGAATTGTCTCCGATAGACGGCATTGCCGCCGCAAGCGCTGAAAGCGCCAGCACGCTCACTACCACACTAGTGTATCCCATCGCGATCACTGACGCAGGACTAACAAAGCAAACCTATTTATAAGACACGATTTTCCTGCGGACGCTGCGACGTCATCAACAGACTACTAAAGCCATCGGACCGAGGGATCAGTTCGCGGAACGGTCGATTCCCACGATGACGTTGACAAACCTTTACAAGTCGGTTTTCAATATGACGTGAATAATTAAAGTCTACATCAGATATTATTTGCCGTATTGAAAAACAAAAAAGATGATGTTGTAAGTACGTGTAGTTGGACGAGAAAAACGTGATGTTACACGCCTGCCAATTTGCGGAGTCCATGCACGTATTAAGCTGGTTATTCCCATAAACCGGATGCCCGTCTGTGTGTTTGGATCCATACTTAATAACAGCAAACAGGTTCTATATGGTTTTTTGTGGTCGACCAAGATAACTCTGTTGTGAAATACAAATGAGCGTAAACCCTACAGACTAGTTTTGTCTTATGTTGAATAATAAAGTTGAAGTAATAAATTAATTGACGCAAGCTGCGATTATTTATGGCCATTTTTATTTGAGATGGATTTGCTCTTGACTCTAGTCTAGATCAGAGCTGAGAGGAATAGAGCATACCCAGAAGAAGACTGTTCACTCTTTCTTTGAAGAGATTAGGGTTGTTTGCGTTCGGAAACACAGACGCAGGTAGAGTTGCAGTCCTGGGCTGAGCGCATTACAGTAGTCTTCAGAATCAAGATGATAAACCTTCCAAATATAAAAGAGAATGGGCATCCTGGGACCACCTTCCAATAGCAATGAGATGTATGTCGTTGGATAGGTCTTTTCATTTGGAACAACTATTGTTCAGACAGATTTTTTGTGATAGCTGTCCGTTCGGAGATATGAGACTTATTAGGCCAGAGAAACAAACATATTTAAAAACCTTTTTTTTTACATGTTTAGTATTTTATGCTTTAGTCTCGTACACTCTGTATCTTCGCGACGCGTCTGGAGGCGACGTAGACCCTGGCATTTTTTTTTTTCGTTTTATCTTTTAAACTTCCAATGAGTCCTCATACACTGGGTGAATCGGTAGGGACTGTTAGACTATAGTACGGAATAAAATCCACGGTACGTGTTATTAGTAAACGGGATAACATGTCTGGATGCACGTATGGCTGAGAAGAAAACTTGCTAATATACTAGTTATTCTCGAAAGCCTTTGACAGGTCTTAGTGAATGATCAATCAGAATAGTCGTTGGTGGCTGATTATCTGAGCTTATGTCTATTGATTCCGGAGTTCAACAGGAGTCTGCCATGTTTTCTCTCCAACTCATATTCTGCTGCACATTTCTAACACGCGAGGCGGGGCGCGTGAGGGAGAAGACAGCTTCCACCTCACAACCCAGCCGCCGCGAGAGATGCCCACGGCATCGCAAGTCGCGAGGCGATTTTCGGCTACACCGTAGGCGCGGGCATGCGGACGTCACCGTCCGGAGGTGACTCGCATCGTATTCCACGCGCGCCTCAAAGAGCTGGCAGCAATCTGACAGTGGGGCACTGTCAGATTGCTGCCAGCTCTTTAGAGAGCTAAAGCCTGCCGGTGTCGCGGGACTGTCCCATCAGGAAACCGTGACCCTGGAATGTAAAGGGTTATTGATAAGGATCATCGTGTAGTCAGTACAAGTCTGACAATCCCTCTCGCCCCGCTCTGGGTAGGAGGACACATTTGATGATTTTACCAAGGTAAAAAAGTCTCCCAGTGAGCGAACAAGAAACTTGTCTCTTTTAGCGCCACCAACTAGTCGGTAGTGTAGGTCGAAACTACATCCTTTATGGATTTATTTCGACCAACTCCACTTTTCTTTCCGGGTACATTTTTCAGCTTCTGGGCATGGAGTTGATATCCAATGTCAACTTCGGCGCCAATATTGGGCACAAAGCCGAAACTGTGGCCAAAACACTGGGTATCCTAAATAGAGTGAAGTGATGCTTTACGCCTGCATAGTTCTTGAGCAAGTCCAATTCTGCATGGCGTATCGCAGCAACCTAACCCAACTTAACCTGTGGGATGGCTCAGTTAAATACAAACTTCTGCACTTGACCCCGTGGAACGCAGAGCTCCTTAGATTCATTGGCGACGTGAAACTGGTGGAAGCTAAACTTCACAGCTTAGCTCATCTCATCGTCGCAAGGTTGCCCGCTTTTTGTTGTATTTCATATTGGGTTCGCTCTTGCTAAAGATGAGACCTAAAATGGAGCGAGCTCACGAATTCCACAACCTCATTCCACTGGCCCAAATGCAGTGCATCTAAACTGATAAATGTCCAGCGTCGGACATTTAAATGAACTGCAAGTCTCCATCCTTCCCTACTTGCCATTCCATTAATTCGCACTAAGCGATTTCAAATATTCTTCTTATTGCGCATGGCAAAATAGTAGAACTGACTACCTGCATCTGCGTTCCAGAAGGCATAATACAACTCGAATTTCATCAAAGTAAGAGTGAATAGACTTCTTCTGGGTAAACTAGTAGACTTTATCTAAGCCACCTCTGATATCGAAAAGACACAGGAGTAAACCCAAGTTAAATGTAAAAGTTGGCTGTATGATTTTTATCAGAATAAATACTATGCTTAACAGTTATCTAGTTCTTTTATTGTTATGATCTAATATCATGGAAAATTTTTTTTTTTGTCCCGAAAGTCTCGAAAATTCCAGGACTTCCCGGTTCCTTGGAGGCCTGTCCCGAAATTCCCGGTTCTTCCAACACGAACCGGTTCTCAATTCCATAATGGTTAAAACATGTAGATCTGTAGACAGCCTTAAACACTTGTTTTAAATGTAACTTAAAAGTCTTATAACTCCAAACGGACAATTGTAACAACAAAGGTTTCTTAACAACTATTGTTGCAAATGAAAAGCCCTATCCAACGACATATATTTTATTGCTATTGGATGGTGGTCCCAAGTTTCATATATTTTTGCCCATTCTCTTTTGTAATTAATCTTAATTTCTTCCGGTGTTTATGAAATGGGAACTTCCACACGATGCGTAGTGATATGAATTTAAAGTTACCTGGCATTGTTTAAGTTTTCATATTCCGGAACATAATACCGAGAAAAACGGTATTCTACTTCACACTACAACCTATGTCTGGCCGAAATTTGATTAAAGACCGTTGATTCACTGAACGAATATTTGTTTCATCCACAAATAGTTGTTCCGGATTTGGGTGTTTGTGTAGTGAGTTTCTATGTTTGTGAACGCACCCACGAGGCAGGAGAAATTCCTAACGTGGTACCACAAAAACTTTAAAACGCCTGTTGAACACTTGTCTAAAAAAATGTCAGATTATGACGTTGAAATAAGGTTCGTTTTGCAGTCACACTTTTTTTAGACAAGTGTTCAACAGATGTTTAAGTTTTTGTAGTAAGGCTGTTAATGTTTAAAAGCATTGTGCGTTGCTGGATTTACTTGATTTTACATAATTTCTTCCTTGAAGAGATATTAAGTCTAGGTTTTTAAACTATACTGCCGGGTCGATGCTCTAGAAGGGCATAAGCTGACCTTGTTTTTGATGCACCTCAGTAAGGTCAGGTGCATAGTATTCGCAACGGCGTGCCTGTATGACCAGTTTTTTTTTTAATTTTATTATGCCTTGCCTTATTGCCTTGGCCTCAATTTAGCCCAGACCCAAAGGTAAGGAAGACCCTTTTTTGGCGTAATTTAATAATCAAAGGAGTCCGGGAGGACTCATTTGATGATTACATCAAATCTGTTCTGTCCCATAGTTTTCCATTTGGTGTTTTCTTTTTAAATTACAACTTTAAGTGTGGGTTTTGCGATATTTTATTAGTGTTCATTCCAAGATTCTAAATAAACATCGAAAAAAAAGAGTAGGTTCTTCATTCAACATGTTTTTTTTTGTTTCGTTAGAAATAATTCGGACTTTGTTGACTGATAAACGCGGAAACTCATAACTACAATAGACATTAGACAAATCTTTATTATGAACTTTACAAGTGCATCTTTCAGGTTGAGACTCTGACCTCCAGACTAGTAACATACTGTATCCTGAAAGGTCATCATCATCATCAGCCGGAAGACGTCCACTGCTGAACATAGGCCTTCCCCTTAGACCACCACGCCGAACGATAATTCGCCACATGCATCCATCGGTTGCCCGCGACCCCCACTATGTCGTCGGTCCACCTATTGGGAGGCATGCCTACGCTGCGTCTTCCGGTCCGTGGTCGCCACTCGAGAACTTTTCTTCCCCATCGGTTATCAGTTCTACGAGCGATGTGGCCTGCCCATTGCCACTTCAACTTGCAGATGAGCCTGAAAGGTCAGTGAGAAACCAATAAGTTACTTAGTCATTTAATAAACTGTGTTCTTTATAAAAACAGGCTATAAATTTTGTTACAAAAATACGTTCGCTAGACAAAATACACCTCAAGACGAACCAAAAGAGTCTAAACTCGGCTTTACGGCGTTTCATTACAGAGTTCCTATGGCCACCTTCCAGGTCCATCATCAGATCAGCTCTATGTCATCATAATATTGCATTACATATACGTGCCAGCTTAATCGGAAACCGGGAAGTTGATCAAATTTAATTTGCAAGATTTGATTACAGACAACGGAACAGGTAAAAACTAAATAAAGGCTTGTAAAAAAAAACGATAAAAAAGCTAAATTTTCCATTTTAATTTCTACTGGTGGTGTTATTAATAACTACGAGTATTATATCGATGCCTTAGTTGTTACAAACTTGCACAGTAATAAAACCACGGTAACATGGAGAGATTTTTATTTAATCGTTGGCCATAACACTTTCTTGGTACTGATAATTTCAAATGACAGGCTGCATTTAATAGATTTTCTTCATAATTAACGCGTCTTGATACAAAGCCAACCGAGAGTTGTATCAATCTAAAATGACACCAATTAACTGCATGATTAAGACTCATTTTTCAAGCTATATCATCGCATAACGTAATTATGCCCTCTGATATTCAATTTATCAAGGAAAAGGTAAATTACCTGACCTCTGAGGTGAAACAAAGGAAACAACAACGAGTTGTCTTGTAAATAGAGCTTTATTTTCAATAACAAGAATGGATTTATATAATGAGGCTCTATAGTCTATAATCTTCTTAATGGTACTGCATATGGGCTGTTTATTACCGGTGTGATGTAGTTGTCATCTGCAAAAAGAAAAAAAAGGTATGACGGATCATGCTTTTTAGCATAAAAAAGTGTTCATCATCGATGTTGCCATTTGGTTGCCATGCAAGTAAAATATTCGGTAGGTGTTTAATGAATATTTTTTGATCCGATTTAAATAATAATAACCAATTTTGGTGATAAAATTAAAAACGATCATGGATTCCTTTTTATAAATTATGTGATTATATGGGCTATATTTAGTCGACAATACAGTTATGTTGTCTATTTTAGCTGTGCATTATTCATAATGTCGTCGAATGGATAATTTAATTATTTCTTAGTAACAAAAATTAATGGCGGGACGAGCTGGGTAAAACCAATGGGTAGGAAACATCCGGCTTGCTGACCCTGCCCCGTCAACGGGCTAGATGGGAAAAATTGTACGGTAAGCTTCAGAAAAAACTCACCCCCTTTGGTAGTGATGTCACAAGCAAAAGGGGTGAGTTTTCTCTGAAGCTTACCGTACCATCCAGCTCATTAGTATCGCCATCGGCATGTAACGGGGTGAAAGGCACTGAATAAATTTGATTTGGTCTCATCCTTCCCGCTGCCTTTAGGACCGGCCCAGCAGGGCGGATGAAACCAACCTAAACTTACGCAACGCTCCGAGGTCTAAAATTAAATACTGCTCTGGATAAAATTATTTTGATGTCATGGGCATCATTATGGCGATGCAGAGCAGTAATATTAACTACTTATGTCTGAGTTATTAAGGCGAGTCGATCATTTTAATCGCAAGGGGCGAGATAAAAGGGGCGAGTTGAGCCTTCACCTTTAAAAGTACATCTTATAGAACTACCATCGCACAACTGAGGCGTCCACAATTCGTCAAATGAGTCCTCCCGCATTGGGTGGAGCGGAAGGGACTGATGGACTCTTATTGACTTCATAGGCGTTGGTCAATATTTTTATGAATCTTGGTTTAATCTCAAACTGAATACTTGTAAAAAAATTTATTCATTGGAGTATCTGACGATCATAGCATAGCTATAATTATATTGTTCGCAAACTATATGGGCGATCTTAAAAGCATACATCATGACATAACATATTTTTTATTGGATTATCATTGAAAAATAATAGTTATAGAGAATTACAACAATTTAATGATGAACTATAATTCAATAATAACTATTAAACATGATAATTATAATTGTGTATCTTTTCGTCTGGAAAACCCAATGACAACAACAACGCATGGAAATCTTCCGTAGTACGCGGGTATTATTCTCAGTAAATAAAAAAAAACAAGGCTCCTTTCCGATCTCATAAGTATACAGTTTATTGTGTGGTTTGAATGAGAATATTTAACACAACAGCCATAAGTAATATTTAAATTGATTTAGAATAAAACGCTTACCCATTTGGGAAGCCTAGCTACGTCTTTAATCCAATATCTTTTTTTTCTTCTTATTCTTTTTGGTACAGCTACTGCTTTCTGTGGCAGAAAACAAACCTCATTCAGACTACACCATAACACAAAAACTAAAGAATTTAAATAAATAAAAAAGAGATAGGTAGCGAAAAACTAGTTTTATCTTATTTTTGCTAGATACAGTTATTGAATTTGTTTTATTCGTTTTTTATATACCTATTCTGTTGATATTTTTCAAGATGTTGTGTGCATTTTCTATTGATTTATTTGAATGTTTACCTGGCATGTTGACAACTACAGTTGGGACCCTGCTGGCACCATATGAAGCACCTTGAGCTCCATATCCACCATAAGAACTTTGGATTCCATAAGACGAGCTGGGTACATAAGAGGACCCTGGTCCCCGATATGCGGTTGGAACTGGAATAACAACAAATAAAAATTTACAATTCGGGAAAAGGTAAAAGTCAAAATCTTCGTGTGTGTTGTACCATTTTCTTTTAAATAATAAGCCTTGGAACGCCTTACGGGTTTCAATGTTCGCGATAAAAGGTCTCACTTGTTTTCGGTTTTTTAATAAACTTATGAAAGGATGTTTCACGCTAAACCGTGCCGTGTCCGGGCCTTGTCCCGTCCGTGCCGTGTCCGAACGATGTGGTGTACACGGCACGGTGTAGCGTGAAAACGTTGGTTATTGTTACTGAAGATTAAATTTTGAATAGTAGATCATGATGGAAAAAGTAAGTTTAAAATTAATAAAAGTGTCCCACTGCCTTATTTTTTGTCTAAATCTAACTACACACATGACGCTGTCACGCATGGTAGTCGTAGCCGCGGATCGTAGCCGCTGCTACGCACCGTAGTCGTTGCTACGCACCGTAGTCGTTGCTACGGACCGTAGACCCTGCTAAGCACCGTAGACGCTGTTAGGCAGACGCATCAAGTCTTTGCTATGCATCGTAGACGCCTAGTCGCTACTACGCGCCATAGCCACGGCTTAATCGTAGTTTCAGCTACGCAGCGTAGTAGTCATACAAGTTACGTAAGCGTGGTGATACAATGGCGTGCGTGGTTAAGTGAAACAGAAAGAAAAGCCGTTAATATAATTTGTGCCTTGTTTGGGAGCTACATGTTTCACCCTACCGTATCTTATCTTGGAACGCTATAGAAATATAATTGAATTATCAGGAAGCCCCAGGAAAGGTTACCTTTGTTCAAACTCTGGTGAGTCAGGCAAGCAGTTGTGCGTACTTTTATTAGATACAAACTGATTAATTCTGTACTATGTTTACGTGCATAGATCAATGATTATGTTAAAGATCAAATGTAACAATGCAATTATTGTTCTCATGGTGGAATTCCTGTTTATATTTTTACAGAGTTTGTAAACATAATTACATATTTTCTTCTCCATTTTTCCTTTTTCTATTATACCGTTGGGTAATAGCAAATCATGATTTGTGACTAAAGCTACAGGAAAAAAAAATTTTTTTTAGCAAGCATTTCATTAAAAATAATTAGAAAAAAATGAGTTCCTATATATGATGCCCTGACCTACGACAGAGAACGGAAGAAAAAAAATGTATTGTTTCGAGCCCTAGTAAAATGAGATAAGAGCAGGATAATGATGATGATGATGATGAACAGATATTAATTAAACGTGTGTCGTGGGTTCGATCCCAGCATTGAATAATAAATTTTGCATTATCTACAAGTAGTTGTTCTGGCTCTGGGTTGGTGTATGTGTGCTTCTATGTTTGTAAGCGCATCCACGACACCGGAGACATTAATAGTGTGTAACAAAGTTTAAAAAAAAACGAACTAAAAAAAACCTACAAAATTTAAGAGATCCTACTAAAATTCCTATGTTATATTTTTATACGCAATAACGCCTGCATCGCGTCTTCGTATATATGCGTCTACCTATCCAGAAGACGCAGGTTCGAACTCTGCTCGCAGCTGAATTTTTCGTTCCTTCAAAATATAATAATAATAATATTCCACAACTAATACAAAGTCATCTAGTACCAAGCTAAGCAGAGCTTGGGTACTAGACAACTGATAAACATACTTATATATTTCTAAATACATACATATTATAGATAAATTACACCCAGACACAGAACAAATGATCGTGCTCATCACACAAACATTTGTCCTGGGTGGGAATCGAACCCACGACCTCCGGCACAGCAGTCAGGGTCACTAACAACTAGACCAACAGGCCTGTCAAAAAAATATCTTAAAAATATCTTTGAGAATTTCCTATGTTTGGAAAGATTTCATTTCAAAGGCCTCAAAATGTAATAACATGATAATATTTCCACACATGATATCTATTTGAAATAAAATATCTCTACCGTAAAATATCCTATTAACTACTTACCCCCACTTGGCATGACTACCACACTCGATGGAACTGCAGCTGCTTGCATATAGTCCTTAAAACCTGTAATTTATAAAGCCTTTTAAATCACTATTAAGAATAATTTGCAAATAGATAATGTTAAGCCTTGTAAAACAGGTGCATAATTTATATAATTTAATAGACACATGGTTAAAGTTTTAATTGTTCATACACATTAAGACATGCGTCGTGTATCGTAAGGATTATTTGAAGACGCGTCAAACTGTTTTTCTCTTAATTGTACTTTTTTGACATTCTTTGCTTTTCCTGTGTGAGGAACGAAAAATTTAGTTGCGAGTGGGACTCGAACCTGCGGCTTCTGGAAAAATAAGCCCCTTTGTACACAACGCGACTCAAGTCTCCGATACCTTACGACTTTGGTAGGTGACTATCGCATTACAAATCCGTAAAGGTTCGTACACAGGCACGCGTCAAAGGAAACCAAAGTCGTAAGGTATCGGACACTTGCGTCGCCTAGTGTACGAGGGGCTAAGGGGTCTGGAGAGCTTATCCAGAAGACGCGGATTCGAGTCATACTCACATTTTTTTCTTTCCTTTCCTTAAAATGATGTTAAAGAGACACGACTTGATTTTCGTAACTACAAAAAGATTTGTAGAAAAAACCGGGATCAAGTTACACTCGTAGGTTAAATCCTACTGTACTGTCCTATCCTACTTCCTATTAATATTTAAAACGTGAGAGTTTGTGGATGGATGGATGGATGTATGTTACTTTTTCAATAACCACTGAACGGATTTAGATGAAATTTGATTTAGTTTATAACCTGGATTAACATTATAGGACAGATTTTATCCCGATTTTATGTTCCCGTAGGATAATTTAAGGATAGCTTGTTAATAATATAATTATAACCCTCTTTCTGAAGCAGGGTGAAAAGGGCAGTGAGTGGAGAATAAAATGTACAGATGCGTGTGATTAGAGATGTGCCGTTGCCGGCAATATTGCCCAAGGTGGGAATATAGGTGGAAATATTGCCGGCAATATTGCCGGGAGTGGAAATATTTGGGAATATTGCTTAATTTTAAGTCAAAGTGAGTGTGAAAACTATGTAACACACTTAAAATTAGCATTTACAGACCATGGTCTACATTATATACAATTTTTTTTTTTTTTTTGTAAAATTGCCAAAATTGCCGGCAATTTTGGCAATATTCCCGGTACTTTACCGGCAATATTGCCCATTGTTGCCGCACACGACTGTGAATATAAGAAATTACACATACATTTTAAGATAAGAATTGACGATCATTGTATCTATACTAATATTATAAAGAGGAAAACTTTGTTTGTTTGTTTGTTTGGTTGTAATGAATAGGCTCAAAAACTACTGGACCGATTTCAAAAATTCTTTCACCAGTTGAAAGCTGCTTTGGTCCTGAGTGACATAGGCAATAAGGGGGGGGGGGGGGGCGAGCGAAGCCGCTGGGAAAAGCTAGTATTGAATAAAAAGGCATAAATTCGAATAATTTATTTTAATGTTGTAGTTTAATCTAGTCAACGAATGCTCAAAGCATAGAGGGAAATTCTAGATACACATTTTTTACAACGTAACTTTGTTTGGACTAGTTAGGAGGTGAACATATCAAAACCATGAGCTCTGGGGGGGGGGGGTTGAAGGTACCATTTTTTGGTTTTTCGCTTACATCTCGGAAAACCATACGTTCTAGCAGCATATCGTGTGTGAACAAAATAAAAAACTAAATCAAAAGTTTTCGAGTTTTCGAGGTATCCGCTTTTGAAAGTCTGTAATTTAGGGGAAAAAACATTTTCAGTTTCGTGCATTTGGAAAGTTGTATTTGATATCGCCATAGATCCAGAAAGCAGTAGCAGTTGATTCAGACCCTCCCTTCACCACCTGCGATGAACAGAGCCAGCATGCTGCATCTTGAGGTGATATGGGCCTCCAGATCTTTATCTGGAGGCCCACGGACATTGAGAGAGACCCCTTCGGGTCTCTCTCAATGTCCACCAGGTATAAGTAGTTCTTAAATTCGGTGACCACCATCAAGCTTGATATGTCTTGTCTTCCCCCACCGAGGGAGCAGTAAAAATTAGCTTAGAAACTAATTTTAAATTATACTAGGTACTTACAGACTAGGTAGGACTGTACTATGTAGGAGGAAATCCGCACCCATAAGAGATGCGGAAAAACTATCTTTGGAAACTTTAGTTCTTTTTTGTTGTAAACAATTTTCGTATAGGTAGGTATTAATTTTTGGTCAAGTGTGAGTTGTCCACAAAAATACACGGAGGAGCAGATACTACGGGGAGAGCCTGAAAAGAATGCTGCTGCTTTCTGGATTTATGGCAATATTAAATAAGACTTTCCGAATGCAAAAAGGTAAATATGGTTTTTTGAAAACTATACAAGATATCGAAATGGTTACTAAATAAAAATTATAGGAAATTTATTCAGCCTTTGTTTTATTCATACAAACCATGCCGCTAGGAGGCATGGTTTCCGAGTTATAAGTGAAAAATCAAAAAATGGAACCTTTAAACCCCCCTCCCCCACAGCTCAAGGGCTAGTGGCGGGGACTTTTGATAATTATATTCACCTCCTAACTAGTTCAAAGTTCAAACAAAGTAACGTAGTCCAAAATCGTGTTCCAAGAATTTCCCTCGTTGAGTGGGCTACTAGTTTTTCATGCAAAAACACATAGCAAAAACAACGAGTATAAGTACCTATACAATATGGAAGTATAAATCTCTGTCAAAACTACAAATAATCAACAAAAATAACATTATTTAATGCATTTGTTTCGGTAATTCTTACATAATCAGTAAATCACCGTTTAGAGTAACAACTTAGTAGTTTTTATAAGGCGGACTTAATGCCGCAACGTATTATCTACAGTAATATAAACTGCACCTGCAGTAATAATAAAATATATTGGTGTTATTTGACTGGCAACTTTGGCAATATTGCCAAAGTTGCCGGCAATTTTGGTATTTTACCGGCAGTGGCAAAATTGGGAATATTGCCGGCAGTGGGAATATTGCCATCAGGCACATCTCTACGTGTGATTGAGGTAAGTTGACGTAATGGCGTTGGTACTTTTTATGTTCTGTCAAATCACGACTCCTTTTTGTGGAAATAGCCATCTAACTAACTTTTTATTGATTACTAACAATAAAAAAAAAATAGTTATTTTGTAGAACAGTATAGTTTATTTAATAACAAACTGATCTGGTCTCAAGACTTCACAAAATCAAGTGTTTATTTAGAGAATATATTTGTTTTTTTTTAAATTATTGGTTGGAGTATAAAGTTTAGATGCAAATTTCACCTAGAACCAGTAATACTCCTCTAAAAATGCCTCTTTTTTTATTAATATTTTACAATGAAAGCCTATACTTACTTACTGAATATCAAGAGAACAAATATTAATTTTTATGTCGAAATAGAACTACGTTATTGGCTGTAAAATATACGTACCTCCGTATCCCCCACTTTGCCTTTTAAACCGACTCAATAAAGAAGTTTTTATGGCACCCTGTAACAAAAAAGTAGTAACCTAAATATTGCATAAAATAATCAGCAAAAAATAAATTAATAAAGAAATGACATTTACCTGCTCGTAAGTCAGTTGGATTCTTTTTTGTTGAAAATTCGAAAAACAATTTACACATATACACACTATTGACAAAGTTAAACAAAAAAATAATTTAGCAGCCATTTTGAAAAATTGTTCGCATGTGTTATTTTCTGTATTTATTTCTTATAGACCATAAGACTGTGCTGAAAGTCCCTTTTATATATAAAATTGTCAACTACAGATGTTATCTAAAATGTAATTATAGTGTGTTCTTATGTTTTAATTGCATACATAGTAAGTTACGTACATAACTCTAATTAAACAAGCCAGTATCATGACAAAATAGTGGAATTTTTTATGACGTCATAAACAGAAAAACACCAAGTTTTTATTAAAACAACTTTATTTATACTTTTTTTAATATGCTTCAGTTTAAATTACCACTGCTTCGCACGTTTTTACGATTTGGCAAAATGTTGAGATTTTTAAAATAAATGATGAAACTGATGAATTATGATACATTTCTATGTTGTTTAACATTCAAAACAACAACTTTATCAAATAACGGTAACAATATCGGTTGCGAAGTTTAGTAGAAAAACTTTAACGTATGTACGACAGACTATACCTACTACCAGTTTATTCATTTTAATTCTAAATAGGTTTTTAATATAAGTAGGTATTGAGTATTTTTGAATGACAAATTCATATATGCGTAATAATAAACATAATATTTTTAGATATTTTACATATAAATTTAACATATAATTAATTAAAAATTTATAATTTTAGATATTTTGCATATAATTTTTGACAGGCCTGTTGGTCTAGTGGTTAGTGACCCTAACTGCTATGCCGGAGGTCGTGGGTTCGATTCCCACCCAGGACAAATGTTTGTGTGATGAGCACGATCATTTGTTCTGTGTCTGGGTGTAATTTATCTATAATATGTATGTATTTAGAAATATATAAGTATGTTTATCAGTTGTCTAGTACCCATAACACAAGCTCTGCTTAGCTTGGGACTAGATGGCATTGTGTGATAGTTGTGAAAAAAAAAAAAATTCAAAACGAATATAATTATGTAATAATGACTAGCGAACATACATAATTGACGTCAAGACATATTTCAAATCTGATGATTGTTTTATTTTCTATTATACTTGAAGAATCATAACTAAATTTATTTAACGTCTTATTTACTCTGCAAATTAACCTTATATACGTATCTGTAATACCAATATAAAACAATGTTTATTTCCTTCTACATTTTCTATAAGCGTTTCAATCAAATAACTTGATTCGTTCTGGCGATAAATGCTCATCAGTGCTCATTTTTTGTCCTAATTTAATATTTTTGTACGAAGTATATCTTGCTTGTTTTCCTGCGACGCCTGAAGTGTTGTCTTTGTTTGGTCTTCAAGTTTCTGGAAAACACAAAAAAATAAATATGTGTTTTTTCTGTGGGTCAGGCAGCAGATGTGATGTCTAGAGTGCCATAAAAAATAAGGTGAGACTAATTGGCATCAAACGGCTGTAACTGAAGAATTCCTCATGGAAGAACCCGAATAACATTATACCTGACCTGAGAATTGAATCCCTCATTTGTTGCTTAGCAGTCGCGAGTTACCTACTGAGCAAGAAGCAATCTACGAGGCAGTTTCATTGTGTTCAACTTATGATCTAATTACAAAAACTTTCACAAATGGAATCAAGGTACTTCAAATACTTAGTAGGTAAACTTACTTTCACATATACAGGTTGTGGTTCAACAAAGTCTTCCAAACTTTTCGCTCCATTGCTACCCGTGTTTTTATTATCACTGGCCAGCAACATTAGCAGAGGAAAATCTTTCGCCGTTTCGTTTGTTTGAGCTCTGGCATTTCTATATGGAGCTAGAACTGGCGATACCAACACCACTTTCTCATCCTTCCTTATTTCACTTACGACAACACTTGCAAGATTAAGTAGGATAAAAAATTTAAGTACTGAACGAGTATATCTCATCGTGTTTGGATTTAAATGTGTGCCTGGTATTCTCAGGAAGCTTTATATACGATCCTTTGCTCATTATAATCACGATTTTCTGAAATGATGGACACCCGGCTTCAACATATTCTTGTTTAGTCACGGAAAGATTTATTTATGCATTTATTCTTTTAAATGATGTAGACAATATTTTGTTTTGCTGATTAATGTTTGCAGAAGTCTGACATAAGTAAGATGTATGATAAGTTTTTTGTACTCAGAAAATGGTTTTAAATGTACTATGGTTTTAAATCTTAAAATGCCACAACAAATAAATCGCGGTTGGATTATTTTTGTGTAAAACTTTTGACGTTTGTATTGTTAAAAATATCTGTCTATAGTCGAGCATGTATACTGCACTGGAGTTTAAGACTATAAAACGTATACATAGACCATCATCATCATCATCATCATCATCATCAGCCTGTATTTGTCCACTGCTGGACATAGGCCTCTCCCAATGACATAGACCATAACAAAATAAAAATATAGAATATGTACATGCTAGAGCCTCAGATAGGCAGTCAGCCCGTCATCATCATCTGCCTAGCCTTTTCCCAACTATATTGGGGTCGGCTTCCAGTCGAACCAGATGCAGCAGAATAGCAGTATTTAGCAATAGCGTGTGGTAAGAATTTTACATATAATAATAGCAGTTAGCCCATGACAAATGTAAAATTCTTGGTTGGAAAATCATTAAACTGAAACTAAAATCCTTTATTGCATTCATAAGTACAGTCGTCGTTACATATTTGTAAATACCATAGTGATGACGATGTGTCCTAAAAGGCAAGTGTACAAAACAGTAAAAACAGTAAAGAATTAATTCATAATTGTATTGTAATCACGAACAAGATCTCATAAAGAGGATGGGTAATGTATGTTAATGGTCAATGAGCTCATCTCATCGCTTTTTGTGTTGTTCGATGTACAACAGGCTTCTAAAGGACATACCAACATCGACAGACTATTTGGGTATACAACCAAAAATAATGAAGATTTAAAAACTTCCTGCTTTACAAAGCGTCAAGAAAATGTTGTAAGTATTTATACTTCGTGCCATCTTTTTTTAATGACGTGTATTACTATCTTTTTGCTGCTGCGCTTTCGTCTGTCTGGACTTTGGAAATTATCCTAGGTGAGCAATACTCTAACATAGGCCTTAACATTCATGAGTTTTCAGTTATTCTGACGTAAAGTAAACTGGAACTTTGACATTTTCAAATTGACACATTTCAAGGAAAAATTTGTTCCTTCTTCGCACACCAGAGGCGCTGTTCCATTTTTTCATACAAGAAACGCTGTAAATACTGGAAAGACTGCAAAGTAAAATAGTGAAAACTCGTGATAAGGGTACTGACGGAATAAACATATTTTCAATTTATTTATGCAGTAAACTACCCTAAGAACAGCAGCTGCCTATGTTATTATTATTTATTTACTTTATTTACATTTCGAGATACAACTTCTCATAGTTCATCATTTACAACTACTAAAATTAAATTAAATACTTTAATCTAGACTGCAGTGCACATGACATTTCCTGTTTGTGCGATCCTAGTATTTGATACCAACTGGTACGGTACACAGAGCTAGACAAATCAAGATATGCATAACCAGTTTATCTTGGCCTCACTTTGTTTGATCTTTCCGTACAATGAAAAGTTAGCTTACACTGGTCTTGTGTTTGTATACCCGTGTGTACATCAAGTCGTCTTAGTCTCCATTGTAACAAAAATAAAACGGTGAACAGGAAATATTTTATAGGTATACATATCTTTCTGTCTGACCTTTTACATCCAACGTGATTGAGGTAACAAATAAAACGTCGATTATCAAATATTTTTTTTATTTTGTATACTGTGATGATCAATCTTTGACTGGATCTACATTTGACGTAATGACTCGTCGTGACCAATGTCCGTTTATTGTCCGAGTTTTAAACATCCTTTTTTTCATGTTCCTGGAACGATACAATTGATTAGTAAAAACACTTGAATTCATCTTGAAATACATTAGTAAACACGTGGGTTTGAAATAAAATCGAGATATAATTATGTAATGGAAGTTTTTTGTTTTCGTTAAAGTTGAATTAGGAAGGAAACTTTTGAAGTTGGATAGCTTACAGTGAAGGCTTTTGTTTCATTAATTTGGAATAACAAACAGTAATGCAACGCTTTATTGTATCTTATTTAATCTCAAAATTAATCGTGGGAATGTCTTAGAAGCTTAACGTGACCCTGGACGTAAGGTGGATTTTAGTAAGTAAGAGTCTTAAAGTTCTTTTGCGTTCCAACCAGGGCGGGAAGACTCACTTGACGATTTTTCGCCCCAAAAAAAGCAGACGTGTTCTGAAGTGGCGACCGCGTACCGGTAAGAATAGCGGGGAATGCTCCCCGGATAGATGGACCGACGACCTTAATAAGTGGCTGGGATAGCCTCGATGTGGAAGGCAGAGGACAGGGTGATGAGGCGCAGCCTGGGAGAGGCCTATTATGTTCTCTATGAGCAGTGGACTGTGATAGATTTAGTTGATTGCAGTCCGGGTTTGAGTGATTCATGGTATAGGCTCGCCTTTCTAAGTTATACACATAATTAAGGGATTGAAATATTCATAGCTTGTAAAATCTGAATGTATTATAGGAATATCGTTGCCCTAATCCTTTCATGGAAACCAGGCGTAATGTTGTTGTACATTTGACACAAAGTTAATTTGCCACAAGTGCTTATACCTCATAGGTACATTGAAAGTTATTTCGTCACAGCTTGATTTTGTTAATGTAAATTTGCCACATATCTTCATTTCACATAATTTTTTACTGAAGACGGCTGCACCAAGACCTCCGTGATCCTGTTCTCCTAGTACTTTCTGTTCAGATTCCACATTGTGTCCTCGTTTTCTGTAGTTTTGTGCTGGATTTTGGATTTTATTATTTAATTGTTCTGATATCCGTGCGGAAAATAAATAGGGTGAAATTACACTAAACGAAATTCGAAAAAAACCGTGGCTAATTTACACATAAGTATCTACACTATCTACTTACCTACTTTTTTCGTGGAGAATTAACTTTGTGGCAAAACAACAAACCATTGCTATATAATATATCTATACATATAATAAATTTGTAGAAAAGTGGTGTCTGTACAATGGAAATATATAAAAAAAAGTATCAGGGATTGTTATTATATCGATGCCGAACCCGAAAATGTAGTTAAAAATTTTTTTGTCTGTTTGTCTGTTTGTCGGTTTGTCTGTTTGTCTGTTTGTCTGTTTGTCTGTTTGTCTGTTTGTCTGTTTGTCTGTTTGTCTGTTTGTCTGTTTGTCTGTTTGTCTGTTTGTCTGTTTGTCTGTTTGTCTGTTTGTCTGTTTGTCTGTTTGTCTGTTTGTCTGTTTGTCTGTTTGTCTGTTTGTCTGTTTGTCTGTTTGTCTGTTTGTCTGTTTGTCGGTTTGTCTGTTTGTCTGTTTGTCTGTTTGTCTGTTTGTCTGTTTGTCTGTTTGTCTGTTTGTCTGTTTGTCTGTTTGTCTGTTTGTCTGTTTGTCTGTTTGTCTGTTTGTCTGTTTGTCTGTTTGTCTGTTTGTCTGTGTGTTTGTGCACGCTAATCTTCGAAACTGCTGGACGGATTTGAATATTTTTTTTTCGTTGTATAGGTATTAAGTCCCGTTAACATATAGGCTATAATTTATCTTGGAAACTTGAATACCTGATGCAGAACCGCAACAGACCTGCTTAACTATAAGAGATACAGAAATGGTGCCATAGCAAAAATTGTTCCACGTGATGAGCATTTTCTGCTGAGAGAATAAATTTGAAGATTCTGGACACCTGATGTGGAACACCAAGAGCCCAGCTACACTATGAGATATACAGGAACGACGTCTTAGCAAGAGTTGTTCAGCCTGATAAGCACTCTCTGTTGCTGTATAAAAATTTGAAGATCTGGAACACCTGATGTGGAACTCCAAGAGCACAGCTACACTATAACATATAAGTGAATGACGTCTTAGCAAGAGTTATTCAGCCTGATGAGTACTCTCTGTCAACGTATAAAAAATGAAGATCTGGAACAGCTGATGTGGAACTTCAAGAGCCCGTAGCTACACTGTAACATATACAGTAAAGACGTCTTAGCAAGAGTTGTTGAGCCTGATAAGCAACCTCTGTTATCGTATAAAATTTGAAGATCTGGTACACCTGATGTGGAACTCCAACAGCCCAGCTACTTTATAACATATACCTATAGGAATGACGTCTTAGCAAGAGTTGTCCAGCCTAATGAGCACTCTCTGTTGACGTATGAAAATTGAGATCTGGAACACCTGATGTGGAACTCCAAGACCCCAGCTACACTATAACATATATAGGAATAACGTCTTGGCAAGAGTTGTTCAGCCTGGCTCTTAGAATTCGACGTTTCAGATCTTCGATTTTGACGACCCCGTCGTCGCCGGCATAAGCAACAGGATCCGCGTACGAAGTCGCGGGCAGAAGCTAGTGCATAATATAGTCTAAGTATTTTTGTTTAAAAATAAAAACTACTTTTTGACCAGTCATATCAATTAGAATTAAAAGATACTGGCATTAATTGAACAAGTTTCAATTGTTTTGCCATTATTTCACGCTTTTCAACAGGGTCGAGGTCGTTCTAACATTTTATTAATATCCGAGGGTTATTTCCATTTGTTATCTTTGTTTGTTTTTGTACTAATCTTTTTTTGCGTTTCCTAGACAACTTTATAAATGCCAATAATAAGTGGACAAGTTTATTTATTTTCCTTTTATATGACCTTTTATTTATTTTAATAAACTTTATGCACAAATAAAAAAATTATACAACGATGGACTTAATGTCTTCGGCATTTTCTACCACCTTTTAAGTATTAAATTCTCAAGCTTGCGTTTTCAGCAGAGAGACGGTGCAAGGATTTGCGTAAAACCATAGACATAGAGAATGAACTGAGCCTACAAATGCGAATGTCAAATCAAAGCAGGTAGAAGTGTGATAAAGACAAGTTAATAAGTTAGTAGCTTTATCTTTGTCTATGTCTTATAAGAAAGAGGTAGATAGTTCAATTCATCGTTTCCTGTATCTCTAGATAGTGTTCAATTTCATATTATACATAGTGCTCTGTCCAGCCTCTATGTCTAGCATAAATATCAGTGCATTAAACATAGCATTCAAACTAACTGCTCGGAACCATACGCGCGTGTGGCGACTGTTGGCGTATAATATGGTTGAGGTCGATGGCCATTACATTAGGGTGTATTACCTAGTTTTAGCCTATACGTAAAACTTATCATTTATTCTAGCTTAGCTGAAGCTGTGAAAAAGTAGCAAAATTATTATTTTATAGCGAGCATACCTACCTAGATATGTTTTTATAAAATCAAATACAAGACACAACAATAATACCAGTTCACCTGCTCAAACCTGTTACGACTTTGCTATTGCAACCACTCGAGTCATTCGAGCATCTTTATTTTACACTACGTATTTTATATTATCTTTTGCAGCCATAGCTAGATAACTTAGAGATCTTTTTGCGGTGACTATAGAATTCTACCTGCTATGATTATTTTGCCTTGTCCACGTTCATATATCTGGTCAGAGGCCTTACCACGAGCTCTTAACGCGATCCAGTTTAGGCTGTGGGAAAGAGATGGCGCTAGTCGACTTGTATAGCTCTGTCTCTTTCCCACAGCCTGCCAGCTGTGCTCGTGGTATGGCTCCAGGTCCAACATACTTCTTTCGACTCAACCTTTTCATTTACAAAAAGACTACAGTTTAAATGCTCATATATCAATAATTCTGTTTGTAAGTATACCAAAATGGATAAATGCTCACCAAATCTAAAATTCATTTTACCAAGATTTCAAGAAGGTTTGGTTTGGTTAGGTTCCTTGAAACCCTGCAAACAGAAATAGAACCAAGCTCTGCGAAGCGGGGCTTCGTCGACCCTGCTCAGGTCGATTTTTTTAATATTACAGTTAATTAGGTTAATTACTACAATACTTTATATAATATATAAACTATATATAATACACAATTTCGTGAGCATTTATCTGTTCTGGCAGGTATTTAGTTTATTTGGTTTTAAAATAGATACTTTTCTGGGAGGCGTTTAAACACAAGATTTACACAAAAACGAGTATTTTTCTTAAAAAAAAAAATATTGTTCTTACGTTATAATTCAAATACTTAGACTCGCCGGTCAAAGCCTCGTCCTCAGGCATGAAGTAGATCCCATCAGGCAAGCTGGATCGATCTCCAGTCACTTTCGTCAAGTTTAAAGCACCGTCCTTTGGCTTGAACCCGCGAATCAGATCCACAAGTTCAATCCCAGACACTTGATACGTGGGAGTTTCTTTGCACATGTTATTTTGGATTAAAATAAGAACAGAAATTATGAATAAGCACTTCATTATCACTGGCAGGTTATGACACAAGGATAATCTCTAGTTTAATGGTTTTTTTTTGAACATTCGACCTGTCTTATATAGGTTGTCTTGTAAGCCATTACGCTTGTAGGTTTTTATTTGAGGTAAGATATACATAATATATATTAGTTTTGTTTAAACTGTATCTATCATTAATTCTGCTAAGATTATCAGAGATTTTTTATTTAGCAAATGCTGCTGCTTTTTCATGTGAAAAGTGATTTTGCTTCTTTTATTTGTGCTAAGATTTCAGTTCAATCCTGAATTTGAAATGAAAAATGATGTGATAGAATTCAATCTTAGTATTTTCTACGTATGTTTTCTATTCAAACTGATACTCGTGTTCACTATCTAATTGAACTACGTACAATTAAATAACAAGTATGCAATACGAGGCTTTACCAAGTTACTCATCTAATTACAAGTGGTACATCACTATTTCAATGTCTGATCATGCACCCATAAGTCGAGAAGAGTAACTCAAAAAATGTAGGAATAATGTTAGAACGTGTTTTCTTAAAATGTCCAACCATTAATTTGCATTATCCCACGTTTTTATAAACTCACTTTTCTTGTTTCTTTTTTTGTTTTACTTTTTCTTACTGCTATCTATAAGAAGGTATTGTTAAGCGAGTGATTTTGATCATGTGAGATTTTCAGGATGTTAATTGCAAAAAAAGGTAGGTAAACAATGAAATATTTTTTTTAAGACATACCGTTGTTTTGCTACCAAAGGCAGTCTTATTAACGTACAATGATGGGAAATAAAAAGCAATAACTTGTGTTTATTATGTTGGACATATAACATAGTGGTTTGGCCGGTCACCGGGGATTCTCCATGATCAACATGCGAGACAAAGGCATCGTGTTCAGTGTGCCTGCGGTATGAACCTATTTTATAGGGCTGTCAGTAACGTAAAAACAAAAGAACACTGAGTTTTACACTTTTTCAGCTTTTGTGACGTAAAGTAAACTTGAACTTTGACGTTAATTTGAAAAAAGTAGTTACACTTTCGTACACTAGAGGCGCTTACTCAATTTTCAATACAATAAACGCAGTAAATAATTCAAATATCGGTAAAATGGGGTGAATACTTGAATAGGGAAGCAAGGGTGAATCGGGACAAAATTTTAACAGGGATTTTAAAATTGAAATAATATGATAGGTTACCAACAACTACTCAATAGTTATTTGTTATACAAGAGTGCAAAGTTGCTTTTTAACCGCGTGCTCAATTTTGATGACCGAGCAAGCGAATGATTCTAAAATTGAATCACGAGTGCAACGAGTGATTCAAAAATTAGAATCATGAGGCGTAGCGACGGAATCAAAAGAGCACAAGGTGAAAAATCTTTGCACTCGAGTGCAACACGTAACTTTTCATCCCACCTCAGCGAGGAAATGACTAAACGCAAAAAAAAGATGTACATTGTACGACATAAGATACTTTTATTTCAGTTTAGGTATTGACTACTACATAATTATAGGTAAGTGTTACAGAATAATCTATATATACTTATAATAAATTTGTAGAAAAGTTGTGTCTGTACAATGAAAATATACAAAAAAAAAGTAGCAGGGGTTGTTATTTTAGCGATGCCGAACCCGAAAATGTAGTTAACTTTTTTTTTGTCTGTTTGTCTGTTTGTCGGTTTGTCTGTTTGTCTGTTTGTCTGTTTGTCTGTTTGTCTGTGTGTTTGTGCACGCTAATCTTCGGAACTACTGGACGGATTTGAATGATTTTTTTTTTGTTGTATAGGTATTAAGTCCGGTTAACATATAGGCTATAATTTATCTTGGAAACTTGAACACCTGATGCAGAACAGCAACAGACCTGCTTAACTATAAGAGATACAGAAATGGTGCCATAGCAAAAATTGTTCCACGTGATGAGCATTTTCTGCTGAGAGAATAATTTTGAAGATCCTGGACACCTGATGTGGAACACCAAGAGCCCAGCTACACTATGACATATTACAGGAATGACGTCTTAGCAAGAGTTGTTCAGCCTGATGAGCACCTTTTGTTGATGTATAAAAATTGAAGATCTGGAACACCTGATGTGGAACTTCAAGAGCCCACCTACACTATAACATATACAGGAATGACGTCTTAGCAAGAGCTGTTCAGCCTGAAGAGCACCTTCTGTTGATGTATAAAATTTGAAGATCTGGAACACCTGATGTGGAACTTCAAGAGCCCAGCTACACTATAACATATACAGGAATGACGTCTTAGCAAGAGTTGTTCAGCCTGATGAGCACCTTCTGTTGATGTATAAAAATTGAAGATCTGGAACACCTGATGTGGAACTCCAAGAGCCCAGCAACACTATAACATATAAGTGAATGACGTCTTAGCAAGAGTTATTCAGCATGATGAGTACTCTCTGTCAACGTATAAAAATTGAAGATCTGGAACACCTGATGTGGAACTTCAAGTGCCTAGCTACACTATAACATATACAGTAAAGACGTCTTAGAAAGAGTTGTTGAGCCTTATGAGCAACCTCTGTTGTCCAATAAAAATTGAAGATCTGGTACACCTGATGTGGAACTCCAACAGCCCAGCTACTTTATAACATATATAGGAATGACGTCTTAGCAAGAGTTGTAAAGCCTAATGAGTACTCTCTGTTGACGTATGAAAATTGAGATCTGGAACACCTGATGTGGAGCTCCAAGAGCCCAGCTACACTATACTTAATATACATACATAGGAATGACGTCTTAGCAAGATTTGTTTAGTCTGATGGTCATTTCCTGTTGACTCACAAAAATGAAAGATCTGGAACGTCTGGAATCGTCTCGCGCATCCCGTTGTTTTCCCGTCGCCAGGCTCTTAGAATTCGACGTTTCAGATCTTCGATTTTGACGACCCCGTCGTCGCTGGCATAAGCAACAGGATCCGCGTACGAAGTCGCGGGCAGAAGCTAGTTTTTAAATAAAACAAATATAGTTATGGTATAGGTAGTAGTTTTCAAGTTTCTTATTTTATCTTGGTTTGTCTTAATAACATGACGTGAAAAGAAAACCGCACAACGCAAATAAAAAAGAAGGTTAAAAAAAGTTCTGAGTCAAGAAGGTTCCGAGTCTGAGATTGTAACAAAATAATAGTACCTAGATACGCATACGCACCAAAGGATTCTGTTTCGGGATTCAAGTTAGCCCAAGGCAACGCAGCTTTACTCCCGAGGTCCGTACTCTGCTTTTCACACATATTGCGGGGCACCTAATTCTATTTTTGAAATTTGATGTGGTACGACAACCTTCGAACGTCAAGTGGGCACCACAACAAGCGATCAGCTGTTGGGGTCAGCAGCCGCCATTACTGGTACAACTCTATAATGCACATGATGTTCTAAATTCAATTTACTTTATCCACTAGAGGATAAAAACGGCTTTTACGCTCAGATATCGAAGAGAAAAAGTAGCCTTTCCGAGATGGGGGGATGAAAAATTATTTATTGAATAATAGGCAACATATTTATTAGAATTTAGCGTTAAAATCCCTTTCAAAGTTTTGTCCCGATTCACACCTGCATCGCTTTTCACCCCATTTACCTACGCTTTAAATAAAATAGAACCGTTTTTCCCCCGTAGGGAACAAAAACGGATATTTTGGGTCTAGCCAAGGCTTGACCCTCTGAGATTACACTTTGTATTTTGACAATGAATAGCACGTTTTCTAGCTCTCTTTCACAGTACAACTGCTCATTCTACATCGCCCCGCGGCTCGGGATGAGCGCGGGGCCCCCCGCGAGGGGCGCGGTAACATGGCCGGCGAGCGCGCTGCGCGCATTCTCCAGTACTGTCTTAATGTAAAAGGCCGGCTAGGCCTTAAACCTGGGTCAAGCCTTGGCTAGACCCAAAATATCCGTTTTTGTTCCCTACGGGGGAAAAACGGTTCTATTTTAGGTCTAGCCTGCGGCTTGACCCTCTGAGACCTGTTTGGTTTCTGCCGGCCATAGCAGCGTACTGTGAAAACTGATTGGGGTTACTTTTATGTCTAAGATGGTTCTAATATAATATTGAAGAAATGAAACACTGGTTTGAAAAACGAAAATCATAAACTTTTACTTTTTGAAACAATCTTTTGAAAACTTAAACTATAGGAACTTCTTTGTAATCAGTATCATTCATAAAATAAACAATCAACATTACAGTCTTAATCTCAGTATTAGACTATTGGAAACAATAATAAGAGTTTTAATATTATGTAATATTAATCAGTCTTAAAGTTTTACGATAAAGCTTTAAAGGAACCATTTAAACTATTTGGTCTTTCATTAGAATTAAAATCAATACGATTAATTTCCTTAAAATAATGTTTAAAAGAAGGTCGTTTCACTTCGCCAATTGCCCATACTCAAGACCTCATCTAGTGGTAATGAATTGATATTCTTGGAAGCTACTGCTGAGCGTACACTCCCAGGCGGTGCGTCAATACCTGCGCACTCAAAAGCTGTTCGTACCCATCCAGCGATAACACTACGAGACGCAGCTTTAACCACTCCTCTTGTGGTAATGAATAAATTTGTCAGATTTTCACGAGCTGTTCTACGATTCTCAGACAAAGAAATAAGCTTTAACGTCCAAAAAGGAATATCTAAGTTCTTTATCTGACCAGATTTAAGCTCCCAACCCGACTGTCTGAAGCGTACAGAGTCCGTTTTGGACCCGAACTTAGGCCAGAATATTAGTGAATCTTTGGTAGTAACCATATCGTCGGAACTTATGTGTAAAAGGGTTAAATCATGGATTCGACGTCCAGAACTGAGCAATAGGAGCAAAGTGACATGTCTTGATAATTGAAAAAGACTATTCTCTTGCGGTGGATTATCTGATATCCATTTGATTATTTCTGATACATCCCAAATATTCCTTTTGACAGTGGGTGGTTTTGACAGCTCGATTCCTTTTATTATTCGTGCCACTATGGGGTGTGAACCAAGACCAACAACATTGGTAGGATTCGAGAAGGTGCAGACAACAGATTTGTGCAGTTTAATTGTTCTAGGAGCTAAATTCAGGTCCGTATGAAGATAACATAGAAAAAGGGCCAAATGCGTGGCCGATGGATTAGACTGGTTTACTGAATTTGAAGCACACCATTGGAGCCAACGATTCCATGCTGCTTTATAGGAATGCAGCGTTGACTTTCTCCAAGAGCTTTCTAATAGGGCTACATTTTCCGATGACCAATCTTTGACTAAGTTGCTCCACCCCGAATTCTCCAAGCCTCCAATTGTAATTTGTTTACTTCGGATGGGGGAGCTGCGGTTGCTAGATCTATCAGATGGTGTTGTAGATTTCGAATTTGAAAAGGAGGCGCAGTGGCTCTCTGCCGAAGGTCGACTCTCCAAAAAGATTTTTCCCAATTCGGAGCTATGATTATGTATGACCCTATTGCATTGTTCAGATGCTGTAGTACTTGCGGCATTAATGCCGGTGGAGGGAATACCCAGGCTAGATTGAAGGCCCATTGCCGACTGAACGCGTTTGTGAAAACCGCTTTTTTGTCTCTCGGATCTTGGCTGACATATAGAGGTACCACAGCTGATGATTCGGTCGCGAACAAATCGATCTCCGGAGTTCCCCATCGCTCGAAGATCTTCCTGGTAACAAATGGGGACAGACTCCATTCTGCGAATCGTTTCTTGCGGGACAGGCTGTCGGCCGTCAGATTGTAGCGTCCCGGAATGAATTGCGGCTGGATGACTACACGTGCTCGATGACACATCTCCAAGAGACGTCTTGATAGTTTTAGTAGACGCACTGATTTTGTACCGCCTTGCCGCCTTATGTGTGAGATGACTGTTCGGTTGTCGGATTGAATCACTATGGCTTGACCTTTCAATCTTCCGATGTGCCACTTGATTGTCTCGTAAACTGCATAAAGCTCTTTTACGTTGATATGCCATTGTTTTTGTGAAGGTTTCCAGGGGACCGACATCATTCTTCCATTGAGATCTGAACCCCAACCCCAATTGGACGCATCGGTTGACAAAAAAGCAGTTGGATTTTTCGTGAAGATCGGAGAATTCTTTCGCACATTTGCTAACCACCAGTCCACGTCGCGAATAGCTACCTCGGACATAACGTGTATTTGATCCGGCCGACATGCGTTTAGTTTGTTCGCAGCTCTTTGCATCAATCGGCAATTCAAAAGGCCCAAAGGAACCACGAAAGCGGCGAACACTAACAGACCTAGCAACGACTTCGCCTTTCTCCAAGTCCAGCGACGAACTTCTAGAATCTGACGTAGAGCTTCTTCTATCTTTCGTACCTTTTTTGGACTGATAGATTTTATATCCTTTTCGGTGTCCCAAATAATCCCTAGGAATTCTAATTTGTGAGTTGGAACCAAGATTGATTTCTCCCAGTTTATGATCCACCCTAATTCGGTTAAGACATTTATTGTTAATTTGATCTGATTTTGTAATACGCTCAGGTCCTGACTTGCGAGTAAAAAATCGTCCAAGTATACGATTATACGGACTCCTTTGGATCTTAACAGGCTTGCCACCCAATTCGTCAGTCGAGCGAAGACCACGGGAGCGACCGAAAGACCAAATGGTAGTGCAGTCATCTGAAAACACTGGTTGTTGTACGAAAGAGCTAGGAACCTTCTGTGAGCTTTTTTTTATGGGTACATGTAGGTAAGCACTTGATAAGTCTATTTTTACTAGAAAATCGTTTAGTTGCAGAAAATTTGGCACTTTCTGGTGATTGACGAGACGAAAAGTTTTGGGATCCATGAAACGATTCAACGGCTTCAAATTGAGGACAGGTCTTTGGCCGCCGTCTGACTTCGGAACTAGAAAGAGACGTGAAAGGAAAACTGAGTTGTGGTTGCATTTTTCCAACGCCCCCATTCGGAGCAACTTCGTTATCTCTTGATGCATAGCCTGGGACTTCCCGGTTTGCAGCCTCTTTAAATTGTACATTGAATTTGACATTAGCGGGGGCTTGCGTTTGAAAGGGATCGACATGCCGCCTAAAATATTTCTTATATAATTCGGAGCGCCGTAGCTCTCCCATTTTTCTATAAAATATTTTAGACGCCCCGCTAGGTACTTTTTTCCGGCATAGTCAATAAGGTTTAGAGGGCCTTCCGGGTGAGGGTTTTCGATGTGCCCCCCCCTTTGTTTTCCTGTTGTTTGCTTTTCCCTCGTATGGTTTTCTATAACCTCTATTGACAGAAGATGCTGCGGTAGTTGACGGAAGCTTCTTTTTGTGGAATTGTTGCTGGCGGCTGTCTTGGGATATTGATTTTTTATTGGCTTGATCTTGACGCTTGAAGTTGTTGTCAGATGAAGTCTTCGAGGCGGGAAAAAACTTGTAAAAACCACCATTTTGTTTAAACGTCTCGGACAACGCATTCTCTTCAAAAAGATGTGTAGAAGAAGGAGGTACTTTATGTAGTATGCCATGCATGAACTTTGATGGAGGTTTGTAGAGAGAGCGTCTGAACTCTATTAACTCAGCACGACGCCCGCAAACATATTGGAGTACATCATCACTGGACTTCCTAAAATCGGTATCTTTTCCAGTAATATGTTTTACAATTGCCTCATTAAGTACTTTGGAATTCATCTCGCTCGCCAAATTAGATAGGGCTTCTATTAACTGCTTCCTTTGTAGCAGGAGACCATGTGTCAAAGCACCCAAAGCTTGATCGTACTTCACAACTTGTTCATAAGGAACCCAGTTTGGCGTTTTTCCAGCCAATTGTGCGTTCACTGACAGGGAAGTAAAAGCTGGAGTGGCTTGAAGCTTTTTATTGACTTCACTATATCGAAGGTTGGCCCAAGACTCATTACCAAACCTTTGACAATCCACGCCTTGTTCTAATAAATCAGCAGGTGCCTTGCTGATTTTAGGTTCGGCTTCCTTAACGCAAGGAGACAAATCAAAAAGATTGGTAGAGCATCCTGGTAAGTTTATATCCATACCAGGTGCTTCAAACACAGAGGAAGCCCGACCAATATTTTCCTTTTCTTCACCATTTAGCGACGAAATATCTACTTCCAAAATCAAGTCATCTTGTTCACAGTTCTTCGAACAATCACTTCTTGAAGTGCTATACGCTCGAGTATTCAAAAGCTGTGCCATCATGTCCTGCAAGGTTTTCGTTTGTTCCTTGAGGATTTTAATTTCTTCAGCTGAATCAGTTTTTTGCTTTTTGTTACTGCCATAATGTGATGACTGAGATGATGGTCTCCTTCTCTTCTCCCTGCCAGACATCAATCTTTCTGCTTCTTCCCTTGAGATTAGATCGTCTCCAATATCTCCAATCGCTGCCATGAATAATTCCAAATTTGATGAAGAACCATGAATTCTAGCCGCCAGTGATTTAGGGTTTATAATTAAGGCCCTACAAAAGGGCCATTCCAAAAGTGATAATTTGTAACTCTTGAATTTCTTTTCTGATACTAACGTAGTATCCGGGTCAAAACATTTTATCATAGATATCGTCGGGATCGCAAATCTCAATTTATTGAGAGTTTGCTGATCCATTCGTGATCCAAACAGATCTTCTTTTGAATAATCGATAACGTTCCATTCTCGCCATGTATCTGGAAACACTTGATCGACGACTTCGATGATGCGATCTAAAACGTCCCTGTCACCTGATACGTCGAGTTCAGCCAGCTCTCCCAGGGTTGTGAAGGCCCTTGGTAGCGCCATCCTAAGCCCTGTGATAAGAAATACCCATTTAGGAATTTATTGGTATAAGCGCCTGACGGGTTATCGAACTTTAGCCGTCAATAATAAACTGAGCCGACTGATGCATAAAAGCTAGCCTACGGGCCATGATTCTGAGTCGTCGGCTCCATAAACTCAGCCGACCGCTCACTTCATTGACCCTTGAAGGCTCACTTCAACGACCCGACGGCTCACTTGATTGGGCCGACGGCTCACTCGATTGGGCCGACCGACGGCTCACCTCATTGGGCCGACGGCTCACTTCATTGGGTCGGCCTAATTTTAGGTCCACGTCTGGGCTGACTGGCCGCAAGACGCCAACGAAGGCACAAATAAAAGGTTAAAACCTCTAAGGACTACCCAGGGTGAGTCCAAAATAAAGAAAATAGTAAACCCAGTAGTTATCCGATTTTTCCTATAAATAAACACTGACAATTTGCAAAACCATCTTAGAAACAATATAAGTAACTCACCTTAAAGATCGAGATCATCCACGGAAAAACACTCGTAACAACGATCTCTCGAACAGACTCACTGTTAAACTTAATTCAACGTGCGTATCACTCGGCAAAATACAGCGTACTGGAGAATGCGCGCAGCGCGCTCGCCGGCCATGTTACCGCGCCCCTCGCGGGGGGCCCCGCGCTCATCCCGAGCCGCGGGGCGATGTAGAATGAGCAGTTGTACTGTGAAAGAGAGCTAGAAAACGTGCTATTCATTGTCAAAATACAAAGTGTAATCTCAGAGGGTCAAGCCGCAGGCTAGACCTAAAATACAGAAATCTAATAGATAGGCCTCTGTCCTGATTTGTGAGGTATTCCCGTTTGAACAACGATTTTTGAGCACCGGTGTTAAATAAGCTCTAAAAAGGAACGAACAAGGAAATACTTAAAAAAGTCCACCTACGGAGGTCACGGGACTGTCTTAGCAAATTATTGTGGCCATGGAATTTAAAGGTGAATGTTTAAATTTGTCTTCCTTTTAACATCAGTGCTTTACAATCCTTTCTCAAACGGGTATACTGCTCTTGGTATTCCGGACAACAGTAGCTTTGCGGTGATGGCTAGAAAAGTCTCGCGAACCTCATTCGGTTGGAGTAAAATCTGTTTGGTGACTCTTAGTAATCTGTCCTCATGGCTTATAAATGGATTATAATGGTGATAAGAATGAACTTTATTAACCGAGCATTATCTATTTAATTATTAATTAACTAGCTTCTGCCAGCGACTTCGTACGCGGATCCTGTTACTTATGCCAGCGACAATGGGGTCGTCAAAATCGAAGATCTGAAACGTCTGATGTCGAATTCTTAGAGCATTGGGACGGGAAAACAACGGGACGCGCAAGACGATTCTAGACGCTCCAGATCTTTCATTTTTGTAAGTCAACAGGAAATGCCCATCATACTAAACAACTCTTGCTAAGATGTTATTCATATAATTATATGTTATAGTGTAGCTGGGGTCTTGGAATTCCACATCAGTTGTTCCAGATCTCAATTTTCATACGTCAACAGAGACTGCTCATTAGGCTGAACAACTGTTGCTAAGACGTCATTACTGTAAATGTAATAGTGTAGCTGGGCTCTTGGAGTTCCACATCAGGTGTTCCATATCTTCAAATTTATTTTCTCAGCAGAAAATGCTCATCACGCGGAAGAATTTTTGCTATGGCGCTATTTTTGTATCTCTTATAGTTTAGCTGATCTATTGCAGTTCTGCATCAGGTGTTCAAGTTTCCAAGATAAATTATAGTCTATATGTTGCCCAGACTTAATAGCTATACAACAAAAAAAAAAAAACAATCAAATCCGTCCAGTAGTTCCGAAGATTAGCGTGTATGGAGTAATTTCTCCCGTTTTCCTATCATTTCCCTTCACTGCTCTGCTCCTATTGATTGTAGCGTGATGAAAAGTATACTATAACCAGCGCAGGAGTATGAAAAATAATTGTACCAAGTTTCGTCAAAATCTGTCGAGTAGTTTTTGTTTCTATAACGGTTATACAGACAGACAGACAGACAGACAGACAGACAGACAGACAGACAATAATTTTATTAATTGCATTTTTGGCATCAGTATCGATCCCTAATCACCCCCTGATAGTTATTTTGGAAATATATTTCATGTACAGAATTGACCTCTCTACAGATTTATTATAAGTATAGATAGATAGATAGATAGATTTTATAAATCGAGGGTTAATTTGTCTACATTTTCGTAGTAATAATTTACATATTTTCTAATTAAGCAACGCCTCTAGACAGTAAAAAGTCTATCCTGAAGCATTTTATTTCTTTTTGCAGTAAAAAAATACCTTTTCACACCACCTGCTCGTAAATGTCAAATTATATGTCTGTTAACTGGCCGTAAAGCAAGGCATTGTTCCCTCCCGCTCGAGCCGGGAATAATATATGTGCTGAATTTCATTATTCCCGTGGGAATAATGTGATTTGAATTTGGAACCTCAAACAAAACATAGTATGAAAACTTTGAACGAAGGAATTGAAGCAGCGGCGGCTGCCCCCCGGCCCGGCAGTCCCCACTGCAACAGCTGATCGCTTGCTGAGGTGGGCACCACAGCATGCTCACGTTCGAAGGTTGTCGTACCACATCAAATTTCAAAATTCGAATTTATTTCCTCGCAGGTGGTGTGAAAAGCAGAGTACTCACCTCAGGAATAAAGCTGCCTTTGTCTTGGGCTAACTTAAATCCCTCTCTGCACTAAGGATTCTTATCTTAATTCCCTCGTTTCACTCGGGAATTAACACTTGAACCTCCTCGCTGCGCTCCGGAGGTTCACCCCCAGAATCCTTAGTGTCGCTTCGGGATTCAATACGCCCGTGACGTAAGGCACTGCTTTATTCCCTTGGTGCGTAATCTACTATTATATATGTCGGATCCGGTCAATAGTACGGACAGCAAACGAATCGTAAGCGCGCCATTTTGTGTATCACGTGGTCTGCGCGCGCTTATACAGAGTCGTGATGTTTCATCGGGGCGGCGAGGAGCGCATTCAGTGCCTGACCGCAGCAGTGTGAAGACATCCCGAAACTGTACTCGATTCGTTGTGCCCAGTATAAGTGTAGTGAGTGATTAAATTAAATTGTGTTCGATTTAATTTGTGATTTAAAATTAAAATAACCAAGTGAACCGCACCCAGTGTATTTTCATTGCACGAGACCCAAACTCTGCCCACGTCATGATGCCTGAATCTGACGGAATAATACCGGTGGCTCCGACATCAGAATTGGGATCAAATCGTGCTAATGAAATTACACGCGGGAACAGTGACAATAACAATCAGTGGAAGTTAGTTACTTTTTGAAATGCAAAACAAGCAAACTTTGAAAACGCAGCCAGTGAAAAACAAGTTTTTAGTGCCGGAATTCGACCCCGACAAACCGGATTCCGATGCGCGGTCGTGGTGCGCCACCACTGACTTTTGTTTTAACGGGAGTGCAGTGGAGGGATGCCAGCTTATTTTGACGCTGAGCAAGGCGCTAAAGGTGAAGCATCAACCTGGCTATCTCAAATAGCCTACAAAGGAATTTAAGGTACTTTTTACAACAAGATTTATTTCACAACGGCGGCTACCCTCATTAAAAAAAATAAGTGGCGAAAAACCAAGTGATAAAGAAACATTACCCACGTTCGCCAGTCGTTTCATATCTGATGCGAAAAATGAACACTATCTGTGAATCATCGAATACAAGTGACACCAAGTGAGGAAAAATAACGTCAAAATTAAGTGTTATAACTGTGCTAAAACGCCCATAAGCGTGTTGAGTGCAGAAGTAAGGCGATGGATACGAAGGGAAGACCTACAGCATCAAGTCAAGTGACGCAGCAGCCGGCATCGAAGACCTTGGTGTGCTTCAAATGTGGCAAGCCAGGTCACATAGCTGTGCGCTGTACGAGCAGTAGTGGCGGCAGTGGCAACGGACCAGTCCAAGGCGCGCGCGGCGCGACGCGTCGATGTCTGCATCGTGCAACCACCATCAGACACGTTCCAACACAGGTGAATCGTTTCATTTTTACTTACGCCTCTGGTGCCTTGTGTTCTTTATGTTGACTATCGCTGGTTAAGCGTTAGTGAGTTAATATCGCTGGTTAAGCTTTTTTTATTATTACTGTTTAAGTGATAGGATTTGTAACGCTGGTTAAGCACTACAATGTTAAGAACTGGTTAAGTACTTCAGTGATTTACACTACTGCGTAAGTAGTGATGCATAGTGCTGGTTAAGTGCTGTGGATTTGGGGGGGAATGCCTGAGGTTCAAGTACCATTTTGAAGTAGAGATGTTGAGTTGGATGATAGTGTGGAATCTTAGGTCGGCTGGTCGGACTGTACCAGTAGCTATTTCGTAGCCGTAATCCGTATCTTATTGACATCCCGGTGTCCATGGAAGCGCGGTGTGCGGATGGCACTGGCGGAGGTCGTGTATTGTGCGTTCATGGTGAACGGTGTAAACAAACAGAGGTTTGTTAGTGGGGCTAGTGTTAGCCACAGGCCACGAATTTGATTCCTGCTGTTTTGATTATAATATTGCTGCATTGTGATAATACAATTGCAAAGGTACTTGAATGCTCTGGGATTTCCGATCAGTCTTAGTTAGATCCATAATTCAAGGGTCTGTTTAGAGTGATAAAGATTTTGGGATGGTGACCGTTACACATTGAAACCCTTGAACTCTAAGTGTACCTACAAACATGCCAACGGGTCATGTACCAGTCGAAGTTACCATAGATTCTGATTAAGTTGTGGTGAGAGGTCGAGTAAAACGGTCTATTGGCCGTCTTGTTTTCGACTGTACCAGTAGCCATTTCGTAGCCGTAATCCGTATCTTATTGACAGCCCGGTGTCCATGGAAGCGCGGTGCGCGGGTGGCTCTGGCGGAGGTCGGGGTCTTGAGAGACCATAGTGTGTAGTCAGCGGGTGATGCACACGGGCGATCCACGTGGTGGATGCGCACAGAAGTTTTGATCCATGCGTTGGATGTGTGAAAGCAATGTGATTGCTGGTCGGCTAGAGAGCCGTGGCGTTAGAAGTTTTACTCGAAAGTCGAAGGTCACTGGAAAATCGGTAGTTTTTTTGCAATAGAGTTGTGAAAGTAGATTCGAACGACTGTGGTACATGGCCCGGGGTAGTTGTTGGTGGCCCGGGGTAGTTGTTAGTGGCCCAGGGTAGTTGTTGGTGGCCTAGGGTATTTGTTAGTGGCCTAGGGTAGTGATTGATGTATTTTCAATTGGCTATTCCCAATGTTTGATTTAGTTAAAGAGTATTGGTTTTAAGGGTACAGTGGAGTTCTGAAATTTCCTTATTTACACCGAAGAACTGAATATAGAGTTTGGTCAGGAATGACCGAGTGGAACAGTATTCTGTCGTGGACTATTTTGTGTTTCAGAGTGATTATTACACGAGGACGAGTGAAAAGAGTCGAAGGAGGCTTACATCAAGATGGTAGAAAGAGGCTGAAGAAGAAGAAGATCACACGAGGACGTGTTAATCGCAGGATGGCCGTGTCGGATCCGGTCAATAGTACGGACAGCAAACGAATCGTAAGCGCGCCATTTTGTGTATCACGTGGTCTGCGCGCGCTTATACAGAGTCGTGATGTTTCATCGGGGCGGCGAGGAGCGCATTCAGTGCCTGACCGCAGCAGTGTGAAGACATCCCGAAACTGCACTCGATTCGTTGTGCCCAGTATAAGTGTAGTGAGTGATTAAATTAAATTGTGTTCGATTTAATTTGTGATTTAAAATTAAAATAACCAAGTGAACCGCACCCAGTGTATTTTCATTGCACGAGACCCAAACTCTGCCCACGTCATGATGCCTGAATCTGACGGAATAATACCGGTGGCTCCGACATATACATGACAGCCCTGCTGACACAATCAAATAATAACACACTGATACATAAATAAAACGTGTAATTTAATTTGTGAGATAAATATACATTCGTCGTGAAAAACAAATTCATGCAACACTCGACAATGATACATGAATTTTCATGAATTTTGCAGGGGATTCCCAAAACATTTGGCAAAAAACATCTTAATTATTATGTAAATTAAGGTCTAGTTCCGTTTTTGTCGACCTACGAGAATAACATGTTGTTATCACAAATCTTAATTAATTTTATCATTACGTAGTCTGCTTACATTCGAACAAAAAAATTTAAGTATTTATCAATTGTTTAAGTTATGACTAGGGCGAAATACATCATTGAAACTGAACGAAAATAGAACACCTAATCATTGATGATAATAATAATGTCAACTTTAACACAATCTATCTTATAAGTACTGAAAATGTGTCCACTATTCTTTCAAATTATTTGTTCATATGGCTTTAAAATGAACTAGAGCAGGGGTGTCAAACTCAATTTTGCAGAGGGCCATATATTAGATTACTAGCTTCTGCCCGCGACTTCGTACGCGGATCCTGTTGCTTATGCCAGCGACGACGGGGTCGTCAAAATCGAAGATCCTAAACGTCGAATTCTAAGAGCCTGGGGACGGGAAAGCAACGGGATGCGCGAGACGATTCCAGACGTTCTAGATCTTTCATTTTTGTAAGTCAACAGGAAATGACCATCATACTAAACAACTCTTGCTAAGACGTCATTCCTATATATGTAACAGTGTAGCTGGGGTCTTGGAGTTCCACATCAGGTGTTCCACATCTCAATTTTCATACGTTAACAGAGAGTGCTCATTAGGCTGGACAACTTTTGCTAAGACGTCATTCCTATATAATATTATAAAGTAGCTGGGCTGTTGAAGTTCCACATCAGGTGTACCAGATCTTCAATTTTTAAACGACAACAGAGGTTGCTCATCAGGCTCAACAACTCTTGCTAAGACGTCTTTACTGTATATGTTATAGTGTATCTAGGCTCTTGGAGTTCCACATCAGGTGTTCCAGATCTCAATTTTCATATGTCAACAGAGAGTGCTCATTAGGCTGGACAACTCTTGCTAAGACGTCATTCCTATATATGGTATAAAGTAGCTGGGCTGTTGGAGTTCCACATCAGGTGTACCAGATCTTCAATTTTTATACGACAACAGAGGTTGCTCATCAGGCTCAACAACTCTTGCTAAGACGTCTTTACTGTATATGTTATAGTGTAGCTAGGCACTTGGAGTTCCACATCAGGTGTTCCAGTTCTTTAATTTTTATACGACAACAGAGAGTGCTCATTAGGCCAGACAACTCTTGCTAAGACGTCTTTACTGTATATGTTATAGTGTAGCTGGACTCTTGAAGTTCCACATCAGGTGTTCCAGATCTTCAATTTTTATACGTTGACAGAGGTTGCTCATCAGGCTCAACAACTCTTGCTAAGACGTCTTTACTGTATATGTTATAGTGCATCTAGGCTCTTGAAGTTCCACATCAGGTGTTCCAGATCTTCAATTTTTATACGTTGACAGAGAGTACTCATCAGGCTGAATAACTCTTGCTAAGACGTCATTCCTATATATGGTATAAAGTAGCTGGGCTGTTGGAGTTCCACATCAGGTGTACCAGATCTTCAATTTTTATACGACAACAGAGGTTGCTCATCAGGCTCAACAACTCTTGCTAAGACGTCTTTACTGTATATGTTATAGTGTAGCTAGGCACTTGGAGTTCCACATCAGGTGTTCCTGTTCTTTAATTTTTATACGACAACAGAGAGTGCTCATCAGGCTGAACAACTCTTGCTAAGACGTCTTTACTGTATATGTTATAGTGTAGCTGGACTCTTGAAGTTCCACATCAGGTGATCCAGATCTTCAATTTTTATACGTTGACAGAGAGTACTCATCAGGCTGAATAACTCTTGCTAAGACGTCATTCACTTATATGTTATAGTGTAGCTGGGCTCTTGGAGTTCCACATCAGGTGTTCCAGATCTTCAAATTTTTATACAGCAATAGAGAGTGCTTATCAGGCTGAACAACTCTTGCTAAGACGTCGTTCCTAATGACGGGGCCCCCCTCTCCGAGGGCCAAAGCCTGCCGGGGTCGCGGGATTATTTCCTTACCGTGACCCCGGAACAGAAAGGGCTATTGAAGGACACCGTGGATTTTAGTCGGTAGAAGTCTGACAGTCTCTCCCGCCCTGCCCGGGGTTGGAGGACTCATTTGATGATTTTACCACGCTAAAAAAAAAAAAAAAAAAGACGTCGTTCCTGTATATGTCATAGTGTAGCTGGGCTCTTGGTGTTCCACATCAGGTGTCCAGGATCTTCAAATTTATTCTCTCAGCTGAAAATGCTCATCACGTGGAACAATTTTTGCTATGGCACCATTTCTGTATCTCTTATAGTTAAGCAGGTCTGTTGCGGTTCTGCATCAGGTGTTCAAGTTTCCAAGATAAATTATAGCCTTATGTTAACCGGACTTAATACCTATACAACAAAAAAAAAAAATCTTTCAAATCCGTCCAGTAGTTCTGAAGATTAGCGTGCACAAACACACAGACAAACAGACAAACAGACAAACCGACAAACAGACAAACAGACAAAAAAATTTTTAAATATATTTTCGGGTTCGGCATCGATAAAATAACAACCCCTGCTACTTTTTTTTTGTATATTTCCATTGTACAGACACCACTTTTCTACATTATATTAGATAGAAGAATGTGTAGGCGGGCCAAGTTCAAATTAAAAAAACTAAAACATTCTAAATTATTTTAACACCTTTATTTATTTAGTTATGTAGAGTTGTTACAAATCATTTCAAAAGTAAGAAAGAGGGTAATTATGTATTTTGAGCTCGAGGATCCGGATACCTGACATCTCTTGTTTTTGACTATCTCACTGATGTCAGGTATCATATTAGTGGTAGTTATTTTAAGAATTGATTGGAGATGTTCATTCGATTTCTACTCTTGAAATTACTTTTATGTAAAGCGCGCGCATTTTCAAACCTGCGTAGAGGCATCGAGTGCAGTCTAAAACTCTAAAAAAGGAGATTTTTATATATCATTTTGTGATATATTGTGATCGCGGGCCGTATCGAAATGGCCCGAGGGCCGGATTCGGCCCGCGGGCCGTATCTTTGACATGACTGAACTGGAGTTTTGTCGGGAGAAAATTTTTACTGAATAAATAAATAAAAACTGTATACAACAATAAACAAACGAATCTATCCATTACTTTTAAAATGATGCGTACATAAACATATACATAAAATGATAAACGTGCCAATAAATGACACGACAAAAACCCAAAATATGGTTGCCACGCATTCCATCATGAAGTCTAAAGAGAAATTTTATAATTAGAAGTAAATGGCACAACAATTTTAATAGATCTTTTACATATAATGTATTATCTTTTATATATAATAGTTAAATTATGTAAGTAGTTAGTCCAGAAGGCTTCAGCGGTGTGGTTCATGGCTCGAAAACGGTGTACTCCGTCTGAAAAATGAAATAGGGCAGGTCAATAAAATTGTTCAACAATGAGTGTTTTTGAGCTTCGAAAGCTGTAATTATATTGTTCACGAGTGTGAATTTATTTGCTTCATTTCAATTACATATGGAATTAAACAAATGACGTTATTCATTGACAAAAAACATACAGCTGCATTTTCGTTTGCTGTGTATATGTTACTGTAAAAGCTCGAACTATGGTAAATCTTAAGATTTAAGAGTAAGTCTAGTGTTGTATTTTTTAACATGTACCGTGCCTTTATACAGGCTGTTTTTTTGCATTTACGTCAAACTTCAGGTGGTTGTCACAAAAGCCATAAATAATCAATTGAAAGAACAGTACCGGGCAAAACTAATAAGGGCTGCTTTTTTTTTGTTGTTGAAATTTTACCGTATTTCAGAATTAAACCCTTAATTCAATACAAATGAAAGAGAATCACCCGACCGCAGTTTACGCGCGTACGCACACATCGATGATTAGATGTGCGTGAATTCAATGACGCGCGAGTACCTATCGTGCGCCGAGAAGTGACCTTGGCGACCCTAAGCAATAATTTTACGTAATTTTATTTCGAAAATCACCCACATTGTCATTTCGTTTGATGTTAACTTATTCGAAGCATCAGCATAATACGAAATCTTAATAATGACAGTAATACTAGACCGCCATAAAAAGTTCACTGACCTGCTATCAGATGAATAATAAAATTTAAGTTTTGCTTGATTGCTATCGTTCACCCTAAACTTTTCGTAGTGATTTTGTTTTTATTTGTGGATAAAATTGGTTGATTTGAAGTTTTCCTCGGGCTTAGACCGTCAATAATACCTACCCCGATCTACGTAGTATAAAAAATGTTTTTTAAAGATAAGGCTACCCACTGACCATCAACTTATTTACACAAATAAAAGCGATTAGTTAACAACGTATTTACAAAATGTACCTACCTACTTAGGTTACCCGGAGGGGCCGGAGGTACTTATTGTTAAATGTTGCCACCATCACACTCTTGGCACAATCGAGCACGACGTAGGTAGCTGGTTTTCCTTCAGCTTACGTAAAACTAACACATTCGTTTTTAGTGTCGAAAGCACTAATGATCCTGGCACGTGATTCTGTTACACTTGTCACACCACAGGGTCTCGGCGACCCAATCCAATGTTCATCAAACTTTTCGACCATAGTGAACGGGAACTGTCTCCACTGATGGCATACAGGCGAACCATCTTCTCCAACTCGACATTAGAGTAATTGTCCGTCGTCTTGTACTTTGTATCGAATGCCGTCTCAACAATGCACCTACCTAGAAGCGGAATTTGCAAAACGCATGCACTGCTGTGACATCAAACACATGACTGTCGGTTCGGGTGCCGACCGCCTGCGAACCGCGGCGCGGGGCGCGGGGCGCGGGGTGCCGGGCGCGGGGCGCGGGGCGCGGTGCAGCGCCCTTGCTTTGGATTGGTTGCGGTGCGATTGATTGCCTACGAATTTGTTGAATGACCGTTGCGTATGCGTTGTGTACATGAATGTTTGCGTTTGTTTGTGTGTGATAGGGCTAGTATCAGACGCGCCGCTTTTAAATACGGCTGGTTCACACTTACGGATTTCAGTAAAAAGGAAAAATAAAATAAAAAAATACCTACCTATTTTATTGCTGTTTTGGGTCGAGAATCATTAGTATAATGACGTCCTTGAATTTGTCTAGGATGCGGATCAACACCCTGTATAAATCCTAAGATTTACCAAGTGAATAGTTGTAAACGTTCGGATCGCAAACCTTTCTGGACATTTACAATTAAGCATTGGTAAATCTTAGGTTTTACTAGAAAATCTTAGGATGTACCATAGTTCGAGCTTTTACAGTAACATATACACTAGGCAGCATTTTTATAAATTTTAATTTTTTTTATCATGTATATTAGCCGGACTATCACAGTTTCTATCTAGCAAGTCAGAAAATGTAATAACGTAGGCAGGCGATGAGATTGAACGCGGTGGGTCAGGTGCTAGAAGTTCAAGCGCATGAAGACGCTGGCAGAAATCAGTTAATTGTATGTATAAATGTTATAGTTATATTTTCCAAAATCAATGCAACACTTTTGAGCATTATGTTGAGAATTCCCAGGTTGGGCAAAGTAATATTTGGCGCCTAGATTTAAATTTCGTTCCTGGCGTAAAAAACAGACAGGGTGTACTGTAAGTAGAACTCTGCTTCGTCCTTTGCGGAAAAAAAAACCATATAAATATTTTGCATTATAAGGGCTCGTTCACATAGAGCATCCGTATTTATATACTTCCGCAACTAGAGGTGATGTTCATACTGCATTTACAGTACCGTTTTGATGGATCCGTAATATTGTCTGTGTGTGAACTCGCTCATACAACAACAAAAAACATAGGTACGTCATCGCCGAATAAACAACGTAAACGATAAAACGCTAGAGAAGAGAAAATAAAGAGCATTTATTCATGTAGTGACAACCCTAAACAATATTTCCCAATAATACTCGACATTATGAATGGTCTTAGAATATTAAAAACAGACGAAACAACATTCGCTTAGTCAAATAAGGATTTAGTTATCCATTGCCATCCATGTGAGCAATATAAACGAGGTTTTAGGTTAAAACCAGTAATGGAGAGACTCACGGAAGCAAATGTGGAGCAGATGATTACGACTGATGCATTCAAATCAAAGCGATTATGTCAGTTGTTTATTAAATGCAAAGTTGATGTCATTCTAGATTCTAGAGAATGAAAACATCATAATAATATTATGTAGATTACATATTATTATATATATAGAAGATAGATACATAAATTGTTTCTTCAGTAGTTGTATCTTATAACGATATCTCTAATTTTTGCCCGTGGTTTCGCATATGTCTTCCCCTATACATAATTTTCACCTTAGCACGAGTTTTCGCTCTTTTACTTTACAGTATTTACAGCGTTTCTTGTATGAAAAAATGGAACAGCGCCTCTGGTGTGCGAAGAAGGAACTAATTTTTCCTTGAAAATTGACAAATTTCCAGTTTACTTTATAGCTGGAGAGCTACTGAACCCTGCGACTAACGGTCTTCCTGTAAGGTTAGAAATTTGTACACGTAATATTTTTAGCATGCTAAGAGCAATAGCGACGACCTGGCAGGCGTCAGCCGTGCACATCATTAGACAATTTAATTTTCAAAGTGTAAAAAATTTAAAAAAAACTTGTTCCTGTAAGCTTAAAAATTTAACAGGATGCAGTTCATTTATTGTAAATCTTGGAAAAAAAAATGACAGGCGATTACAAGGTGCACAAGTATGTGACAGGCGAATTGAAAAGTGCAAAGTTGATGAGGAAAAATAAACTTTTCTCCTGTAAGATCAAAATTATCTCGCGTTTGGCTGAACTGATTTTGATTCCGTTTTCAGAAAAGTGTGCGTTACATTCCGAGAAAGGTTTTAATATACAGGGTGAATTTTTCGACTGTACGTGGATGGCTATCTCCGAAACAATGAGGAATATCGAAAAACGTTGAAAGGAATCTCGAGGTCGATTTTAACGAAAATAAAACTGCATCGTTGGATTTTAGAAAAATCAATAATCCTGGCCAGGAATCGAACCCGCTGATTTTGGAAAAAAAATCACAGCCTGTATTATTAAACCATTCGATAGTGTTGCTAATAAGGATCAAATTCTGGGAAATGATCATATAAGGCAAACTTTGCCTGCCAGGTCGTCGCTATTGCTCTTAGCATGCTATAAATATTACGTGTACAAATTTCTAACCTTACAGGAAGACCGTTAGTCGCAGGGCCGGGTTCAGTAGCTCTTGGACTATTACGTCTCAAATACTGAAAACTCGTGCTAAGGGTACAGCTGATGTCCGTCTATGGGGTCCCATCTATGTAATAGCGGGTATTCGGAATTATGTACTGATTTCTTGATACCACTTTATATGCCAATGTTCCCTTACAACGATTGACAAATCAATCGTCATCATCGTAAACATTTGTAAAACTAGGGCCACACTATCAGAAAATGCCGTTAATTATTGAATTAATGGACGTTTCAACGTACATGTAAAGACAAAAAATGCCGTTAGTGCGGCCGTAACGTCTGGATATAGTGGTGAAAAGGCACTATTTTTTTTTTCATTTGTTTTGCACGTCTTTTGTTTAATTGTCGAATCGGGAAGTCTAAGTAGTATACCTTTGCAGATTAAAAAAAAAGTTTACAAGTGGACAAACCAGAAAATATCCACCAAAAATAGAATTAACGAGCTTTTTATTCGTACAAACGTCATGGCGAGTGTGCTCAGCTTTCAAACAGTACAATTACATGTTCAGTGTACTGATGACAAACTTTTTAGTCAGTACCTAATAATACAAAGTTTTGTAAGTATGTCTGTATGCGCTTAATTTCCGAACGACTTCAACAAAATGGATTTAAAAAATGGTTATTATGTATTGTCAATCACAAGGTTGAGTTTTATTTTTAATCGTGGTAAAATCATCAAATGAGTCGTCCTCCCACCCAGGGTAGGGCAGGAGGGACTGTCAGACTCGTACTGACTAAAATCCATAGTGCCCTTCAATAGCTCTTTACGTTCCGGGGTCATGGTGATTCGTAAGTCCCGTGACCCCGGCAATGGTCCTGCGATCGATAGCAGGACATGGTTGAGTTACGAAAAGTATTAGATGAAGGATAAAATCCCAACCTCCCGCCCTCCCTTTGTCTCGTAGAGTTAAAACTAAATATTTTCATAAAATCAAAATAGCGAAATTAACGCCAGATTCTTTAATAACAAGGTTTGGTTGTTTAATGAAAATGTAACGCGCCGGGGCGAGCCGCTATTGGCCAAATAGAATACGGTTGTCTCAGTGACTGCATGGCTACTGTACTACGTGTCGCGGTTTCAATTTATTTGTATGGCCCACTGTTATTGGTTCCAAGTGTGGCTCATCGCACAGTGACTGAAATGTATTATAGATTTGTGAAAAATCTTGGTTTAGGGCTCACAAAGAAAATAGAGCAGCGCAAAAAGGAAACCGCACCCCTTGAATGCAAAATACAAGTGAAGAAAAGGGTTGTTTTTTTAATTCTAACTTAACGTCTGGCAGTCATATAAGTTTACAACTCAAAAAAGATAGGCAATATACACAAAAGCAAAGAAAGGTACAGAGGTGAAGTTAGACTGTTAAATTATGGTAATGATATAGATCTACTAGTTAAAACCAGCTTAATGATCGTGTCTGTCATAAATTTTAAGGAAAAAAACTATTAAAATACTTGTAGTTATGAATATAATTCTTTTGGCCTTGACTAACAAGATTTTATAGCAAATACACATAAAACTTGATTGATGACTCTGAAGGTACGTATACCTATTTCTTAATGTTTTAAATTTTCTTTTTTTCCTAATTAAGGAGCTAATTTTATTACTTTTTGCTACATTTATAGATCTCATTCTCACTTTTACTCTTGAAAATCAAGTTCATTTCAGATTCAATTGATCCAGTTGATACAAGTGGTGACATGGTAGTGATACAATCGCCATTTATCTGAGCATTTAGCGAAGCAGTCACCTCCTTCTGCGAAGCAGTAATACTAGCGTAGGAGGAGGCGGAGTACCGTGAGAGAGAGGAGAGAGGACATCCTCCACCTGATGACCCAGCCGTCGCGGGAGACGCCCAGGGCCTTTTTTATCGCGGGGCAATTTCCTACGGAAACGACATACAGTGATAAAAGTTTTTCTCTAAACTATCTGTATATTTCATCTAAATTCTAAATCCATTCTTTAGTTTTTGTGTGAAAGAGTCACAAACATCAATCCATACATCTCATCCCAAAAAAACTTTCGTATAATTTATATAATTAAAGTAAGATGTGAATTATTCTCTGTATTTAAATAGCTGTTAGTATAGATGTCTGTGTTTGTGCGACCGTTATCTGTAAAGTTCAAAATGTTACAGACGTGTACACGTACAGATATAAGTAAATATGTCTGACTCCGGAAAAGGCAATACTTAAAACGATTGGAGAGATATTTGGAAGGCCTTTGTCCAGCAGTGGGCTGAAAAAAAAACCTTGCCTTGATAAAACGACAACTACAAAAATTGGCAAAATAGGTATCTAACTCAATCGGGGGATATATTTGGCTGAGAAAAAAACCAAACATTGCCCTAATAAAGCTGCAACTACAAACACAAGAAAAAACAAGTAAATCACATTTGTGAAATATATAATTTAATTGTAGTTCTATTTTCCTTTTTTCATCTGCACAACAAATCTATGTAGTAATCTAAATTAGTTCTAAGCTAAATTATAACCAAAATTGTAAACAAAAAATACTATTTTTGTTTGATACTGTATTCTTCCTTTGTTAAATGCATGCCGTGGCTGACAGCCTATAATTATGGTTACACTATAAAATGTAAACACTCATATAACCTAAACATGTATTATATAAGGTATATGCTTTGTTGGTTGTCCTTAAAATAAATAAATAAATCAGTCGGACGTTTTCACATTGGACGATAACAATAACGACACGACACTTGCGTATCGTCTGTCTCGCGTATTTTCAAAATACTAATCCCACCGAAATCGGGTCATTATTGTTTGTGAGTCGAGCTACACTATAACTGACAAATGCTTGCACTGACTAGACAGGTCCACTCAAATCAGTATGATGGTTCTTTCTTCAAAAGACCATCTCCGACACAAAATTGCATGGTCCTCGCATGACTTAACCAATTTAATGCCTGCACTTTAAAAGAGACTATGACCTCTGAGTTTCGGGGTCGCGGCACTAACAAATTACCGTGACCCCGGAACGTAAAGGGCTATTGAAGGATACCGTGGATTTTAGTCAGTACGAGTCTGACAGTCCCTCCCTCCCTGCCCTGGGTGGGAGGAAACATTTGATGATTTTACGCTAAAAAAAAAATTCCTCTGAGTTTGTTTCGGCTGTTTCTTCTCAGAGTAGTCAGTTACGAAACACCGGCACCGACCCACGTCAAAACACAATTTTTTTATAACTAGATGAGTTATAAAAAAAATTGTTTTGACGTGCAAAAGTGTTTTGCTAAAACCTATTTGCAAAATAAAAACCATTTTCGTCTAGCGCATATATGTGTCGCTTAACTTCAAACTCGGATAAATCCAATTCTGAGATTTTTTAAGATTTTGGTGTCAAACGAAAGGGAAAAAGAAATGCTTTTAATTTTTTTTATCAGTTCTGTATAAATCCGCACGGTTCTTGAGAAATAAACCGTCAAAGTTATAAAATTTTGTCTAAGTCAGATAGATCCATGAGACAGTTTTTTTCAAATGTAGTTAAGTCCATGGGAGCCAATCAGGTAATTGCATTTTTTCAACATGGCCGTCAGTCAACGTATCTCTGCGACAGCAACACCATACATTCACACGCTGATTTTTTTCAAAGATAGATAAATCGCATTCCATTCTACCAAATGAAGGTAAATCCAATCTAAATATTGAATTTTTGAAAGGATGAGTGATTTAAATACTGAATTGGCTAAACAGGATCGTTTCGTTCAATAGTGTCGCCATATTAAAATAAAAACTGTGTTTTAATTCATGAAAATAAGACTTTTATCACTTTTTTTTTAATATCTCGTAACGGGGTAAAGTGGATTTATCCGAGTTTGAAGTTAAGCGACACATATGATCCTACTTCATAGGTATATGCGTCAATCGATTTCTGTATTTAAAGATTACCTAAATCGTAATGATTGATAATTTGTTAGCTAATGTCAAGGCAAATAGAACAGACTTTCTCTACTTTACTGGATACGTTTTGACCCGTGTATTTCCCCTTCTAATGGCGAAACATACTAATAAACACAGCAAATTCGCAAATCACTATATTGAAATACTTGCTGACAAGTATGTAGTTATTTACATCACTATTAGGCATAAAAATATATATTGAGAATGGGTTAGGAGAATAAAAATAATTTTATGACCTATTCTCACACCTGTGAATATATTAAAAAAATCTGCCGAACCGCTTTTGAAGAGTGCAATTACAAACACAGTGACACGAAATTTTTATATATAATAGAAGAAGATTGAACATAGCAACCGCTAGAACAGTATACAGCAAACTATCGATTTAATTAAACCAATAGATTAGTTTAAACGAAGAGGACATAATAATAATATTCATAATCATATTAGCTCAGGATCCTATCATATTGAGTATATTCACCACTTTTTTACCCTCCAGTTTGGCCGCTAGACAAAAGATTTGAAAAAGAAGGGGTCAAAGATTCTTCGCAAATTCAGTGCGAGTTTGGTATTCCTAGTCAATCCATGGCCCAATTGCCTGTGTGGCTTTACATCTCCTACTTCTATAAAATTTATCAAATGACTTTGAAGCCACGATCACCGTGATCACCAGCTGGACCCATTTATTTGTAAGACGTACGTATTATAAACAAGAAAATAAAAAAGTATAGCAAATAAAATGGGGCAAGGAAGATTTATAATAAAAAAAAGATCTTGTACCTTAGGTGGAAGCAGATCATTGGCCGGAACATCTCGGGTAGATAACACTGGAGAAACATTCTGGATCTTATTCGGAAAATAATTTCCAGTTGATGACGTGAATCTCGACACAACCGGAGAAGGCTTCACGAGATTATATGCCAACGAATTACTATTTGAAGTAACTGAAAACCGGGGCAACACCGGTGTAGGCTTCACCGGCGCAGGCGCATCCGGTAATGGAAACACTCGCCATCCATTTACAAAACAAAAGAAAACAGACAGAACTAAGAACAAGAAATATTTCTTCAACATTTTTTTTTCTTCTAAGCTACACGAAAGAACTGGTCGACTGTCAAAACTGGAATGGTCGTTGTGTTTTAATTTTGAGAATTTAGCAGTCTTCTCTCTGAAGTGTTGTATTAACATAAATTCTTGGGTAAGAGCCGTTCACCCTGAAATGAGATCGTTTAAACACCTACACATGATCGTGTTAGATGAACCGCGGAAGTTGATTACCTATATAGGTGCCGCAAAGACAACTTTTCGTCGCGAATATGCGAAAAGCAAATAAGGATGAACTTGAACTATTATTATTATGTATACCTATTTAAAATTCCGTCTCATATTTGTCTGATTTGGACTATACGTAATAAGGATTATATAATGTATTCTTGACGAGCACACAACATACAATCAGTACCCTTAGCACGAATTTTCACTCTTTTACTTTACAGCGTCTTTCCAGTATTTACAGCGTTTCTTGTATGAAAAATGGAACAGCGCCTCTGGTGCGCGAAGAAGGAACTAATTTTTTCCTTGAAAATTGACAATTTCAAATTGTCTAAATTCCAGTTTACGTCTCAAATATTGAAAACTCGTGCTAAGAGTACTGGTCTCTGACTCCCCCACAGGCAAGTAAAGACATGCAAAAGGAAAACACTAGCCGTCTTACCACAAACAAAAAACTAAAAAATCTGTTACAAGCTTGACTAATAAAGTGTAACTGCAAGATGACCCTTAAATCAATGTGAAAAGTCTTTTTGATGTTGACAATTTTTTAGACAATTGTTCAACAGATGTAAGTCGGTACATGTTTAATTTACACTGTAATCGGGGTGAATCTATTCTGATCGACCGAGTACTACTCTTCTGGCCCTGCAGCCTCGACAAATATAACGACAAAAATCGGTCGTTAAGTCTAATCGATGTCAAATTTCTTTAATAGATTTTCAACCTTACAATTACGAAATAAAGTTGAAAATATATTATAGGAATTTGATAACGATACGACTTAGCGACCGATTTTTGTCGCTATCTAATGTCGAGACTGCAAGGGCTGAGTAATTCTTGATTAACAAGTAATCTAAAACACATTTCTTCAAAAAAAAAAGGTAACGGCTTCCACAGAATGATGACGATTCGATTGATTGCGTAAACACTACACAGATATGCAACAATATAGGTACATAGTGACAATCTCAATTGATATGCTGGGATTTAATGTAAAATTAGTTCGTTCTGTCTCCGAAACGTTAGTTTTTGATGATAACCTCTTGGACAAAAAAAGAAAAAAAGAGCAATCCTGACTATGTACGACGTAGTTATCATCAAGCACACATAAAAACATCGGAATTAATAATCTCCTAGCCTAAATAATAGTGTATTTTGACATTTTTTCTTTGTAAAGTTAAAGTATTAAGTAGGTACCTCAAGTTACTTATGACCTCATTCGGAAAAAGTGTCATCAATGCCGAAGTTATAAGGATTAAAGGTCTTGGCTCCTCACGTTGGACTCCTCACTATACTCCAATGATTTGATGAACAAAATCAGGCTGACACTTATTATTAGTATGACAAATAACAGAGACATCTGTTCATCTAACTGTTAAGCGATCACTGAATCACATCTACTCTATACTTGAATACTTATCATGGATTGATAATGAGCATATAATTATATATGTTATGTTAATTATGCGTTTATAATGTCACAGGGTAAGGCCCGGTATCCACCAAAGCGGAGAGGAGAGGAGATGTGTTTAAATAACCAATCAGATGTCCACTAAAGCTAAGCGGAGAGGAGATGATTGTGGACATCTGATTGGTTATTCAAACACATCTCCTCTCCTCTCCGCTTTGGTGGATACCGGGCCTTATGCTACAAAACGGATTCAAGGTACCCTTCCGCAGATCTACTCGTATATGTTTATTGTGTTACAGAAACATTAGCTTTTGTCACTTCTTTCGCGCGCCACATCTCGTAAATTATCCAGACATAGAAATATATAATCAAATATATTGATTCATGTGTTAATCCAGATCACAAACTATCTGTAGATACCTACCTTTTATCCGAATCCGTTCAGTAGTTTTGCGTGAAATAGTAAAAAAACATCGTATTTAGAATATTAGTAAGATAAGATTGAAATGTCCCGTTGAAGTTAAACCTGTTTAAAAATGACTAGCCTAGGGACAGCTCATAGCTACATAAGTTCAGCAGGCAGTTCGATCCAAGATTTGTGATATGACTCCAGTGCCATTATGCCCTGCCCTCAAAGAAAAAACGGTCATAACGTCACCGATTAATAACGTCCGCCTGATGGAAAGCGGTCAGCGTAGTCAAAAGAATGCCCGCAGCACTAAAGGTATCGCTTGCATTTTGCCAACCTTGCAACTTTCCCACACCCTTTTTGAGAATGAAGAAACTAGCATAGCTGATAAAACATTATGACATGAGATCCTGGATCATGCAAAATGTTATTGAGATTTTCGCTAAATAATTCCTCACGAATTTGTGCCCGATTGACGCCAATAAATAGGCTCGCAGATATTAGACAAGACTTAAAAATAACTGGTGAAACATGTGCACGCTATAGGCATGACACAGCCTAACCCTTCGGCTATAACCTCTGGTCAACTGGACCTACTAAAAATGGACCCGCGACATCACTCGACCCTATCATATTTCGAATGGGTCCACTGGACCCACTGTCCAAATCCAAGTAAATCCGAATCTTTTAATTTTGTGACTTCTTAAGAATGAACCTAATTAAATTGCGTTTTATTATATTTTGACTGACCAATCTTGCGTTCAATTATTTCCACTATAAAAAAAATATATTATAGTAGCTTAATTTTAACAATTTTTTTTTTTTTAATTAAATTTTGGGCCCCAGATACCACTAAACTACAGAAAATAAATTATGTAATGGTCAATTGAACCCGCGGGTCCGGTTGACCAAAGAAAGGCGTGATTTTATACAATTTGTCACTTACCTAGTTAATAATTGTTGTTGCGATTATAGTATCTGGAAATGCGTGAAGACGACATCAATTTGAATTTTACCATCGATGTACCATTCAAGTTTAAAAAAGGATAATCTAGGTCACGACCATTAACACTATTGATTAGCATTCCAATTAAAAAAAACATAATGGGCAAAAACTTCATGATTGAAACACGAGAACTTCGTGACGACCACTGTTATGAATATCTCCGCGTCTTCTATTTTTATTTAGGTCCAGGAGTTGGTCCCAATCGGGGTCCACAAATACAATTGCGAATAAAAGCATTCCACCAACGTTGGGACAATCGCCGAATGATAACACAGAAAGATAGAATATGTCACTTCTGAAGTTCTGACACTAATTGAGAAGAAATGGTGCTATTCTATAATTTAAATGTAACGGTGATTTTGTGTGTTACGTACTTACCTAATTAAGCATTTAAATGTTGTTACGATTATAGTATTTCATCAGGCGTGAAGACGACATAAAGGCTGTTGTTTCCGTCGATGTATCATTCAAGTTTAATGTAGAAAAAATAAACCCACGACCATTAACAATACTGATTAGTATTCCGATGAAAAAAAACATAATGAGTAAAAACTTCATGATTGACACACGAGAACTTCGTAACGACCACTGTAATGATTATCTCCGCATCTTCTCTTTTTATTCAGGTCCATGCAGCCGTAATCGAAAAGTTGGTCCCAATCGGAGCCATCAAACAATCACGAGTAAAATAGCATCCCACCAAAAACATTAAATGTAAAAAATGCCAAGTCTCTCGATGCAGTCTTTCCATCGTAAAAAGTTTTGAGATCTCACAGAAGCCAAGTCCTATTCAAATTATTTTGTAGTTATAAATCAACATTTAGTAATTATATCAATAGTTTTCTTTATATTATAACTGTAGTGGTTGGTGTTCTATGTTTGAACTTATAGCCATTAGCATGTGTCATACTTTTATGAATAAAGCAGTCGTTCCCAAGATGTCGTTTGTCTTAATCTTACAATATGGTGTCAGGTGTGAAAATTATTAAAATAAAGAATATAAATGATGTAAAAGTAAGCAATTATGGCGGAAAAACGTGCGGATAATATTTACGCGGCGATTCAACAGCCACCGCCGCTACGAGCTGAAGGAAATTTGTCAAATAATTGGAGAACATGGAAAACCGGCTTCGATTGTTTTTTAGTCGCCTGTGGAAAAAACCAATCTTCCTCTGAAATAAAATGTGCCTTATTTCTACACGTGATTGGAAGCTATGGCAGAGAATTGTTCAATGAATTAGATGTGAGTAGTACAGAAGAAAATAATTATGAAGCTATAAGTCAAAAAATTTCAGACTATTGTGACCCAAGGAACAATGTGAACTTTGAGAGACATCAGTTCTTTGAAATGTATCAGAACGACAACAACTTTGAAAAATTTTTGGGTCAGCTTAATGCTAGTAGTAGATATTGTGAGTTTGGTTCCTTAAAAAATAGTCTTATTTTAACTCAATTGATAAGGGGACTGAAAGACAATCGTATGAGAGAGCGGTTGCTAGCTAAAACTAAGCTCACATTGGAAGAGGCTAGCCATATGTGCAGAGCGATGGAGCATGCTGGACAGCAAGCAGCAGTATGTTCGTCTACCAGGACAGTTCCAGAGACAAGCAGCGCTGCTGTCGAACAGTTGCGTGTTCGAGGTGGCGGTCGGAGTCTGAGTTCTCATGTAGATGGAGGTGGTGTACGTCAGAAAAGCGGATATTCTGCGGCTATTCGGGGGAAGGCAGATAAAAATGGTGATAGTGCTCGAAGATCAGTTGAGGTGTATCGACATCAAAATCAAGGTCCATGCAATCGATGTGCATTTGTGCATATTGTTGAGGGACATTGCCCAGCATTCAATATGAAATGCTTTAAATGTGACAAAATTGGTCATTTCGCAAAGTGTTGTCGATCTAGAATTGTACGGGAAGTACAGGACTGTGGTAGTGAGAACAGTTCTAGTGAAGACTGTAATAATGGTGAGCTACTTATGTACAATATATCGATAGAGGCATCACATGATTCATCAGAGTCTTGGTTTTGTTATATAGATGTCAACGGTGTCAATGTAAAATTTAAGTTAGATAGTGGTGCAGATGCATCAGTTATGTCGTTTAGAAGCTTTAAAGAATGTGGTTTTCAAACAAATTCTCTTCAAAGATGCAATACCATTTTAAGAGAAATAAGTAAGCAACAATTACCTGTGATTGGGTATTTCGAGGCAGTATTAGAATATAACAAAAATAAATCTGAACAGAAGATTTATGTGTTAAATGTTGATTGTAACAATTTGTTAGGATTAAAAGCATGTATAGATTTGAAATTATTAATGAGAAATGTTGATAATATGTCTATTTGCAGCATATTCAATGATGAATTAATTTTCAAGGGAATCGGTTGTCTACCAAATAAATGTGATATCCAGTTAAAGGAAAATGTGCCAGCAGTTGTGTCAATGACACGGAAAATTCCTTTAAAACTACGTCCTCGTCTCAAAGGTGAGTTAGATAACTTAGTAAAACTAAATATTATTAAAAAAGAAGATGGGCCAACTGACTGGGTTTCAAATATAGTAATAGTAGAAAAGCCAAACAAAAGTTTACGGCTTTGCTTAGATCCTAAAAACCTAAATAGAGCAATTAAAAGAAGTCATTTTCAGTTACCTACAATAGATGAAATAGCTAGTAATCTTTCCGGTGCTAAATATTTTTCTAAATGTGACGCAAAAAATGGATTTTGGATGATAGAGTTAAATGAGAATAGCTCTAAACTGTGTACTTTTTCAACACCTTTTGGGCGATATAGATTTTTACGTTTGCCATTTGGAATAAGTTGTGCTCCTGAAATTTTTCATAATGAAATGTATAAGATTTTTAAAATGGAAGGGGTTGAAGTTTATATTGATGATATTTTAATTTGGGGCGAAAATAAAATGGAGCATGATCAGAGGGTACGTGAGGTGTTGAGAAGGGCCAAAGTTTATGGTGTAAAATTTAATAAAGAAAAGTGTGTTTTTGGTGCAAATATCTACTACACTTCTCATCAAAAAAATCGAAACACCTCGCAGTTTATGATTTGATAAGGATTATCAGAAAAATGTGTATATTTAGGAATAAATGTAAAATGTCATTTAATAGTGAGTAGTATGAGGTTTTTAAATCCTAATGTTAATGTTCTAAATTCAAATTAAGTCTTCATAGGTTTCGTATTTTGTATAATGAGTAATTTTTACCCTGTATGGAATATGAAGGAAATGGGTAAAACAACACGCGTAAATGAAAAAAAAATGTAAGAAACGTTTATTTAATAACTTGTATTCCCTCCGCGAGCTCTTATTACTGCTTCCATACGGTTCTTCATCGATCGGATGAGAGTCACGATCACATGTTGTGGTATATTATCCCATTCCTCTTGGATTGCATTTTGCAGCTGGCTAAGTGTTTCTGGGGCTGGATCTCTTGCTCGAATTCGTCTCTTTAATTCATCCCATAGATGTTCAATGGGATTCATGTCCGGGCTTCTTGCAGGCCATACCATAATGGAGATACCGACTTCGGTAAGATAATCTCGTACGACGCCCGCGGTGTGAGCTCTAGCATTGTCGTGCATGAATATGAAGTCGTTGCCAATAAAATGTGCGTAGGGCATCACATGAGGTTCAAGACACTGTTCGATGTACCGATGAGAGTTTAGTGCAGGCAGCCGTGGCCCAGACACAAAGGCAAGTTCTGTCTTACCGTCGGCGCTGATTCCTCCCCAAACCGTCCACGAACCGCCACCATAGCTGACCTTTTCTTCAATGCAGCATTGTGCAAAGCGTTCTCCATCTCTTCTGTAGACCTTGTTCCTTCCGTCGTTACCATACAGCATAATTTTACACTCATCAGAAAACAGTACTTTGCTCCACTGAAGGTATGACCAAGTTAGGTGCTCGCGTGCAAAGTTAAGGCGCGCTCTTCGATGGTCTGCAGTTAATTTCGGCCCATTCGCTGGCTTATGCGGTGCCAATCCGCGTTCCTTCAACCTTCTTCTTATTGTAGAGTCACTTACAGCTACTCTTCGTACAACGCGAAGCTGCTGCTGCAGTTGAAAAGCGTTAAGGCGTCGATTTCGTAAAGAAGTTGTTACAATAAATCGATCATCTCGCTCAGAAGTGACCCGATTCCTGCCAGATCCTGAACGGCGCGTGAACGAACCAGTCTCCCGATAGCGTTTGTAGACTCTATGAACAGATGATAAGCTTAGATGCAATCTTGCAGCCACAACACGCTGACTAAGTCCAGAATCCAGCAATGCCACCACTTGGGCTGCTTCTGCGGGCGAAGTATCCATATGTTTTAGAAAAAAAAGTTTTTTCAGACGTCCCAAAGTCACAGTAAATGAAATAAGAAACAGAAAGTTTAAAGACAAGCGCTAATTTTTAGTTTTTAAACGAGAAACGTACTCCAACCCTAAATACACATTTGTCTCAAAACAGTGATTAATTTCATTTATAGGATAAACAAATGAAATTATTTCGAATTTTGATTTTTTTCTTCTTACTGTAATGACCAAACTGCCAGCTACACAGTAATGTTTTTTTTTCATGGAATTAATTCTCTTTTGTAAAAAATTAGGACAAAAACAATAAAAACGAAAGTGTTTCGATTTTTTTGATGAGAAGTGTATTAGTTTTTTAGGTCATGTCTTTGATGCGAATGGTATGAGGCTTGACAAAAGTCGCGTAAAGGCCATAATGGATATGCCCAAGCCAAATGATAAAAAAGAGTTAGAAAGATTTCTAGGTGTTACTAATTATTTGTCTAGATTTATTCCCCGATACTCTGAAGTTTCAGCTTCATTAAGGGAATTATTGCGGAAAGGCATAGAATTCGAGTGGGGTCACACACATGATAATGCATTTCACAGTTTAAAGAAAATGATCAGTAGTGCTCCGGTACTTAGGTTTTACTCGCCGAATGAGCCAGTTACAGTGTCGGTAGATGCAAGCTCACAGGGGCTAGGCGCGTGTTTGCTGCAAGATGGGAAGCCAGTGGCATATGCAGCTCGAACTATGACACCTACGGAGAAACGATGGGCGCAAATAGAAAAAGAAATGCTTGCAGTAGTATTTGGTTGTACTCGTTTTCATCAGTATATTTATGGTCATTCTCAGGTTTTAGTTGAAAGTGACCATAAACCTTTAGAATCTATTTTTAAAAAACAATTAAATGAAATACCGGCTCGTTTACAAAGGCTAATGTTAAAGTTACAACATTACGATATAAAGTTAGAATACAAACCAGGTAAATTGTTGTTTATTGCTGACACTTTGTCAAGATCAGCTGTAGAAAAATACTCCAAGGAAGATGTAGGTAATGACGTGATAGTGCATGTTAACGCGTTGATAGAAAATGTGGAAGCGACTCCTAAAATGTTATCCAAAATTAGAGAGGAAACAATTCAGGATCAGATATTAGTTGCTGTTTGTGAGTACTATTGGAGAGGATGGCCGAATAATAAGAGAGATGCAAAAGACATTGTTAAGCCGTATTGGAATGTACATAATGAATTGCATGTAGTTAATGACATTTTATTTAGGAATGAACGGATAGTAATTCCTGTAAAGTTGCGTGGTTTAATGCTTCAACGTATTCATGAAGGGCATTTAGGCGTTGAAAAATGTCAAAGAAGGGCGCGTGACGTGATGTGGTGGCCAGGTATGAGCTCTGATATTGCTCGTGTTGTGCTGGACTGTGAGACTTGTCAGCGGCACCGAGCCGACAACCCGCGTGAACCGTTACAGCCACATCCGGTACCAGAACGACCGTGGGAAGTTTTAGCTGCAGATATATTTGATTTTCAAGGAAAACACTATTTACTAGTAGTAGATTATTATTCTAAGTTTGTGGAGGTTGCCTCATTGAATAATTTGTTTAGTAGTTCAGTAATAGTAGCACTGAAAAGTATGTTTGGACGGTTTGGTATTCCTAGTAAACTTGTTACTGACAATGGTACTCAGTTTACGTCCGAAGAGTTTAAAAAATTTAGTGATTCTTGGGATTTTGAACATATTACAAGTTCACCATTGTATCCGAGATCAAATGGTCTCGCTGAGCGTAATGTAAGAACAATTAAGTCATTGTTTTTAAAAGCACAAAATAGTAAAGAAGAATGGCAAATAGCACTTTTAAACTTTAGAAATACGCCGATTACTGGAGAACAGTACTCTCCAGCACAGCTACTTATGAGTCGTCGTTTAAATACAAAACTGCCCGTGCATCCTAAAGTATTAATTCCTAAAATAGTTGATAATCATATTGTTCAAGTTGATAGAAAGAATAGGATTGAGAGGTTTAAAAAACAGTATGACGTTGGAACAAGACAATTATCGCCTTTAGAGCCCAATCAAAATGTTAGGGTGAGACAGGACAAGGAGTGGGTTAAAGGTAAAGTAGTGGGTACAGCACAAGGTAATAGATCCTATTGGGTGGAAACTGAAAATGGCGGTTGCTATCGCAGAAATCGTCAACATTTACTAAACTTGCCTTTGCAATCAAACAAAAATAAAACTATTGTACAATCTGATGTAAACGATAGGTCTCGTTCTTTATTACAACACTCATATGATTCATGGGATGATGACGTGGTGACTTCTACACCTCAAATAGTAAGGTCTTCGACAGACACTAGTACTGCACAGTCTACTCCACAGAGGACTTACAGTGCGGTAGTTCGAGCGAGTCCAGTGAGGACTACTAGTGGACGTGTTGTCCGTCCGCCAGTACGTTTTGGATACGATGATTAGGTATTTTATGTAATTTAATTACTTAATGTATGTTGTCATTAATTTTTTTTTTGATTGAAAAAGGGAAGTAAGGTTAAGGAATTTGTTATGTTTTAGTTTTGTTTAAAAGTTTTAAGTTATCTAAGATTTAATTAAGTTTTTGTTTTAAAAGAATTCTTCATTTCGTTTAGGAGGGAGATGTAGTGGTTGGTGTTCTATGTTTGAACTTATAGCCATTAGCATGTGTCATACTTTTATGAATAAAGCAGTCGTTCCCAAGATGTCGTTTGTCTTAATCTTACAATAATAACTATAGTGACTTGGCAATGAGCACAAGTAAAAACAAATAAAACGGCATATTTGGAGGAGTTGAAAGTTACACACACCGCATGCGTAAACATTCTCTTTTACTTTATATATTCTCTTAACATTCATCATTTACTTTCATAAAGCGATGGCCCGTAAGGTATTCTTAATTATTGTATTGGAACATGTAGTCGGTAGTGACCATCATGATCACAGGTCTCTTCAGTAACATTTGCACATAATTCCAGGCAGCAAGTTAATTTGTGCTCATTGCCAAGTCACTATAGTTATAATAATTATAAAGAAAACTATTGATATAATTACTAAATGTTGATTTATAACTACAAAATAATTTGAATAGGACTTGGCTTCTGTGAGATTTCAAAACTTTTTACGATGGAAAGACTGCATCGAGAGACTTGGCATTTTTTACATTTAATGTTTTTGGTGGGATCTCATTTATTTTTTGTAAGTGTATTTCTTTCTTTTTTTTAGGTGTCCTCATAATTTCTTGGACTTCAGCTACTTTTTTGCTTAGGACCCATTCTCTATCTAACAAACTAAATAGAACTAAACTAACTAACAAATAACTAAATAAATATATATCTGCTAACTTACAAACTAAATATAACTAAATTAAATAACACGTAAACAACTAGATATGTAACTATGTCTATGTTATATTAATAAACTGTTTTCCTAAATAACTGTTTCAGTAACTCCGAATATCGCTACAATATTTTTTTAGTTTCGAAATGGTTGTTCATAGATAGATGGCGCTATCAAATCGCTACCCCCACCGAATAATATCGTAATCGATAAATTCAAATTTTACAGGAAAAATAAAACAGTGTTTTTTATGATTATTGTAAAAATTATCCAACCTAAGAGAATGATTTATATATCAAATGAAAGTTAATTTTTTATAGAATCATTCTAAATAAACATATTAAGTTTTTATTTTATTAGGACCGAGTTATTAAAGAAAATATATTTTACTGGATACGTTAGAAAAACATTATTTCGCAACAAAACATAACGATATTATTCGCGTAAAAACAAAAAGACAGCGTGCACAATAATAGTATACTACAATGTTATTCGTTAAACAATGACATCCAAACATAAACGGTAATTGACTGTTACTGGGATTTTCGCCTATAAAAATACATTTTAATTTTTATTATTGTTTGAATACTATTTTATTCTTAAATTGCCTGTTAAGTAATACCCATTATTAGAAATATAACTTTCAATAAAACTATGGGTTTCTGATAAAATAACACTCATCATCATCATCGTCAGCCGGAAGACGTCCACTGTTGAACATAGGCCTCCCCTTAGACCGCCCCGCCAAACGACAATTCGCTACTTGCATCCATCGGTTGCCCGCAACCCTCACGATATCGTCGGTCCACCTTTTTTTTTTTTTTTTTATTAATGATAGGTTCGCGTTTGACCACTAACTCGCCTGATGGTAAGCGAAGATGTGGTCGACGGTGAAGCACGCTTGCCTAGAAGTGACCTGTTCACTCTTGACCTTGTGGGAGGCCTACGCTGCGTCTTCCGGTCCGTGGTCGCCACTCGAGAACTTTTTTTCCCCATCAGTCGTCAGTTCAACGAGCGATGTGGCCTGCCCATTGTGTCACTTTAACTTGTAAATTGTATTAGCTACGTGGGTGACTCTGGTTCTTCGCCGAATATCCATGTTCCGGATTTTTATCCCGCAAAGAAACTCCGAGTGTCTAAAAGGCCAGCAGTGAAAGACCACGTTTCGGAGCCCTACGTAATCACTGGCAACACACGCTGGTTAAACACCCTTGTCTTGAGACAGTGTGGGATTCTGACGAGAAGTTATCACGTAGCTTCCCAAACGCTGCCCATCCGAGTTGGATTCTTTGGGTGACCTCATTACAGTATAACTGTATGTATAACTGAACAATCTGTCCAAGGTAAGTATAATGGTCTACAACTTCGAGAGTATCATTCCCAACAACAACCGATACGGGTGCCACATGGACGTTCGAAATGATTTTCGTCTTGCCCATGTTCATTTTAAGGCCGAACCGTTGGAAAACGATACTGAGGTCGCTGAGCATAGCATCGAGGTGCCCCAACGATTCTGCCATGATGACTGTAATCATCGGTAAAACGAAGGTGACTGATATATTCGCCATTGATGTTGATGCCGAGTCAGTTCCATTCCTAGAGCTTGAAAACGACCTACAACGCGGTCGTGAACAGTTTCGGAGAAGTAACGTCTCCCTGTCTCACGATTTACTGCAATTGCTCTCTTCTTGAAGTCGGATGGACATGGTGGCGTTTCTATACAAACACTTTAACACTTCGATATACCTATAGTCGATATGTCGTCGTTGGAGGAACTGCAATACTGCCCAGGTTTCAAATGAATCGAAGGCTTTTTCATAGTCCACAAACGCTACACATTATGGCCGATTATACTCCTCTGTCTTCTCTATAATCTGGCGGAGCGTGTGTATGTGGTCTATAGTACTAAAATCTTTTCGGAAACCGGCTTGTTCGGGAGGCTGGAAGTCATCAAACTTGCGTTCGAGACGGTTCATAATGACTTTTGAGAACAGCTTGTATACATGGCTCAGAAGTGAGATTGGCCTGTAGTTCTTCAACACGGCGTTGTCACCCTTTTTGAAAACAACCTGTGTAGTACCTTCAAATATGACGGAATTAAATAACTTCTAGAGGACTAAAAGTACCGGTTTTCCACCCGCTCTCAGAAGTTCAGTTGTGATTCCGTCCTCACCCGGCGGCGCCTTGTTATTCTAGAGCTGATTAAGAGCCATTCTAATCTCATACAGGCTGATGTCCGGGATAGCCTCAGTGCAGTGTCGAGTCAGTTTAGCTTTTGCGTCTCGAGCTGTACCGACACTGGGTGTTGATGTGTATAAATGTCCGTAAAACCTCTCAAGCTCTCTCAGAATCTCCGGTTTCGTCGAAATGATGCTGCCGTCATTAATCTTCAGCTTCGTCATTAAAATTTGGCTTTGCCCAATAGACGAATTCTTTGCGAAGACTTTTGAGCCCTGATTCCGCTCGATTGCCTCTTTGATCCGTGCCGCACTAAAGGCACGCAGGCCACTTCGCATTGATTTAGAGATTCGTCTATTGAATTTGCCATATTCCGAAATATCAGCTGAAGATTGCAGCCTCATCTCGGTCCGGTCTTGCATCAACTTGATGGTTCCGTTCGAGAGCTTTTGAGGTTTATTCCGGCGCGGGGTCTTAAAGAACTTGGACCCCACAGCTTGGAAAGTTTCCACCAACCCATTGTTAATATCGTCCACAGTTTCGCATTCGGTTAGGCACTGGAAGCTATTGTGCAGTTCGAGTTTAAAGTCTTCGGGTTTCTGGATGTGGGCAGGACCAGGTCAGAGCGTGGACTTCACCAGACGAGACCTTTCAAGTTTCACATTAATATTCAATGTGCATCTGATCATTCGGTGATCGCTAACGGTTTTTACCTTGGGGATCACAGAGACATCACTGAATATTCGCTTCTTAGTTTTCATGATGAAGTCGATCTCATTTCTGATAGTACCATCGGGCTCATCCACATCTACCTTCTGGATGGCCGCTTCTGGAAGAAGGAGTTCATTAAATGAAGTTCTTCCTTTTCCATGAAGTCGACCAGTCGCTGGCCCCTATGGTTTCGCTGCCCATACCCAAATGGCCCCACTCTCAACTCATCGTCATTCCGTGCGCCCTTCACGTTGAAGTCCCATAACAACGGTGAAGTATGTTTCGGAGGTATGTATGGCCTCGGATATCTCCTGATACAATGCCCTTACTTCATCATCAAAATGTGTCGAGGTCGGCGCATATACCTGTATGACCTTTAACGAATACCGGTTGATTATTGTAAGTATAAGGTGTTTGTTACCCTACTCGACAAACTGTCGACTTTCATAACGTTGTTGATGAGGGACCTGCGGACGAGAAATCCAACACCAACCTGGGATTAACGGTCTCCTTCCCGGTAGAAGAGCATGTTGCCGGAATCTAGAACTATCGTATCCTGACCCTCTCTTCGGATTTCATTGCATTTTGCTCAATTCTTCCTCCAGCTCGATAATCTTCTCATCGGTCGTCAGTGTGCGGATTTTGTGTGTTACCAGGGCCAATGTCCGTTGGGGGGTGGTATGCCACATACTCGATATTATTCTATCTCTTTGTTTATCATTAGGAAAAAAGAAAGCGATGCGTAATGCATAATAGATAATACAGCAATCGTAGATTGAGTGTAGATATCACCTCGGTAAACTATTGCAAAAGTAATTGCTATTTTTAAAAAAATACATTATTAAATAGTAACCAGCATTACCGTACCTTTGAAATAAAATCTCGACAGGAATAGTATTGTTAAAAAATATTACTATAGAACGAGTTTGCTGTTCATACTCGAATAATATCGTTATCGTAACATATTGAAATTCTTATTAGCAGTGCTATCCGTAATCACCAGAAGCGATGTTATTCACGTAAATAAGTACAATAAATCTGTAACGGAATATTAGGGCTATGGTTATTAAAAAAATACTAATTTGTAAAGTACTCGTAGGAAAAATGTGAAAAAAATTGACAAGGTGTAAGAGAGTACCTACATGATGAATATGCAATAAAACGCAAAGTATCGTTATATCACATTACGATATTATTCGGTGGGGGTAGCGAAATGAAAATTACTGAATTATTTTAAAGTACTACTTAGACTGCGCTCTGTAACGAAACCATAGCGCGATTCAGACAGGTACAACGCCATCTATCGAGCGCGCATACAATATTTATCGCAATACAATGGAGTTTTAGCTTTATTAATTTAATGAATTATGAACTTTATGTATTAATTTATATTAATTATAGTCTATGTATTACATTTATATTACTCCTTTCCATTCTATGTATGTATTCATCCAATTGAATACTAACTTAAACAACGAACAAAGTTAACAATGCAGTCAAAATCCATACACAATGTTCTTGCCAAACCGCAAATATAAAATTGTTTTCTATGGTATATTATTTTTTAATGTTTTTATAATTTTTCCTTTATATGTGGCTAATGACCTATCTTGGTGCAAAATTTGAAGTTTCTAAGTCTGCTAGAAGTACCTTAGATTTTTGATGATCGGTCAGTGAGTGAGTGACAAAATGGTGTAACTTTGATCGACCGTAACTCCTAAACTATTCATTCAATTGTCATGTAATTTTGAACTTAAGCTTGTTCTAATGCCTACTATTATTCACCGAAAACCTAAACTCCTAGCTTTGTCCACGTCGAAGTTATAGGGGGGGCGAAACAGCCGCGAATCGCTTCGAGAAAAGATGGTACGGCCGTGCCCTTTTGCTCGAGACTTGGCGGGGCACTGCCGTGCCCCCAGATTCCACCAACATTGGTCAACGCTATCTTCATAATAATAATTATTTTATAATGCCACTGTGAGTTTGTTTGTTGCTATTTTTCACGCTATTTTTAACCCCCGACGGAAAAAGAGGGGTGTTATAAGTTTGACGTGTCTGTCTGTTTGTCTGTCTGTCTGTGGCACCATAGAGCCCGAACGAATGAAGCGATTTCAATTTAGTTTTTATTTTTGTATTAAAGGTGACTTACGGGCGAATGTTCTTAGACAAGTTTGATGAAAATCGGTTGAGCCGTTTAAAAGTTGTGGGGGTAAAAGTTGGAAAGGGTAACCGAGGTTTGCCAATAAACTCGAGTGGGGTCTCAAATGAAAGCGCACTGAAAGGGAATATTGATGACTTAATCCAGAGTGTTCTCAGCTTCGTTTGATGAGAAAATTGGTGGAGGGAAAATTGGGACATGGAAATCCGATTGTCAAGTGAGAGTGTCAATTAAGAGGGTTGTATAGCTGCTGCCTTTTCAAAAAATAGGTATTTAGAAAAACTCGTGCTGTCCCACTCGCTCGTTGAAAAACCCCCGATCGTGCGATAGAGAGCGTTGCAGCTCGCGACTGACTGTGAGTATTTTTATATGAAATTTGTCTCTCGGGAGAAAACGTTTTTCACATACTAAATCACGTCCAATCTCTTAGATTCTAGTGTCAACCGTTTCAGCATATTATATTCTAGGTTTGCAGGTTTTGCTTTTTTTCTAAAACTTCTTTGTTTTTAAAATACAAAGGTTTTACTTCAATGAAGATTTTGTCATAAAAATAGTAACTTTTAGGCGCCTGTTACTTTCAAACTATTATAAATTTTGAATAAAAGAAAACCTATAAACCTAGTTTTTTACAGTGTCAGAAGCATTCTAAAAAATCATTGAGATAGGATAACGTTTAGGGGTAGGGAAACGTTTTCTCTTTTAGTATGGACGAGCGCTCGGTAGACGATAGTCTTAATACATCTCCGTATTTGTAACTCTGCTAACGATGATTTATCACGTGGGTTGTTAAATAATTTGTGCTGTCCAACTTAAAATTATATTAAGTGTGTACCTATGAAAAGTATCAAATAAAAATTAAATAAAAAATTTGGGGGTTGGGGGACCGCTCCGAATTATTTATTATCTACAATTTTTTTCGGTCCCCCAACGTGACGTATTTTTTTTATAATTATTAATACATAATTAGGTACTTTATGATTGAGTTGTTTTTATTATTTAGTACATTTTAAAGGGATCTTGGTTTTTGTGCCGGGGGTGTTTTTTGTGTGTTAGAAAAAAAGAGGCTAGCCCATTCTCACACGTAAAATAAGAAAGAAATAATAAAAAGGACGGAGCCTGTAGAAAATAAACCGAAAATGTGAAATAATAGCCGTGAAAGTTGTGCACGGCTGATTGCTGATCGAAAAGAAGGGGATGGCATGGAAGGGGAGGTTACTTTAAACCTTGCTTACAGAAGGTTCAACCAGGTTGCACCATTACTACCATAGTGGTGCTATAACTCAGGATGCAATAGCGAGCAAAATGTGTCTTGGGGCACCCCGACTCGGACTTTTCGACCTGACTGACCCGAATCGGAATTTTAATATTCGGTATTCGTGTTTTTGATGTTTCGGAAGATATATGTTTAGTCGGAATTTTTGATTATTCGGTCTATTGAAATTCGGTATTTTGAAAATACTAATTATAAATGTTAGGAATTTTGAAATTTCGGAATTATTAAAATAGGAAAAATGATTTATCGGAGTTTTTATATTAGGAATTTTGAACCATTCGGAATCATGAAAATCGGTATTTTGAAATTCGTATTTATGAATTTCGGAATAAAGTTTTTCTTATTATCGTAGTGTTGTGTGTAATCAGAGATAGATTAGACAAATAAATCGTGTAAAAGTAAATTATTTTTTATTATTTAATAAATCACGAGATTTTTCTGCTCCTTAAAAGTAATTACGGGATCTGGGGCATATCCACTTTAGTTTTTTGCTGTATGTAATCAGTGCAAGTACTTGAATAACCCTACCTAATTCCGACCTTTGCTGATGAGACAGTCTCGCGACACCTTGGAGACGGTTAAGAGGCTAAAGAGAGAGAGAATGGGAGCGAGGAACGCGAACTGAGGGCAAAAGCTTGTTTATTACATTATCTATACGAGTGACGTTTTGACCAAACGTTGGAACAAATGCATGTCAACAAAGAAAGATTATGTCGCCTTTGACCCTTATTGAGAACAGATAGTACTATCCTGAAATATTCACATGAGCACGTGAGTGTTCCTAGTAAGTGCTCACGAACTAATTTTTTTAATAATTTTGCAGATTATGAACGCAACGAACTTCGAACAATAATAGCTATATTACTGATTGTTGGTGACGATTAATTAAGCTAAACATCATGTTCAAAATTAGAACGGGTGTCTCGACGATAAATAACGTTGTTTTACATAACTAAGTTAATAAGCTCAGCAGTTGCGCTTGCGACCCATAGACTAACAAGGTAGAAAAGTCTAATCTGATAACTTAAATAAACCTAGAGGTGGAGGGGTGATGACGGGGCCCCCCTCTAGAGGGCCAAAGCCTGCCGGGGTCGCGGGACTTATCTTATTACCGTGACCCCAGAACATAAAGGGCTATTGAAGGACACCGTGGGTTTTAGACAGTACGAGTCTGACAGTCCCTCCCGCGTTGCCCGGGGTGGAAGGACCCATTTGATGATTTTACCACGCTAAAAAAAAGAAAAAGAGGTGGTGGGGTAGACTCCAAACTGACTAAGGAAGGGGACGCAGGGCCGTTTTAGTTCCGCTGGTCCTTCAATTGCTCTTTATGTTCAGAAGTCACGGTTACCTGCTAGATGTCCCGCGACCCTAATTTGGTATGCACTATGTGTCTATTGCGGTCTCATTTTATAGACAGACAAAATTGTGACTCAATGGGTACAAGTTCATAGTAAGTGATGAAGTGATGATCAATTTATGACAAGTTCGCTTTGTCCGTAGTCAAATTACGTAAGATTCCATGTAGGCATTTGTGATCGTTTCAATTCAATAGGGCATTAGGAAAACCCTTGGTATTTTCGGTCTTTAATTGATTGTTTATATATGCTGAATCTTAATTTTACTACTGTTAAGGATTAAATTAACATTCAAAGTAGACATAGCATATAAAGAAAACTGAATTTCTGTCATTAGAATAGAATTAGAACAGAATACTCTTTATTATGCACAAGATACAAATTACAGGTACAAAGTACTTATATCTTATACATAGGGTGACAATAGGCGATCTTATCGCTAAAAGCGATCTTTTCATGGCAACCTTTGGATGGATTTGAAGAGAAGGGAGAAACAATACTGTAGGTAGTCGGTGTTGAACAATTTGCACCTTTTATGCCCGTCTATCTCTGTTTGTCTCCGATTTCTGTGAAATATTATTTTAAAACATAACGATTATGAAGAAAATACCAAATGACGATATTTTTTTCTGTGACGCTATGCCACCACGATAAAATTATTTTTAAATAGTCATATCGAATAATGTTGTGTTTATTCATTATGCAGCGTTTAATCATTGTGATATCGCTAAGTGTACCTACCTATTATTGTGTAGTGGTACCTATTACTTTCGGTAGTTTCAGCATCCGTATGGCTCGCTTTTGCACTTACCGGCGCCGCCGGTGCCGACCCCGACGTTCATACATTTTTGCTTCCCTGCATCGGCACTACGCCGGCGCCGTCGCCGGTGCTGTGCCGTCTAATGGAAAAACGCCCATCCGGTTTCGTGTAACTGATGAATATTTTCAACCCTTGATTAACCTAAAATGAAAATTGTGTTAGCTCTGCTAACATGCATGTTCTGTATAAATAAAACTTATAGCCCATAAGTACCTGGCATAATGCAGGTTACTATCAGTTTTTTTTTTTTATATGATATTTATGTCCGGGGGTTACCCCGCACATAAAACTTACTTCTTTATCTCTATTCTATTTTAAGTTGTTTATTATAATAAATCATAAATGGTTAATGAACTTTAGATAGGTACTCTACAACCGCAGTGCGTAATGTGGAATACTAATTTTTAACCGACTTCAAAAAGGAGGAGGCATCAATCGACGGTGTTTTTTTCTGTGTGTTTGTTACGCGATTACTTCGCCAATTGTGGACCGATTTTCAAAATTATTTTTTTGTTCGAAAGGAGATACTTCTGAAGTGGTCCCATAGTCACCAAGTCAGAATCTGATTATTGGATCCTGGAGAAATCGAGTGCAACCCTCAAATTTTATAGGCCCACACATCGTTTTTCACAAATCTGAAGTAATTTAAGTACTTGCGTATGCTAATCATCACCTCATGCAGCTGAGCTGTTGATGGAAGGTACAAAACTCCTTAACAGTAAGGAGTAGGCATCGACTGATTTAGTAAATTAATATGTTTGTGTTCGCATGTCTCCGGAACTACAAGCCCGATTTAAGGAATTCTTTTTTTTGTTGTACTAGTTGTGGTTGTTTTTGAAGGCGGTTACATTTTTTTTTAAGTTTTTTATTCATGCTCAAATTGGTGGAATTGCTCGAAAGATTACTACATGTTTCCTCTTCTACTCTATGTCGAAACCAATCAATGGGGTCCTGCAACATGCTTGCGGTTCTCTCAAGCACGTTAACAGTGCTATGGTTCATTAAAACATGTCTCTGAAACCTTCGTTGTGGTTTAATTTAAGTGTTTTATTTACATTTTATGAAATAAGCCTATTTTAAGGAACCTTCACTTTTCATTGCCTACTCAAATCTCAATTGACAAATCATTAAGCAAAAAAGATGTCCAATTGGCGATTGGCGCATTGGCTGAATGATTGACTGCTACGCAGCAGTAGGAGAAGAAACAGCGGAGGAATTATGATTGTCTTAATTTAAAACTTTTTGTGAGCAGTGGTGGCCCAGTGGTATCGGCCCCGACTTACGAGTTGTAGGTCGTGGGTTCGAACCCCGCCAGGCGCATTACTTTGTGTAATTTATTTCATCACCACTGCTCTCAAAAACCCTGAAGGAAAACATCGTGAGGGAACCAGCATGTCCTAGAACCAAAAATTCGAACACATGTGACATCCACCAATCCGCACTGGGCCCGTGGTGGATGGCCCACTCCCTCTCACAGAGAGGAGGCCTGCGTCCCAGCAGTGGGAACATGGCTGATGATGATGATGAAAACTTTTTGTGTTCGAAGGTGGCCAGACGAATAAAATTAATCAGCCAGGTTTTAAGTGTTTTTGTTCAGACACACAAGCTCGAACAGCTTGTATACGAAAGTGATAAAGTCGGACTCACAATGAACACTGCAAAAACCAAAGTAATGACAAACCTAAAAACTCCCATCATAGTTAATAGCAAAATTATAGACTAAGTGGAAGAATATACATACCTGGGACAGATAATATCACCCAAAGACCTTACAACTAAAGAAATAGATAACAGAGTACAGCTAGCGTGGAAGAGATATTGGTCACTCAAAGAAATTGTCAAAAACCCTCGGGTACCGCCCAAATCAAAGAAGAAAATAATTATTTGATTCCTGCATCTTACCTATAATGACGTATGGATGTCAAACTTGGAGCACTACTAAACAAAATTTGCGAAAACTAGAGACCTGTCAACATAGCATGGAGCGTAGCATGCTCAACGCCAAGTTAAAAGACAAAATCAAACTAGAGACATTACGTAAACCAAACTAAAATCAACGATGTCACATATTGCTTAAGGAAATTGAAATGGAGATGGGCAGGTCATATGTTGAGGAGTACTAACAATAAATGGGCTAAGGACGTAACCGAATGGTGTCCAAGATATAACAAAAGAAAGAAAGGAAGGCAACGCCTAAGATGGGAAGACGACTTTCGAAAGATGGCTGGTGCTACTTGGAGGAGGATGACCCATAATCGGAAGGAGTGGCAAGCTCTAGGGGAGGCCTTTGCGAAATCGCAAGACAATCTCATTACCGGTGTCTAAAGTAATAATATATGAATGACATGAAAATAATAATAATAATAATAATGTAAACTTACTTTTAATTTATGTTTTGTAAGATTGTTAAATAAAGGCTAATAATAATAATAATTATCATCAAATGAGTCCTCCCACCTAATGTGAAGCATTAACGGATTTAAATACACGGTTTTCCTTCAAAAACCCCTTTACGTTCGAGAGTCACGGGTTACCTGTTCAGACAGACAGGAAATCACTTTGAGTTATGTTAAAATAGAGTTTGACAAGATCAACATGAAATCTTCAAAGAAACTGGAAAAAACCATTATAATTGAGCTTTTTTTCTTTGAAGCATTAAACAAACTGGTATAGGTTGAAGACGTATCGTATCTTCAAGGACCAACGGAACCGGTCCCACCTGCCTTGGCTAAAAATATCTTAAGTACCTATAGACTTTTTGTTCTGTATCCATCCTTAGGCTACGGCCCACGACCTTGCCGGTGGAGCAGTAAGATCAAATGTATAGTAATGTTTGAAAGACGCCACGAGGCGCCGTCTGTGGCGAATTCGCGTATTTCCAAGAAATTAATGTCTTATTCGCTCCGCCCGTCACTTCACTCACCGTTAAGACCAAAGTGATGAACGAGCTGTTACAAGTAAATCTCGGAGTCCCCCTTAGAGGTCCAAAGCCTGCCGGGGCCGCGGGACTGCCTTATCAGGTTACCGTCGCCCCGGATCGTAAAGGCCTATTGAAAGCCACCGTGGATTTGAGTCAGTACAAGTCTGACACTCCCTCCCGTTCTGCCCTGGATGGGAGGCATTTGATGATTTTATCACGTATACAAATAAAAAAAGAACTGTTACAAGTAACCGCAAGTATCTTCCGATCGTAGATTCTGACTCTATAAAGACCAAGTCAAGTAACATTGGTATTTAGTCAGTAAAAACCTGACAATCCTTTCTGCTACACCCAGGACGGACTCACTTGATGATATTTATAACACAAAATAAAACGGTCCCAAGAAATCTGTTTATGTGTGGAAGTGTAACAAATAAACAGACTCACTTTTGCTTTTATTATAGGTATTACTGTTTATGTCGGTCTGTGTCATCCCACAGCTGGGCAAAGACTTCTCCCATTATCAACTATATTATCGATCTGACTAATGTGAGCCAATGGTCGTTACTTTTGTCTAGCTCATCCCGCCATCTTCTGCGAGGTCTGCCGCGCTTTCTGGCTGTGTCAGGGCTCCACATAGTGGTTATTTTGTTTTCTAGAAGAAGGAATGACGTGGAATGAGGTGAAGCGTGACGGTGCAGCGCCAAGTTCCGACGAGGACGGCCGCGCTTTGTTTTCTCTGGTAATTCCATTCCAAAGCTTGTTAAGGTATGTGGTCGGGGTCCCATCGGAGCGTGTGGAAAATCTATCTTCACTTGCGACGCTTAATCTGGCGGGTTCTTAAGAGTTTAAGAGGATTGTATAGCAGCTGCCTTTTCAAAGAATAGGTATTTTGAAAAACTCGTGCTGTCCCTCTCGCGCGTTGAAAAACCCCCGATCGTGCGATAGAGAGCGTTGCAGCTCGCGACTGATTGTGAGTATTTTTTATATGAAATTTGTCTCTCGGGAGAAAACGTTTTTCACATACTAAATCACGTCCAATCTCTTAGATTCTGGTGTCAATCGTTTCAGCATATTATATTCTAGGTTTGTATGTTTTGCTTTTTTTCTAAAACTTCTTTGTTTTTAAAATACGAAGGTTTTACTTCAATGAAGATTTTGTCATAAAAATAGTAACTTTTAGGCGCCTGTTACTTTAAAACTATTATAAATTTTGAAAAAAAGAAAACCTATAAACCTAGTTTTTTACTGTGTCAGTAGCATTCTAAAAAATCATTGAGATAGGATAACATTTAGGGGCAGAAAAACGTTTTCTCTTTTAGTATGGACGAGCGGTCGGTAGACAATAGTCTTAATAATTATGTTATTGTAAGATTGTATACTTAGATCCAGACGCCAGCGCATCGACCTACACTAATCCCGAAATGAATCGAATATGAATCTTCTTTTGTAGGGGATTTGGATTGAGATTGAATATTAAGTTAGGGGCGCTAGCGTTTGTATGTGGTACTTTGATATTGTAGATTTGTAGTTACCATTGCCTGATTAGCTTTTACGAGCAATTGCTTGATTTACACTGTGTGAAAGATTGCGTAGGCGCTGAGCTAGTTTACTCAGACCCCCTAATTAATAAACGTGGAAGTTACGCCAAGGTTACCTTAAAAAATGTATGGTTATTCCGAGGATTATCCTGGTTGTAACTTTAGTCCACGTTTATTAATAAGGGGGAGAGAGTTTAACTGACGTATGAGGTAAGTATATTTTTGTAGGCGTCTACATAGCATATTTTTTACCTAAGATGAAATACAGACTCTTGCAGCGTGTTTCTTTATTAGCCTTTCGTCCCACTGCCTGGCAAAGGACACCATAATAGATATAATATATCCAAGTGCTCTTCTCGAGCTCCATTTCGAACGAGCCATGGAACATGAAACATGGTGTACAATTGCGAAATGAGTTTATAAAAGAAGATAAAAATATGTTCCAAAGCTACAATTTTTCATGACCAATTGAATGAAGTTTTGATCTGAGTCGATTTGTATGGTAATAAAATGAAATTACAAAATTAGAACACACAGTTTATTTTACAAAATAACATTAATTTAACACAACAACTAAAATTAAGAAATCAATAAATAAATCGTAATCTACGAAGCTGACGTTTATCTACGCCAGCTGAAGATTGCCTACTATTATTATACTGGAAGGCCCAAAATAATTATGTTAATGCCACTTATTAACTAACTTAAAAGGCCAAAAAGAAATACCTAAGTGTTTTTCGAAATAAGTAATTGATTTAAATAAATTAAAAGCTATGGCACATAGAATACGCAATCTCATTTGAATTAGATTCCTAAATAATCAGAAAACTTCCATTCAATGTGTGCCAAAGATAATTTTTTGGCCGGTAACTTATGTAGTAACTAGCTGTGCCCGCGACTTCGTTCGCTTGGATGTCGGAACTTAACAACGTATTTTTCAGTGCGAAGCGCTGTTGGAGGATACAGACACAAAAAAAAAATATTTATGCTAGTGCTTCTTTATTAACAACATTAGCTGTGAACCATCTTTCTGGAGCGTACGTAAATCACCACGCCACGCTTTTCATATAAACCATGTATTTAGAATTTGAGTAGATTTTTCAAGAATATTTGACGTAATTGTGAACGCCCTCTGTTGTTCAAAGGCAGAACCATTCAATTGCTACTGGATTAGAGTAGTTTGTTTATCCGTTTGAATTATCGATATTGTTTTATCAATTAAATGAATTATGGTATAGAGAAAAAAAATGATGAATGAACTCTAAATCCTATTCACTGGAATAGGATTTAGAGTTCGAGCTTCCATAATTTTTTTTCGCGTGTACGTATACGGGTTCTACAATAGTAGTTAGAACTCCAAAACAAATAATATATATTAATTTGTTAAAGAAACGTGTACCTACAAAGCACATAAAAAAGATTGAGAGTGAATAAATGATTCTATACTATTAACTACCATGGTATCCTATCGTATACCATTGTATCCCATCATATCCCATCGTATCTCATCGTATCACATCGTAAGTATCTCATCGTATCCCATCGTATCCTAGCATATCCCATCGTATCCCATCGTATCTCATCGTATCCCATCGTATCCTAGCGTATCCCATCGTATCTCATAGTATTCCATCGTATCCCATCGTATCCCATCGCATCCCATCCTATTCCATCCTATTCCATCCTGTTCCATCCTATCCCCTCCAATCCTACGATTCCTTTAAATCGCTTTAATTAATTTAGTTGTTTTTAGTAGTGTTTCTATTCGAAACTAGATCGCGCTACTGAACTGCGCGTCTTGGTGTGAACTGACCGTAATTTTACTTCTGAAACACTTTAAATTCGAATAACTTTTGATATGACTGAACCGATTGCAATGAAACAAAAACTAAATGTTACATCAGATTCAATAAATAAAAGTTATTTACATTGATTTCGTACATTTTACGTGATGCTCGAACAAATAAACATACAAACAGATAAACAGACAAAAATACAAAAAAATATGGAAATGGGTTCTAGTGGCTATCCTTTGACACCCTAGCTATTTTTTTTTGATTTTATTTTGATGTACAAAAATGATTTTTCTATAGTTTTATTATATGTATAGAAGAAGATATAGATGAGATAAGTTTCCTTTGGTTACCTGCAAAAAAATAGATTACTTTTGCAGTAGTCAGAAAAACGGCATTACTTTTGTTCGATTTAACTAAAATAAAAAATAAATTAGACAATATTATCTCGACTAAAATAATAGAAGTGCTATCAATTTGTAGATTTCTAGGACTCAGTCGAGTAAGTTACACTCGCGAGCATAAATAAGGAATCACTTACTCCGATACCGAAGTATTACTAAAAGAACTAGTTAGGGATAATAAAAATGAAACCATTATAAAGGTTTAACTCTTAACTTTAAAATGATACCAAATTCATTGAAATCACGCCATTATTTAAGGAGTGAATCCATGCTCGCTAGTGTTTACAAGTGATTTCAATTTGACGACACGATTGGCGCAGTGGCTGAGCAATTGGGCTGCTGCGCTGCATGTCGCGGGTTCGACTCCCGCTCGGAGCAAATATTGCATGATCTACTAGTAGGCAGTTGTTCCGGATCTGGGCATTTGTGTATGTGAGTTTATTTATGTTTGTAAGGCAAAGTTAAAAAAAAAAGTATATTCAAAGGACTCAGCTCAAATAGCCCACTCCTACGTAGGAAGGTGTAGCATCTCACTTCGAACAGGCTTATATTAAATTCTTTGATGCTCGTTTAGTCAGAGACGAGAACGGCTAAGAAGTCGTCCCTATTTCTCGATGAAGGGCCACTTTTCCCGCTTCGGAAAGCTGCAGCACCGACCCCCTTGCCCCCAAAGTTGGGGAACGGGAAGTTGGGGACTCCTCTATGCCTGACATCCAAGAGACCATCGCCGAAGAACTGGAAAGAGAAAATAATTTGTAATTAGAATGATATTTAAAATATGGATTTGTAGCAGATATAAGTAACTATATTATATAGTCTATATACCTGTTGCCAGAGGTTTCACCGCTACAACTCAAAAATTATCCTACTTACGAGAAAATCGGGATAAAAATTATCCTGTAATCCAGATTATAAACTATCTGTGTACCTTTCATCCAAATCCGTTCAGTGGTTTTTGTTTGTAAGAGTAACAAACATCCATCCAAACAAACATATCTATTTTATAACTAGCTGTGCCCGCGACTTCGTTCGCGTGGATGTCGGAATTTAACAATGTATTTTTTTGTGCGAAGCGCTTAATTCTCGCCAGGTTTTTTATAAATCATATCGTTTTCATATAAACCCTATATTTAGAATTTATTTAGATTTTTCAAGAATATTTGACGTGTTTGTAATAAACGCCCTCTGTCGTTCAAAGGCAGTACTATTCAATTGCTACTGGATTAGAGCACCCATTCCATCTCATTCCATCCCATTCCATCCCATTCCATCCCACTCCATCCCACTCCATCCCACTCCATCCGACTCCATACCACTCCATCCCACTCGATCCCACTCAATCCCACTCGATCCCATTCCATCCCACTCTATCCCACTCCATCCCACTCCATCCCATTCCATCCCACTCCATCCCACTCCATCCCACTCCATCCCACTCCATCCCATTCCATCCCACTCTTCCCCACTCCATCCGACTCCATATCACTCCATCCAGCTCCATCCCACCCCATCCCACTCCATCCCACTCCATCCCACTACATCCCACTCCATCCCACTCCATCCCACCCCATCCCACTCCATCTCACTCCATCCCACTCCATCCCGCTCTATTCCACTCCATCCCACTCCATCTCTCTCCATCCCATTCCATACCACTGCATCCCACTCCATCCTACTCCATCCCACTTCATCCTACTCCATCCCACTCCATCTCACTCCACCCCACTCCATCCCACTCCATCTCACTCCATCCTACTCCATCCCTCTCCATCCCACTCCATCCTACTCCATCCCACTCCATCCCACTCCATCCCTCTCCATCCAGTATTGTAGTGGGATCCATCCAGTATTGTATTGGAGTGGGTTGGAGTGGGATGGAGTGGGATGGACTACCATCCCACTCCATCCCACTCCATCCGCTTCCAGCCCATTCCATCCCTTTCTAGTGTGAGTGAAATAAAAACCTTTTCTTTCTTTCCATTCCATCCCATTCTATTCCATTCCACTCTACTCTATTCTACTCCAATCCACTCCACTCCAGTCCACACCATATTTGAATAGGTATGTTGTTTTTCTATTCCAAGCGAGATCGCGCTACTGAACTGCGAGCTGCGTGGCTCGGTGTAAACTGACCGTAATTTTACTTCTGGAACACTTTAAATTCAAATATCTTTTGATAGACTGATCCAATTTCAATGAAACAAAAACTAAATGTTACTTCAAGTTACGGTCAGTCGTTATGTATTAAAGTTATCTACATAGCTTTCGTACATTTTACGTGATGCCCGAACAAATAAACATACAAACAGACAAACAGACAAAAATTTTAAAAATGCTAGAAATGAGTTTTATTGGTTGTCCTTAAACACGCTGGCTATATCTTTTGAGTTTTTTTTTTAATGTACAAAAATTATTTTTCTACAGTTTTATTATATGTATAGATAGATAGGAAGGTAGGAATTGTCAATTTAAAAAAAAAAAACGCGTTATCTATGAACCATGTAGTAGAACCTAGTGATTTCAAAAAATCATTGATCAGGTTAGTTTCATAAACCAGCCAGAATTTTTAACATTTCCATTACAAAATATAAACCGAAGTAATCATTATTTAAAATATTGTTTTTTATTTTTATTATTCTTAGGATTAGAGCTGTACCTACGCAGTAATGCATCGAACACAGTTCAAGAGCTATCGTAGTAGTCCATTGCAAAAATGACATTGGCGTAGGTCTTGAACGCAATTCAATGTGCTTATCACGATTAATTAAAACGCTAAGATACTCTTTAATTTGCTTTAACTATAAGGCCGTGGATTTCGAGTACTCACAGCCTCTACATTGCTCTACAGAGACATTTCTAAAAGACTTGTAGACCCTTCTCGTGACCAAAGAGCTGGCTTTTACCTTGGTCAGATTTTGCATTCAAAGAGGCAACGTTGCCTCTTCGCAGTCTCTTTATCCGCAGCGCGTAAATATTTGCTTTTGATCTATCAAAATGCAAATAAGCTCTACTTACATCAGGTTGTTGCTGATGGAATCCGTTTAAGGAGTTAAACCCGAAAGCCGATGAAGCGCTCTGGCTCTGACTTCCACTTCCAAACCCGCCGCCGAGAGCCGAGGCCGAAGAAGCAGCTCCTGATCCTGACAGCCCGGAGCCGCCGAATGAAGCCGCTTGACTGCTCGCCTGGCTGCCGCTGAAGCCGCTGGAAATGTACAAATAAACAGTTTTGAGACATATTTGGTAATAATTATGGTATCGGCTACACACCAAGCTATATAAAACCAGTATAAACTGACCGTTTTTGTGGAAAAATCGTACAAAGTGAGACTACGATAAATTGGTTTTGTATAGTTTGATGTGTACGTAGCGTATTCTTTTATAAATAACAATAGAGAGAACGGACCCATTGACTCTTTGAAAGCATTACTGATCATCATCATCATCATCCCCATCATCTGATAGCCTTTTCCCAACTGTGTTGGGGTCGGCTTCTGTCGCGGTAGGTTAGCTTCATTATTTCAATTGTATAGTTACGTGAAAGTGTGTTTGTTTGGATGTATTCTTTTTATTTATTTTCTTTCCCTTGTCCTTCAAAACAGCTGAACCGATTTATATGAATTTTGGTACAGAGTTAGATGAGACTCTAGAAACGGTTTTAGGCAATATAAGTAGGTGGAGAAGCGAACAAACTAGAGCAATATACTAGTACAGGACGTCCCACGGTTATGCCACATGGAGGGAAAGTACCACAAACATTTGTTTTTTTGGTTGAACTGGGAATCGTATCCGATACACGAAAAAAAAATTACCCTGTAGTTTTATCATACCGATCGAAACGCTTCATTATAAGTATTATTTTTTGCTGAGTAACGTAGTATCAGAAATAAAAGGAAGACCATGAATTTCAGTATTTTTGTTACAAAATTAATCAGTTTATCAAACGCTCAAAATGAGTCTCATCCTACTATTGAATACAAAGTCGCACTCTTCTGATTATTTTTTGTGGTAGCATAGCCGTGGGACGCCCTGTATATATCTTATAATTATTTCACTGAAAGAGTTAAAATATCATTACAATAATAAAACATTGATGATGCGATGTTCCTATGTGTCACAATCACACTAATCAATGGAGTTGCTATAAATTGTTCCAAAGCCTTCAAAATATTTTTAGTATAAACAAGTATGCAAATGACGATTTTTTTATGTAACAGTGGTCATATTTAAGCATGTAATACACATGTCCGTGTACCGTAAAAGTAAGTCGCGTTGAGTCACATTTGGGAAACCCGATCAACTTTTTTTTATTACTATTGCCTTAATTTGGCACACGGACCAAAATGTCGATAGGTAGGTGCTATGCCATGACTGTTGAAAGTAAACCATTTATTATACAAACTAGTACCTACCTAGATGAATTATTTTTAAGAAACTCTATTTTTTTAATGCTTTCTGCTCTCGTTCTCCACATAAATTTTAATTGTGCCAAACAGGCGTATGTACCTATGTAATATGTACCTATACATATACCTATATATATATATATATATTCGCTCAATTCCTAAAAGGGTGTGCGACGTTTTCGTCGTTAATGAATGTTTAGGTAATCTGTATAATAAGTTTTTATGTTTTCTTCATCCATCGTATTAAAGTGTTCCAAATATGATTACGAATATTAAAAAATCAGTCGAAATCAATTTGGTAATGCAGAATGAAATAAACAAGAAAATATCTTAAAATATGCCTACAGAAAGTGACAAAAGTGACAAATAACTTATGTACTTTGCAAAACCAAAAGAAAAAGTTAGGTATTCAAATACAATATGTAAATAATGTAACATCAATGTCATTCATAAAATTCTTACGTAAACAATAAGGTGACTGACCTTCCGAAACCATTGAATGAAGACGCTTGGCTGGCGGACTGCGAAGCGCTGAAACCTTCGTTGAAGCCGAACGAGAAAGACTGCGACGCTGCATGGCTAGCACCAAGTCCACTAGCACTACTGCTCACACTCGCTGTCAAACCTCCATTTTCAGAAGGAGCAACGTTGAAACCTCCTCCGAAGGAGCCAAATCTCGGCTTCACTTGACTAGGCCCCGTTGGCCGTCTCTCATGAGGCAACAGAGTACTCGGATCACGCTCCAAATGTTCCAAAACAGGCAGAACTGGTGGAGTGATCACTGGCTCCAGCTTCTTCTCTCTCCTCCTCTCATCCGGGAACACGAACCCGTTCGCTGGCGCCGGCAGCACTATCTTCAGCACAGAGGCGAAGCACAAACACGTGTAGATGACCCTCATGATGTCTTCTGGTGACTACGTGAGATCCACGATGTATCTTGTTTTAATAGGGTTGTGCGAGGTCACCGGCGGTGTTGGCATGCGGCACGCGCCGCAGCCTTCAGAAAACCCACTGCGGCGCGCCCGAGACGACATCCTGCCAACTATGCATCCCCCCTCTACGCACCTATAACCATAAAAGACTCCTTTTAAATTTAACGATCTTATTGTCTCCAGTTTAGTGGCGACGGGAAAATTAGATGGCTAAGGTGCAGCTCGTGATTGGGAAATCCAAGTGTGCTACCTACTTTATTTGTACAGTTAAACAATTGAGGCACGTTGTCACAGTGTGGTCAACCGCGGAAGCAAATGAACTAGGAGGTTTTATTCTGTGTGCATGGTCGTTACGAGTATCTAGCGTGGCAACAGCTTTATTGTAATCGCTCTTTTCTTTTTGTTTCAAAACCATAATATAAAAACAGCCAAACGAATTAGGGCCATTTATAATCGAAAATTGTTGTTATTGCGCTAATAAAAGGATAAATTAGCAATTTTATTATACAAAAGGTCAGAGATCAATAATTTTACTTGATATTTAAGTAATTTAAACATCGATATTTTGTTAGCAAAACAATCTTTTCTATATGCAAACGAGTAGCGGTATTTTAAGTGCCGCCTAAGAATTTATAACGCTAATTAATTTTTTTCTGTGTGACTACTACAAAAGGACATTAAAAATACATATTTAGATGGTTAGCTCATATATGCAAATAAGTATTTTATTGTGCTTTTGCGTAGAAAATAGTTGTATTTAGGAAATTCCTGAACAAGCATGGTACTTTTGTACCTAACAATGATGATATTGCAACAACATCAATTCTTATAATTCTCGCCATTGCTTTACCATATACTTACCACAAGAATGTTGTAAGTTAGTACCTACTCTACAAACACATGGAAATATTTTGCGTAGGTAACAAAAATTCCAGAAGCTTAGATACTACTTATATGAGTTTTGAATGATCGAGTGTGGTGTTGAAGTCTCTCTGCGAGATCGAATCTGAAATGAGGAGATTCGTAGACGAACCAAAGTTGCCGACATAGCCCAACGAATTAGCAAGTTGAAGTGCCAGCGGGCAGGCCATATAGCACGGGACTGAATGCCGATGGGGACCTAAGGTTTTCGAATAGAAACCATACAAGTTGGACATAAGATGATATCTATTTTTTTTCCATTCTGTTCTATAATTCTCTTACAAAGTTTATACATTGGTTACACACTTGCCATAAAGCTCAATACGCTTTTTAAAAAAGAAAAACGAATTTACCTACTCCGGTACGGTATTCTTTTCTGATTTACTTTAGTTGCAGGATCCAAGATAATCCAATGAAGCTCGACTAAGTCCCGGAAAATATATTTTCCGGTACTTAGCCGAGCTTCATTGTCCCGGCGCTTTTCTGATGGTCGCCACCACCAGAAAAGCGTAAAGCGCAAGCTCAAAAACCTTGGAGGAATTGCATGGTTTTGGGAATAATACCGTGAGATGCTTTGTAAAATTTCATTACGGCAATAAATTGAGCCTTTCTGTTAAATTATCATAATATACCAGTTATAGACAGATTGCCCTATCAGTATAGTTATACTGTTTAATGAATGAATGCCCCCTGCATTAGAAAATCTCTAATGATTAATTAATACTGTGTCAACACTATTTGCCTTTTTTATGTTGCAAAATCATTAACGATAAAGTCCTCTCGCTCTGGTTAGAGCGGAAGGGATTGTCAGACACGACTGACTAAAATCCACGGTGTTCCTTCGAATTTTAAAGTAGATGGCAAAATCTGTGTCTGTATTCTAGGTAAACTATCCTGAAAGAAAGTCATTCTCACATTTAACAGCTTCAAGCAGGTAACCCCAGGAACACGGAATTTTCTACAGGTCCATGAGGAAAAATTCTTAATCTCAAAAATTGAACGTTCATACATTTGTTCCCAACGGGTCCACGACATTTAAAAATATTAAAATTTTTGTTCCCAACGGGTCCATGAGAATGTTTGGTACAGTCAACAACAAAAGCTTGGTTATAAGCTTAAAAACTGAAATAATGTTACTAACCAGCAAAAGTACTAGGCTGGCATAAGTTCAAGGTGGTTTTTATTTTAAATTATAAATACATATTTAATAATTGTCATAAAGTAAAAGATCAAGACCGGTCTAATGCAGGTGTTCAATCAAATAAATACTTCCTTGAACTTATGGTACCCTAGTAGTTTTGTTGGTAAGCTTTTCAGGAAACCTTCCTAGAATAATCAATATATAAAAGCAAACCACCCTGTTTGAATTCTTGTAAGCCTAGTACTTATTAAGAGGCCATTCTTATTTTATTAGTTTTTATCAAAAGCAAAACCAGTCGAAAACACAACTCTGAACATTTTTCTTTCTCTTACATGAAATCTTTCTTACTGACTGTACTTTTTATAAATCTCGTGGACCCGTTGGGAACTCATGTAGACAAATTAAAAACATTAATATAATTTGTCATGGAGCCGTTGGGAAACAGAGAACCAAAGAATCGTGAACCTTTGGGGACGAACCCTACTACCACAGTATTTTTGATTTTTAATACGATTTTGCTATTGACCCTAGGGTAACAGAGATAAAATCGACGATGATGGAGCGAGCTTACCCAGAAGCCTGTTCATTCTAACATCTCAAGTCCAGTCATCCCATTTTGAATCCGATTTTCAGAGAGAGAAGGTGGAATTTATCAAGAAAATGCTACAATTATCTGATACTTAAACATGTGATGACCCTAAACAGCAATATGGTTCGAAGTGTAAGGTGAGTGTGCGCAGGGCCGGGGTCACACGTCCCGTGTCACGGTCGCGATCAATGCACATTATCGCACTTATAATACGTGTTGTAGTTTCATTGTATAACATCGAATGTCGCTCGAACAGGGCAACGTCCATACTGCTCAAAACATTAACATGAATTTGAACACGTAAGGCCACTTTTGGATATTCAAAATTTAAGCTACAATCCCAGTTACAATTCTTTGCGAATTCTTAATCGAAAATCTGTCTTCTGCTTGATGATAACAAATCTATATGACCCTAGATGGGTAGAGAATCCGCTTTAATAAAATCCGTACGTTTGTTATGCTCTGATACATAAAACTCTAAACCTATTTGAAACAGAGCTGAGCGGACTTTGAAATTTAACTCGCATAAATGTGAGGAGGGAGAAGAGGTAAGGAGTGAGCGATACTGTGGGAAAAAGCTTGTATACTTACTGTTAAAATAGCATTTCACTAGTTGTGTAATGTGTAAGTTATGTGAAATAGAGAAAGAATTACATGCCGAAATGGAATTTAAGGTTGAAAATTAAGCCTTTGCCTGCTTGTTTCGTTTGATAACAGTGCCTATGTCAGTGCATTTTTATCTGAGAGAAGAATAGAATAGAATAGAATAGAAATACACTTTATTATGCACACCATACAAATTATTGGTACAGAGTATCTTATACATAGGGTGACACAATGGGCGGTCTTATCGCTAAAAGCGATTTTTTCAAGACAACCTTTGGATGGATTTGAAAAAAGGGAGAAACAAGAAAAGGGAGAAGATACTTGTATTCTCTTATCCATCGGATAAATTGACTTTTTTACAGAAATCAAGGCAAATCTGATATTCTTGATTTGCTTTAGGAGTAGTCCCGGAACAAAATGAATGAATCATTCAGGATGTTGAACTAATTTTCTGTTTACGCGGCCCTCGTTGATTCCCATGACATTGCTTAAAATATTAAATGAAATTAAATGAGAAATATTCAATAATTAAATAATAATTGTAATTAAAACTGTAGTTATAGCGACATGCATGAAAACGGTTACTTTGATTGTTATTTAGTACCTAATTGACTTTTTGCCACAGACTTCCGAAACTAAACAATTTTTACGTGGTTATTTTTAAAGTTACACAGGAGTAATTGGTGCACATACTAAAAAAAAGCCCGACCAAATTGATAACCTCCTTCTTTTTGAAGTCGGTTAAAAATCGACATAATTATTTGCTTTACTTTTACGTAGCGAACTCACGCTAGCAGCTAAGTTCGTTATCAATGAGTCACTAACTGATCGTTATTGTCTGCTAATCCTTGTGAAAGGCATGCACACTTAGTCATCGATGATATCAGAATTTTTGTATTTTACATTCGAGAACGGTTGAGAAATTGACCAGTAGATTGTTCAAAGAAAACAACATGTATTGTAGTTTTGCTTGTTCACAGTGTGTATAGATTGTCTTATTATCATTAGGATAGGAGCCATACTAAGTCTTTTATACTTTTCCCAAACAATAGCGAAGACCTTCGGATACTGAATCATCTTTTTCATTCATTCATTGGTGACATTTTGCACGTACAGTCGGATGTTATCTTGACCTTATTTGTCTGGAACTCACGCGCACCTGTTCACACTATCCGTATCTGGTGATTTTTATCTACATTTGAGAACGTTGTGATATAGCTGATGGCCCAATGCTCTTGCCCATGGCTTCGGTAATTTTCTCAGTTTTTTCCCATTTGTCAAAGATGTAAAAGATATGAAGTGATATGAAATTATATAAAATGAAATGAAATACTATGAAATGATATGTTATTATATAAATAATACGATGATGATGATGACTTTAAGCTATCTGGAACGACTTTTTTTGTATTTTACATAATTATTGAATTAAACACTCATGTAGAATTTCTTAACTATAACAATATAAGCGCATGTAATCACTGGACGATCGGAAAGGGATGTAGGTACCCACGTTTTGTCTCATTGTATTCTATTATTTTTGTTTTCAAGGATTTCACATTTCAGTTAAATTTATATTCTAGGTACCTGATAAGCGTTGTAAATATTTAAAATTCCTCCATAAATAACTTCGATTAAACACCGTGTTCAGATTATGGAAACTTTAAACATAATTGATTGGAAAACCCGTTATTTATGACTAACTGATTGAAAACAAGTTTTAGTAATAATATAATATAATAATATTCCACAACTATCACATAACGCCATCTAGTCCCAAGCTAAGCAGAGCTTGTGTTATGGGTACTAGACAACTGATAAACATACTTACATATTTCTAAATACTTACATAATATAGATAAATTACACCCTGACACAGAACAAATGATCGTGCTCATCACACAAACATTTGTCCTGGGTGGGAATCGAACCCACGACTTCCGGCATAGCAGTCAGGGTTACTAACCACTAGACCAACAGGCCAGTCAATCATATAATAATAATAGTGCTCATTATTGTTTTACTTCTATACTATACAAAATGCTAAATTTTGTCAGGATGGATGGACGATTGGATGTTTGTGACATTTCAATGCAAAAAATACTGAACAGTTTTGGATGTTTCGTGCACAGTTTGATTATAACCTGGCTTAACACGTAGGATACTTTTGTACCCCGGTTTAAGTTCTCGTGGGATAAGCCACACGCGAGCGAAGTTTGGCAACAGGTAAAACAAGTTTTTTTATTTTAGAGAGGCATTTTTAATGATTTATAAAAAAATTCGTTGGAATTTCTTCTGTATGCACAAATAGCCATACCCGGAAGAACTACTTGTAAATCATTATTTAATTTTGTTCCGTGCGGGATTCGACCTGAAACACGCTGCGAGCGAAGAAAACATAAAAAAAACCGGCCAAGAGCGTGTCGGGCCACGCACAGTGTAGGGTTCCGTAGTTGCCCATCAAAATACTTAGGCGAACTAACTAAACTGATTCGCTGAATTTAATTTTAAAAAGAAGAATTTTCAAAAACGGTTCAGGCGTCTGAGAAATCGGGGAAAATACATTTAAAAAAAAGATTACGACGAATTGAGAACCTCCTCCTTTTTTTGAAGTTAGTTAAAAATAGTTGACAATAAAAACCTACCTATCCCCAAAACATACCCACCTATTATAGCTATAAAAATAAAGTTGACAAACTTACATTTGCAGTTGAAGTACAATATGTTCTCCGATACATTTTGTTTAGGAAAATAAGTTATCCCACCAAAAACATTTCATGTAAAGTGTTGCCAAAACGAGCACATAAGGTTTGCCCTACAAAAAAGATATCAGATCTTATGTAGAACCAAGCTTCTGAATCTACACGGCCTAACTCTACCAACTCTAACTTCACAAATTCTACACATCAGTAAAAATGTATGGCTTCACCGTTTCGCTACCGTCGTGGAGGTGATGCTAATATTTTGTTTCTGAAGTAAGTAACGAAACAGCCAAGCCATACATTTTTGCTAATGTGTAGAATTTGTGAAATTAGAGTTGGTAGAGTTAGGCCGTGTAGATTCAGAAGCTTGGTTCTACATAAGATCTGATATCTTTTTTGTAGGGCAAACCTTATGTGCTCGTTTTGGCAACACTTTACATGAAATGTTTTTGGTGGGATTTCAGTTCTTTTTGTAAGTTGCTAGCATCTTGGATTTATGACGTCAAATTATTTTTCGAGTTGCTCTCTAAGAGCACTATCATTTGATACCCATATTGCAGAAGTGCATTAAAAATAACTGTTCCGCCATATTGGATTTGTAATGACGTCACATTATTTTTTGAGTTGCTCTCCACGAGCCTTTTCATTTGATACCCATATTGTAGAAGGGCATTAAAAATAACTATTCCGCCATCTTAGAGGGTCCGCCATATTGGATTTATAATGACGTCACATTATTTTTGAAGTTGCTCTCAAAGAGCCCTTTCATTTGATACCCATAATGTAGAAGTGCATAAAAATAACTATTCCGCCACCTTGGATTTAGAATGACGTCACATTGTTCTTCGAGTTGCTCTCAACGAGCTCTTTCATTTGATACCTATATTGTAGAAGTGCATTAAATATAACTAATCCGCCATCATAGATGGTCCGCCATATTGGATTTGTAATGACGTAACATCATTTTTCGAGTTTCTCCCAACCAGCCCTTTCATTTGATATCCTTATTGTAGAAATGCACTAAAAACAACTATTCTGCCATCTTAGATGGTCCGCCATATTGGATTTAGGATGACGTCACATACCTAATCGTGCATTGTAATCCAAACTAAACGTGTATACAGAATTTCAGCACAATCGGCTGAAAATAATTCTATTTAAAAAATGAGTTCAAAGATTTCACCCGAACAAACATACATACATGGCAAGTTCCCCCCCCCCCCCCCCCGCCCCTCAACTTTAGGAGATGGGGGACGTGTTTTTGTATACTACATACCAAATTTCGGCTTTCTAGCACTTCAGGAAGTACCCTAACATTTTAAGGTCTCATATAAACTTCAACCCCCCATTGTAGGGGATGGGGGCCGAAAGTTATAGGTTTGTGAATTTTTTTGTTGGTTGTATACTAAACTTAGATTACATACCGAATTTCAGCTCTCTGGCACTTCAGGAAGTAGCCAAACATTTTGATGATCATCAGTGTGTCAGTGTATCAGTGAATCAGTGACGAAATCCGTGTATTTTAGATATCAATAAAATCTAAAGTATTATAGCTATTCTATTGAGACTTTGTATGCTTAATGAGACTATTGATGGCATCATATTCTGAGAATATGAACTATCTGGTACATCGGAAACCAACTCTATGAGGGTTCAAAAAAACGACGAAACACTTCGAGAAAAGGTAGGTAGTGCCCTTGCGCTTCGCTTGGCTCGTCTTGGCGGGGGCACTGCCGTGCCCCCAGATCCAAGTACGTTTTCTAAGTTGGTCGACTATTACTCGTAAACTTGTAAAGCCTTCTTAGTCATGATAATTTTCTTTTAAACTTCGTTATATATGCTACTATTGTGAATTTTTTCACACCCTCAAACATAACCGTTTAGCTGGTAGAGGGGGGGGACACTCGAGTCGAGCAAAAATTTGCACTATAAAGCTTAATATTTCACAAACGAATCTTTTTATCAAAAAACTGTTAATGGAAACTATCAATATTTTTTAAAGACCTATTTAACGATACCCCACACTAAGGGGTACGCGAGAAAAAAAAAAAACATCCCCACTTTACGTGTACAGGAGGTACCCTAAAAAAAAATATTTTACGAGATTTTATTTTACCACTTTTTCGGCACAACAAATCCGTATATTTACGCCAAATTACACCTTTCTAGTACTGGGCGTCTCTGAGCTAAGCTGCGGACAGACGGACGGACGGACGGACGGACGGACGGACGGACGGACATGGCGAAACTATAAGGGTTCCTTGTTGACTACGGAACCCTAAAAAGCTTTTGTTCATCAGTAGAAGTCTTCCAGCTGATGATGATGATGAATGAAAAGGAAAATATAAGATCCTGAGCACCTAATAACACAATTCAGCGATGATTACAAAAGAAAACGTATTAACTTTTTAATCATGGGTGTGTTTGGTTCGAATTTGGCGTAGACGCGTAATTTCACAACGACCGAGCGACGCGTGCGCATCAGTTAGCAATGACATTGAACGCGTTGCTTAATTTGTTTTACGAGGAATGAATACGTTATCTGGCTGTTGATAAGGCTCGTAGTCACACTGCGTGTTAGACTGCGAAAGTAGAGTTGGACCGACTGTGAGTTTGGTCGACGACATGACAGTCAGCTCAGCTCCAAAAAGGGTTTGTCTCCACGGATCCCGGTATCAAATTTAATTCGCCACGGATCACGGCGAGTTGTTTCCAAAAAGGCCGAATTGTTGTTATTTGACAAAAAAAATCTAGTTAGTTCGTGAGATACGGTGCGTACAGACTATGTAACATAACATGTTATATAACATTTTTCATAGTGTGGCCATGTTATATGTATAACATTTTACGTACATTTGTAGTGTTATATAACATTGTTATATAACATTTTACATACATTTGTAGTGTTATATAACATTGTTACATGGTCTGTACGCACTTTAAATAATCAAAATTTCTTTTGTTACGTAAACCAAAAATGACGGAGATAAGACGCTTTCAAAATTGGCAATACGTATTTAGTAAAATTTTATTGAATTCTGACGTCACGAGCGCCCATTCTCGAGTTGCGTTATATCTTGGTAAATATTCATTGATTTCACAAAACCAAAAATACATGTCTAAGTTATTTTTCAAAATTTCAAACATTTCTACGGTAGAATTAATTGGATTCACGGAATCGTACTGCGGGCATAAAAATATCCTAAATGTTTTTCTAGAAATGATGTTAAGAAATTTTAAGAAATATGTAAAATAATATGAAAGGAATGAAATGATATGAAATTATATAAAACGATATGAAATAAAATACTACGATATTAAGATTTATGATATATTATGAAATAACTAGCACTTTGCCCGCGACGTCGTCCGCGCGTATTTCATTGTTTTCATTGGCAGTTTTGAAAAGTTTCATCGCTTTTAAAACAATTGGGGAATGTACAGTCGACAAAGTGGAATCATGACCGATTTTGACAATAAATCGTTTGAATCTGTCAAATTGACAAAGATCAAAGTTGTTACCATGGATATGTATGTTTACGCGAATGTGGACCTAATTGTATTTGAATGTCTCTAGAAAAATAAGCTTATGGTGGGTCATAATTCCGCTTGGTCGATTGTACATTATTATTTATTCTACAGAGGTATTTGTCTATCTAAAATTATTTACATAACTGTATTTGACAAAATTTGGTACACAGGTAGCTTTTAACCCAGATTAACACATACTTTTAAACCACTATGACATCCCCTTCAGGATAATTTTCAGCATCAAACGCGGGCAAAGCCTCTGGCAACGGCTAATATGTAAGTTTTACTGTTTGACAGTATCCAATCCAAACCTCATTAAGGTGTGTCGTTACTCGTATGTAGTATATGTCAGATAGACAATCGATCCATGTAAAATAATGTTATTCTGATAAACTGAAAGTCGATTTGAAAATAGATAAAAAAGCTAAGTGAATAATTATAATTATTACCTACGACAACACCTCCTTGTAGACGACATTTGTTATTTCGTGTGTTGGGGCCAATATTACCAGGCTGCTGGCTGAGCTTACTCTACTGCATGCAACGTAAAGCTGACCATGAGAGAAACAATTTTCTGATAAATCTATGCCAGCCGTTTTTAAGGTTTGCCCTTGTGCCTTATTGATTGTCATCGCAAAACAGAGTTTGAGGGGAAACTGTATTCTTTTGAATTCAAATGGATACTCCGAAGGTATTAGTGGTATTTTTGGGATGTATACAATTTCCCCTTTAGCACACCCAGAAATCACCGTAGCTTCAACTATATACTTGTGGAGAGCTCTAATTTGTAGCCTTGTTCCGTTGCATAATTTTGGTGGATTTAAATTCCGTAGCAACATAACTGGTGTTCCGATTTTAAGTGAAAGTTTATGTGAAGGAAGACCAGAAGGGTTTAAACTATTTAAAAATTCCGTAGGATAGTGAACAGCATCATCTTGTTGTACGACTGCGTCGACAGATCTATATTCCACTTCTTCTCCGTCGAATGCTTGCAATAGGATGTTATTGATAACAGATGGCCCTATCATTCTTTGGACATAAAATAGCTCGTTCACATAACCATTCTATAGATTTGCTATTAATATTTACTATGTCCGGATAAATTAGAGTAGTGAGGTCCTTCAAAGTTGTTACTATCATAGCTAAGTCGGAAGATACTGTAATCTTTCCTTCGATGGAGGGATAAATTCCGTTACCTATTTTAATTAGCAAGTCAGCGAAGGTCTCGTCAGGCTTACCTCCTAAATGAACGCGCATATTTTGACGCAGGGAAATATTTATAATGTGGGGCCATAGATATGAACTCTTAAGGCACGCTTTAACCTCATCCGCTCTTGTGCCTCTTGATATAACGGGTAAAGTTTGACGAAAATCTCCCGCTAGAAGAACCGTAACTCCTCCCATCAGGCTGCTATTGCCTCTTATATCCTTAAGTGTTGTATTAAGAGCTTCAAGACCACTCTTATGAGCCATGGTACTTTCGTCCCAAACGATTAGTTGACATTCTTTTAATACTTGCGCTGTGTTGCTCTGTTTTGCAATGTTGCACACAGGGTTTTCTACTTGCCCTAGATTTAACGGCAGCTTAAACGCTGAGTGAGCGGTCTTGCCGCCTTCCAACAATGTAGCAGCAATTCCTGAAGAGGCAACAGCCAATGCTATCCCTTTTTCTTTACGAACTTTAGCCAACAATAGATTTAATATAAAAGTTTTCCCGGTACCACCAGGAGCGTCTAAAAAAAATATTTTACCCTTGCGTTCTTTGACACTTTTTATAATTACATCGTAAACGTTTGATTGATCCTTAGTCAAAGATTTTTCACGTTCATTTATGACATGCTCTAAAATTACAGGGTCGTAATTAAGTTCTCTCATGTATTCTTTATTTCCAATAATATTACGGTTTGTTGGCTGAGGCAAACCATAGTGGTGCAAAGTTTTACCTCCCAAAGACAAAACTGTTTCTTCTAATATCATTAAACATTTGTTGTAAACCTCTTCTAATGTTTGGGAATTCATTTGTGAGTCTAACTCGACTTGACGCCGTATGTCCTCCGATAGACTATTTTTATGTTTTTCCCAAAGACACTTTGCATCAGTAATTTGACAAAATAGCAGCAGGACCGCAAACAGTTCTCTTAGCCGGTATGGGAATTGATAAATGGCAGCTTCTTCCATGGTAGCATCCCAGTGTCTATCATCCTCAAGTAGTCCTAGCTCTTTACAGGCTGATTGGAATGTCGGGTGAACTTTGCCATTGACTGTTTTCAACTCGAGGAAGGAAGTAGGGCCCCGAATTTCATGAAGTAAAAGGCGAAGATGATAACATTCCGTGTTATTAGGATGAATGGTGTATACTCTGCCTAAGGCTTTATCTTTTTTCAATCCTGGCCATCCAACGACATCATCACCACGTTTACGTCTCTCAAACCTGTTATTCTTCCAAACATAAAATGATGGAACTTCTACATAAAGAAGAGTCTTTGCGAAATTATCAGACTTACATAGTTCAAAAAATGCTAATAAAGTTGTTTTAGGTGGATCATGGAGTTTATTTAATAAATTGGTTGGTTCATTTGGATTAAAATAAATACGCTGTCCATTTTCTAAATGAACAGCTAAATGAATGATAGTAGGAAATCTCTCATGAATTGGAAAAGCCAGTATTCTCCACACTGCCTCCGAACTGCTGATGTATCGGCCACTTTCGTAAAGTTTTACTTCGTCAATATTATTTTCGAGTCCAAATGTTGCCTGGTCACTTCCTTTATTAACATATTTGCATATGTATTTAATTGACTGTACGGAATTGCAATATTCTACATTTATGTGAGTACTATAAGCTCTTGACAGGACTGGGTTATACGGCACAACCCACCGATTATCAAGTGTCATACCTCGAATTTGTACAGTAAAACCACCATCACTTGGAGCTCTTCGCCGATATTTTGGATAACCGTCGTCTCCAGTTTGAGTTTCTTTAAGAAGAGGACGGGGATACTTTTTAGTACAGTTTCCTGCCTTCATGCAGGGTGATTTTACATTTAAATTTCCGCAAGGCCCGTGAATCATATGTGATTTAACAATATCATAGAGAATTGAGTCTTTCGCCGGGTCTGGTATCTCTGCACTAATGATTTTATCAATTTTATCAGATGTAATACGCTGTTCTTGCCATAACAAAATGTGTATATGAGGCAGTCCACGCTTCTGCCATTCCACAGAATACATATAACAGCGAACCTTTCCGAATATAAGACTTTTAGTAAGCAAACCCATAAATGTCTTTATTTTTAAATGAAATACCCTAGAAATTATATCATGGCGGTCATGAGGTTTTTGTCCAGGTAATACTGAATTTAAAATTTCTTGCCAACGGGGATTACAAGTGAATGTAATAAAAAGATCAGGACGACCATAATGACGAACATATGTCATCGCGTCTTGGGTCTTTTCATGCATATATCTCGGAGACCCAGTAAAAGTAGACGGAAGGACGATCATCTGACCAAGCTGAGCAATGTCCGTATCTTGTCGTCCTATAGCATCTTTAAGATGCATGTAACTGTCAGCTCTAAGTTTGGCCTGGTTGTATCTAATATAATTCAGCCTCTCTGTTTCTATTTTGGCGTACATATCAACAATATATTGACTTAGGAGAGCGCGATAATAGAGCAAGTGGTTAAGTTCCCCTTCTCTCATCATTAAACGGTAGGAATAAAAGTTGGCAGCGGATACAGTTTTTAAAAGTGGGTATTTAGTGTTTGGATCTGTCATGGGGATATCGATGGAGTAACCATCTTCGCCATAACAAAAAAGCAGCGGGTACTGTAATGCGTCGTACGACCGGTGTACTTCGCTGATCTGTTGTAGCTTGTTGTCACGGCTTTGTATTACGATGTCACGTTTTTCAAATTGCTGCCCAACGATAACCAAAGCTACCTCGTTGACTGTCGGTGGATTGTAACATCCTTCATGAGCATGGGCTGGAATCCTGTCAGCATGAATAAACACTTGAAAATCGTCTGAATTTTTTGGTACTTTCTCCATCGAAATTTTAAGATCCCTTATGTAAGGGTTGTTATTATGTAACATAGTCTGCAAAACCTTTACTAATCCTTTTTTTACACCAGGGATACTACTACACCTGAGACGTGCTTCTCTTTCATCCTCACCGACAAAATAAATTTGCAAAAATTTTGGACTCTGCTCCGGCAACGGTAAAAGACTGCCAATCAAATGATATACTTGACCTTGGACTTTAAATGTAGGCATAAATCCATGTTCTATAATTTTACTTGCCCCAAATGAAGTCATCTGAAAGCAGCTGTTGTATTTTCTAACACAATCCATGAAATGCTGATGCTCCGGGTGTAGGCCCGTAATTAAACTGTAAAGCGGTTCTGGTAAAGGCTTAAGAGGCGTCAGCTGCACTTTACCAGAACTACAGCACATACCAGGAGTTTCATCTTTCCACTTAAGGGCTTTACAATAAGTACATGTTTTGCTCATAGCTGCGATGTCTAAAATTTTGTCAGCTTCGTATGCAATCTCTGACTTATAAATCATTCCAGATAAAACTTTGTTAGTCCAGAGTAAATCTTTGCTACTAACTTTTTTTTTTTCATAATAATTCTTTAAACTGACATTTTTATGTTGATATTTTCTCATTTTGTAGTCATATCTTGTACGACGACATTTCCTAGAAGGCATCGAAGATAAATCCTCAACTTCTAAAGGTGAATCTTTTCTTTCCGATTCATCACCTGGGTTCGATTGATCATGGAAATTCTCTTTTTGGTTTGCATGATATGATGAACTTTCGTGTTTACGTTGTTTTTTTACCGTGGTGTTGTTAATTTCTGCTAAACTACTTATGCGAGAAGGAGTTAAGATAGAAATAACATCATTTTCTTGTTCGACATCTAAGGTGGTTGGTAAATAAGCGTCCAAATGACCTTCTGATAAATCCTGACTGAAACGTAGTCTCAAAACAGGATATCCATCAATTCCAAATTTCGCAAACAATCTTCTGTTGCGATAAACCTCGAACACGTATGGATAAATTTGACCTGTTGCGGCTAATTCACAAGCACTACCAAAAGTGTAGTGTAAGGACATTTCTGTAAAGTACTCTTCCACACTACCATAATTATTTCCAAATCTGTCATGTGACTGTATCGCAAATTCATCCCAGTTGTTCACAACATGTTCTACTATTTGCTCTCGTATCTCCCGAGCTAAGCATTGATTGCCATATAATAGATAAAAGATAGCCCTGAACAGGCAAGCACCATCTCCTATTATTGGAACAACGGTATGCGGTGTTTCTTCACCATTTACTAACAACATTTCCGACTCCATGGCGTAACAAAACACCTACTTAAATGCACTCAGAGCACGTCAAATAACGACACAATGAACAAAGACAAATAGAACACAGTAACAAATCAACGGAAATTTTAACAACCAACAACAATAACAAAACAACGAAAACTTTAACGACCAACAGAAATAACAAAACAAACTTTAACGACCACTAACAACAACAACAAACGAAGACCTAACGCCTATTTTTTTTTTTTTTTTTATGGCCACAAGATCACCAAATATTAAGATAACTTATCGTAATATACGGTGTACCTGAGTGAACCTAGTTTAATCAAAATGTTCGAACGGGGGTGTCATTATCTCGCGGAGAATCTTAACACCGTGATTCAGAAAATTATAAAAAATGTACAACGCCATCTAGGAAATGAATAGTACAAACTCCCATCAATATTCCGTATTTAATTGTATTTTATACCATATCTCCGGCATTTTTCAACCGATTTGATTGATTTTTTTTTTAAGTTAAAGTGAATTAAACTTGGTGAAGGCCCAGCAGTGGGACAGTGTGGGTTGGATGCATGCAAAATAATAAAATATAAGTATAATGAAATGGTAGTTTTTTTTAATGTATACGTATTAAGTCTGGGCAAATAGTTTATCTTTGAAACTCGAATTCCTGATACAGAACCGCAACAGACCAGCTTAACTATATTATGAGATAAAAAAATGGCACCATAGCAAAAATTGTTCCACGTGATAAACATTTTCTGCTGAGAGAATATCTGGAACACCTGATGTGGATCTCCAAGTTAGAGCCCAGCGACACTAAAACATAATATATGTGTATAGGAATGACGTCTTAGTAAGAGATGTTAGGCCTGTTGAGCGTTCTCTGTTGACGTATACAAATTGAAGATCTGGAACACCTGTTGTGGTATTCCAAGCGCCCACTGACACTATAGCATAGGTTTATAGGAATGACGTCTTAGTAAAATTTGTTTATTCTGATTTCGATTTTTTGAGCATTTAATATTGAGCAAAATTGTTCTTGATTTAATTTTATATCAAACAAATAATGCTTTAAGATATATCATAGTTTCAAAATAATACCACGACAAAACAGTAAAATCATTCCCTTAAAACTTGAATACCCTTTTTGACCTATTTAGGGGGTGATTTTTAAAAAAAAAAACCCATAAACACGTGTTTGATTATTTCTGATCTAATATCTAAATACTGAGTTTCAAATACATCGGTAAGCGCGTTATGATAATCAAAATTTAACAACCCCTAGATTACCACTGGAGGGTAGTTTTAAACAACTGATAATGTGCATCTTTTTAACCGACTTAAAAAAAAAGTAAGTTCTCAGTTCGACCTGTATGTATGTGTTTGTCCGCGATTATCTTGCGTTTGGCTGAACAGATTTTGATGCAGTTTTCAGGAAAGTGTTCATTACATTCTGGAGGAGGTTTTAGTATATAACACTAATACTGATATCCCATGACGTTGCCCGCGTGGATCCGTTTTGCTTACTTGGATCGTAGATTTTCAGGGACGATTACATGTTTCTCCGCAATTATCTCCCGTTTGGCTCAACCGATTTTGATGCAGTTTTCACAAAAGTGTTTCTGACATTCTGCGAAAGGTTTTAGTATATAACAATAATGGATAACTCGTGAAGTTGCTTACATAGATCCGTTTTGCTTAATAGGATTGTAGATTTTCAAAGACGCCGATTTTATGAAGATTTTTGTTGTTGATTATCTCAACTGAAAAGGGAAAAATAAAAAACTTTTTGAAAAAAAGGAAACCAACTTCAAAACCAAACACAAAAAAAACTATAAAATAACTTTTCTTTCGGAAGTCGGTGGCCATATTATGTCAATGAAATAAAAAAAACAAAGCCAGCGGCTTCCGAAAGAAAAGTTATTTTATAGTTTTTTGGTGTTTGGTTTTTTATTTACCAATTCGTACCTAGTTTCAAGTTTATAAACCTTAGGAATAAAATTTTTCATCTAAAAAAGTTTTCAACTCTTTTCACCCCCTTATAGTTGGATTGACGCAATACCCTTCTTAGTGCTCACCTACATAATAAATTGCAACTACAGAATCAAAAATTCAGGTTATACGTTTAGTGGTTTAATATCCACCCCTTTTCACTAAATTGGGGGGTTATTTTCGAAAAATCCAAAAACACGTGTTTAATTATTTCTGAACTTGTATATAAATACTGATTTTCACATTAATCAACTCACACGTTATGATTTTCCCATACAAATTTTAACAACCCCTAGATTACCACTGGAGGGTAGTTTTAAAAAAAGTAATAATGCCCATCTTTTTTATTTACTTATACTCATATTCGTACCTAGTTTCAAGTTTATAAACCCAAGAAATAAGATTTTACATACAAAGGTTTTCACCCCTTAGCACCCCCTTAGAGGGAGATTTTTGCAAAATCCTTTCATAATGCTTATTTACATTATAAATTGTAACTCCCATCCAAAATTCAGGTTTCTACGTTTAGTGGTTTAATATTCTCCCCTTAAAACTTGAATACCCCTTTTCATCAAATTGGGGGGTGATTTTCGAAAAAGCCAAAAACACGTGTTTCATTAATTCTTATCTAGTATATAAATACTGATTTTGACATTAATCAACTCACGCGTTATGATTTTCCCATACAAACTTTAACAACCCCTAGATTACCAATGGAGGGTAGTTTTAAAAAAAGTAATAATGCCCATCTTTTTTATTTACTTATACTCATATTCGTACCTAGTTTCAAGTTTATAAACCCAAGAAATAAGATTTTACATACAAAGGTTTTCACCCCTTAGCACCCCCTTAGAGGGAGATTTTTGTAAAATCCTTTCATAATGCTCATTTACATTATAAATTGTAACTACCATCCAAAATTCAGGTTTCTACGTTTAGTGGTTTAATATTCCCCCCTTAAAACTTGAATACCCCTTTTCACCAACTTGGGGGGTGATTTTCGAAAAATCCAAAAACACGTGTTTGATTAATTCTTATGTAGTATATAAATACTGATTTTCAAATTCATCAGCTCACGCGTTATGATTTTCCCATACAAACTTTAACAACCCCTAGAATACCAATGGAGGGTAGTTTTAAAAAAATAGTGCTGCTAATCTTATTTATCTACTAATGTTCTTATTCGTGGTAAGTTTCAAGTTTATAAACCCAAGGAATAAGATTTTTCATACAAAAGTTTTCACCCCTTTTTACCCCCTTAGAGGAGGATTTTCGCAAAATCCCGTCTTATTGCCAATCTACATGGTAGACTGCAAATGCTGTCCAAAATTCAAGTTTCTGCGTTAAGCGGTTTCGGCTGTAGTCGTGTCAAAAGAAAAACCCCTGTTCTTTTATATATATAGATAATGACTTTTTTGTATTTATGGACTTTTTATTTAACAGGAAAAAATGCGCCCAGAATCTTTACATATAATAAAATCGTAGAGCTGTCATTCCTGTACATTGAATATTTTTTTCTTTTTGTATTTTTTTTTTTCGAGATTTCGGTTCTGATGCCAGATCAACTTTTTTTTTGTTTTTTTGTTTTGATCTGTCTCCGAGAAAAATTTGATCGACAACTTTACAGTAGTTTTACTGTAAAGTTGTCGATCAAATTTTTCTCTAATGTTCCTAATAATATGCTTCTGCTAACAGGCTATGTATTATTACGCTATTAAAAAAAAACCTACAAAGGCTTTTTTTGCGTTTAACAAAAAAAAAGAATTACGGTAACAGTGTGAAACGAGCCTTATAATAAAGACGTACTTATGTGAGTTACTGCTTGTATTGTCGTGACAAATAACTAACATTCGAGGACTCGGATATTGATCATACGATCTACCTATCTTATCATCTGTCTAGCGTTTTCCTAACTACTGTATAATGGAGTCGGTTTCCAATCGAAGTAGATGCAGTTGAATATCAGTATTTTACTTGAAAGAAAAAACGTTTACTTGACTAGTCAAGTAAACAAAAGAAAAATAAAAAAAAGGTTGCACTCCAGGAGTGCCGGTAGAAGTGAAAACTTTTTTGTTACTATGTTTTATTTTTAATTTGAATGACGTCTTACTCATTTTCGATCAGGGTCACGTGACCCTGACGCGAGTTTTGGTCACGTGACCCTGACGCGAGTTTTAAATTTTTTACCCATTACAGAAAAAGTGTACAACGCCGCTAAAGAAGTTTTCACTTCAAAAAACTTGTGCGACTCGGTTTGCGATTGGTCCATGTGGCTGTCATTATTTAGCCACAATCTCCATAGATAGGTTTATGTATAAAATCCATTTACTAATGTGATATTTGCTGTTTGTCATCGTGGCTTTTTTCTAAACTTTGACCTGCTACAAAATTTCTCATTCAAGATGCTACATTTTCGAGATCTCGAAACGAATGCCTGAACACAACTGCACTTTCTATGCTAATCTTAAAGTGTCTCGTGTGCGCTGAAGCAAGAAGTTGATCGTGTCATGTAGTTTCCCAACGTCTTATGTTGCGAGTAAATAAGCGACAGTATGTGGTCACATTATTTGTGTTAATACTTAACACTGTCGTTGGCCGACTGAACTATAAGGGTGCTCCCACATCTATCGACGCGGAATCGGATTTTTCCGTCGCCCTTTCTCTTTCTGTCGCTTAGAACTGCCATTTGCTAGACCGAGACAATGCGATAGCACGCGGCCGCCTTGAAGATTCCGCCGCGTGCGATCGCATTATGCTTTCTGTCTTACTCGTTACGACAATGATTTTTGAAAATGAACGGAAACAAAATTTTATGAGCTATGCATAGCTCATAAAATTTACAAGTTGAAGTGGCAATGGGCAGGCCACATCGCTCGTAGAACTGACAACCCATGGGGAAGAAAAGTTCTCGAGTGGCGACCACGGACCGGAAGACGCAGCGTAGGCAGGCTTCCCACTAGGTGGACCGACGACATCGTGAGGGTCGCGGCCAACCGATGGATGCAAGTGGCGAATTGTCGTTCGGCGTGGTGGTCAAGGGGGAGGCCTACGTTCAGCAGTGGACGTCTTCCGGCTGATGATGATGTTGTATAACTCGGTATGTGACTAAAAAATCCGCAAAAAGATAGAGTTTTAATGGGCTCCTGCTTCATCTAACGCCCAGACATTAAGACAAGCAAGAGATAAGTTAAGTGAAAAGATGCAAGTTTGACTACATTGCGCTATTTGTTTGGTTAGCTGAATGAGTTTTCCACTAAATAGTCTGCAATGTAAACAAACTTGTATGCAAATTCTTGCATATCTAAACGGGGGTTCTTGGACTGGGACTCGTTGATTTTATTTGTAATATATACTGCTGTTACTAACTTCATTTTTTTACACAAGTCGTTGACCGAATTAACTGCCTTGTATAGATGTTGATAACTGGCAAAGTGAAGATGTACTTCGACATTAGATAAACAACTGTTGCCTTTACTGTTATGGAAAAACTGTTTAGTGGTTTTACAACTGTTTTTTTTTAAACTGTTAAACCAAGATTTCTCTAAAGATTTGATTTATTGCACAGACGTCATGCCAGTATGACTCGTTTTAGAAATGTAGCAAGTTCCACATTACTACAAATTTAGTCGTGGTCGCGGGACTAATAACGAATTACCGTGACCCCGGGACGTAAAGGGCTATTGAAGGACACCGTGGATTTAAGTCAGTACAAGTCCTGACAGTCGCTCCTGCCCTGCCCTGAGTCAACCTGAGTGGGAGGACTCATTTGATGATTTTACCACGCTTAGCAGTCGAACTTAGACTAGAACTAGGCACATAAACTAGATACAAGAAAAAGTCACTAAGTACAGCTCAAATAAAGTGTTTGTTTTTTCTATGGTGACTTATTTTTTTTTAAGTCGGGATTCATCTCATTACCGTGACCTCGGAACATCAAGGGCTATCGAAGGACACCGTGGATTTTAGTCAGTACGAGTCTGACAGTCCCTCCCGCCCTGCCCTGGGTGGGAGGACTCATTTGATGATTTTACCACGCAAAAAAAGAGTCAAACATAAACGTAGGTATATTTTAAAAATGACGCCTCTAGTCGAGGAACAATGCAAGAACCACCAGCGAAGTATTTTTACCTATCATTTTATGAGTCTAATGACAAAACCAGTTTAGCATCAATATTTCTTAGATTTAAGTTTTTAATACGTTATGCAAATGAGTCGTTTATTGTTCTTGACTTACGGCCATAATAGCTGACGAGAAGTTAGATCCGCCTGCCGTATGTAGATAACATAGAAAAGCGAATTATTAGAACTAGTCACCTCTGACGTCATAATTTATATCTGAGACCGCAAATCTTGTCAATCGTGCCTGTCAATGAACTTGGGAGTTAAGGACAGAGATACAGAGAGACACGTACATTTTATTGGTCGGCCAGATTGTCGGCAGGGAATTCCACTTTTTTTTCAGCTTTATGTATTTCTTAATCCGTACTTTTCAATCTGTGGTATTGATAAGAAAAGTGAGTTCTACAAGGAACTATCAAAACACTAATTACTTAATATATTTTGTTAACTAAACACTGTACTGATTACATGGGTTGTAAACAGAAAACAAACCACCCTAAGTCAGATTTTTAATTTTGTGCGTGTATTGTTTTGGATTTCATACAACTCTTTATTTCCCAAATATCACTTTACGCATAGGTACTTTTATTCATTTTATTTTGCGTGTCTTATGCATTAAAAACCATGAAAGATTTTTTAATAAGACTTTAATCCGTAACATTAAAATCGTTACTCTAAAATAATTTATAGTTCCAGCTATAAAACGGTTTACTTCTTAACAAAAGTGGTGTAACTGTTGATTCCCAATGTATGCGCAAAACGTTGCATTAACATGATGTCACATGTTATATAATACTAAACTCACGTCACCACTTGCCCGCAACCCATACGTGTTGCGACAACAATTACAAAAAATAAATGTATGAATTAGTTTAGAACTTTAGAGTATTCCATGGATCACCACGACACGACACGCGGAGCGACTTATGGCAAGTCGTGTCGCTTTAATTTCGCTGTGTAAACGGTTTTTTTTTTATATATACTCGTAGTACGACTGTCGTATCGCTTTAACGTCCAAATTGTGATCGGGCGTTAAAGAGCTGCAACTTCGAAAGTGCATTCATTATAGCAAAGATGCATCAAATGACGTCACACTGGCAAGTCATATGATCTTATATGAGCAGGTCGATGGCGCCTACGTAGTTCAACGCGGATGTGCTCGAACAATTTGTGATTACTGCATGGCAAGTTGCAGCATGTTTTGCGCAAGACAACACATTCTTATCGTTTATGTTCGCTGACCTCAATGTTTGTCCGGTTTCTGCGACTTTATGTTGAACTTGATCTACTGCGCCACTGCTACAGGCATAGAGTTTGTCGCTTACTCCAATTTTGGTGTATGGGTTGGTGTATTTATGTCTATGCCTATATTTGATTGAATGTTATTGATATCGTTTATTAAGTAAGATTGATTAATTATGTGTGTTTGTCTATTCAGGGATAAATCCAAATGGCAACTTGTTTAAAGCTGATCTCGTTTGTTATTTTGCAAGGAAGCAATAGATTTAGAGTCTCAAAAACTTTATCTTCATTCTCCAAGGAATATTAATAAAGAACTAGCTGAACCGTGTCCACTTCGTTGGGCGTCAAACGAACAAAAATGAAAGTCTTCAAAATCCGGCAAGCTGTTTCGGAGACCTGCCGGAGTCGCGGGATTTATTTCCTTACCGTGACCCCGGAACATAAAGGGCTATTGAAGGACACCGTGGATTTTAGTCAGTACAAGTCTGACAGTCCCTCTCCCCCTGCCCGGGGTGGGAGGACTCATTTGAATAAGCTGTTTCAGAGAAGTGTAACCACAAACACAGTGACATGATTTTTTATACATAACATTCAATTAGAAATTTAAAATATTCATAAATTTTTCACACAAATAGCTACACGTAAAAGACATTATTGTGAGACTTATCAATTTTGTTTTCCATGAAAACTGCACGGTTAATGCATAAACACGTCAGATTTAATACGGTTATTATAAGACATGTTAGTATAACGAGAAGTATTATTACTTAGGAGGTACTTTCTAGGCATTTCATTTTATATTTCTCGTGTAAGTAATAGAGTGCACAGTTTTCTACTGCTTGTCCGCGCTGTTTTGGACTGCAAAAGTTAGTAAAACAATTAAATAGGTAATGGAAAACTTTGTTGGTGATTCACGCAGAGAAATGTCTAGCTACCTGTACGAGAACTTCTGGTTGCAACCGTGACAGCAAGACTCACTAGTTGACTTTACAAAATTTCTAGTAATAAATACTAAGTAAGTAGTAGAGATAACAAGAACTTAGTAATACATACTAAGTAATTAGTAGAGTTAACAAGGACTTAGTATTTATTACTAGAAATTTTGTAAAGTCAACAGTGAGTCTTGCTGTCACGGTTGCAACCAGAAATTCTCGTACACATTTCTCTGCGTGTTGTTATAATTTTTTATAACATTTTTAATAGAGGCAGTGTGAATCATAGGCGATGAGTCAACAAACGACTTTCAATTCTTATTATGTAATATTGTTTAGCCAATAACTTTGAATTTATTTTGAGTATTGTGATAGTTATGGAAGCAGCTGCAAAAGTACGCCGTTGCTTGAATCGTCTAGATACGATGGGCAAATCCATTCAATCATTTTTAAATCCGGTTTTGTTTGATTAAAAACTAAATTACATAATGTGCAGTTTTTATTTCAATTTCAAAAGAGGAGTGTTGTATTAAGTTTGACTGCTGTGTATGTGTGTCTGTGGCACCGTAGCTTTTAATCGGCGGGCACGGCGATTGCGGCGGCAAGACCCCTTTTGAGGAGTGGCTGGAGAGGCGTCACGGCGTCCTCATCTTCCGCTTGACACAGGTCCTCACTGGAGACGGAAGTTTTGGGAGGTTCCTGTGTCTGATTGGGAAGAAAGAAACGCGTGGGTGTCACCACTGCAAGGATCGCCCGGAGGACACGGTGGAGCATACGGTGCAGGACTATCCTGCTTGGGCATAGCACCGCCGTGGACTCACGGAGGCGATAGGCAGCGACCTCTTACGCCCGGCATTGGTGAGGCCATGCTGCGGGGTGACACGGATTGGGCAGCTGGTAGCCTCTTTCTGCAAAGCAGTCATGCTAGCAAAGAAAGAGGGGACAGCGTCCACTTCACAACCCCGCCGCGGATATGCCCAAGCCAACAAACATCGCGAGGCAATTTCCGGCCACCGTAGGCGCGGGCAAGCAGATGGCTCTCCGTCCGATCATGAACCATGCCCATTGCCCGGGTCAACGGCGTGTCTTGTTACAAGCGCACTTCAATTAGCTGTCAGCAATATCACGGGCCAAAGCCTCAGCCATTTTTTGACAGTTTTGTTTGTGTTATCTATGATACTGACCTGACTTATTGTGACTTTATGTGTGACATTGCAACGGTGAACAGTTATAACGGTCCGCTCGGTAACGAACTTGTCACGAAATTCTTCAAAATTTTCCTTAAAAACAAAATCACATTTAACTTTAACCTACAACGCACCGCTATACGCTACGTTACAAATCAGCAATTGGTACAATTACCACTCTGTAAATGTACCAATTTTCCGACTTGTATTAAATTATGATTTTTTTGGGTCACATTCACATTTCGTCACACACAACCTACATAGGACGGACGATTTATTTCTTTCCTTTTCACATAAAGATGTGGCTACCGTTTCAGAGTCCAATAAGTCACAGGCGTCAGACGTGAATTTAGACTCATAATAATAAAAAAATATAAACAAACCAAGACAGTGCTGGTTAGATGTATTGGAACCAAATGTAACAAGACAATACGTTGTCAAAATTATTATACTTAAAACCTCTATACTAAGAGCCAGTTTTACCACAGTATAAATATCTACAGTAGTGGATCTCGGCCGCATGATAGAAATAAATACCTACAGCCGCGCGGTACGTAAACATGCGTTAGGGCTGTCCGACGCCCGTCTCCAGCATTTTTATTACATTTGCCTACTTTCTGTTTCTATTTAGTGTTGTGATTGTAAATATACTTTTCTTATATTTATGTAAACAAATAATTTTATTTGTTTACAAAGTATTTACTTTGTATATTGAAAAGGAAGTGTTCAATAAAAATGCGTGTTGTTTTTTATTAATAGATTTGATTTAAAAACAAATGTTTGTTTGAAAAACAAATTGTGCTTATAAATTTGCGACCGAAAAATATTTGCGCCTTGACTGACTCGTACGAAATGCTTTATTATTGAATTTTAAAGTATAATAAACTCGCATTCTTATAAAAAGCTTCTCGCATTCTAATAAAAAGCTTTCTTCCGTTTAAAATTAAATTCAGCGACTCAGTTTAAGTTAGTTCGCATAAGTATTTTGATGGGCAACTACGGAACCCTACACTGTGCGTGGCCCGACACGCACTTGGCCGGTTTTTCTAGTATTATTCATACACAAAACACAGATAATAAACAAATATTACTGTAGCGCCGTTACGTAAAACGCACCCGTGACGATAAATCAAGGGTCTGATTACGTCGTCGTGTGGATTCGCGTCAACCGCTCCTTCAAGGTCAGTGCGCCGCTCGCGCTACCTCGTATAGCGCATCGCTCGCGCAGGCAGTCGGCCTAATGCAACCGAGTGCGCACACTCAAATACGGAGCGAACTATGTACTCTTACGTTCCAAGATTCATGACTGTGTTAAAGTTTATGTAGTACACTGAATAATTATACGTTGATTGTACACCGTACCGTAGGTAAATGAAGCTCACTGCTTCATTTCCGTGCCCGCCGACAATCCCACCGCGCCGTTACACCATGACTTTACTTTGAATAATACAAACTAACAAAACACACATACACTGGAGTTTTAACACAAGAGTAAGTACCTACCGTATCATGATTCATTCAGAACCGCCTATAACTTAACTATTTAACTTGCCTCAGTAACTTTCCTTTACTTTATTCATTTTACTGTATTTATTAACCCAAATACCCTTTTTTTCGTGAGATAAAGGAAAATACATAACCATTAAAAAGTCACACATTATGTACCTACCAACTAGCACGGCTACTAGCTACTAGTAAGTAAAATTATTTTATAGTTAGTACTCACCTTTCAGAGGTTGCAGGTAATTTAAAAAAACTTATGTCTGGATGCGTTATTGTTGACGTTAAACACCCAAACACAGCACAATATTTTCTACTTGTCATATTTGCTAAAAAAAACAACGCATCGTCCGTTCATCACTACGGTACGGCCGTGACTGTCTGCGCCTCGAGCGCGCCCCGACATCGAGGCGCGTAGGTATAGCTCGCGTTTCGTCCGTTTGTAGGGAGTTCCAATACTGTACATATTATTACCGTGGTTTTACCCTTGAATCAATCAAAAAAAAAAAAAACAAAACAAATAAAAACAAAAACAAAATACTTAGCAATTTTCAAACATAATATTACGTTAACATTTGATGTGTCCAGTTGCTGCTACTTAACACATACTCATGAACTTCGGTTCCGTCTGCCGTGTCGGCAACATAGTAAAAACGTTTGCGCAGCGCCTAACATTTTCATTCATTTTGAAAACACAAAGTGACAAAACCTAGCTGTCTGCTACAGTGTTGACTAGTAACCTCAAGGTAACTAATATTTTATTGTCTCTACATTAACGTTCTGTTTCAGCCGATAAGCAGTATTGAACAAAATTCCCCGAAAAGAGTCACTCATCGTACTATTTATACAGCAAACCAACGAAAAACAAATTGGAAAGATATTTAAAAGAACTTGTATTTATATAGAAACGCAGTATTCAAGTGTTGGTCGATTATATCCAAGCGATCGTATTTAAAATCCAGGCCTTGTAATGGCTTTCACGACTTTAGTTACGACCTTATCAATGATTGTAATTGCAAGCGGTAAGTGTAGATTTTAACTTTGTTTTTCTTTTCAAAGCTTTTCTTTTGTTCTTTTTTCTCTCTGTATTTTTTTGGTTTGCTGTTTAGCAAAGATCAAAGATGTAATAATACAAAAAAAAAAAAAAACAAAAAAAAATTTTTTTTTGAGTTATTTCGTTTTTGATTGAAGAGGTAATTTATTAAAGGGCCATGCGTATTTTACTATGAACTCCAGCCGTAAAACCACGATCCCACCAAAAACATTAAATGTAAAAAATGCCAAGTCTCTCGATGCAGTCTTTCCATCGTAAAAAGTTTTGAGATCTCACAGAAGCCAAGTCTTATTCAAATTATTTTGTAGTTATAAATCAACATTTAGTAATTGTATCAATAGTTTTCTTTATATTATAACTATAGTGACTTGGCAATGAGCACAAGTAAAAACAAATAAAACGGCATATTTGGAGGAGTTGAAAGTTACACACACCGCATGCGTAAACATTCTCTTTTACTTTATATATTCTCTTAACATTCATCATTTACTTTCATAAAGCGATGGCCCGTAAGGTATTTTTAATTATTGTATTGGAACATGTAGTCGGTAGTGACCATCATGATCACAGGTCTCGTCAGTAATATTTGCACATAATTCCAGGCAGCAAGTTAATTTGTGCTCATTGCCAAGTCACTATAGTTATAATATAAAGAAAACTATTGATATAATTACTAAATGTTGATTTATAACTACAAAATAATTTGAATAAGACTTGGCTTCTGTGAGATCTCAAAACTTTTTACGATGGAAAGACTGCATCGAGAGACTTGGCATTTTTTACATTTAATGTTTTTGGTGGGATCTCATTTATTTTTTGTAAGTGTATTTCTTTCTTTTTTTTAGGTGTCCTCATAATTTCTTGGACTTCAGCTACTTTTTTGCTTAGGACCCATTCTCTATCTAACAAACTAAATAGAACTAAACTAACTAACAAATAACTAAATAAATATATATCTGCTAACTTACAAACTAAATATAACTAAATTAAATAACACGTAAACAACTAGATATGTAACTATGTCTATGTTATATTGATAAACTATTTTCCTAAATAACTGTTTCAGTAACAATAATAAATCTACTCCGAATATCGCTACAATATTTTTTTAGTTTCGAAATGGTTGTTCATAGATAGATGGCGCTATCAAATGAAAATTATTGAATTATTTTAAAGTACTACTTAGACTGCGCTCTGTAACGAAACCATAGCGCGATTCAGACAGGTACAACGCCATCTATCGAGCGCGCATACAATATTTATCGCAATACAATGGAGTTTTAGCTTTAAAATTTAATGAATTATGAACTTTATGTATTAATTTATATTAATTATAGTCTATGTATTACATTTATATTATTCCTTTCCATTCTATGTATGTATTCATCCAACTGAATACTAACTTAAACAACGAACAAAGTTAACAATGCAGTCAAAATCCATACACAATGTTCTTGCCAAACCGCAAATATAAAATTGTTTTCTATGGTATATTATTTTTTAATGTTTTTATAATTTTTCCTTTATATGTGGCTAATGACCTATCTTGGTGCAAAATTTGAAGTTTCTAAGTCTGCTAGAAGTACCTTAGATTTTTGATGATCGGTCAGTGAGTGAGTGACAAAATGGTGTAACTTTGATCGACCGTAACTCCTAAACTATTCATTCAATTGGCATGTAATTTCGAACTTAAGCTTGTTCTAATGCCTACTATTATTCACCGAAAACCTAAACTCCTAGCTTTGTCCACGTCGAAGTTATAGGGGGGGCGAAACAGCCGCGAATCGCTTCGAGAAAAGATGGTACGGCCGTGCCCTTTTGCTCGAGACTTGGCGGGGCACTGCCGTGCCCCCAGATAAATATTTGAGGAATAGATGCCTACTTCTGCTAAGATTGTTCCTAAGACTAAGTTTTGAAATTCCCTTTTAAATTAACTAATTTATCATTTTTAGGGTTCCGTAGTCAACAAGGAACCCTTATAGTTTCGCCATGTCCGTCCGTCCGTCCGGCCGTCTGTCCGCAGCTTAGCTCAGAGACGCCCAGTACTAGAAAGCTGTAATTTGGTGTAAATATACGGATTTGTTACGCTGAAAAAGTGGTAAAATAAAATCTCGTAAAATATTTTTTTTTAGGGTACCTCCTGTACACGTACAAGTGGGGATGTTTTTTTTTTCTCGCGCACCGCTTAGTGTGGGGTATCATTAAAAAGGCCTTTAAAACATATTGATAGTTTCCATTAACAATTTTTTGATAAAAAGATTCGTTTGTGAAATATTAAGCTTTGAAGTGCTAATTTTTGCTCGACTCGAGTGTCCCCCCCCCTCTACCAGCTAAACGGTTATGTTTGGGGGTGTGAAAAAATTCACAATAGTAGTATATATAACGAAGTTTAAAAGAAAATTATCATGACTAAGTAGGCTTTACAAGTTTACGAGTAATAGTCGACCGACTTATAAAACGTACTTGGATAACATATTTTCCTAAACAAAATGTATCGGAGAACATGTTATTCAACGCAAATGTAAGTTTGTCAACTTTATTTTTACAGCTATTATAGGTGGATATGTTTTGGGGATAGGTAGGTTTTTATTGTCAACTGTTTTTAACTAACTTTAAAAAAAGGATTGGTTCTCAATTCGTCGTAATCTTTTTTTTTAATGTATTTTCCCCGATTTCTCAAAGACGCCTGGACCGATTTTGAAAATTCTTGTTTTTAAAATTAAATTCAGTGAATCAGTTTAGTTAGTTGGCATAAGTATTTTGATGGGCAACTACGGAACCCTACACTGTGCGTGGCCCGACACGCACTTGGCCGGTTTTTTATTCATATACTACTTTTCTTACACCGTGCAGGTGTTTTCTATGAATTTTAACTCATTCAGATGTATTGTGTAATATATACTGCAATACCTACTGTATTATTTAACAGAATTGAAACCATTGTACATAATAATATTATCATTGTTATACTTAATCCTTACTAGAACATAAGGACGAAATTTTAGTATAATCAAATGTTTGTTTTCACGAACCAGGGTTTAATTATGGCCCAATCTTTTTAGCTGGCTGGCCAGCATGGCCCAACGAGTTTCCATTCTCAGGGTGAGTACAGAGTGAGAATAGATGCCAAGATTCCAACAGACGAACAAAGCGTCAGAAGACAACAAAAAAAAGGAATCTTCAGTGGAAATAGAAAAAATACTATCATAAATAATAGTTTAACTCAATCTAATTGTACCCAAATTGTTTCAGATTCGGCCTACCGATGGTAAGATTAAGAAACTTGATAAGTAGAGATGTGTCGACAAGTCGGCCATGTATGCAGTCGGCGACATGTCGACTGAACCTTTCTTGTTCTTACTTCGTGCTGTACATCATGAAAATTTACGAGTACTGTCATTGTCGTTAGCCCCAATACTCCTTCGTACACAACGCGACGCAAGTCTCCGATAGATTGCGACTTTGGTATCCAGGTGACTATCGCAATAGAAATCCACAGAGGCTCGTACACAGCCACGCACACAATGGATACCAAAGTCGTAAGGTATCAGAGACTTCCGTCGCGTTGAGTACGAAGAGGTTTTAGGGGCTAACGAAAATGAAAGTAAAGTTTTATAGCTAACTCTATCGAGGAGAATGATTGACTTGGTCTTTCAGCTGACTAGTCGGCACGTTAAAATATCAGGTAAAGTGCACACACAGGCATTGAATTCAATGAGCATTGTTCGTCTTTGTTTTTTGTAGTTGCGCTTCGCTCCCATAACGCCACCCGTTATTCCGCCACCATTCCCGCGACAATTCTACTTCCCTACTTTTCCTTCCTTCCCCCCCATCCCATCAGTTGCAGATATAGTGAAGAGGGGCAGCTTGCCTAATGGAGGAAGTTTCTCCGGCGTGATAGTCAGCTCGAAGTCGAATTTCAAGGTGAACGAAGATGGAACGATAACAAAAGAACATGGTTCGACGGTTGTGACCAACGACAATGGAGAAGTCACTATACATCAAAGTAAGTATAAAGATTGTTTCTTGATATATAGAAATTACCAACCTATGTATTACTTGCATTTTATTTTTTTCGAAATATTTGGATAAATTGCGGCGCAGATTTATTACAATCAGCATCTAGCACTAGCAATCATGTGAGGGTTGTAATAGAATCGCGGCAAAATTTATATGACATTTTTTTTTTAGCAATGTTGCCTTTTAATCCGTTCCCGGAACGACTGCTACGCCGTAACGCTACGCGAAGCGCTACGACGACGTAGATCACACTAGCAGAAACGCTACGCCACAGGGCGTAGCGTTCACGTGCGAAACATTTTAAAAAGCATGTCGAAGCATTCGAGCATGAATTAAATTCTAAGTCTTCTTCCAAGCTCAAGCTTAAGCTTAAGCTTCCAAGTTACAAGTTCATTTTCGGATAAAATAAGACTGAGTTATTCTTAAGAAAAGTTTCAAGTTCGCTCTATAGAACTCTCAATAAATTAGGGAATTTGTTTTGTGCCGATTTTAATGAAAGTTTAACCAATTTTCAGTTGGAAACGCACCACCTGATTTACCATTCGACGAGTAAGTACTTCTATGTAACGATAGTTAAAGCAATCTTGAATAATTACCCTTTTGTCAAGTGGACCGATTTAGTTTTTTTTTTTGTTTTTAACTCAAGAACGTTTTTGATTAAGTATAATATAATCCATTACAAACACATCGATATTTATGTGGGTACACCACTGACTAACGTGTACTTAAAATTATCTTGTAACGTTTTCATAATTTTGAGAAAAAGACTACATTTTTCCCACGTTTTTTATACACTCACTTTTCTTGTTGGTTTGTTTGTTTGTTTGTCGATCCGGTTGGCCTTTTGCAACTCAATTTTGCGGCCCTTCCCGATAAGCTAGCAAGCTGAAATTTTGCAAAAGCTCTGAGTTCTGATGACAATACATGACTAGCTAAGAAACGTCATTACAAATCCAATATGGCGGCCTCCCCACGATGGCGGACTGGCTGTTTGAAATCCACCCCCATGATAATTATGGGTATCAAACGAAAGGGTTTGCTGTCAGGAGTACGAAAAATATAGTCACGTGACTTAAATCCAATATGACGGACGTCCAAGATGGCAGACTGGCTGTTTGAAATCCACCCCCACGATATGGGTATCAAATGAAAGGGTTTGCTGTCAGGAATACGAAAAAAATTGTCATGTGACTTAGATCCAATATGGCGGACGTCCAAGATGGCGGATAGGCTTTGAGGCACTTCCCGATAAGCTAGCAGGCTGAAATCAGGGTAGCAACAAAAATAAAAATAAAATTAATAGATTTAACAAAATCTAAAAACCCACGTTTTAAAATGTCCTAAAAATAAGAAAATAAACCTACGGGACTGAGAGAGGGGCCACTCAAAACGTGGGGGCGTATCTTTGCAAGTTACGAGTACACCCACGATCTATACACGTCATGTAAATATAGGTAGGTATCCCTTAAACAATATATGCCCCCACGTTTTGAGTGGTCCCTCTCTCAGTCCCGTAGGGTTATTTTCTTATTTTTAGGACATTTAAAAACGTGGGTTTTTAGATTTTTTTGACCGGACCGGACCGGACCGGATCGGACTGGACTGGACGGGAGTGGAGTGGAGTGGAGTCGCGACGATTATTTTTGTTGAGTGTATACAGTAACTTCGTTCCATCCGGGTGTCCCTTGACACCTCTCAAGTTTTTTTTTTAAAATATTTGGTATTAATTGTAATATTTCCTTTATTTCAGTGCTCCATCGGTAAGCTTCGTAGAACAGCAATCATTGGGTGGAAAATATTACTCAAAACAAAATTAACATACGAGTAGCAAATACAAATACTGTACATACATAGATAATTTAACACTAAAGTAAAATATATTTAATTGTTAAATACAGGAAGACGCAAAAACAGAATGAGATAAATACAAAAACCACGAAAAACATAGGTAGTTTATTATTCATTTCTATTTTAATTTTGATCACTCTCCTTTTTTTTGTCTTATTTTGGGGTTGATGCAGTGTGTCTTATTTTCAAACTTCTCTTTCATTTACTTTTCTTTTTCGTGTGAGAATATGGCCAGTTGGCCCTCTTTGGTGTCAATCAAAACTGCTTTAAAAAGGACTGAACCCTCTCTCTTCTCTCTTCTGAACTCGCGAATAGCTATAGTTAACGTCGAGCCTATTGATAAACTTAATTAGTTTTTTTTCTAAAAATAAATGCAAAGAGCCGAAAAACTTGTAAAAACACTTAATCTTACAGATTTTTATCAGTTTTTACTCTAGCTCAAAAAGTACCCCTGACAACACACACACAAACTCAAAATTTTCATCACAATATTTTCTCTGCATCACTGTGAGATTGTTCAGTCACACTATCTTTGACTCAGGGTCATTATCATCCTATGTTTATCGCATTTCATCTGGGGTGTGCAGAGTATGCCCTCTCTTTCTTTCATACTTCTCTATTACTCGTGATTTTAGCAAGTCCAGACGCCAGCACATCAACCTATCTCAATCAGTCACTTTAATAGATTTTCAACGTTTCCACAATAGTGGAAGGTTAATGATTGATTGGTAAAATGTGACAGATTCGGGTAGCTGCATCTATCCAGAAAGCCGATAGCCTTAAAAAAAACATAATGCTCTGTTTACCACCGTCTAGCGACAATTAAGTATTATGAATTATTCTGAATCATGTAAATATTAACAAAACAAAAGAAAATCTTAACATTGCTATTGAATATTTTTAATTTAGGCATGTTTCCAACATTACACGACTGACTTAAAAAAAAAAATTGCCGACTGTTATTTTTAGCCTAAGTACATAATATCACTGCTCTGCAAATAACTTTTCCGTGAATTAGAGCAACTTCTACACAAAGACGTTTTGTCTTTAAAACAAAATAAATCTTACCCGTTTTACGTTACTACTAACTCCATCTAGTGGCACAATCTATAAGCTTCAGGCTTCTGTGAAACAAACCGTTTTGCTAATCTTTCTGTGTTTTTGTTTGAAAATGTGTTTACCTTTGGTGCTCTCCTCAAATTTGGATGTCAGTAAAATTTATTAAACTGGTAGAGAGATAAAATTGCAAGAGTCAGCAATTTATCTGTGCCTGTTTGACTGAAATCTAATGTACATACTCGTAACACTAATCACAACGTTTTCTGTATTTAGATCAAGCCTTCACTAAATAAGCACAAGAAATTCAACGTTAAAAAAAATCAAGATTTCAACTCCAGTCACCGCCACCAACTTCCTGAAATGGACTCTGAGAAGATAAAGTCCCATGTACCTACCAGAGAAAAATGAGAACTACACAGGAAGCTCCTACAGATTTTCACATTCTTCCACTAATAATAATGATCAAGTGATCAAGTGGAAGAAGCAGGCAGTGTAGAAATTGGGGAAAATATTATTTTCCCCAATTTCTACAGTGTTTATACAATTTCTACAGATGTTTTACGTGGCCATTGTTATTTTCAAAATAACAATGGCCACGTAAAACATCTTCATTTTCCTTACCATAAAGATGGTATTCAGCCCTAAAGATTAAAAAAGTCAGAATGAACGGAGGCCCTATCATATCTTTTTCCGTTTTTGGGTCGTAAACTGGAAATTTGATGTTAATTTTGAGGAAAAAAATTGTTCGTGCAGAATAGAGAGCCTTTTCATTTTTCCATGCAAAAAAATACTAGTAATATACTTCAAGTACGCAGTAAATAAAATACAAAAATTTTGTGATAGGACCTCGTGCTTCTTCTGGGTAAGCTCACTCCATCAGTAGTCTTTGTTTTTGTCACCTCTGACATAGACTAGTAGGTATCAAAAGCAAGAAAAAAACAAAATGGCGTATTTACTATACAATATTTTAACAATAACAATAGATTTGCTTATTTATTGAACCTGTGTGAAGCACAGGCTGAACAATGTATACACAACTAATAAATAAATTAACAGTTAGTGTAAGTAATAAAATTAAAACTTACAAAAAAAGCTATAAGTGTTAATAGTTAAGTAGCTGACAAGTTGATCTACTGATTGTGCTGTTACGACAGTGAACATAGGAAATGCAATAAGCGACATGGAACATGCTTTTGTGTTTTCAACTTTATGCGCTAAGCCGAACATTAAAATACCAACAGCGCGGGCTCGATGTCGCTTAGATCATTTTAAGTTTCATGTTTTTATGTTCTGTTTTTTTTTGAAGTGAAAACTTCTTTAGCGGCGTTGTACACTTTTTCTGTAATGGGTAAAAAATTTAAAACTCGCGTCAGGGTCACGTGACCCTGATCGAAAATGAGTAAGACGTCATTCAAATTAGTTAATTTCATATCTGTACTACTCCAGTTTTAAAATAAAACATAGTAACAAAAAAGTTTTCACTTCTACCGGCACTCCTGGAGTGCAACCTTTTTTTTTAAAAAAAAAAACGTCTTCAAACAAGTGTTTTTTATTAATAGACGTAAAATATTCATTTATAATTGATTTAAGTGAAGAATTTTTAATTCTTTTTTTTAATTCATTGCATTTTTAAGTTTTGTATACTTACTACTACTCATCTCTTTTCAATTATGTTTTTAATTAAAGTAAACTTTGCAGTTTTAATCTTACGCTCATTTAATTATTAAAACACTAAAATAAAGTTAGATTCATACCAGTAAAAGTTTTGTATACTGCTCACTACTACTCATCTCTTTTCAATTAAGTAATAATGTTAATAAAAATTAAGTAAACTGTATTTTTAATCTTACGCTCATTTAATCATTAACGTACTTCTGTACCCTTAGTGAAAAGTGATACAACTCGAGTTGTAGCGGTTTTTAAATCTTTAAAGAATCTTGAAGTTTGAATTTTTTCCTATTTTTCTATCTAATCGGCGTTTCTCCATCTATTATAGAACGGGAAATAAGTTTCGTGTGCAATGATACAAGTCGCGTTTGTGGAGGATTTTGATGGTTTTTTTTTGTGTATAATGATATTTCTTTAGTTATATTAAATTGAACTAAAGCTTAAACTTATAAAAATTACGTGTAAACTGGGCTATCTCGATTTATAACACTTGACACATTTAATATTAGTAACATGAACTTTGTGCTTGTTGATACAATTCGTTTTATATTAAGTGACACAAAAAATAACACAGAATTATCCATTGTGAAAAATAATATAAATCGAATTATATCACTTGAGAATAAGCAGCACTACATACCACCAACGTGTCAAATGATACAACTGAACATGTATCAAATGATACTTAAGTATTCTTAGTAATGCGTTTGGTTCATAATAATATAAATGAATTTAAATCGTATTAGTATGGGATTTTTAGGAAGCGATCAATCTAGTGATCGTTGTGAAAAGCAATACATGTCATGTTTCGTCATGCCTCTTCTAATCTATCTCTTTCTGTGACGGCCGTCGCCGCAATGAGCAAGTGAGATCGGTAGTGGTAATTGCGCTCATACGCCAAACGGCCAGTAAAAGTACGTACTAAATTAAGTGATCATTCGGATATTCTAATTAGTTTTAAGGTTAGACACTCTAATTCAATTTTATCTAAGCATTTGTTGCCAATACGGAGACGAAAAGTGGTCATAACTTTTGAACCGTAAGCATAGAATACCTAACCGTAAGTCTCAAAGGTACTTGTACAAATATGTATAGCGCGGTGGGAATGGCGAATCATCCTGCGACTCGAAAAAAATTTAAAAATTAAAGTGCAAATGTCTATATTATAAAATAATGAATGTTTATGTAGTACATTTCTATACATACACATCTGTATAGAGGCAAGACGATTTGCCGTATTTGCCGAATTTCCGCTGCAGAGAGTTGGTCAAGCAGTTTGATTGAGTTTATAAGAATACCTATAAGTAACACTAAATTATGTTTCAAATTATACGTTACTTATAATAAGAATTTTATTAGGTGATTGTGTAGAAGCTCTTGTGTTTTTTGGTATTTCAAGTCGGTGCTAGGTTTAACTTGACCAAAGTATGATTCGCAAGAATAACAAGTAGGTCTTTGAATAATTCTAAATAGAAGAATAAGCAATACATCACTCGAATTTCGATTTGCGCAATTAAAAAATCTGCTTAATCTAATTATTCTCAATCAATTTAATGTATTTTTTTTTTAGTTTGCGTCATTTACGAATTTTAATAAGATGTGATCTGAACTAAAAATAATCAAAGAGGAATGTCTATATACAGTAGATTTTAATGTAACTTTATTTTATTGATTCATTAGTCTACAGTGAAAAAAGATTCTGTATAGTTTTAACTAATTTTTACATGTTTACCTACGCTAAATACGAATTGATAAGTAAAAGCCATTAAGGCTGCATATTCTGAAAGTTGGCAACGTCGCAAAAAGCTGTCAATTACAAGTTTTAATTAATTTGGCAAATTTTCTGTATGAAAACAAGAAATATCGCTCTGTAGTGCACTAAAAAAATGATATAGGAATGCAATTAAAACACTGAATTTGATGTTGTAACCGTTTCCGGTGTATAAAAGACATTTGGAAAGCTTCCAAATGCTTTTTCTACATCTAAAACTATGTATTCGGTGTTACGATATTAATTATTGCATTCCCTTATCAATTTTTTAGTGCACTACAGAGCCATATTTCTTATTTTCATACAGTAACAATGCTAAATTAATTAAAACTTGTTAATATTTGACAACCATTTGCGACGTTGCCAGCTTTTGGAATATACGCTCTTAATAAGATTTAGTTTTTAAGATATTTGTCATTTTCCAAATTAACAATTCTGCCCTCATTGAACACAATATTAAAGGTACTTGTTTAGTTTTTTTTTTCCATTTGTAAAGCCTGCTTCTTACGGCTTTAACGTTAACATAAAACCATATTAATAAAGGCTGGGAACCACATTTGTGCTGAGATTCATGTACTAAATGTGCTGGATAACTGGTAAAAATACGTCATTTCTTTTGTACGAGTCTGACAGTCCCTCTAGCCCTGCCCTGGGTGGGAGGACTCATTTGAAGATTTTACCAGGATAATTAAAAAAAAGTAGTGCCAATGAAGTAGCAAGAATCGACAAATCAACTGATTATTATTTTTGCTTGACAACTCACAATGTTTTACTCAAAATTTCATGGTGTTTCTGAAAAAAAAAAAGAACGAAATCAAAATTTAAATAAACCACTATTATCGTCGTATGGTAAATTCCTACAACAACAAATAGTAACATAATCTGAATTAAACGAACTTGTACAGGACGCAAAAATATTTTCTTGAGTTGTCTTGTCCTTAGAAATCCACTGTTTACGTTCCCCATTGGACTCTTTCTAGACAGTTTTAGCAATGAACATCACGGGAGCGTTTCCATCAGTACATCGTTAACATGGAAAATGATTTCAGAGCAATTTGAAGTTCTCAATGTCTATGACTTAATGCAGGACTGCTTGTAGAGATGTTACAGAAGCCGAATATAAGAGGAAATCGAAATTACACTTGATATTTTCGTACTTAGGGTGTCAAAATAAATTATAAAAAAAATTCAGAATAATAAAAATTTTGAAATGCAAAGACCTTTGTAGACTAGTGTTATTATTCTAGACCCGACTCGTTGTTTTTGTTTATGTTAAGTCTTTCGTAAACTGGGACCGTGCGCTACTGGGCCTGCGGGTTCACTTGACCACATAATTTAATTTCTGTATGTTTTGCCGTTAATTAAAATTTGAAAGAAATCTATTGTTTGAAAGTACCAACGATTGGCATAAATATAATAAAGTGCTATTCAACACGGTTTATTATAAAGAACTGTGATTATTGTGATAATAAAACTAAAAGATTGTGTTCTACTCCTTGGCTATACTTAAATTGGGCAGTGGGTGGGTCCATTTCATCAAGGAGTTTTGTATTGGTTAAGAAAGTAATAATAAATAGATTGTTTTCATTGAGACTTTTATTGGCTTCATAAAGATACTGTTTAATATAATAAATATAAAAAATAAAATTTATCATTCATCAACACATTCATTCACCCACTTTTTAAATAAAGTAGACCCTGATTAAACAAGTATATGTGACTAATGCCCTACTACAGAAATAGAATTCAATTTATATCACTTTACACCAAGAAAGTTTTACATTTTGTCTGGTATAATTAAAGTTACATCATTATACACCACTACTTTAGTTGTATTTAATAAGTGTAAAGTAATACAAGTGATGATTTTATCATTGCACATATTATAGACATAGTAACGATAAAACCTCAATGTTTTCTACACAAAATTAGTTCTAGTGTTTTTACTATTTATAGCTCAATTGCTACCAAAAGGATGTTTTAAACATACTTGTATCATTCAATATTGATGAGTTTTATAATTTGTTAAATGATACCATTTGAGTTATATCATTTTACACTTAGAAATAAAAATGTGGCTAATGATACAAGTCTAATTTTTTTAATTATCTCAGATTCTAATTACTTTTTAATACAACCAAAGCATATACGACGGGATACTAACAATTTCCAACCGAAAACAGTTAAAAGTTCAGAAATAAACCAATTAATAAAAAAGTTATAGCCATTTAAAAAATGCAAAACTTTAAATCGATTTTTCTCAAAACTAGGTTTTTTGACTTGTACCACTTTTCACTAAAGGTACAGACTTTATCCCATTCCCATATTAGGAAATAATTAGAGGAACTACGATTACCATGACTTTTCCAGTAGGTATTTGTTACACACACACATTAAATCAAAAAAATAATTCCGCATTTGTACACTAGAGAGGCTTCTTAAATTTTCATTAAAATAAATGTAACTGTAAATGAATACAGTTTACACAGAAAACTTGTGAAAAGGTCTCTGATGTGTAAGTACCTTAAGGTGATTGCTTCGATGTAGCCCGCGAAATTCAAATTTTTTTACGTTTTTTGCAATTTGTGTGTTGAATTTCGCGGGCTGGTTGGAGCATCCCCCTTAATTAGTTCCAACGAATTCTGGGGGGACGGCGCGTACGCAGTCCCCACTACCAAAAATTACGCATCCGAGTTATCCACATTAGGGATAATCGCAGGGGTCAACCTAACCGCAGTGCAATGGAAAGGCCTCGCCCTGGGGGAACCGCCTTCTTGATCACGGTATCCCCTATGCCAGGTAAGTATGATTTCGCTACAGTACCGCGCGAGGGTGATTCGACGGCGGAGACTCTTAACACCGCGATTCAGAATCGTGACGTAAAAGTACAACGCCATCTAGTTGCGAATTCAGAACTAAAGCGTGGCGTGGCTTTAAATAGCACATCATAACTGTTTACGCCTGACTGTCCCTCACTTCATCTTCCAAATATTTATGCGCAATGTCAATTAGTATACGTTCTGGCTATAAGGATTTCATTAGGCGTTTAACAATGATTCTTCAATTTGTGAATGTCATGGTCACTTACAAAATTATACTGGATCACTACGCACTGCTGAGAAAGTTTTATTCACTAAATTCCTCAAGAAGCCCCTTTTCAATTTTATACATGGTCCTTCGAGCCGGATACCAAAGGATTACCAGCAGAAGAGGAATAATTAAGAATATTATCTGCAATTATAATTAAAGAAATCATCGCCGAGCACCGGAGTGACGGGGTCAAAGTGCGACACGAGTTTTGGGAAGGAAAAAGTGGCTTGGACATTAGTGTTTTAATATCAAAAACGGACAGTGTTCAGCATTTATATAATATTTATTAATTTCCACCCAGCACTCAATAAATTGGTATATAATATTCAGGTAATATAATATAAAACTTTCATCAATTAGGTACTTAGGAATCATAAGGTTAGTAACGTGTTTTTACATTTTTATTTTACAAAGCTATTATTTTAAATTTATTTACAAGCATTATATACACTTAATTAGGTTAATTTTCATTTGTGTTCTCAATACAGTTAGCCAGTACTTATAAAATACAGTACAGTAGCATTAGTTTTATATGTTACATTATTTAGCTAGCTATTCAGTTATTTTAAATACAATTGTTATTAATTAACACCTTTTAGTGTTTGCATTGTAAATCTTTGTAGATATTATCAATTTAACAGTTACATTATTTTTTTATTTCATATACCTTATATTCCTACCTACAGCAGTTCATTATTAAATTAGTAGTAATGCAATCTTAAATCAAACTTATATCTAGTTATTATTAATTTACGCCAATTGTCATAACGTCCCTTTACGATTAGTTTTTGTTATAAATAATTATTGTTACATTGTTTTTTTAACATTTTTACTGTATAATTTCAGGGTCAACGACACCCACCTTCAAAATGACTGATATTAAGGAGCTTAAAAAGAAGCGTAGCAGTTATAAGGGAAGATTAACAGTATTCGGAACGTACTTAAGTATTTTAAAAGATACTGAGTTATCCCCCTGTCAGGTAATGGAGTTACAGTTGCGTGTCGATAAATTGGAAAATTTGTACGATGATTTTAATGATATTCAATTAAAAATAGAATGCCTTTGTGACAACATTGACGCTGAAGCTCTCGAGAGAACCTCAATTGACTCGCAATATTATGGTTTGATGGCTCAAGCCAAAATTATGATAAGTAACCATTCAAAATCTGAAAAAGATGAAATTAAATCAAGTCACAGTAGTCACAAGCGTCAATTCGTCAAATTACCAACCATCAAATTACCAAAATTCTCGGGATCTTACGATACCTGGCTCGAGTTTCATGACACATTTTCTAGTCTCATTCACAACAATGATGAAATAGACGAGATAAATAAGTTCCATTACCTGAGATCGTCATTGGAAGGATCTGCTGCTATTCTAATTAATTTAATTGAGTTTTCTGCTCAAAACTATAATGAAGCATGGGAACTTCTTTGTGAGAGATTCGATAACAAACGGTTATTAATTGAAAATCACGTCACGGCGTTGTTCAACATAGAATCGATCACAAAGGAGTCCTCAACTGGATTAAAGGCGATAATCGATAATGTGAACAAAAACATTAGAGCTTTAAAAACATTGGGCGAACCTATTCATAATTGGGACACGTTATTGATTTATATCATTCGTCAAAAATTTGACAATAAAACATTTAAAGAATGGGAGGAACACAAAGGGCATTTGGATAAGTCAAAGCGAATCACACTTCAGCACATAATCGAATTCATACAAAATCGTGCTGATTTCATGGAAACACTGGAGAAATCCCGTCATTCTACAACTAATTTAAAGAGTAATGTCAAACTTAAAGCTATGATTTCAACTGAGAACACTGATTCAAATCGTAACTCATCATCACAAAGCTGTCCAAAATGTAATGGCGATCACTTTCTTAATTCTTGTCCAGAGTTTCTAGCACTGAATGTCAACGATAGAATGTCAATACTGCCTCGTTTTAAAATCTGTTATAACTGCTTTCGTCACGGTCACTATCCCAATAATTGCAAGAAATCCGGTTGCAACATCTGTAAGCGCAAACACCACACGCTAATTCATAACACAGATTTCAAATCAAAACCGGTACAAAGCAAATCAGCTGACGGGATGACCGATAACGATAAGGTCGAGGCATCTTCCACCGCGGACAATAATATTCACGTTGCGCTCTCAGCTAATGTCACAGCGCATTCGCATGCAAGCAGCGCAGGCGACATCTTGTTGTCCACTGCATTAATTAGGTGCTATGATGCCAATAATAAAGAGCATATTGCACGCGCCCTTCTCGATTCAGCCAGTTCATCGAGTTTAATTACAGAACAATTATTTAAAAAGTTAAATCTGCCGTATTTAAAAACTAACAAGTCCATTCAAGGAATTAATAATTCTTTCTCACAGGTGAATAAAATGTGTCGAGTTCACATACAGTCCTTGAATGAAGCTTACACGAACGATTTAACATGTTTGGTCTTGCCCACAATCACAGATAACGTTCCCACTAGGCAGGTACACGTTAACGTGCCGCCAAATATTCAGTTAGCTGATCCGTATTTCCATACACCCGCACCAATTGATATAATTCTAGGTACTGACGTATTTTGGAATTTATTACAATCAGATAAAATTATACTAGGTGATGAGAAACCAACACTTCAACAAACTAGACTTGGTTGGCTAGTTTGTGGCCCAATTAACGGCGGCTATCATCATATTAGGTCTCACTCATCAGCGATTAAATGTAATTTCACTCATTTAAAAACTAATTTTAAAAAATCTTCAATTTCTAGCGAGTTAGATGTTACTCAAAACCAAAGATGCGTTTTTCGCGTGAAAACGTGAAAAAAAAACATGTCGAAAATCATCTACTCACTTAACTAAAAACAGTGTGAAAACCACTTTATAATAAAAAATACAACACATACATCAGCTGATCGCTCTAACGGTAAAACACAATTTGACCAATCGTCAGGTAGTCGGGGTAATTCATTCCGTCGCGCGAAACGATGTTTTCTGTCACATAAGAGCAGAAATCTTAAAATACCCTCACCTGACAAAATGTATAAGGATTGTACGTCTGAGTACATTTCCATAGATCATAATAATATGTCGGAATGTGTTATTGTTAACAGCCAGAAATCATGTTTTGTTCCTCATTAACAAATTTAACCAAATATGATACATTTACATTCATTTAACGACTGATCGAGTTAATTCGGTCATCTTATTTCATGATTTCACTGCGTTCTATTTTTTATTTTGTTATACTTTTTCGTTTTATAACGTAACGCATGTTAAGACGTTTCACATACTCGTATACTTAGGTACGTTGCATTAAAGTTCTGAGGAACAACTAGATGATTTTTATTATTATTCAGTATTGTTGTTGTATTGGATTGTCATTCAAAATTAACTCATCCGAATGACTTATTAACTTTTCTTAAAATCCCTTTATTCATTTATAAAGATTATCATTTCATTGTATTAGAATCATTATTAAAATTAAATGTGTTTCTCGATGAAACTTATGTTCATGTCAGTGGTAGACCACAGTCCAAGTTTTCATTCGAGAAGAAACATCATAATAATTATCATACAGTCCACTTATAAGCTTACATACTTAGCTATCATTTTCTCAATTATTAGGTTATTAACATTTCTTAATATTAAAATAATTATTATTAAATAAAATAACAGACATATACTGGCCTCTTGGTGGTCGTAATAACCAGAGCTCGTAATCGTCAATATGTCAGCTACTTAAGGAACAAACAGTTGTTCCCCATATGGGTAATCCACAATTGAGCAGACTCTCACCAGCTGACCTACCTTTCCAATACGTAGCAGTTGACTACAAATATTCTATAATCTCGGCTAGTCGTCATAGTTGTGAATGTAGATTGGTAAAGGTATTTTCATGTGCTTTAACACTAAGGCCATTTATTTGATTTTAAAGTTGGTTGGTGATTTGACGAGTAGTAATTATTTACAGGCATTACGTCGGTTTATGTTTCGGAGAGTAAACCTCTCAACATTTATTATAATATTATTTTTACAATGAACTTGCAAATTTTTTGTTGTCCAACTGTGACTCCTTAACTGAAGGTTACTTCTGTTATTTTAGCCTAATCTCCACATTTTCAGCTGTCATTAGGAGGCGGGTGTCCAATTGACCAATTTTCTAATGAGTGTTGGGAAATTGTTATTCGACGTATCAGGAGCTTAACTCCGAGTTATTTTAGATTTAAGGTATTTTTAAATTTTCAGCCACTTACACCTTTACCGTCGAATGCTGAAGACCTTTTGCCTCTCACTCCAGGTCACTTTAACTAGAGGGCCATTAACGTCTCTTAGGCGAATTAAATATTATGAGATGTTACTCTGACCATCACTTCAAGCTCCATCAACGTGTCGACAAGTTACGACATCATTTTGATCAAATGGGGCAAGGACTGTCTCCACGACTTAAGTGGCGCACTGGACTACTTAAACCTGAACTTCCTCGTTATAATAAGGGACGAAAACCTATCGCCTTCGAAGAAGAGGGTTGTGTTACTGCTCTTTACCTGGCATTGACAGCATGATGGCAGAGCTCAGACGTCAAGTCATCAACAGGAGCTACTAGGAAATCCTTTTCATAGAATTGCCCATCAAGAAGACGCTGGTTGAAAGGCGAGCTTTCAACGGCCGGGGGCATGTTTACGCCTGACTGTCCCTCACTTCATCTTCCAAATATTTATGCGCAATGTCAATTAGTATACGTTCTGGCTATAAGGATTTCATTAGGCGTTTAACAATGATTCTTCAATTTGTGAATGTCATGGTCACTTACAAAATTATACTGGATCACTACGCACTGCTGAGAAAGTTTTATTCACTAAATTCCTCAAGAAGCCCCTTTTCAATTTTATTATTATGATTTAAGCCGGATTTACATAATTATATTAAGCCGGATTTACATTACGAAACTAGTGTCATGCATGATAAAACTAGTTTACAAATTACCAGTATCGCGGAGGTACTGGCCCTGTCAAGATCAAAGCTGTATTTCATTTATGATGCAAAACGTCGTAGTAGAAATGATAAAAAATAAAATAATATAAAAGTTGTCTCGGAAAAAAGACGTTGATAAATCCACCAACGTCTTTAGTTCCATTGTCTAGTCCCATTATGGAAAATAATTACTCGAGGCAAAAACTTGAAAAAAAGCATCTGGGTGCAACACAGTTAATCTCTGAATTAGCAGATGATCCTAAAAGCTAGGTATGCAAATTACTTTCGTATGGGTAAAAATAATTTTAATTTCAAATACCACACGTCCGCTCAGCGCAGGTGCTGTCGCGACACTAGTTTCGCGTCGTATTTACATGATGAAATTAGTTTCATGAAATTAGTTTCACAAAAAATATGCGCATAGCACGAAACTAATTCAGTGTCACGAAAGTAATGCATGCATTGTAAAACTGAACGTTTACACGTGAAATTGCTGGTGAAATTAGTGTCATGAAACTAATTTCATGCAAGTAATTAATTCCATAATGGGACTAGACAAGTAGACAATGAAACTAAAGATGTTGGTGGATTTATCAACGTCTTTTTTCCGAGACAACTTTTATATTTATTTTATATTTCATCATTTCTACAACGACGTTTTGCATCAAATGAAATACAGCTTTGATCTTGACAGGGCCAGTATCTTCGCGATACTGGTAATTTCACGACACTAAAATTTAAACGAAAGTACTTTCACATGAATGTGCTAAAACTAGTTTCACGAAACTATTTTTATCATGCATGACACTAGTTTCGTAATGTAAATCCGGCTCCACAGCTATACTTCGAGTAGGAATCTAATACTTTACTATCAATGTATTATTGAATTTAATAAAAAAAAAACAAAAAGGAAACGAATTTGAAAGGTAATTTCGTAATAGGCACAATACTTATTGCTTCCACGATAGTACAAAGCAAGCTAACCAAAGCATTGAAAGAGTAGAAAGCCAATAAAAATAATAACACAAAAATAGATAATCTTAAAAGTAATAAAGTGTATTAAGGTAAGAGGGCTTATAAACAAATGAAGAGTTTTATGTAAAACAGCGAGTACGAGGGGAGCAGTTGCAACAAAAGAAAATAATACAAGGTAACAAACAGTCAATTATTGACTGTCCCTAACACTTTTTGAATGATCATAAAAAAATTGTTTTTAACAAGCTTTTATTACTTGTTATTTATAAGAACCACTATCTAAAACAAAGTACTCGTCAAGATCAATCAAACACGATGGGGTTGCGTTGATAAGTCAGTGTTTATTCAGCTTAAGTGTACGACTGTCACACATAAAGTATAGCAAATTACGCCTGCGCCATTTGAGAATATTCCAACAAAACAGGAGTTCGTGTATTAAATTATTGTAAAACGAATCACCTAGCTAGGGGATGAGTCTCAACGGATCGTAGAAACATACTACTCTACCGAGCACAACACCCCGCCAGGAACGTAAGTCGTCTACAGACTATTCCGAGCTCCGACATCGAACTGAGTTAAATTCGGACCTTCAGAGCCGTGACGCACGTGTTAAACGAACAGCATCGATCTCCGCGGACCAAATGGGCTTCGACGTCGCACCTCACGAAGTGAAGCGCGACTAGCATAGTCACATTGTTTAGAGCCTCCCGACTCTCGGAGCTCCACAGTGATATCCTTGCCGAATTTGACTAGATGGGTTTCACTCTTAGAGGCGGTCAGAGTTGCTCCCTACGGATGATAGCTTCGCACCACCGGCCGTTCGACCGAGTGCATGAACCAAATGTCCGACACCGTTGTTATTGTGGGACTAAACGGTATTACTATCGCAACGACATGCCATCAGTAGGGTAAAACTGACCTGTCTCACGACGGTCTAAACCCAGCTCACGTTCCCTGTTAGTGGGTGAACAATCCAACGCTTTGTAATTTTCGCTTCACAATGATAGGAAGAGCCGACATCGAAGGATCAAAAAGCAACGTCGCTGCGGATGCTAGGCTGCCACAAACCACTTATCCCTGTGGTAACTTTTCTGTCACTTCTTGCTAAAAACTCTTTAAACAAGAAAATCGATAGGCCGTGCTTTCGCAGTCCTTATGCGTACTGAACATCTGGATCAAGCCAGCTTTTGCCCTTTTGCTCTACGCGAGGTTTCTGTCCTCGCTGAGCTGGCCTTAGGACACCTGCGTTATTATTTGACAGGTGTACCGCCCCAGTCAAACTCCCCGCCTGGCAGTGTCCTCGAACCGGATCACGCAATAATTGGCAACAAGCGTTACCGCGAAGTCGCCTCTTTTACGTTTGAATCACAAAAACCGCAACACTTGCCGACATTTCGACAGCGCACTGTTTCCGCCCAATCGAGTTAGTAATGAAACGATGAAAGTAGTGGTTTTACAGCGTCGATCGCATGAACGATCTCCCACTTAGCTTCACCTTTCATGTCTCTTTGCAATACCAGACTAGAGTCAAGCTCAACAGGGTCTTCTTTCCCCGCTGATTCTCCCAAGCCCGTTCCCTTGGCTGTGGTTTCGCTAGATAGTAGATAGGGACAGTGGGAATCTCGTTAATCCATTCATGCGCGTCACTAATTAGATGACGAGGCATTTGGCTACCTTTGAAGAGTCATAGTTACTCTTGCCGTTTACCCGCGCTTACTTGAATTTCTTCACATTGACATTCGGAGCACTGGGCAGAAATCACATTGCGTCAACACCCGCGAGGGCCATCGCAATGCTTTGTTTTAATTAGACAGTCGGATTCCCCTTGTCCGTGCCAGTTCTGAGGTGACCGTTAGCGGCGGTTGTTGAAAACTGCATCGGTCACGTACGGGACGAAACCGACGCAGGCTTTCAGCTGGGAAAATCTGCACGAAGTAAGGAGATTAAACCAGAGACAACACTAGCGCCCGAGAGGCACACGTGTATCGTCTAGGTCCAACAATCATACGTTCTGCTTCATGTCCCGAGCCCAACCATCCCGGTCCTCAGAGCCAATCCTTATTCCGAAGTTACGGATCTAATTTGCCGACTTCCCTTACCTACATTATTCTATCGACTAGAGGCTCTTCACCTTGGAGACCTGCTGCGGATATGGGTACGAACCGGCGCGACATCTCCACGTACATCCCTTACCTGAATTTTCAAGGTCCGCAGAGAGTATCCGGACACCACCACAAGTGCGGTGCTCTTCGCGTTCCGAACCATATCTCCCTTTTATAGGATTCCATGGAACTCGAACGCTCAGGCAGAAAAGAAAACTCTTCCCGGACCTCTTGGCGGCGTCTTCAGGACACTTTGGGTTACCCCGTCGAACACTCGCTATAAAAACGAGGGAACGATTATTGAACGGTTCCGCTGCCGGGTTCCGGAATAAAAACCGGATTCCCTTTCGCTCAAAGGGCGTTATTTATCTTTGACATATCATGTTGATATGTTATCGACAAAACACGCCACATCAACATAAGATTTCTCTTTGAGCTTAGGATCGACTCACTCGCGACCAACTACTGTTTACGCGAAACCCTTCTCCACGTCAGTCCTCCAGGGCCTCGCTGGAGTATTTGCTACTACCACCAAGATCTGCACTGACGGAGGCTCCAAGCGGGCTCACGCCCAGACTCTTCTGCGCTCTCCGCCACGCACGTCCTACTCGTTACGGCTTAATGATGTCATTAAAACACCGCACATGCTCGTAACGGTAGTGTATAGGCAAAACGCTTAAGCGCCATCCATTTTCAGAGCAAAGCATACTATTCAGGTGAGTCGCTGCACACTCCTTAGCGGATGCCGACTTCCATGGCCACCGTCCTGATGTCTTGAATGCTTTACGTCTTTTGTGGTATCTTTGAGTATTTTTTGGGCGCCTTAACACTACGTTTGGTTCATCCCACAGCGCCAGTTCTGCTTACCAAAATTGGCCCACTTGGCACCGTCATCAGATCTCCGGCTTCATCGTTCGAGTAAGCCGGAGTACTCACCCATTTAAAGTTTGAGAATAGGTTGAGGTCGTTTCGGCCCCAATGCCTCTAATCATTCGCTTTACCGGATGAGACTGTTCAAATCGGCGCCAGCTATCCTGAGGGAAACTTCGGACGGAACCAGCTACTAGATGGTTCGATTAGTCTTTCGCCCCTATACCCAGTTCGGACGATCGATTTGCACGTCAGAATCGCTACGGTCCTCCATCAGGGTCATCCCCTGACTTCGACCTGACCAGGCATAGTTCACCATCTTTCGGGTCCCAGCATTTATGCTCAGAGCGCGTCTGCATTCACGGGTTGGAAACGAGACACCTCGGGATTGCGAGAGCTCGACTAAGATCGAGGCTCCATCTTCCCTCAGCACACGACTAGCGCGCGCCTTCACTTTTGTTGCGCCTTTCAGTTTTAAATCTCAATGACTCGCATACATGCTAGACTCCTTGGTCCGTGTTTCAAGACGGGTCCTGCGAGTGCCCAAAACTGAATCATCGCAGACAAGGATGCGCACAGTCCGAGACAACACGGCAGCGACAACAGACAATCCACATCAACATCCGCACAATGGCGTTGACGTTGAACGCAGACTTGACTTGCGTCGGGCCGGACGCGTCAAAAACGCGTGCGCCTTTCCTCAGATCTACCGTCTGACGGCCAGTCAGCCACCGTCGCGGTCCCATTGCCTCAAGACAATGGGGCGAGGAGCCGAACAGCGCTTAGACCGACATCAAACGGGTCGCGATGTATTTACTAAGAGAGAAGTGCATGCCGCCCGCAGTCGTTAACAGACGCCACTTGAGCTTACCAACAAAGTCAGTAGCATCAAATTATACACCCAAACGCTACGAAATGACACTGAATCTCTCCGTTCGTTCATTCGAGTTTCGCAGGTTTACCCCTGAACGGTTTCACGTACTCTTGAACTCTCTCTTCAAAGTTCTTTTCAACTTTCCCTCACGGTACTTGTTCGCTATCGGTCTCGCGGTAATATTTAGCCTTAGATGGAGTTTACCACCCACTTAGGGCTGCACTCTCAAGCAACCCGACTCTAAGGAGAGTTCCTCTCGCCACAATCATCCGTCACTACAGGCCTGGCACCCTCTACGGGAAATGGCCCCATTCAAGATGAACTTGGACAAGATCGATCGTAACGAGAAAATGGAACCTCCCAAACACCACATCTCCCGCCGCCTGAACAACGGTGGGATTCAGTGCTGGGCTTCATTCCTGTTCGCTCGCCGCTACTAAGGAAATCCTGGTTAGTTTCTTTTCCTCCGCTTACTAATATGCTTAAATTCGGCGGGTGATCTTTCCTGATCTGAGGCCAACGATATGTTAAAGAAGCGACTCCTATGAAGAGTCTACTTACCAGCTGTATACAAAAGTAGACACTTTTATACAGCCGTAATTACAGTGTTGGTTCATTTGGCACAAACCTAAATGAAGCACATCAAAAGTTGTATGTCATACGCTGCCCTCGGGTGCAATGTTATGAAAAACGACCAAAGAGTCCAGCATACTTGTGTTAAGCTAACATTAACGCGTGTCCTCGTCGTCAGGTTTGACAACGATACGCATTATAGTTCGCTCTACACGCATACCGCTTTTGAATACATCCATTTGTACGGCTATGTGCTATATTTATGTACACAGATAAATTTTTAAACGGACCAAAACGAGGACGTTATGCACATCCACGTTAAAGAACCGTCATTTGCACTTTTAAACGTCTACGGCCATCATCACAACCTGTTAAGTTCAGGTGGAGACAACCGTAAACGTCTAGAAAGCGCAATGTGGCAATGTATTTATACAGCCGGCCCTCAGACAGGAGTGGTCCTGGATATGTTTCCATGAACCGCAATGTGCGTTCGAAATGTCGATGTTCAAATGTGTCAGTTCACACTATTTCGCGCAGTTAACTGCGTTCTTCATCGACCCGCGAGCCAAGTGATCCACCGTTCAGGGTAATAGTTTACCCCTTGGTAATTGGTACATGAAATAAATACTAATAAAATATCCAACACTTCAAAAATATATATAAAAATGGCAGGTCTTGAACAGTAAGCCCCAGAATATATTCAGGCAAGTCATTTTTCATCAAACCAAACGTATTTTAGATTAGAGAAGTCTTGTTCTGTCAGTGAACATTCGTTTAGTACACATAGAATCGATCCGCATGCCCACATCATGCAATCAAATAAAGGCGTCGACTTCGTGACGCTCTACGATAGAGCAATCGACTGATTCACCGACATATATATGCCAAGCGTCCAAACGATGATATCGGTATTTTGTTGAGCCAAACATGAAGGAAAACTTACTAAATAAAACTTAAAATAAAAGCATATTTGAACAAACAACGTCATAGCATGTTTGAAGTCCTTAGACAAAGTTTTGGGAAGAAAAATGATTTTCTAAGTTATTGCAATTGCACAACACATCATTTCTGACTCATTATATTTATTGCAGAATAAGAGTTACTCAAATATTTTTATCTAATCAAATGTGTACTAATCTTAACAATTATCAAGTATTTAAAAGTAGTTTCATTGGCATAAGGAGTAGCTTGATGGTAGCATAATACAAACAAAAATCTAAGGCCGTTCAGACTCTCAGTCGATTTTACTTTTCACAATTATTACTATTAGACGGACGATTTTTCTTCTGCCTTGGACCTAGAAACAATTCAGCATAGAGCAGTGGTGGTTCAGTGCTAACACCTTACGTGTACTACATATCGTGGGATCAAACACGGTGCATAACATTGTGAAACTCATGATTCTACTCTCAAAACGATCAAGGAAAACATCACGAGGAAACTGACGATCCGAAGACATTTAAGTACCTGCACTGGACCCGTGGTGGATTGAAGTCAAATCCATCTCATTGGCTTGTTTGTGTCTAAGTAGTGGATACTTTATAGGCTGACATAATCTAGAATTCAAGAGAGCTACACTGACGCTACAGTGACCTAATCTAAAGTGTTAGCTAGCTAAACATAAAGTCTTCTGTCATTTGCTTACACCACTTACACTTATCCGTTTGTTCAAAACCTCAACTGAGCAAATCCATTACAACTCTGTGAAGTTAGTTTTACTAATGGTTTTTTTGTTGTTACGACGTCAAGGTTGTTCACGGTGTTTGGTGAACAACCTTGTTATTACAGCAAAAATCAAATTCCATCTAATCATGCTAACGCTGACTCAGCGCTGTTTTACCACTTGAAGATAAAAATAGAATTTGTAGTCAATGATAACAAGTACCTTGCACGTTGTAAAAATACCGGGAGAAATTGAGGTAGATTAGTATTGCAAAAGGAAATCTAAAACTATGTGTTAGGGTTTATTTTTACATGCCAGAAGACTGTCAATCATTCCCAAGTCATCCGAGTGCAATATTGATCGGCCACCAAATTATTGCGCAATTCTGTCCGTACATTGTGAAAGTATTGCACCATTAATGCAAAAAGATTTGAATGTAGGCAAAACTTCTTCTTAATAATTATTATGTCTTTATTTGTGTTTTATGCTATGGACCTATGGATTAATTTTTAAAGAATTTTATTAATTTTTAAAATCGCAACTCGCCGTTTTAAGCGCCTACCTACTTTCTTAGAGCAACGATATCCATTGCCTCAAAATGTTAGGGTTAATTAACAGTTCCATAAAATAGACAGAGGTTCTCAGTTAGGGCATGGATAAGTACCGTCCGAATTGGAAGGAGGACACATAGTATCGCGAAAAGAGTGGAGGGAGGCATTTGCCCAGGAGCACAGAACACATAATAGCCAGGAGTGGAACATAGGCGACTAGAGAAAAAAAAAACAAAAGTAAACTATCCGATCCATACAGTCATAGGAGTATTGTTACATAGGATTTTAATATTGCTAGCAAAATTTCGATGCAATAAATGCTAACTTTATGCCTTTTAATATGGTTTTTGTTGAAGATTATTTCAATAATATGCTCCTGATGTTTATGGTACACTTCTAAGTCATTTCTCTTTATATTGCTCAAAAAATAAACAGAAGGCGTTTTATCTAAGTAGCAACCTTGTTCTTTTCGTTGTGTAAGTTATTATTAATTAACGCTCAATAGAAGGGCAAATAAAGAAGGGCAATAATACTATGTCGATTTATAGCGCAGTGTTTTACCCTTGTTTAACACTTGTATATAATACATAGAATAGTATCTAGATACCCTAGAATTATATTATGACTAACCTGTACTGTGTCATTATCAGGCAGCATTCATTTATTAGTTCCAGTTCCATCGGTGTGAGTTCGCTCCATCATAGGCCTCATCCTTGCCTTCGCAGCACTTTGGCCCTGGAACCGTCACCCTGAAACGTAAAGGGCTATTGAAGGAATACCATGAATTTTAGTACGAGTCTGACAATCCTTTCTGCTAAACACAGGTGGGAGGACTCATTTTATGATCTTACCATGATAAAGAAAGGCCTCATCTTTGCTTCTAGGTTTGAGGCTAAAGCAAACCATTTTTTTAAATTAATAAATTAAACAAAGACACACCTTCGTTAATTCTATGTCAGTCCCGAATCTAACGACCTCTTCCTGATTTCAAACGAGGAGTAGTAATCTTGCCATCTCCTTCGTGTCCTACCGGGTTCTATCCTGTAATTTTACGAGCCCGAATAATTATGGTTTTCAATTTCAATTGGTGAAAATATAACTTTAAAACAATATTTCTATAATAAGCTTCACGTCAATGTCATCGATAAAGTGACATTAAAAAAAACCTTCATAGGCCAGTATCTCTGTGATGAACACAATATTCAACCTTTTTTTTTAAATCTTTTTTTTAAGTGACTAGCTGTTTGTTGCCCGTGGTTTCAACCCTGCTGCTCGACTCCTATTAGTCGTAGTGTGATGTTATAATTTAGCCTATGGTCTTCCTTGTTATATGGACTATCCAACACAAAAATATTTTTCCAATTCGAATCTGTAGTTCCTGAAATTAGCGCGTGCAACCAAACAAACTCTTCAGGCTTATAATATTGTAGTATCTTAGATGTTATCTGGGTAATACAAAAAGCGAAAAGATAATCGTTGTCTTATCTTGTTGTTGTTTTCTTTAACTTTATCTTTATCTTCTTTACATAAAATTGTAGAGCTGTCATTCCTGTACATTGAATATTTTTTTCTTTTTGTATTTTTTTCAAGATGAGGGATCGATTCTGATGCCGAATCAACTTTTTTTTTTCGAATTTTTTTATGTTTTTTTTGAGTTGATCTATCTCCGAAACTACTGTAAAGTTGTCGATCAAATTTTCCTCAAATATTCCCAATAATATGCTTCTGTTAATAGGCTGTGTATTATTACGCTATTTTCCCTAGGAGATAAGCAAAGAACAAGGTTCAAAAATGTATGGACACCGTCCCCACCCTTGTAGCACCTTAAAACCTATGTTAATCGAAGGATCATAACCGTTTTATCATTTTATTGTACTACGGCGAAACTTAAATGTGCATCCAAAAAAAGTTATATCGACATGAAGGAACCGGATTCAGTCACAATACTATGTTCCCGATCACGATGGTTTTCTCTTTAATTATTACCGTGGAATGATTTTGTTCGTTTGTGGCTAATTAATAAGCTCGCGGCTAAATAATTACAGCCGCACAGGCCGATCATTCGGGTTAAGCCGCGCTTACCGAGGTCGGTCTGTGGATGGGTAATAATCTGTCATTGTAGTTTCCTCCATGCCTCGGAAAGCACGTAAAGCCGTTGTTGGTTCCGGCCATTATTGTAGATGTTTGACAGTCTTTACAGTCAGAAGCTCTAAAATCTGGCCACCAGTCTTACCATGGGGTATCGTATAACCCAGTTACTGGGTTGTGGAGGTCCGATAGGCAGTCGCTCTATGTAAAATACTGATATTCAGCTGCATCTGGTTCAACTGGAAGCCGACCCCAATGTAGTTGGGCAAAGGCTAGGAAGGTGGTGGATGATTTTGTTCGGAGTTTTCAAACAACTCTTTGGAACTAAATGGTGACTTCCGCACGGAAACACTCACGGAGCAGAAAAAAGTTCAATGAAGAATTCTAATGAATATCGTTATTGTGAAAAGTAACCATTGACCGTTTTTAGGAGTATTCAAATAAAAATATCTTTTTAAATACAAATAAAGTCGTTTACTTTTTATCACAACAAATACATTTTTCGGTTGTGAGATCTGGGGGCACGGCAGTGCCCCGCCAAGTCTCGAGCAAAAGGGCACGGCCGTACCATCTTTTCTCGAAGCGATTCGCGGCTGTTTCGCCCCCCCTATAACTTCGACGTGGACAAAGCTAGGAGTTTAGGTTTTCGGTGAATAATAGTAGGCATTAGAATAAGCTTAAGTTCGAAATTACATGCCAATTGAATGAATAGTTTAGGAGTTACGGTCGATCAAAGTTACACCATTTTGTCACTCACTGACTCACTGACCGATCATCAAAAATCTAAGGTACTTCTAGCAGACTTAGAAACTTCAAATTTTGCACCAAGATAGGTCATTAGCCACATATAAAGGAAAAATTATAAAAACATTAAAAAATAATATACCTTAAAAAACAATTTTATATTTGCGGTTTGGCAAGAACATTGTGTATGGATTTTGACTGCATTGTTAACTTTGTTCGTTGTTTAAGTTAGTATTCAATAAATTGGATGAATACATACATAGAATAGAAAGGAATAATATAAATGTAATACATAGACTATAATTAATATAAATTAATACATAAAGTTCATAATTCATTAAATTAATAAAGCTAAAACTCCATTGTTTTGCGATAAATATTGTATGCGCGCTCGATAGATGGCGTTGTACCTGTCTGAATCGCGCTATGGTTTCGTTACAGAGCGCAGTCTAAGTAGTACTTTAAAATAATTCAATAATTTTCATTTGATAGCGCCATCTATCTATGAACAACCATTTCGAAACTAAAAAAATATTGTAGCGATATTCGGAGTAGATTTATTATTGTTACTGAAACAGTTATTTAGGAAAATAGTTTATTATTATAACATAGACATAGTTACATGTCTAGTTGTTTACGTGTTATTTAGTTTAGTTATATTTTTAGTTTGTAAGTTAGCAGATATATATTTATTTAGTTATTTGTTAGTAAGTTTAGTTCTATTTAGTTTGTTAGATAGAGAATGGGTCCTAAGCAAAAAAGTAGCTGAAGTCCAAGAAATTATGAGGACATCTAAAAAAAAGAAAGAAATACACTTACAAAAAATAAATGAGATCCCACCAAAAACATTAAATGTAAAAAATGCCAAGTCTCTCGATGCAGTCTTTCCATCGTAAAAAGTTTTGAGATCTCAGAGAAGCCAAGTCCTATTCAAATTATTTTGTAGTTATAAATCAACATTTAGTAATTATATCAATAGTTTTCTTTATATTATAACTATAGTGACTTGGCAATGAGCACAAATTAACTTGCTGCCTGGAATTATGTGCAAATGTTACTGACGAGACCTGTGATCAGATTATTTGTTATGTGTGAATCATGATGGTCACTACCGACTACATGTTCCAATACAATAATTAAGAATACCTTACGGGCCATCGCTTTATGAAAGTAAATGATGAATGTTAAGAGAATATATTATATAAAGTAAAAGAGAATGTTTACGCATGCGGTGTGTGTAACTTTCAACTCCTCCAAATATGCCATTTTATTTGTTTTTACTTGTGCTCATTGCCAAGTCACTATAGTTATAATATGAAGAAAACTATTGATATAATTACTAAATGTTGATTTATAACTACAAAATAATTTGAATAGGACTTGGCTTCTGTGAGATCTCAAAACTTTTTACGATGGAAAGACTGCATCGAGAGACTTGGCATTTTTTACATTTAATGTTTTTGGTGGGATCGAGCTGTTCTGTTCCCTCACGGCGCCTGCCTCCTCCCTCGCTAGCACGCCTATCGCCGTCGTGAGGACACGGTGATGCTCTGCCCAAGCGGGGTAGACCTGCACCGTATCCTCCGAGCGAACCTCGTAGTGATGACACCCAGTCAATTGTTCCTTCCCTATCAGCCACAGCTTAGGAACCTCTCGAAACTTATGTATCCGGTGAAGACCTACGTCAAGCGGAAGGTGAGGCCGCCACCCGTGGCGCCTCTCCAGCCATTCCTCAAAAAGGGTCTTACCGCCGATTGCGGCGTGCCCGGAGCGATGAGGGTATGCCTGGGCCAGCGACTTGTACTAATACGCGATGGGTCGTATCGGGCGGCCGATGCGATTAGGGGTTTGCAGCAAAATTCAAAGAAACGCTTGGAAAGGCGTTTCATGAACTGAAGAATTGTAGGGAATTTAAGGTCTCCTGACTTTCTTGAGGAACCGGTTTTCGACAGTTGGTGGCTGCACGCATGTTGTCAGTTTCGTTTGGCTACAGTACCAGGTTGGAAGGCATTAAGAGAATTTCGTTGGGCTAGCCAGTGCCTGGGACAATATTGCAATAGACACTGAAAACACTGAATAATGTATTTGTTGCGATAAAAAGTAAACGATTTTATTTGTATTGATATTTTTATTTGAATACTCCTAAAAACGGTCAATGGTTACTTCACAATAACGATATTCATCAGAATTCTTCATTAAACTTTTTTCTGCTCCGTGAGTTGTTTCCGTGCGGAAGTCACCATTTAGTTCCAAAGAGTTGTTTGAAAACTCCGAACAAAATCATCCACCACCTTCCTAGCCTTTTCTCAACTATATTGGGGTTGGCTTCCAGTTGAACCAGATGCAGTTGAATATCAGTATTTTACATAGAGCGACTGCCTATCGGACCTCCACAACCCAGTAACTGGGTAATACGATACCCCATGGTAAGACTGGTGGTCAGATTTTAGAGCTTCTGACTGTAAAGACTGTCAAACATCTACAATAATGGCCGGAACCAACAACGGCTTTACGTGCTTTCCGAGGCATGGAGGAAACTACAATGACAGATTATTACCCATCCACAGACCGACCTCGGTAAGCGCGGCTTAACCCGAATGATCGGCCTGTGCGGCTGTAATTATTTAGCCGCGAGCTTCTCAATTAGCCACGAACGAACAAAATCATTCCACGGTAATAATTAAAGAGAAAACCATCGTGGTCGGGAACATAGTATTGTGACTGAATCCGGTTCCTTCATATCGATATAACTTTTTTCGGATGCACATTTCAGTTTCGCCGTAGAACAATAAAATGATAAGACGGTTATGATCCTTCGATTAACATAGGTTTTAAGGTGCTACAAGGGTGGGGACGTTTTGGGCATTATTCTTTGAATTATGTTATTTTTTTATGTTTGTTGAGAGTTGGAAGCCAAACCACTGGATATTATTTATTCAATTTTTCCTCAAATCAACGACGATATAATACTAGACTCGTAATAACAGGCGACCGATGTCTGCCAACACATTAGGCAAAAAAGTCTTATATCCGTCTCATTTCGACCAATCCTGTGAGCCGTAAACATACGTTGAGTCAGAACAGACCTTGAGTTAGCCAATCACAACGCAGTACCCTGCCCCCCTCGCTTACGTAGTACCTCAGCGAGTTGGCAGAATAGTTTTGTTCGTTAGATCGTGCAATGCGTAGTCTAATATTATATCGTCGTTGCCTCAAATATTCCTTAAACTGCTCTTCAATTAATAGGATATGTATGATTACGCTATTCCCCTTGGGGGATTAGCAATGTTATAATATGTTGATTTTCAGTCATTTTTGACATTTGTATAAGAATCGCTATTTGAAAGCTACTGTCAGCGGATCAGCCAGTCTGGGTGGTGACCTGCTTGACTTTCGTGCAATGGGTCTCAGGATCAAATCTTGCATTTATCTTTTTTACTTTTTGTGGTTTTTATTTATCCTGTGAGAGTTTCAAATAATCAAAAATAATTTATGCATACGTTTATTTCAATATTACTTGCAATTTGATTTTTTTCTAATATTTTTCAGTAGTTCTCTTCTTCAGTAGTTCTAGGATAAATCTGCGCTGATTTAAATTGTAGGTAGGTAAGTTGGATAATATTTTAAACACAATTTATTGTTTCGATAATAAATACAAATTGCAGTGATACTGTAAATCGACCAAAAATTATAGTCTAATAATGTTTAACCACTCTGCACGACAACATTTTGACACATGACACATCAGCTGAGTCGACCGGGTGATTCGAAATTTGAGCTATTACACAAGATTTTTTGTCAACTTTCAGCATCCAATTTTTGATCAAAAATATTTTACTACAGCTATTTCATGCGATAAGTTTGTGAGCAATATCTCTAAGAACATGTTGAGGTCAATAAAACTGCCTCATTCTGTTGTAAAATGTGTGTTACATACAAAATGCTACACCGTTCCAAAAACTAGGTAATTTAGATGTGCAGAAAAATATGTACATAAACAAGCTTATCACATGATAATAATGGTTACTCAGTGAAATAAATAAAATAACTTACTATATACATTATTAGATTTGCTAGTGTTCATACATAATTTCATAAATAATAACGATCAAAGTCTGGATAAAAATTAGCAAAAACTATGTTGCAACATGACTCTTTTTAGTGCTGACCGTAAACCCAATGTTCACAAAACGATTAAAAACGTTCATTCAGCCTAATCGATACTCGCAACATAATCGAACATGGAAAAAAAGTAAAACAAGACATAGAGCATGGACTGATTTATCCGCTTATTTGACTATAGAAAGCTCAGTCCATGCAATAAGTCTATGAAAGTAAATCTGAATCATGTTATAATTTTTCAAGTATTGTCGTTTACGCAATAATTTATTTAATTTTATTTTTATATAGTAATAAATATCGGTGTTTCATTGGAGGCTAAACATGTGTGTCTTCTAAACTTAAATTCAATCATAAGGTTTTACCTATACCCATTTTGTGTTTTCGTTAATTAATATAAATTTATCATTGTAAATTTATCTTTTTAAAACGGATCTAAAATACGTGAAAAGACAAACACCGGGTTCGGATCTAATGCTGAGAGATGGGAGTACTTCTAAATGATTCCTTGCAGTAATAAACAATTAGAATTTCCAACGGGGCGTGGTTTTTTTTTTATTTTTTTTAACGTGGTAAAATCATCAAATGAGTCCTCCCACCCCGGGCAGGGCGGGAGGGAGGGACTGTCAGACTTGTACTGACTAAAATCCACGGTGTCCTTCAATAGCCCTTTATGTTCCGGGCCCGGGGTCACGGTAAGGAAATAATCCCGCGACCCCGGCAGGCTTTGGCCCTCTGAGAGGGGGCCCCGTCATTATGCTCAAGCTCTTTGAGGCGCGCGTGGGACACAACGCGCCGTCGACCCGGGCATGGTCCATGGTCAGGCAGCGAGTTGCCCTTTACTCGCTGCCCGCATGCCCGCGCCTACGGTAGCCGGAGATTATCTGCTGAACGGGGCGTGGATGGCTAAATTTTGAACTATGAGGAATAGCGAAAAATCCTGAAGGCAGTCTCGAAGTCGATTTGATAAAAATTAAAATAACATCATAAAAATAATTTTTTGAAATATAAATTCTGCAATCAAACTATCAATATTCTGTGAAGTAGTAACATGCGACAAACTTGAGGTATAAGGATTTTTTTTAATAATTCGATTTTTTACGAGGGATGGAATCATATTCCATTAAATCAAATTTCGCTACATATATTATAACATACTGTTCTCATTTTAAATTTTTATGTTCACTTCGCGGTGCAAATACATTAAATATTTTTTTGAAATTCGAACTTTAAGTGAGTTTGCGCGAATTTTGATTTTGATCTGCTGAACAATGACTAAATTATTGTTTGTATATTAGTTCATATTTTACCAAATTATCATTACTTCACCGAATTTGATCCTCAACAGCGACATCGAATAGTGTAAAAATAACCTAGCATTTTCTTTTTTTAATTCAAAAGCTCGATTTCTGACGTGTAATACTTACATGACCGAACCAATCTCACGAAAAAATTTTGTACAATAAAATAATTAATTTGGCTATCTTTTATTTGGAGCCGCGAGAGGGAGAGGGACAGCGTCCTCCCTCCGCCCCAACCGTAGTGGTAGACGTCTGCGGCGTCGGAAGTCGGCAGACGACCTCCGGCCACCGTAGGCACGGGCATGCCACCATGGCCGACCATGGACCATGCCCGGGTCGACAGCGCGTCGTGTTCCACACGCGCCTCAAAGAGCGTCAGCATAATGACTTAGAGGGCCAAAGCCTGCCGGGGTCGCGGGAGTTATTTCATTACCGTGACCCCGGAACATAAAGGGCTATTGAAGGACACTGTGGATTTTAAGTCTGACAGTCCCTCCCGCCCTGCCCGGGGTGGGAGGACTCATTTGATGATTTTTATTACCACGATTACTACGATATTATTATAGATTACCACGATAAAAAAAAAAAAAATTATTTGGTAAGAAACAAACTCATTTATAAAAAGCCTATCAAGATCCAAGGCATTCTATATTCATTCAACCTTAAAAATTATATTATTGTACAAAATAAAATGTACAGTAAAAATTAGCTAATAAATTAAAATGTTATTACATAATATTTTGAATAGCGAGTACCACAGCGAGCGCATTCCTAATTCAAAATTTTAGAATTAAATAATTGCCGCGCATTCAAACATTTTACTGACATTGTTCTTTAGTCTATTATTGTTTTTTGGGAATGACAATGTACGTAATATTATTATAAAAGCTTTAAACAATATTTTAATAGATAATAATTTGATTCTAAGCTTAAAACAAATTTATTTTAATTTTTATTAATCGATTTCCTAGTTTCCTTATTTTTTTCACTCGAGTTGACAAAAAAATCAATTATGGAATCGATTAGAATACTCGCTTTCACACATCATTACGATTAAAAAAAATAAACATGGTTGTCATTTACGAACACAAATTGAGTAGTGGTAATGAAAAATACGTGTTATTGGCCCTTTATTAGAGAATTACGCCAAGATCTGTACTTTTTTACGTTATTTATAACATTTGGCATGATATATATCTTAATTGTTATTGAGTATAAGCGCGCGTATGTGATCAAAGTGAAAAATAAAAATGTAAACAAACAAAAGTGGCGCGAAAGTTCGAGTTCAGATATCAAATTCTTCATTACCACTGCAAATTTATGTTGAATGATGTATGAATTCGTTACAATACTAAATGAGAAGTTATTCATTCCTCCTATAATGATCCGTTGGATGTCCGAAAACCACGTTTTTTATGATTTTTAGCCCTACCCAGCACAGCCATCAAAATGGTGAAGATCGTATTTACACTTTTGGATATTGTTACGGTAAATTAAGAAAATAAGCGCTAAATGTAGAAGTTTTAATTTCGTGAATAAATCAGATTTTTATTGAACATTCTTAATTAATGCGCACTCATAGGATTTTACGCAGGGAATATTATATTTTTTTAATTTATAATGAGGATGTCGTATGACTACAACGTCTGCCCCTTTTGGACCCACTATTGAGCCAGCGTAGGTTTACTTGTTGCGCCCATTTCGGGGGCGGTACCGAACTATACGGTTAAGATAAACACGGATCTTTGAATCAAGGACGTTTCCTGTGCAAACTATGTAGGTACCTATGTATAACATTATTGATCTAAACTAATATTATTAATGCAAGTATGTTTGTTTTTTACCTTTTCACGCAAACTACCTACTGAATCGATCGTCCCATTAATTTGCGTATATACATTGTCAGGAATATAGACACGGAATATATGATACCTTTCATCCCCTAAAATAGAAGAGAGCTGTTGCCGAGAAAAACAAAAATACGTTCATATTCCAGATGGCGCCACTCAAACGATCCGTATTGTTTCTCAAATTCTAAATTAACGCAAGCGAAGCCGCGGGCAACCACTAGTTCTAAAATAAATCTAGAAATTGTCAGTTTTGCCTGATAGTAGCGCTGCTTTGGAATGCCAAAATAAACTGGCTCACAGTAGATACATATATTATTATGTCCATAGAACACATTTTCGAAAACGTTCCATCGCCTTCAGGCAATAAAAAGGCAATTGTTTTGAATTCGGAATACTTACTTATTAGTACACTAGCTTCTGCCCGCGACTTCGTACGCGGATCCTGTTGCTTATGCCGGCGACGACGGGGTCGTCAAAATCGAAGATCTGAAACGTCGAATTCTAAGAGCCAGGCTGAACAACTCTTGCCAAGACGTCATTCCTATATAATTATGTTATAGTGTAGCTGGGGTCTTGGAGTTCCACATCAGGTGTTCCAGATCTCAATTTTCATACGTCAACAGAGAGTGCTCATTAGGCTGGACAACTCTTGCTAAGACGTCATTCCTATATATGTTATAAAGTAGCTGGGCTGTTGGAAGTTCCAAATCAGATGTACCAGATCTCCAATTTTTATACGACAACAAAGGTTGCTCATCAGGCTCAACAACTCTTGCTAAGACGTCTTTACTGTATATGTTATAGAGTATCTAGGCTCTTGGAGTTCCACACCAGGTGTTCCAGATCTCAATTTTCATACGTCAACAGAGAGTGCTCATTAGGCTGGACAACTCTTGCTAAGACGTCATTCCTATATACGTTATAAAGTAGCTGGGCTGTTGGAGTTCCACATCAGGTGTACCAGATCTTCAAATTTTATACGACAACAGAGGTTGCTCATCAGGCTCAACAACTCTTGCTAAGACGTCTTTACTGTAATGTTATAGTGTAGCTAGGCACTTGGAGTTCCACATCAGGTGTTCCAGTTCTTTAATTTTTATACGTCAACAGAGAGTGCTCATCAGGCTGAACAACTCTTGCTAAGACGTCTTTACTGTATATGTTACAGTGTAGCTGGGCTCTTGAAGTTCCACATCAGGTGTTCCAGATCTTCAATTTTTATACGATGACAGAGAGTACTCATCAGGCTGAATAACTCTTGCTAAGATGTCCTTCACTTATATGTTATAGTGTAGCTGGGCTCTTGGAGTTCCACATCAGGTGTTCCAGATCTTCAAATTTTTATACAGCAACAGAGAGTGCTTATCAGGCTGAACAACTCTTGCTAAGACGTCGTTCCTGTATATGTCATAGTGTAGCTGGGCTCTTGGTGTTCCACATCAGGTGTCCAGGATCTTCAAATTTATTCTCTCAGCAGTAAATGCTCATCACGTGGAACAATTTTTGCTATGGCACCATTTCTGTATCTCTTATAGTTAAGCAGGTCTGTTGCGGTTCTGCATCAGGTCTTCAAGTTTCCAAGATAAATTATAGCCTATATGTTAACGGGACTTAATACCTATACAACGAAAAAAAAATTATTCAAATCCGTCCAGTAGTTCCGAAGATTAGCGTGCACAAACACACAGACAAACAGACAAACAGACAAACAGACAAACAGACAAACAGACAAACCGACAAACAGACAAAAAAAAAATTAACTACATTTTCGGGTTCGGCATCGATATAATAACAATCCCTGATACTTTTTTTTTATGTATTTCCATTGTACAGACACCACTTTTCTACAAATTTATTATATGTATGGATAAATAAAAGAAAATCGTCTGATATAAAAATAAAGTGTAGGCAGTAGGCATACTTTGTTCTGCGTTCTGCTGTATGGCGTAGCGAAACCGAATCTAAGACGGGGCAAGAGTCAAGACGCATTTTATGCGAGGCCCTTGTTTTTCAGGAAGAAAAATATCACATGCCTCAGTGCAGGCGCTTGACCTAAACGTGATCGTCGGCGACATCAACATTGTGAAGCCTCTCGCGAAGACTTGTTGCCGTTGTCGAAATTTTTTCTTGTTTTCTTTGAGCGTAAGGCCCTACTAGCTTTCAGGTGCGAGGCCGGGGGCTGTGGTTCGCTTTGCCCCGCCTAGCTATGCCACTGGCTGTAGGTTAGTGTTTTTCAAAATATACGTATACTCTTGAAACGGTAGAATAGGCAAGGGAAAAGGGTAGTTTAACCAAAATCTACAGTACACAAAAACACGTAAGAATCACATACGTAACAAACAATAGCATGATTTAGAGACAAACCTTCGGCTTATAACTCTATGCTAGATTTACAAAGTACCTTTTTTAATTTAACAAAGTCTTAGCATAGCTAGTTTAGTTTAGTTTGGACAGTACCAGGAATAATCGCATGTGCGACAAAGCATTAGCAAAATTGCATGAATGTAAAAAAAACTCATTTAAAATTTTCAAACCCAAGTTCATGTCGCTCAGAATTAAAAACAAATTAAACACAGATACAGTTAGTTAACCTAAAGTAAGGCGGAGTGATAAGTCTGGTAAAAATCTATTTTGGAATAAAATTATCGTAAATTGCATGTAACCTCCTTGTTCACAACTCTTTTGAGGGACTATATTTAAATTTTCAGCCATCACTGCTGGTTAGTTTTTTTTTTGAAAGCCATTACCTAAATAAAAATAATTTAACGCATTTTCGCAAAGATGGAGAAAAGTGAATTTCGAGTGTTGATTAAACATTATTTTTTCCGCAAAAAAACTGTTACGGAAACTAAACAAAGGCTTGATAAATATTATGGGGACTCTGCTCCATCGATTAAAATGATTCATAAATGGTTTACGGATTTTCGATGTGGTCGTACCAGCACAAGTGATACTGAACGCCCAGGACGCCCAGTTGAGGTCACTACTCTAAAGATGATCGCTAAAATCCATGACATAGTGTTGAATGACCGAAGAGTAAAAGTGAGCGAGATAGTCGAGATAGTAGGCATCTCAGACGAACGTGTGCGCAACCAACATTTAGATATCAAAAAGGTCTCCGCGCGATTGGTGCCGCTTTTACTGACTATTGATCAAAAACGCATGCGAGTTACCACTTCGAAGGCAGGTTTGGCGTTGTTACAACGGAATAAACCTGATTTTTTGCGTCGTTTTATAACGGTAGACGAAACGTGGATCCACCACCATACACCAGATAGAACCAAGGAACAATCGAAACAATGGATTGCTAGGGGCGAACCAGCTCCGAAGAAGGCCAAAGCAGTTTTATCGGCCAATAAGGTGATGGCTACAGTTTTCTGGGACGCACGTGGGGTAATCCATATTGACTACCTAGAGAAGGGTAAAACGATCAATGGCGAATATTATGCCAATTTATTGTACCAATTTAACCAAATTTTACTTGAAAAACGACCGCATTTGGCTAAGAATAAAATCCTCTTCCACCAAGACAACGCACGAATGCACACCTGCGCGATTGCTATGGCCAAATTACATGAGTTGCGATATGAGTTGCTATCTCACCCACCATATTCGCCAGATTTGGCCCCTTGCGACTATTTTCTGTTTCCGAATTTAAAAAAATGGCTCGGTGGAAATAGGTAGTTATTTGTTATGCAAGGCTGCAAAGTTGATTTTTGGCGCGAGTACTTGAATTGAAAACTGAGCGAGCGAAGGATTCTAAGATTGAACCGCGAGAGAAACGAGCGGTTCAAATATAGAATCCTGAGCGATGCGAAGTTTTCAAAGGTACGAGACGCAGAAAAACTTTGCTGCCGAGTGCAACACACAACTTTTCACCTCACACAGCGAGGAAATGAAGTGGGGGCGGCTCGCCTGCCAGTGTAGAAAAGTAGAAAACAATTGAATACAAGACCGTAAAACCGGCCAACATTGCCCTTGGCGGATATCTTTGCCCAAACACGAAAAATAACTAAAATCTTGAATTGTAAATAAATTTAAATAGCTGACAACATTATTTAATCTTTAGGGTAAACTAGACTATTTTCCTGACAAAACTAAATATTAGTTACTTCGCTAAGTTAGGGTACGTGCCGGTACACGACGCCGAAGCGCGGCGCGGCGCCGTGGCTCGGCACGGCGCCGCGCCGCTCGCCGGCGGGCGGCGCCGTAGCCCGGCACGGCGCCGCGCCGCTCGCCGGCGGGCGGCGCCGTAGCCCGGCACGGCGCCGCGCCGCTCGCCGGCGGGCGACGCCGTAGCTCGGCACGGCGCCGCGCCGCCGCACGGCGCACGGCGCCGCGCCGGAGACATGGGGCCAGGCCCTAAGAGGGAGCAAGACGCATTTTATGCGAGGCCCTTGTTTTTCAGGACGAAAAATATCACATGCCTCAGTGGAGGCGCTTGACCTAAACGTGATCGTCGGCGACATCAACATTGTGAAGCCTCTCGCGAAGACTTGTAATCGCCGTTGTCGAAATTTTTTCTTGTTTTCTTTATGCGCAAGGCCCTACTAGCTTTCAGGTGCGAGGCCGGGGGCTGTGGTTCGCTTTGCCCCGCCTAGCTATGCCACTGGCTGTAGGTTAGTGTTTTTCAAAATATACGTATACTCTTGAAACGGTAGAATAGGCAAGGGAAAAGGGTAGTTTAACCAAAATCTACAGTACACAAAAACACGTAAGAATCACATACGTAACAAACAATAGCATGATTTAGAGACAAACCTTCGGCTTATAACTCTATGCTAGATTTACAAAGTACCTTTTTTAATTTAACAAAGTCTTAGCATAGCTAGTTTAGTTTAGTTTGGACAGTACCAGGAATAATCGCATGTGCGACAAAGCATTAGCAAAATTGCATGAATGTAAAAAAAACTCATTTAAAATTTTCAAACCCAAGTTCATGTCGCTCAGAATTAAAAACAAATTAAACACAGATACAGTTAGTTAACCTAAAGTAAGGCGGAGTGATAAGTCTGGTAAAAATCTATTTTGGAATAAAATTATCGTAAATTGCATGTAACCTCCTTGTTCACAACTCTTTTGAGGGACTATATTTAAATTTTCAGCCATCACTGCTGGTTAGTTTTTTTTTTGAAAGCCATTACCTAAATAAAAATAATTTAACGCATTTTCGCAAAGATGGAGAAAAGTGAATTTCGAGTGTTGATTAAACATTATTTTTTCCGCAAAAAAACTGTTACGGAAACTAAACAAAGGCTTGATAAATATTATGGGGACTCTGCTCCATCGATTAAAATGATTCATAAATGGTTTACGGATTTTCGATGTGGTCGTACCAGCACAAGTGATACTGAACGCCCAGGACGCCCAGTTGAGGTCACTACTCTAAAGATGATCGCTAAAATCCATGACATAGTGTTGAATGACCGAAGAGTAAAAGTGAGCGAGATAGTCGAGATAGTAGGCATCTCAGACGAACGTGTGCGCAACCAACATTTAGATATCAAAAAGGTCTCCGCGCGATTGGTGCCGCTTTTACTGACTATTGATCAAAAACGCATGCGAGTTACCACTTCGAAGGCAGGTTTGGCGTTGTTACAACGGAATAAACCTGATTTTTTGCGTCGTTTTATAACGGTAGACGAAACGTGGATCCACCACCATACACCAGATAGAACCAAGGAACAATCGAAACAATGGATTGCTAGGGGCGAACCAGCTCCGAAGAAGGCCAAAGCAGTTTTATCGGCCAATAAGGTGATGGCTACAGTTTTCTGGGACGCACGTGGGGTAATCCATATTGACTACCTAGAGAAGGGTAAAACGATCAATGGCGAATATTATGCCAATTTATTGTACCAATTTAACCAAATTTTACTTGAAAAACGACCGCATTTGGCTAAGAATAAAATCCTCTTCCACCAAGACAACGCACGAATGCACACCTGCGCGATTGCTATGGCCAAATTACATGAGTTGCGATATGAGTTGCTATCTCACCCACCATATTCGCCAGATTTGGCCCCTTGCGACTATTTTCTGTTTCCGAATTTAAAAAAATGGCTCGGTGGAAATAGGTAGTTATTTGTTATGCAAGGCTGCAAAGTTGATTTTTGGCGCGAGTACTTGAATTGAAAACTGAGCGAGCGAAGGATTCTAAGATTGAACCGCGAGAGAAACGAGCGGTTCAAATATAGAATCCTGAGCGATGCGAAGTTTTCAAAGGTACGAGACGCAGAAAAACTTTGCTGCCGAGTGCAACACACAACTTTTCACCTCACACAGCGAGGAAATGAAGTGGGGGCGGCTCGCCTGCCAGTGTAGAAAAGTAGAAAACAATTGAATACAAGACCGTAAAACCGGCCAACATTGCCCTTGGCGGATATCTTTGCCCAAACACGAAAAATAACTAAAATCTTGAATTGTAAATAAATTTAAATAGCTGACAACATTATTTAATCTTTAGGGTAAACTAGACTATTTTCCTGACAAAACTAAATATTAGTTACTTCGCTAAGTTCACTCAGTTGTCGGCGAGACATGTTTAAAGTAGTACTAGTCTGAGGTGGTGCCAAAATCTTGTTTTACGTTTTTACACACTGACAGCGTACGACATCTCTCAGGTAAGTTATTTCAATATTCCAGTAATAAAAAGAACCACGCTTCATTTCTATGCTAGTTTGAGACCAATAAAACGTAAAATCTTCAAGATAATGCAGTGGGCAATGATTCCCGAGCTTGCGTGAACATAGGAGTGACAACATTGCCCACAGCAAAAATAGTGTTAGGGATGGCACCCATTATATCTAGTAAGAGTTAACTTAGTTTTATCAACCAAAATGTTTTTATAATTCCTATGTTAAAACTCTTTTTAAAAGTAAATATTATATTTTTACGTTACAACGTCTGCCTGGCATGCCTTGCAATGACTATTTTTCCTTGTAATCTTTGTTATACCACTTTTTAAGATTTCTGTGTAAGATTTGTTTTAGAATCTTTAATATTAACCTTAAGTATAATAATACGTGCAATTTATAACTATTATACCTGACTGATTTATTATTTAAAAAAGATTTTATTTAAAAGCAGATTATTATTTATTACATTAGTGTGTGGCAACCCTAGCCCACCGTTTCAGTTTGTATGAAAAAGCAGCTGGTGTGTAGTGTAACATTGCCCACCTCAGTAAAATTAAAAATATAACGTTTTTGATATATTGATCACGAAGAATGGCAACTTTGCATGATTCACTAAAACATATCTTATTTTCAAAGCTCTAGAGCTGATAGTTTTAGAGAAATTAAGGGTGGGCAATGTTGGACGGTCGTGCGTATAATTTTGCCCAGCTCTTTAATTGCATTTTTCTCGGATTCTGTTAAAGCTAGAAGCTCCAGATTTCGTGATTTTAAGCCTATAATAGTAATTGTTACCATGGTGTATTTGATTACGAGCTCTGATCAATATTTTTTTTCGTAATCTCAAAAATAAGAAAAAAAGCGGGCAATGTTGGCCGGTTTTACGGGACGTGTTCGAATTTTAAACAACACTTTGTGCTCTAGAGCACAAAATGGAGTTTTGCGCTCAGATTTTGAATGAGAAATAGAATCTTTCCGAGCGGGTGAGGTGAAATAGTTATTTGTTATGCAAGGCTGCAAAGTTGATTTTTGGCGCGAGTACTTGAATTGAAAACTGAGCGAGCGAAGGATTCTAAGATTGAACCGCGAGAGAAACGAGCGGTTCAAATATAGAATCCTGAGCGATGCGCAGTTTTCAAAGGTACGAGACGCAGAAAAACTTTGCTGCCGAGTGCAACACACAACTTTTCACCTCACACAGCGAGGAAATGAAGTGGGGGCGGACAGCCTGCCAGTGTAGAAAAGTAGAAAACAATTGAATACAAGACGTGTTCGAATTTTAAACAACACTTTGTGCTCTAGAGCACAAAATGGAGTTTTGCGCTCAGATTTTGAATGAGAAATAGAATCTTTCCGAGCGGGTGAGGTGAAAAAGATTTAGCTCCAACGAGGAGATCATACTCGAAACCAATGCCTATTTCGAAGGGTTGCCTAAGTTAACGCTGGATGAAGTGCATTAAGTGAGATGGAAATTACGTTGAAAAAAAAAAAAAAATTTTTTTAAAAAGTTGTTTCCTTATTTCATTTTTACCAGACTTATCACTCCGCCCTCGTATTGCGCTTTCAGGAGAAAAAAAAAACAATATTGTATTGATTATAAAGTTAGTATTTTAATAAAGTATTGATTATTTTTTTATATGAAATTGTTCCAAATGAAGAATTCTATAATAATTATCAAGAGTCAAAGTATTAATTTCGAACTCTTACTAAAATAATGATATTAACGTTTTCCTATAAATAATATCTTAATTTTGAATAAAGATAGTTGTTACGTGTCTAGCTGTTTGTGTATGTGAGTTTAATAATTGTAAACGAATCCACGATACAGGAGAAATTCCTAGTGTGGGACAACGTTTAAAAAAATCTCTCACAGAATGTTTAAGAAACAATAAAAAAATTGGCTATAGAAATAGGACACAGGGGTGCAAAAAGTCCTTTATTTCTCAACAAAATACTTTGTGTCTAAAAACCATTAATTAGGTACCTACATTCAATTACGATTAAATTCCCAGATCAACCAATCTTTTTGCGATGACAAAATACCTACTATTTACTTACTGGTAAAATTATGCGGAATAATTCCACACAAAAAAAAACAAATTCCCCGATTCTCCTCTACGTTCTGAAAACTATTGACAGTTTCAAGGCTACCCTATTGTACTTAAAAATACGTCCTAAACCTCATTTACTTTTATAGCATTGTGAGTGTCGGTACGAACAGTCGTTGTAAAAATAAATTAAAAACTGTAACATGGTGAAAATCGTCATTGTTGTCACGATTTCAGTAGTGTTGGTGTGTGTGCATGGTAAGTACTTATTCTTTTTGTTATTAGTTTAAGAATTACTTTTCCATTCATAATCATTTGTAGGTTCATACTTCAGCACTATATAACGCCCAAAATTCCAAGTAGGCTACTGGGAATTGAAGAAGAAAAAGAGGAAGAAAAAATATTCCCTTCATTCGATCCGTTCGTCACACGTCCAGGATTGATTACCTTTTAAATCTTCAGCTTCATGAAAAACTTTAAGTACTAGTGTTTTGGATACGGAATCTGGACATGTTATAATCTAAGTTGTACTATCAGCTTCTTAATAGTCGCTACACTCTTGGCAGAGTGGTTGTCACGTCAAGGGTGTCGGCTCGCAACACAATTCGCCGCCATTCCTCTCGCACCGCTGCCTTCCTAGTACGTTCGTGTAGGACCATTCAATGCAGCCGCTATGTTATTCGCTATAAGAAATCTTATCGCTGGACTCTACGATGTGCTCTTCGACGAGACGACTTTGAGATCGTCCAATTGTGCAGCGAGAACGCTCCACACACCTACCTACAGACCGAGTCATTTGGTGACATTCCAACCAAAAAACAACTGGATTCTTTTTTTTTGTACCATATAAAATCAAGTAGCTACTATCTGCTAATCTACTCACAATGCAAATTCCAATTTAAACTCTTGAACTTATATAATTCTATTTTGTAGATGATTTCTATTAAACAAAGATCCTGTATTAGATCATCTGCAGTTTTTTTTTATTCCTGCGCCAAACATTCCATGTTTATTTTGTTTTTATTCAAATAATTCAAGCATAATACTCGTATCATACTAGTTTAAACTTTGAAAATCCAAAGAATAGACAAATAATCAATCGCAACAAAACCAAATGTATTATTTTTTTGTAGTCGTTTTTATTTTATTTATTGCATAAAACAAATGTCATTTGCCCAATAGACGCAGTGAAAAGTATCGGAATTTGAAAATATTAGACAGAATCATTCATCCGGAATTCTAATAAAACAATTCATCTCCTGTTTTTCCTGTAAACTCATTTTACTATTTCACATCGAATGTCATTTTCCCCATAGATACTTCACCAAAGTCATCAAATCCAACGTTCTATTTTCCGAAATTCCATAACACCGATGATGTACATGACAGCGCCAGCGCCACGACTATGGTTACCCCCTTTGAAAGCATCTACGCTTTCAAGGAAATATGTATTAGCTCCTTCATACATAACGCGAAGCAAGTTTCCGATACCTTACGACTTTGGTATCCATTGATGCGTGCCTGTATACGAAGCTCTACGTATTTGTATTGTGATAATCGCCTAGGTATCGTATGCGGTTTTCGAAAATTGCGTCGCGTTGTGCACGAAAGTGCTGAGACCGAGCGTCTGGTTCGGCTACCCTTGTAAAGACAAGTAGTCTTATCATCGAATGCTTTACAGATGTAAGTAAGTCAAAAGATGCTTAGAATCATCCAGAAGCAGAACAAGAAGGATATTCTTCTTTAGATTTTTTCTTTGGTATTTGAAATTGTGGTACATCGACGTTATCCAGGAATTTCGGGAAACCGAATGTTATTTCTGAAGACTTCGGTGTAAGAGCTATCGGGCAAATTAAATTTGATATGAAATTGTAAACATGTAAATGAGTTTTTTTTTTTTTTTTTTTTTTTAGCGTGGTAAAATCATCAAATGAGTCCTCCAACCCCGGGCAGGGCGGGAGGGACTGTCAGACTTCTACTGACTAAAATCCACGGTGTCCTTCATAGCCTGTTAGGTTCCGGGGTTACGGTAAGGGAATAATCCCGCGACCCCGGCAGGCTTTGGCCCTCTGAGAGGGGGGCCCCGTCATTATGCTGACGCTCTTTGAGGCGCGCGTGGGACACAACGCGCCGTCGACCCGGGCATGGTCCTTGGTCGGGCAGCGAGTTGCCCTTTACTCGCTGCCCGCATGCCCGCGCCTACGGTGGCCGGAGATCATCTAGCGACGTCCGTCGCCGTGGGCGCCTACCACTGCGGCTGGGGCGGAGGGAGGACGCTGTCCTCTCTCGCTCGCGGCCTGCCTCCTCCTTTACGAGCATTACTGCCTCGCAGAAGGAGCTGACCGCTTCCCACTCCGTCTCGCCCCGCAGCATGGCCGCAACCAATGCCGGGCGCGAGAGGTCTCCGCCTATCGCAGCCGTGAGGACACGTCGGTGCTCCGCCCAAGCTGGGCAGTCTTGCACCGTATGCTCCACCGTGTCCTCCGGGCGATCTTCGCAGGCGTTTCCTCCTTTCGCATCAGACACAGGTACCTCCCGAAACTTCCGTGTCCGGTGAGGACCTACGTCAAGCGGTAGGTAAGGACGCCATGACTTCTCTCCAGCCACTCCTCAAAGAGGGGTCTTACCGCCGCAATTGCGGCGTGCCCGGCCTTCGGTCGCGACAGTCGTTCCTTCCATACTGCCCTGAGATCGCGCCGGAGGTCTTCGCGCCGCGCCTCGACTTCGCGAGGCAGCGGGGTCACGCCCCGGCGCTGCGCCTCCACGCGCCACTCATAGACGCGCTGGAGGGCAGTCGCCTCCAGATCCCAAGGCAGCAATCCGGCAAGCAGGTTGGCCGATTCGCCGGCAATCGTGCGGTATCCCCGGATCATTCGGATAGCCATGACCCTCTGGCATGCGACCAGCTTCTGTGGTCGCGTCCGGATGCTCAGGGCCCACACAGGGGCCCCGTAGAGGGCCATGGACCGCACGACACCAGCGTACAGCCTACGGCAGGAAGCGTTTGGCCCGCTGAGATTGGGCAGGAGTCGCCTGAGGGCGGCTGCTGCACGGTTCAGCTTTGGGGCCAAACTCAGGAAATGCTCCCTGAAGTTCCACCGGCTGTCGAGGACGAGTCCCAGGTACTTCATCGTCCCCTTGACGCCGATTGGAACTCCTTCCACCGTGATGCTGTAACTCGACTGTGGCGCGTTACGGCTGCCATGAAAACACATGGCCTCCGTCTTGTGCAGCGCCACGTCGAGTCCCAACCGCCGGATCCTATGGACGACTGTCGCGACCGCTTCCGTCGCCACGTCGGCCGCCGCCTGGTGCGACTCTCCCTGTGCAAGGACGAGCGTGTCGTCAGCGTAACAAATTACGCTGACGCCGTCAGGGAGGTCGCTGCGCAGCACCCAGTCGTATCCGATGTTCCACAAGGGCGGTCCCAGGACCGAACCCTGTGGAACACCGCACGACATCTCTCGCCGGTTCCACTCTCCCCGGTGACCGGGGTAGATGACGGCTCTGTCCGTCAGGTAGTCCTCGACTATTCGGCGGAGGTAGGTCGGCACCCGGTGATACCGGAGTGCCTCCCTGATGCAACTCCAGGGCAGGGTGTTGAAGGCATTGGTGATGTCCAGAGACACCGCCAAGACGACCCTGCCCCGGGCTACTGCATCCCCCGTCGTGAGGGCTCTCACGCGCATGATTGCGTCCACCGTCGAGCGCCCCCTGCGGAAGCCGAACTGGCTCTCCGACAGGTTCGGGCCCACTCGATTCAGGTGCCCGGCGAGGCGGTCTGCAATGACTCTCTCAAAGAGCTTGCCCACCTCGTCGAGCAGCACGATGGGCCGGAATGCGGACGGAGAGTCCGCAGGGCGCCCGGACTTCTGGATCAGGACCAGTTTCCCCGTCTTCCAACGAAGCGGGAACCGGCCCCTCTCCAGGCACGCGCTTAAGAGCCCCCCTAGTCGAGGCCCGAGAGTCCCGAAGGCCAGGACCCAGGCTTTTCCTGGCAGGCCGTCGGGTCCTGGGGCGGTATTTTTGGCTTTGAGCCGTTGTACCGCCACTCTCAGGTCTACCTCGGTCACCTCTGGAGCGTCGTAGACGTCGTCGTCGCTGTGGTCCGCGTTTGCGTCAGCTTCCTCCTCAGATTCCGTCGGAGACGGAGCCATGGGCGGGGGAGCAAACTCCTCCCCTCGCGAAGGGAACAGGGCGCTCACCACGTCCTCCACGAACTGAGGCCGGAGACTCTGCGTCAACGGGGGAGCCCAGGGGCGGAGCTTTTCTCGCACCCACTTGTAGGGGCGGCCCCATGGGTCCCCGTCCAGAGTCCCCAGCATCTCCTCGCGGGCCAATTCCTTGGCCCGCCAGATCGCGTCGCGGAGGGCGGTCTTCGCTGCCCTGTAGCCCTCGTACAGCTCCGCCTCTACAGTCGCCGCATCCGGAGGTCGGGTGCGGCGCCTGCGGAATCTGGTGTACCGGCGGCGCGCAGCAACGCACGCTTCGCGCAGCGCTGCTAACTCGCTTGACCACCAGTACAACTGACGCCGGGCGCGTCCTTGCCGGACCCGGGGCATGGCCACGTCACAGATTTCCGACATGGCCTCCCGGAACCACTCAGCCTCGTCGTCTATATTGGCAGGCCTGTCCGGTGGTGACACCCAGGCCTGCACGATCAAGGCTTCCAGGAATAGCTCCCGGTCCAGCTGCTTCAGCGCCCATCGCGGACCACTTAGGTTCCGTCCACTTGAGACCGGCGCGTCTGAGGTCTGGGTGGAGACGTCGAACCGGATATACCGGTGGTCGGAATAGGTCTCCACCTCCTCCACAACGCGCCAGCCAGTGACGCGCGGTGACAGGCTGGGGCTGGCGAACGTAAGGTCCACCACCGACTCGCCCGTGTACCGCACGCACGTGGGGACGGAACCCCGGTTCTCGATCACCAGGCCATGCGCACGGGCCCAGCGCTCGAGCTTCCTGCCCCGCGAATAGTCCGTGTTCCGGGAACCCCAAGCCGGACTTTTGGCATTGAAGTCCCCCAGGACAAGCGCGGGGAGGGAACCGAGGGCGACGACGACGTCTCCCAGCTCCTCTAGGGAGTCGTGGAACTCGGCGATAGATCGGTTCGGGGAGAAGTAAACGCCTACCACGGCGATCTCCCCGAACCGGGCTGCGACAATCCCGTGCCCTCTCTCGACACGATCGAGGGGCGGGGTACCGGCGGCGGCCGACGAAATTAGGGTCACCGAGCCGTCCAGGTCCGCTACCCAGTCATTCCTGGGCAGGACAAAATACGGCTCGGCGACCACGGCGACGTTGATCAACCACTGCGCCATGCTCTGGAGCAAAAGATCCTGAGCAGCGGCGCAGTGGTTGATGTTCGCCTGGAGGAAGCGCAATGGAGACATTAATCTGAATCCATTGCGTCCTCCTCCAGGGCCCTCCTCGAGGGCGTGGCCACGGCGGCGGCGGCGGCGACGGCGGCGGCGGCGGCGGTGGCGGCGGCGGCGGCGGCAGCAGGAGCTGGAGAATGGAGGATTTGGTCGACAGGGCATTCCCCAACCCTGCCGACGGCGGCCACCACGTCCCCCTCCGTGATCGAGTCGTCCAGGCCCATTATGCGCAGATCTGCGCGCTTTACGGGCCTGGACACCCGAGCCTCCTCCGCATCTAAGGACGCTCTTAGCCGTTCGGCCAGAGCGTCAGCGGTAGGACCACTGGAGGCGCCGGGAATCGACAGCAGCCTGGCCCCCGTCGCGGTGACTTGCACCCGGAGACCCCCGTCGATTCCCAGCTCCCGGAGGTTTACTGCCTCCTTCGCCTTCGCGAACACGTCGCGGTACGTCACGCCCCTCTTGACCGCGTCCGGCTGCAGTGTAATCACTACAGCCGCGGTCTTAGGGGCGCGGAGTTTCGCCGCGACGGTTCGCTTCCGCTGCTTCCGTCGCTGTCGCCGCCTTTGTTTCTTTGCGGCCCTGCTCTCTCCCGCCACCTGCCATTCGGCATCGGCTGGGGGAGGACGCGAGGGCTGCGTAGGCGGGACAGCTCGGGACGGCTGGCTCACCGCCGCCGCCGCCGGAACACCTTTCTTCTTTTTGGCAGCCGAGCTCTGCGGCCGCCTTTGCCCCAGCCGGTGCCGTCGCCGCCGGAGCCGCTCTCGCCGTGGCCTGTTGGGCCTGTTTCGGCGGTGCCGGGGGTTTCGCCGCGGCCCGCTTCTCTGGGGCTGGCCTGGGCGGCGTGGATGCCGCCACCGCCGCATACGATGCCGACGCGAGCGGGGGTCGCTGAATGCGGTTTTCCAGCACTGTAAACCGCTGGTTGAAGGCCGCCAGCTCCTGCCGCACCAGACTTAGGACAGCATTGCTGTCTTCTGTTGGCGCGGGCTTCGCCGGCGGCTCCTTCTTCCGCATCTGTGCCTGCGTCGGCTTCTGCGGTGCTTCTTCCGGGCGGCTCCCCTTCCGCAGCCCGGCCAGCTCCGTCTTAAGTTGGATATTCTCCTTCCGGAGAACATCCATCGCCGCCGTAAGTTTGGCGACCTCTTCCCGCATTTCGGACAACTCGTCCGCTGCTATCGATCCGGGAAGAGGCCGGCTGAGCACCGCCGCCATGATCGTCTCTTTGGCCTTCATCATGGCTCGGTCCTTGGTGCCCTTTTTCCCCGGGCCACCATGCCGTCCTAAGGTGCGGATGGCATCCTGCACCTTCCTCTCAACCTCGACAGAGGGGTCGATCTCCCTCCCTCTGCCGCACGTCCCGCCTCGGCCTTTACCCCGAACACTTGTCGGGATCTTGGGGCCCGAGACAGGACCCTCCTCCGAAGAAGAGACGTCTTCCCGGGAGCGCTTGAGGAATTCCTTCCTCCTACTGACGGCGCTCCCTTCGTCTCTCCTTCCAGTGCTTCCAGAGCCTACACTCTGGAAGCTCGTGGCGTCTGATGCCGAGTCGGAATCCGACTCGAGCACCATCGCCCCCTCCTTACGCGGAGCGGCACTCTGTGCCCGCTCTTTTGGTACCGGTGACTTGGACGTGCTGGGCTGATCCAGCGACTCCTCGTCACGGGTACGTGAGCCCCCCTGGCTCAATGCGGCGACTGCCGGAGCAAACAAAGGAAAGAAGCGGTTCTTGTCCCCCCCAGAATACGAAGGGACAGACCGGCCGGAGCCGGTGCGGGATTCTCCAGCTGCGGAGCAGCTGGTACCCGCCTGGGGTAGATTGTCTTTGAACAGCTTTTTCATTTTTTTAGTCACTTTTTTATAGAGGTGAGTTCCTCTATCCCTAACCCCGAATTTCCCTCCCCGGTTCACTTCACGGTTACGTCTATAGACTAGACGCGTACCGGAAGTGAACATTTCCCCCCCTGACCCAGTCTCAGACGACTGGGCCCGCGCCGCCTGAAAGCTCGAGCTAACTGCTCGATCCTCCAGGCGGCGCGCCTTTCCCCGGTGTATCCCTCTTAGTTTGGTTTCTCCCTCTGAGCGCAGATGCCCAGAGATCATTGAAACCGCAAGCCCCACCACGACGACAACGTGGAGATACGACGGTGGGGATGTAAATGAGTTTGCAGGAAAAACAGGGGATGAAATGATATTTATTTTTGCAAGTAGGTTAATACAAACACTTTAACACGTCGTTTTTTTACAAACCTGGAGAGTGGAGATAAATTGTTTTGTCTGGAATCCTGTGTGAATGATTGACAACGCTCTTCATTTTCTAATACTTTTCACTATTTAAACTTATACCTTGTTTGTGAGTATTCATCACGCTATATATTTCGTTATCACACTAGCGTGCCATAAAACTACAAGGTCTATGTGTAACAGTTCCATTAATTGTTTAAACTTCCGAAGTACCAATTTATTGGGAATTGTCGCCAAAAGCGATAAAGCCAGCATAATGTTGTATATACTCGTATCTTTAACAGTTTTATTTGCAACCTGGATTGGTTTTTCATATATTTCTATTTAAAAAAACTTTGCCCCAAAATCTCCTGCTCGTGGGTGTATATCCGGAGCAACTATCATTAGGCAAAAAATTGTTACATGTGGGTATCAAACTAGTGACAAGTTGCGCAGCAGCCAATTGCATAGCTATCGGTCAACAGACCCACTGTAGCGAAAATACTTTTTATTTACTTTCTGAGGCCTTATCACAAGATTCCTGAATTCATTTACAGCGTACATTCTCTTTGCAGCGTACCTACTTGAAGTATTTAGGTACTGCGTTTATTGTGTGGAAAATTGATAAAGCGCCTCTAGTGTACCGATACCGAACGAGGAATATTTTTTTCCATCTTAACCTCAAAGTTTCCGTTTACGATACAACAACGTGAAAAGTCATCTGTGTGGTTAGTGCGAGATTTTTTACGTTGACGCGATAGTAACGTTTAATCGCGTTTGGCGCTCTCATTGGTTGAGAGTTCTCACGACCTTGCAGCGGGCCAGCCAAACGCGGTTAAACGCTACTATCGCTTCAACGTAAAAAAACTCGCATTAAGCACACTGGGCTTCAGAAATGAAATAGTGCCTGTGAATTTTTATTGACTTTCTTTCGTTTGGTTTTCAGCCCAAGATGACTTCTTTGATCGGAGAGCTATGTGAGTATTACAATGCATCAAGATTTCAATTTATCTCATATTAGCGGCTTAGGCAGACATCGCAGTCGACTTTCAAGATAATTATTGGGAACTTGTGAAATAGATAGGTACTATCAGAATAACAAAGTTGATTTACCTAAAATGTATTAAATTATTTGATTTTCAGGATGGGTGGCTTCTGGAATCCTATAGTAAGTGTTTTATAATTTGTATTTATTTATTATAATTGACTTCATTTTATGGGTCCAGTGCTTTCGAAACGAAAAACTTCGTGAGGAAACCGGCAGGTCATATAGCGAAAAAATCTAAAACATAATATGTCATCTACCAACCCGCACTACACGCAATAGAGGAAGCCTTTGTCCCAGCATTGGGAATATTTTATACTGATTGTTTATGATGATGAAAGCCTGAAATTTTGCATAGAACATTCAGAACGGAGATAATATGTTTAACTAAAGCTGAAGAAAGGACAAGCCGTGACCTACTCAGTGGTTGACAACTTTTGGTTGAACTTCTCTTACAGGATTATCTGTTATAATTATGAAAATTTAATATGCAGCAGTGGCAGATAAATTATAGTAAACCAGCATATTCTATTGTTCTCAATTTATAAACCGAATTTGAATTTGGGATACCCTAAAATATTTCGACGACTGAAGCTAAAAAAGAAATACTTACATAATATTTTTTGTTTCGATACCTATCTTATTTACACAGGGATTTAAAATTTTACATACCACAACGTTTGTCAAAAACTAATTAATTTTGGTGGAATGTAAAATGTACTTTCGAGAACCTGATAAAAATAGAAACAAAATTGTTAGTTTTTGAAGATTTACGTAAGAATTTTCGACGAAGCCATCATCAAATTGGTTGAATCCATGTGTCAGTCTACTAATACACCTCTATATTTTTATACAGAAAATTGACATCCCTCGTCCCGGAGACATAATGAAAAAAGTCAAGCCAGGTTCGAATCAAGAATTTCACTCGAGTTACATCTCTCAGACGTCTGATGGCGGAAAAGTTATCACTACCATAATGAGAAATGATAATGGAAAGAAGAAGAAATTTAGAGTGGTCAACTAGATACACTAGAACTTAATTTAATACAACAAAATGTCTATATGGTTATTTTTAAAACATTTACAACATTTTATGGGCCACCACCAACCCAAAAAGATTAACAAAATAAAGGTATTTCATGCAAAATAGAATATTTTTCCGTTGACAACTCCATTACCTACTATCAGGCGACACAGTGGTCAAACGCGAATTTGTCGATAAATAAAAAAAAAACAGAATGAAAGTTGTTTGTAGCCTAAATAAGTACTTTCAGCCTATGAAAGGTTGTAATGTTTTAAACTTATAAATATTAAACTTGTTAACAGTTAACATCTTTAAGTTAACTTTTTTGAAGTCAGTTTAAAACTAATTCTCCGCGACACAGCTCATCCGCACAATACATGGGCAGTAAAGAAAAACATTTTTTTTTTCTTTAATTGCAGTAAACACTTAGGTATTTAGTAAGTACCAACTCTTTTTTTTTAATTTTGTAAAATATTAAAAACTGCATCACATAACTACATAAATCGACATTTTATTTTATAACAAGTTTTTTTGTATTATTAATGTTAATTTATTGTACTTATTAAAAATTGCGTCGTCTTTATTTGTTGCTTACAAAAAAGATTATTTAAATTGTCATGTAAATGTATTTAAATTATCCCAATAAATTAGATAGAATTATACAAAAGATGACTTAATTAAATAATTCTATGGACTACAAAATTATTCGATAAGCAGTTTACAAAAAAAAAAGAAAACAAAAGTAAAAAATGAAAATACTCATGCTGTTAATGGCTGCATTTCGCATGACAACAGAGTGGAGGTCTGTCGCCAACTAATAAAAATACTGTATTAGCTTGTTCAATTTGGCGAGATACAGGCACTTGTAGAGAATAATCTCCTAATGATCTAATTATACTTATTTGTTCTGGCTGAAAGTTACATTCAAATGGCTGAAATTTACAGAAAGTTCCTGAGTGCTATGAAAAATTAAATCATTTTAATTCAATTTGGCGAGATACAGGCACTTGTAGAGAATAATCTCCTAATGATCTAATTCTAATTATTTGTTCTGGCTGAAAGTTACATTCAAATGGCTGAAATTTACAGAAAGTTTCTGAGTGCTATGCATTTGCATCGGTTGTGCTTTTAATTATATTAATATATAACATGCATAACCGATCTATCACTTTGTCTTGCACGTCAGAAAAATAATACCGCGAGCAGTTCTTTGGCGGGTACGCCAAAGAACTGCTGCTTTAAAAAACATACAGGCGTTATTGTTTTGATTGACGGCACGGTTGGTGCAATGACTGAGCGATCGACTGCCGTACAGTGTCGCGGGTTCGATCTCCGCACGAAACAAATATTTGTATGAACTACTAGTAGTTGTTCCGGTCTGGGTGTTTGTGTATGTGAATTTCTACGATTGTGAACACACCCATGATGATGGGCCACTGCAAAAAATAATGATTGGTTTTTTAATTAATTATCACATCGAATTGCCAGATTGGCCAGACTTGGGAGAACTGTTCAGATAAATATGTCCAAATAAGTAACACATTATAGACAAAAAAAAAACTAGAAATAGGTTACAAGGAAACTTAATACAGCCAATGACGTATAGACTTTAACATTGTGACGTAAAAGGCTATTGTTACGACTTTCGACTAAATATAGTACAGTCACGAGCAATAACATAGAAACGACCTTAAAATTTAAATTAATGTAACAATAATTAAATTGCAAAAATAAGTATGCTAACTGTGTCCAATAATAATGTAAACGTTAAATCAAGTCAAAATTAACTACACATTTTTATCAAAACTTCGTTAACGATAGATTGCCAAAAAATTATATTAACTTTAAGTTACATAATTATATACCCAAGAAAATTACAAAAACATGTAAACAGTACAGTTTCGAAATTATGTAAACAATTACAAAGCAGCAGTTTCAATCTGCTTGAGACCGAAAATAATTCACAATTTTCAAAAACATGTAAACAGTACAGTTTCAATATTATGTATACTATTACAAAGCAGCAGTTTCTGCTTGAGATCGGAAATAATTCACAATTTTCAAAAACATGTAAACAGTACAGTTTCAAAATTATGTATACAATTACAAAGCAGCAGTTTCAATCTGCCTGAGACCGGAAATAATTCACAATTTTCAAAAACATGTAAACAGTACAGTTTCAAAATTATGTATACAATTACAAAGCAGCAGTTTCAATCTGCCTGAGACCGGAAATAATTCACAATTTTCAAAAACATGTAAACAGTACAGTTTCAAAATTATGTATACAATTACAAAGCAGCAGTTTCAATCTGCCTGAGACCGGAAATAATTCACAATTTTCAAAAACATGTAAACAGTACAATTTCGGAATTATGTAAACAATTACCTACTTACAAAGCAGCAGTTTCAATCTGCTTGAGATCGGAAATAATTCTAAATCCACCCGGGCAAGGTCCATGATCCGACTGCGAGTCACCCATTACTCGCCGTCCGCATGCCCGCGCCTACGGTGGCCGGAAGTCGGCTCGCGACGTCGAGCCGATGCCGCCCGTGGGCATCTCCCGCAGTGGCTATGTTGTAAGGTCGAGGCTGTCTTCTCCGTCACGGCGCCTGCCTCCTCCTTCGCTTGCTTGACTGCTTCGCTGAAGAAGGCGATCGCTTCCCATTCCGTCTCGCCCTGCAGCATTTTATTATTGCCGTTCACTGCAGAACGTCCGCCTCAACCAAAGAGCGCCAACCCTCCCGGTCCTGGGCAGTCCGCATCCATCCGCTGCCAGCCACATTCTTCAAATCATCGACCCATCTTTTTGCAGGGCGTCCTACACTACGTTTACCCATTTGCGGTTTCCACTTTAGCACATGTCTGCTCCATCTACTATCTGTCCGTATACAGACGTGGCCGTCCCACTTCCACTTCAGCATGCTTATTCTAAGCGCAATGTCGATTACTTTGATTCTCTGGCGAATGACTTCATTCCTAATTCTATACGGCAGAGAAACTCTGAGCATTGCTCTCTCCAAGACACGCTGAGCAACCTTGAATTTGTGAACTAGGCCTATGTTAAGTGTCCACGTTTCAGCTCCGAAAGTTATTACGGTTAAGACACACTGGTTATAAACCTTGGTTTTGAAGGATTGTGGGATCGATAATTCGAAGATATGACGCAGCTTCCCGAATGCCGCGTAGCCCAAGCGTATCCTTCTGGTTGCTTCCTTCTCGAAGTTGTGCCGGCCCATTTGTATCGTTGTGTTGTGTTTTTTTCTAGATATAATTATGTTTTCTTGCACAACCTCGAGGGCAGCGCCATTTACAGTATTAAATTACAGGTATTAGATTGACATGACCCATTGAACGTGAGTTTGGTTTTGTCTAAATTAATTCCGAGACCCACATGCCTTGAAGAATCGTATAGTCTGTTCAGCATTACTTCCAGCTCTTTCCCTCCTACTGTCATCCGCAAATCGGAGGTGCGAGATGTACTGACCGTTGATATTTATACTACGTCCTTTCCAGTCTAGCGTCTTGAAAACGTCCTCCAACGCGTTTGTAAACAATTTCGGAGAGATGACGTCTCCCTGTTTTACCCCTCGACGCAGTTGGATTGGTTTTGTGCTGTGTTCTTGTGCTTGGACGGTCATAGTTGCGGCCTTATACAGACATCTCATTACCTCAACGTAGCGGTAGTCGATAAGGCTGCATGGATCCAATCATCATATGCATCTCTGCCCGCAGCATGGCCTAGACCAATGCCGGGCGCGAGAGGTCACCGTCTACCGCTTCCGTGAGGACACGGCGGTGTTCTACCCAAGTGGGGCAGACCTGCAACGTATGCTCCACTGACATTTCGTCTTTCCCTATCAGACACAGGAGGTACTTCACGCCTGAACAGCTACTTAATTTATATAAAGCACAAGTTCGGTCATGCATGGAGTACTGCTCTCATCTTTGGGATGGATCCGCCAAATACCAACTAGACGCACTTGAGTCTATTGATAAAAGGGCCAAGAGGCTAATCGGTAACGATGCTCTGGTCGATTCAAAGCTCCAGAGCCTTGAACATCGTCGCCGTGTGGCCAGCCTGTCGGTTTTTTATCGGTTGCATTTCGGAGAGTGTGCGATGGAACTGCACAACCTGTATCCGCCTAGCCGTTTCCATCATCGGACTACAAGACGTACGGCAATGCGCCATCGGTATATGGTGGACATCCCTCCGGTGCGTACAAAGCGTTTTGCCAATACCTTTATTGTACGCACAGCTAAGGAGTGGAATTCCCTGCCGCCATCTGTATTTCCCGACAGCTATAACCTTGGGGTCTTCAAGTCAAGAGTGAACAGGCTACTTCTAGGCAAGCGTGCTTCACCGTCGACCACATCTTCGCTTACCATCAGGCGAGATAGTGGTCAAACGCGAACCTATCATTAATAAAAAAAAAAAAAAAAAAAACACAGGAACCTCTCGAAAGTTTCATGTCAGGTGAGGACCTGCGTCAAGCGGAAGGTGAGGACGCCGTGACGCCTCTCCAGCCACTTCTCAGAGGGGTCTTACCGCCGCGATTGCGGCGTGCCCGATACAGAAGGGATAAATGCGCATTACGGTAGGTTTCTTGCTGTCGTGTAGTGTAGCTAGATAAATATTTTCTGTGCTATTATGATTAATTGAAGTAACCGACCACACTATTTATATAACAATCTGTAATGTACCTATTCATCGCATTGTATTTTTCACTCAGCGAGCTACATTCAGGGTTTCTCTTAGACGTATCTCTAAGAAAAACCCGAAATAAAAAAAATACAGCAAAGAACAAAAGCATCAGACATAGCTTGGACTGATAGCAATAGACTGATGATTATTGTATTAATCATCATCACTGAATTAGTCACATTCAGAAACCATTGTATTCAATGAATAAAAATAAAAACAGGAAAGTAGATATAGGTACCACTATCAATGTCATTTTAATGTATCCATGACAAAATTTCAATAACACGTACACAATTTCTATTACATGTTTACATATTTTCGTTATTGTCATGGATACTTTAAAATTACATTAGAAGTGTAAACTTTTTACTGATATTGTTTCGTTTATATTACTGTGACAGCATTGGTTACCCAGTTTTGACACAGTTTGATGGTTAGGTTATTTAAAAAACCATGTTGTACACATACTTTTTGAAAAGTACAAGTAGAGATATTTTAGAAAATGTGACCAATGTATATATATTATTGCTCGTGACTGTACCTACCTACAGACAGGACCAAATATAGTTCGATTGTAGTGTAAGATAGACAGTACTACGACAGTAACTACCTAGCTATTTATGTGTATCATCTTTTCCAGCGAAAAACATTTTGATTTTGGACGCGGCTACCATTTTCTTCTTTCTCTTTAAAAGTCGTTACTAGGCAGAAACTCGAAAGTCTGACAACCAGTCTTAGCTTAGGGTACCTTTTCACCAGAGATGTGCTATGCAGCTATGCTGCGAAAGTGTAAAAGCTGAGCTACGAAACTACATTAATATGTGACCGTTTCCACCGATGTCTTTATGTAGCGGTACGAGTGAGTACCGGCCGTCCCGGCCTATGTGCTACGAAGATTGCCGCCGCAAAATAGAAGATGCGCAGCTCGAGCTTTGCGATGTTTCGATAGTAGGAAAACGACCCACAGCAGTCATCCATAACACGCATCCTTCCATTTAAAAAGCATAATTATCTTAGTTGAATCCGATTCCACCAGCGCTGTGCTATGTGCACCAACGAATATTATTGATCATGGACATCAAATGCATCCATAGCAACGACGAGTATTGTACCACCCAGTTATTGAGGAAAATTACTGATCAATATTAAGGTGCTGTCAAACCAGATGGTTCGAATGGAAGTCTACCCCAACATGCTGGGAAAATGCTAGGCAGATGATGAGAGGCGATCAGCGAAAAACAGTATTTTTACAGATATTATATGTATATTATGATACATAAGATGAACACAATATAATATAGGTACACGTATTATGAATAAATGTATAAAGTGCCAGTTAAGTAGGTACTTACGTGTCATTGTCCAACAGTGCAGTGAGTTGAATACGTGATAAGGTTTTTCATGAACAACAAAATAAGCTTAATAAAAGCTAAATTATTGTGACATTTTATATGCCCGAATTATAATGAATTATTTATATTTGTGAGGAAAAACCAAAATAGCAAAATTTTGTCTAGAGTAGACAAGTAGATGTCCACACTGCTAGATGAACTGCCCCAGCGAGGGTTGGTAGGTGTCACAATATCTTCGATTTTTTGGTTATAATATGTCACATATACTTACCACAAGAAAGATAAAAATATTATGTTGAACACTTGTCCATAAAACTGTCAACGTCAAGACGAGATTTCACGTTGATATAAGGGTAATTTTGCAGTTACACTTTTTATAAACAAGCGTTCAACAGATGTGTTTATCTTATTGTAATAAGGCGGTTTACATTAAGTTGACAAAAGGGTCGTTTTGCAGTTACACTTTTTTTAGACAAACGTTCAATAGATGTTTACCTTTATGTGGTAAGGCGGTCAATGTTTTCCTGCACCGTTTTATAATAATAATGAAAACAGAGGCACAGCTACCTGCAACCTGCGATGACAGCTGAGAGATGAAATCTCTCAGCTGTGGTGGTAATCATCACCATGCAGGGCCGCCTACCTCGCGAGCACCATTCTTACGGAGTCCGGCCGGCTTCAAATGGTTTTTACCATATTCCATCGATGCGCAGGAGTTCATCTTAGGCCTCGTCTTTGTCTCTGAGCAACATAAAAACAGACAGACAAGTAAGTAATTAATGGCAAAAGGAACATCATATATAAGTCATCATCGTACATTGATACCAAAGCCGACCCTTGTAGTGGTCAAGCCAGTTATACAAGGTCCTCTACGGAACCTTAGCCTGTCATCCTTGCTTTGGACCTACTGTTGAGATCACTGTCATTGCTAAACTAGTTAGGACGCAGTCTGCAGGTCTAAAATTGCCACTTTAGCAACGTTGCTAATCAATTATCTACTCTATTACTTGAACGATAGAATATAATAGACTAATTCCTACCAATAATATTAAAAACGTGAAAGTTTGGATGGCTGTTAGTTACTCTTTCACGCAAAAAATACTGACTGCATTTGGATGAAACGTACACAGATAGTTTATAGGTAATGTGGATTAACACAGCATACATTTTATACCGATTTTCCCGTGGGATAATTTTCGAGTTTTCAAATCAAATAATTTATTTCAAGTAGGCCAGTTACAGGCACTTTTGAATTGTCAAAACTAAAATGAAATACTTAGTTTAAAAATATGTCGTTAAGGTGCTACAGTCCCAGTCACAAGACATAAAAACTGTGAAAGTACCGTAGGTGCCCATTCCAAAGCGTAGATCTCTATGGAGAAGAACGGGCAAGAACCTCCATGGACGGACACTCTTTTTCAATCGCCAAAATTATAACAGAACCTTTGTTACATCATTCAACTTGAGATGGTACATTATGTGAGAACGATGTAGCAAGTGAAAAGTGTCCATAGGAAATTAATATAAAAAAGACAAAATTATATATAACTAATAGCTGTTGCCAGCGGCTTCACCCGCTACAACTCGAAAATTATCCCACGGGAACATAAAATCGGGATAAAAACTATCCGATGTGTTAATCCAGGTTATAAACTATCTGTATACCAAATTTTAGCCAAATCCGCTCAGTGATTTTTGCGTGAAAGAGTAACAAACCTACCTACATACACCTCACACTACATACATAGACATACATATATCCTCACAAACTTTCGCATTTATAATATTAGTAGGATTAAACTAAACCGTGGCTGCTAAGAGGATTAGAGGGTGAAGCCACTGGCAACAGCTATGTATAAAATTCATTATTGAAGTCGCTTCAGACCGTTCCAATTGGAATTCTATAGTGTCCGTTTCGACCGCGCGGCCATGACGTTTTTTTTAAATAAAAACCATCCCAAGTTTTTGTAAAAAAATGTAAAAGTCGATTCCCAAAAACCATAAATTTGTCAAAGCAATGGTAAAAAAGTTATAAGGGTTTGAACATGGCCGCGCCATCGAAACGCTCCGAACCGCGCGGCCATGGAGATCTTTAAAACTAAGAGTCGCAGAGACCTGAAATTTTGGGAAATAGTAGATTGAATTTGTAAACCAAATGTAAAAATATAGAAAAAAATCCTGTGTTTGTATTTTAGGAGTTGTAAGGATAAAACGTCATGGCCGCGCCATTGAAACGGTGACAAAAACATTATCACCGATATCTCACTGAAAAAGCATCTCATGCAGACGGCTGAAGTTTTTTGTAAAACACAGATTTGCATTTGTCAAAACTAGTAAAAATACAACAAAAAATCCTAGGTTTATATTTCAGGAGCTGTAAGACTAAAACGCCATGGCCGCGCCATCGAAACGTTGAAAATTTAGTTTTTCGCCAATATCTCGCTGAAAAAGCATCGCAGAGGTCTGAAGTTTTTTGTAAAACACAGATTTGAATTTGTCGAAAATAGTAAAAATACAACAAAAAATCCTAGGTTTATACTTGAGGAGCTGTTGAACGAAATCTTCAATGCGTCTTGAATATGTCGATTAGGGTGACCACGGATTATTATTTACAGAGAAATTTCCACCTATTTTATTAGGAAATGATATCCCAAGGATTCGTTGAACAATGAGGAGCAATAATATGGCTATATCTTTAAAAATCACATAGATTAGAGATTTTTCGATTGTTGGTATATTATTATGTTTTTTTAAAGAGTAATTATTAAATTAAAAATTCAGGTCGGTGTCAGGTTAAGACGATACATAATTTAACATATGGTTTAATCGATGACTACCTATTAAGATGTTAAACAACAGGTGAATTTTAAAAACTATATAGTGAGAATAAGCTCGATGATGTTGAGTGCTCCATTTAAAGACAGCGTCTTTAAATGGAGCACTCAACATCGAACAATCTCTAATTTATGTGATTTTTAAAGATATAGCCATATTATTGCTCCTCATGGGGGCCACGTTCAAACCCTTATAACTTTTTAACCATGGCTTTGACAAATTTATGGTTTTTGGGAATCGACTTTTACATTTTTTTACAAAAACTTGGGATGGTTTTTATATAAAAAAAACGTCATGGCCGCGCGGTCGAAACGGACGTAATTCTATAGGGGAGGCCTATGTTCAGCAGTGGACGTGATGATGATGATATGATAAAAATTAACAACGTAACATGGAATATTCTATTAGTAGAATTTTCTAGCAACATTGATATCAGCAACGCTGCAAAAGTGGCCGTTATGAACCCCTGCCCTTTAAATTCAATAACATTGTCGTAAACAATGACATCAAATAGCACCTGTTCAATTCATACTTACTTATTGTATTTCTTTCGTATTCTATAAATATATTGCCCCACACCGCAATGATATTCTTATATACAGATAATTATGTAATACACTTACAAAACAACAGAAAAAACTGTTCCGCGCCGAGCGGCAGCACACATACACACTTTTTTATTTATTCACACATTACATTTCACTACAAGTAAAAAGGATAGCTTGATAAAACGCAATAAGAAAAAAAAGTGACAGCTAGATAAACAAACAGCGCCACGCGTCATCAATCCCCTCCGGACGTCGGCATCATAGACTAGCATATTGTCCCACGTAGGACATTTTCTGGTCTTCACGTTTTGCGCGCTCATAACATATCTGTTTACTAAAATATCATTTACTAAGTATTTTTCCTGTGTCGTGATGGTTTCTTTTACAAACGTTTAAACTCACATAAACAAATAATAAGACCCGGATCTACAACTTGTAGATCAAACTGTGCAGCGTGACGCGGGTTCGATCCCCGCACGACACATACATTTGGTATTTATATGCGTTTCTATTTTTGTAAACGCATACTACGACACAGGAGAAATTTCTAGTGTGAGGCAAAGTTTTTAGAAAAAAAAAAGGTTCCGTGCGGGAAACGAACCCGTTACCAGCAGCGCAGCAGTCCATCGCTACTGCGAAAACTTAAACCCTTTTGAGGAATAATTCGATGCTCTAAGACTTATTTAAAAAAAAATACCATTTTGGATCTAATCTAAGCCCACTAATTACGAGAAGACGGTAAGAAACAAAGAAAATTAGTCAAATATGCGGCAGATCAGCTCAGCGGTTAGTCAAAATAATTTTGTTTGAAAAAGTCATCTAATCTTTTTGTTTGCCTATAAACAAACAAGTTTAGTTCAAAAATTCAAAAAAAATCTTTTTTGGCAGACATGCCTGCAATCGCAAAACAGTTAACGTGAACTACAACAAAATATTTAACGTCACGTAAAGATGTTTACCCATCTGATTCAAAATACTATCAAACATACAAATTGATTAAAGACACTTCGTGTTGTAATAAAACATCATAATGATGACAAGGTGTTTAAATCATAAAATTCAAGCATCATAATTAAATATTAAGCACATAATAATATTAAAAGCTAACAATAAAAAACAAACATCAATAAAACTGTTAATTTTTAATCTTCGAATGCGAACGAATTTTGTTATAAAAAGAAGTGTCTGAGAAATTTATAGAATAGAAGAAAAAGGACGATTGCAATTCTTTTTTTTTTAATATTTTAAATTGGAATAAGAGAAAAACAATTGAGTGAGAGTCCCTATTTCCTACTTAGAATACATAGATACAGTGTGTACAAAATATCCTCATTTATAAGACTTGGTCGTTACGACTCGCGGCATTTAGACGCGACAATTCATACAGACCGCGCGCGTGTTCGCACAAAATGGCAAAATTCGCGCCAATATTCTTATTAGTGGGTGTTTTCATCACGGTACAAGGTAAGCCACATCTTTTATCATGTAGGACCTAGAAGAGGTAAAATAAATAAAAATAATAACATTCAAATAATTTTCGAGATAATTAATAAGCATTTGTGCACAGAAAATAATCTTTTAACTAATAATATCAAAAAATAAAATGTCATAGTAACACGTTTTAATATTGCACGGCAAATTGACTTTTTATTTAAATTCTAAACGCTAGCTAGATCATAAGCAGGTTTCCCATGACTTTTCAAAATGTTTTTTTTTTCTTTTATACTCTAAAAAGGCATTTCGTAAATACTTAGTATTCATTTATCGTTTGTTATCAATAATTAATTTTCATGACCTTGAAAAGAAAAAGGACCTGAAAAAATGTAAATAGACATCTATTCTTATAGAACTTTCTTTTCACGTCATAATTTAATTATCTTTTGTTGTAAATATAAGTACGTTTTTTTACTTTAACTTGTTAATCATCCCTACATAGTATAAAAAACTCGCGCCAATTACCAGTCTGTCTGTACACTAAAATTTTTCAAACTACGCAACGGATTTTAATGCGGTTTTTATCAATAGATAGTTAATTCAAGAGGAAAGCTTTTATGTATTAACATGCATAATAGTACCCGTGTGAAGACGGGGCGGGTCGGTAGTTTACATTAAAAAAAAAACTATCTGAGTTATTGTATCATTTACAAAAATAGTATGATTTTAAATAAAAAATGGAAAAAAAATTAGGATAAAAAAAAAATTTCATCCGGAAGTAAATAAATTTATGTGTTGCATACTGGTAATATAAAACTGGTATTTTCAAAATAGCACTAGGTACAATGAAATAAAGGGAAAAACATTTTTAACCGACTTCAAAAAAAAAGTAGGTTCTCAGTTCGACCTGTATGTATGTATGTATGTATGTATGTATGTATGTATGTATGTATGTATGTATGTATGTTTGTCCGCGATTATCTCGCGTTTGGCTGAACCGATTTTGATGCAGTTTTCAGAAAAGTGTTCATTACATTCTGGAGAAGGTTTTAGTATATAACACTAATAGATATCCCGTGACGTTGCCCGCGTGGATCCCATTTGCTTACTTGAGTCGTACATTTTAAGGGACGATTGCATGTTTGTCCGCGATTATCTCGCGTTTGGCTGAACGGATTTTGATGCAGTTTTCAGGAAAGTGTTCATTACATTCTGGAGAAGGTTTTAATGTATAACACTAATAGATATCCCGTGACGTTGCCCACGTGGATCCGTTTTGCTTACTTGGATCGTAGATTTTCAGGGACGATTGCATGTTTGTCCGCAATTATCTCGCGATTGGCTGAACCGATTTTGATTCAGTTTTCAGAAAAGTGTTTGTTACATTCTGGGAAAGGTATATAACAATAATGGATATCTCGTGAAGTTGCTTACATAGATCCGTTTTGCTTAATAGGATTGTAGATTTTCAAAGACGCCGATTTTATAATGATTTTTGTTGTTGATTAACTCAACTAAAAAGGGAAAAATAAAAAACATTTTGAAAAAAACCAAACACAAAAAAATGATAAAATAACTTTTCTTTCGGAAGTCGGTGGCTTTGTTTTTTTTTATTTCATTGAGTTATGGCCACCGACTTCCGAAAGAAAAGTTATTTTATCATTTTTTTGTGTTTGGTTTTGAAGTCGGTTCCCTTTTTTTTAAAAAGTTTTTTATTTTTCCCTTTTTAGTTGCGATATTCAACAAAAACTTTCATAAAATCGGCTTCTTTGAAAATCTACAATCCTATTAAGCAACAAAAACGGATCTATGCGAGCAACTTTACGAGATATCCATTATTGTTATATACTCAAACCTTTCCCAGAATGTAACAAACACTTTTCTGAAAACTGCATCAAAATCGGTTCAGCCAAACGCGAGATAATCGCGGACAAACATGCAATAGTCCCTGAAAATCTACGATCCAAGTAAGCAAAACGGATCCACGCGGGCAACGTCACGGGATATCTATTAGTGTTATATACTAAAACCTTCTCCAGAATGTAACAAACACTTTCCTGAAAACTGCATCAAAATCGGTTTAGCCAAACGCGAGATAATCGCGGACAAACATGCAATCGTCCCTGAAAATCTACGATCCAAGTAAGCAAAACGGATCCACGCGGGCAACGTCACGGGATATCTATTAGTGTTATATACTAAAACCTTCTCCAGAATGTAGAGAACACTTTTCTGAAAACTGCATCAAAATCAATTCAGCCAAACGCGAGATAATCGCGGACAAACATACATACATACATACATACATACATACATACATACATACATACACCACAGGCAGAGGTGATACTGCTACGTGGCGCGTCCCTAGGTTGCGGATTGGGGAAAGCCCGTTGTTGCATCTTATGCAACACAGGGTAGGGGTGAAATAAAATAGCCCCCGCGGACAAAACACATACCCTAATGTCAAGGTCTAGCGTGCCGAGGAATGGAAGGCGTCAGGGCAAAGACGTCGCAAGCGCTCCCCTGGAGGACCAGGTCCACACTCCAGGCGTATTTTAGTGGCCTTACTTCGGCAACCGGGGCTCTGCCGAAGCGGACTGAATATTTCCCTAGGTTCTCGTGGGAACAAGATGGATAACAATACTGAACAAACAACAACAACACAAGATAGAAGCATGGCGGAGTTAAAGAATGCATTAGAACGCCATGAGCAAACATTAAATACCTTAGCAGAGTTCATAAAAGGCAAAATGAATGTACATGGAGAAATCCGTAAATATGTAGCCACACTGGGCACCACATATAGAAAGATGGCCGGACTGGTTGAAAACGTTGCCAAACCCAATCTCACCTCATCCGTAAGAGAAGTACAAACTTCGCCTTCTCTATTGAGGACGTACTCGGAGACAACAGCAAAGGACTCTGAAACTGAAGTAGACAAATTAGAAAAACCAAAATCCCGAACAATTCGGAAAGCAAAGAGGAAAGAACGTTCTTCTCCACAGGAGATCAGCCAGGCACCAAAAATGAGAAAGACGAATGAAACGGATTCGGTCTCTGAACTAGGGCCTGACCCGAAAGCTAAGCCTGTTTCTCCCCTTAGCCACTCCGAATGGAAAGAAGTAAAGAAGAAAAAAAAAACACCTAGGAAAAAAGCTGCTATACAACCTAGTGCACTTATTATTCGCCCAAACCAGAAGGAGCAATACGCCGAAATACTCAAGCGGGTTAAGAAAGATGCGTGCGCAGAACGTATAAGCCAATGTGTGGATAAAATCAGAAGAACCACTACAGGAAATATGCTACTTATCCTAACGAAAAACCACACTGACAAAGCGGAGGAAATTAAAAACACAATTTCTGCAGTTCTCGGAGACGATGCTACTGTGGTCAGTAAGGTACCTGAACAAAACTTTGAAATCAAGGACCTTGATGATACCACGACAAAGTCTGAGATAATAGAAGCGCTTCAAAAAATAGCTGGCAATGAATGCCAAATTACGGAAGAAGCCATTAAGTCCCTTCGCAAGGCATACGGAGGAACACTCACGGCGTCAATCAGAACCGAAGCGAAATTAGCCAGAACCTTTATAGAGATTCAGAAGATCAAAATAGGCTGGGTTAACTGTAGGATAAGGGCCATCCAATGGCCTTTAAAATGCTTTAAATGCTGGCACTTCGGCCATATTGCAAGCAAATGCAACAATAAAGAAGATAGATCAAAAACCTGTGCCAAATGCGGAGAGATAGGCCATAACATTAAGGAATGTAATAATACGGCCCGCTGTGTCCTCTGTATGGACAATGGATCCATTGAAGACTGGACACATATTGCAGGCTGTGGTAAATGCCCTGTATTTAAAAGTGCACTCCAGACGATGAAACAACCGTCAAAATGATTAAGGTACTGCAAATCAACCTCAACCACTGTGAAATCGCTCAGGACTTACTCGTCCAGACTGCACGAGAGTTAAAGCTGGACATAGTCCTGATTTCGGAACCATACAAGCAACTCAATGGCACTAATTGGGCTTCCGACGAGCAAGGGAAAGCTGCTATATGGGCATGTGGCACAACATCTCTCCAGGGCAGTCCAGAAAAATATCCCGGGTTTGTTAGAGCCAAAATCAACGGCATCCACTTCTACAGCTGCTATGCCCCACCCAGCCTGACAGACAAAGAATTTGCTGAGTTACTGGACAGATTAGTTGAAGATGCCAAAATGTGCTTTCCTGTGGCCATCGCAGGAGATTTTAATGCCTGGGCAGTGGACTGGGGCAGCAGAGTCACTAATGCTAGAGGTTACTTGCTTGTTGAAGCAATGTCACTACTGGACGTTGTCCTTCTTAATACAGGCAATAAGCCCACATTCACCAGAGGTGAGGCCAGTTCAATTGTGGACCTTACATTTGTTAGTAGCATATTAGCAAAAGGCAACTCCAGTTGGGATGTTACTGAAATTTATACGGCAAGCGACCATTGTGCTATATACTGGGAGGCAAAACATAAATCTGGCAATAATAGAAACCCACAATCCGGGCTTGACCCGGTAAGATGGAGGACTAGCACATATGACGCTGGTTTGTTCACGTTAGCACTTGAAAACCAGCCATTACTTTACGAAGATGCTAACGAAAAGGCTGTCGAAATTAATAGAAGACTAACAGCAGCCTGTGATGCAACGATGCCACGGAAGCGCTATACCAACCGGTTTCCACCAGTGTACTGGTGGAATGATAATATTTCCCAACTCAGGGAAATGTGTGTTAAGGCTCGAAGGAAAGCACAGCGGTCCAGGAAAACGCTACTTTTTGAAAAGCATTACGACAAATACAAAGAAGAACGCCTAAAACTAAACAAAGCCATCAAAGAGAGTAAGAAGAAAGCGTGGATAACACTAATCGAAGAGGTGGAAAAGGATCCTTGGGGCAAGCCTTATCAGATTGTAGTTAAACAGCTGAGACAACAAAAAGTAATGCCCACATGTCCTGTTCTGCTGGGAAAGATTGTCAGCGTGCTGTTTCCCGAGCAGCCGAAAGCATCATTTGAACTTGAGGGAAATGAACCGGAGGAGATCCCACTCATCACAGAGAAAGAACTCTCGTTAGCTTGTACTCGTGTAGGAAACAACAAAGCTCCAGGACCAGATGGGATACCCAATGTAGCCCTTAAACAAGCTATTCTGTCAGCGCCAGAAATGTTTTTGGAGACCTATAACAAATGCTTAAAGGAAGGCACCTTTCCCACTCTATGGAAGCGACAGAGACTAGTACTCCTCCCCAAGGGAAAGAAACCACTGGACGAACCATCTTCTTACCGCCCACTCTGCATGCTGGATACTGCAGGGAAAGTGCTAGAACGTATCATCCACAATAGGATCGAAGTAGCAGTTGAACCCCACCTAGCCGACGCACAATATGGGTTCAGAAAAGGCCGGTCTACTTTGGACGCCATTGAACAAGTAGTCAGTACAGCAAGACAGGCAATCTCTGGAAAAAGGTGGAAGAGAGGATCCATTAAATATTGTCTGGTAGCTACGTTGGATATCAAAAATGCATTTAACTCGGCGAAATGGGATGTGATTATGCAAGCACTCAGCGCATTGAATGTTCCACTATACCTGCGTAAAATGGTTGCTAGCTACTTCTCTGACAGGGTCCTCACATACACTACGCATAATGGCCCAAAGAACTACAAAGTCACTGGAGGTGTACCCCAAGGGTCAGTATTGGGTCCCCCTTTATGGAACATTATGTACGATGCATTGCTGAAGAAGGACCTACCCAGCGAAACTAAACTCGTCGCATTTGCAGATGACCTAGCGGTTGTAATCGTCGCAAAACACCTGGAAGAGGTGCACTGGGCATTTGACAGATCGTTTCAAATAATTAGCCAGTGGATGAAGTCAGTCGGACTGGAATTGGCTGAGCAGAAAACAGAGGCGGTTTTGATCACCGGCAGGAAAATAGCGGAAACGATAACACTAAGCGTGGGTAACTGCGAGATCATAACGCAGCCGTCTATAAAATACCTAGGTGTAATGATCGACCACAGACTGAACTTCAAAGACCAAGTTCAGCACGCTGCAACCAAGGCATCTCTAGTGACAGCCAAGTTATGCCGACTCATGCCTAATGTTGGAGGCCCCAAACAAAACCGAAGGAGACTGTTAGCGTCAGTGGTCACATCGGTACTTATGTATGGAGCGCCCATCTGGTCGGGCGCGCTGAACAAACAGGAACTGCGACGTAAACTTAGCTCGGTGTACAGAGTCAGCACTCTTCGAGTGGCTAGCGCTTTTCGTACAGTATCAGAAGATGCGGCATGTGTGATAGCTGGTATGGTTCCGGTAGCGATTCTAGCTGACGAAAGGAAGAACCTGTGCCGAAACAAAAGAAGTGACCCAGAACTATCTCAGACTCAACTTCGAACCCAAGAAAGACACAAGAGCCTGCAACAGTGGCAATCTTGCTGGGACACATCAACCAAGGGAAGATGGACGCATAGACTGATTCATGACATAAAATCATGGGTGAGCCGCGGCCACGGAGAAGTAAATTACTACCTCAGTCAGATGATCTCCGGCCACGGTTGCTATCGGAGTTATCTCCATAAATACAAATACGAGGACTCCCCTGACTGCCCAGACTGCCTCGGAATCGCTGAAGATGCAGAACATGTATTTTTTATCTGCCCCCGATATATGGAAGCCAGAAAGTCCTGGAAAGAACAGGTTGGGTGTGAAGTCTATCCCGAAAACTTGATAACAGTAATGTTATCCTCGTCATCGGCCTGGGAAGCAACTAGTGCGTACGCCACCACCGTGCTGAAGGATCTGCGTAAAAAAGAGCAAGAGCGAAATAAAATGGACTAAGTACATAAAGTAGACGGAAATGCTGCGGCTAAAACTCCCCCCGCGAAGTAATGCCTAGCGGCCATCCCGCGGGGACCAAGGAGTCAGAAGAAAGAGGATTGTTTTTAGTCGGTATGGGTCTTCCCGATCGAGTCCGACATACGGGGCATTAACAACTGACCCTACGATACGTAAACGTATTTTTAAACCTCTAAGGAAAAAAAAAAAAAAAAAAAAAAAAAAAAAAAAAAAAAAAAAAAAAAAACATACATACATACATACATACATACATACAGGTCGAACTGAGAACCTACTTTTTTTTTTGAAGTCGGTTAAAAAGGGAACCGACTTCAAAACCAAACACAAAAAACTATAAAATAACTTTTCTTTCGGAAGTCGGTGGCCATATGTCAATGAAATAAAAAAAAAGCAAAGCCACCGACTTCCGAAAGAAAAGTTATTTTATAGTTTTTTGTGTTTGGTTTTGAAGTCGGTTCCCTTTTTTTCAAAATGTTTTTTTTTTTTTCTTAAGACTAAAATTCTTATACCTACTTACGAAAGTAATTGGGGTAAATACGAGGTAAAAGTAAATATCCACATATATGTATTACTCACAGTTAGGTAGGTACTAATTCAGTATAACTTAAATATTCAATGTCAAATTGTGAAGAGCAAAAATATTGCACATTTTCATATGCAGACACAGGTCATGTCATGGCCGGCCACATAATTATGTAACTTCAAGACAAGTTTAATAACATTGATCAAATTAAGTGCTGACGATTCTACTGAATATTTTAGCATAGTCAGCCTTCATTGTCCCACTGTTGGGGATACAGGTCACGAGGATAATTTTATTTGTCTACTGTAAATTCTAACATTTGTTTAACATTTTAATATCATCTAAAAATACATGCTGTAGGTTCATAAATATAGTAACACAATACGGGTTGTATGTTTGCCACAAAAAATATTGCCCTCGAAAAAAAGTTTTGATCCTGTTCTCCTAGTACTTAAGTACTTTTTGTTTAGATTCCACATTGTGTCCTCGTTTTCGGTAGTTTTGTGCTGGTTTTATAATTTAATTATTCTACTATCCCCGTGCGGAAAAAATGGGTCGAATGTACAATAATCAAAACTAAAAAAAAAATACATACTTTTTTTCGTGGGGCGTATTATTTTTGTGGCCAACTTGCAACAACCTCACAATACAATAATCTGAATAATAACTTAATAAACCTATACAAAATAAACATTTAAAACTATACAATAATTAATTAAAACTAAATATTCATCTGCCTAGCCTTTTCCCAAATATATTGGGGTCGGCTTCCAGTCGAACCAGATAGATTGCAGCTGAACATTAGTTTATAACATGGAGCGACTGCCTATCGGACCTCCACAACCGAATAACTGACTAAGAACTAGTAAGACTGGTTGTCAGACTTTTAGAGTTTCTGACTAATAGTAATGACTGTAAAAGATCTACAAATAACAACCGGGACCAACGGCTTTACGTGCTTTCCGAGGCACGGAGGCAAACTCGCTATGACAGATGGTCACCCATCCACAGACCAACTTCGGCAAGCGCGGCTTCACCCGGAAGATCGGCCTGTGCGGCTGTAATTATTTGCCTACCTAAATATTTAGAAAACAAAAACCTGTACATAACATAAATACTACTAAGTTCAATATTATCAAAAATATTGCAATAAGTATACTCATGGAACAGAGCCAGGTCGATTGTTAGCCTATTCATTCCATTGATTGCTGATTCATTTTTTTCTTAAATTCGTAAACATTCGGGTCTTTAAGTAATATAGGTATTTCATAAAATAACTTCGCCACACAAATTCACACAATGGTGTTACCTAGTATTTCTTGTTGTATTACAGGAACAATGTTCAGTAACGTAATACCAACATGAACGTAATAAATCATTGTTTCACTGTTGTATGACTGAAAGAACACCTGAAAAATGTGAAAGAAATTATGCTTTAAGGATTAGTATGATCTCACATAGAAAAGGTAAGCATCATGTTAAAATCTCCGAAATTTAACTACGATGCACCTTTTCTATGTGAGAGCTGATGGAGCGAATTTTTTGATAATTTTTATATTTAAAATTATACTTGTTATTACCGCAATTCATTGAATTTCGCGGGCTACATCGACGCAATCACCTTAAGGCGATGTTGCAGTACAGTGTGTAAATGTATGGACGCCACGACGTCATCCCCACCAAAATGTGAACAAAATCACCCGCATTTTGAATATTTTTCGCTCCTTGTAGAAAAACCAAAAATAAATTAAAAAATATGCTTTTACCATTTACTTTAAAATACAAAGCTCTATTTATTGATATAACTTGCATATAAATCCATCGTTTAAAATTGTGATTTAGTGCCATGTTCTGCATTTTTTTCTATCGAGCCTATTTTTCCGAATCGCGTTTCTATCTTTACTATTTACTTGAGAATATGTTCAATTTTCACAAAATGATTTTTATTTATTAAAAATCTCGCATTTTATTAAATTTTCCGACGTTCAAAAATCATAAAAAGTACTGCAACCTCCCCTTAACCTTTTAAGGGGAGGTTGCAGTACTTTTTACACCGTGAATCCTACAACGCATAGGGCAACCGAAAAAAAAAAGGGTCGAATTTCAGTTTCTGACAGTCCCTTCCGCTCCACCCAGGGCGTAAGAAGTCATGATTTGATTGATCCTAACTTAAAAAAAGGATCACTTTGATATCTACCAACCTGTATTTGCAAAAATGTGGAGAAAACGAATTTTGCCACACGTAGCACCCAAGTTGATCGACTTTTCTTCCCCCCCACACATTTCTGTGTTGGGGGGAAGAAACCTCACTACTGCAAAAGACAATGCCAGTTGCTACTTAGAGCTATGACCCACCAAATAAAAGTTGGCTTCCAACTATACCAAATGTAGCATTCTATTTGTCCTTTATCAGTGATAACTAAAATTATGATTAAATGTCTTTAAAAGTGCAGTTTCTGTTTTATTGGATAAAATATCACATTTAGGTTAGATACCTATGTCGAGCATACGTTAACGTCACGTCCCTATTTTCACAATGCTGGTCTAGCCACAAAGCACACACAATACAATATTAACAATCTTGACGGATTACAGATGTTGGTGGAAGCTGTAAGATAATTCAAACACATTTATAATTTGTAATAAACAAACACAATAGCCACCCAAAAATCAAATGACTTTGTCTATAATGCCAGATGTGACATTTTGACACAAGGATAAAATACACAAACAATATACGAAATGGACTGAGCACTCATGCCGTAAAAACGTGCTGAGAGAGATAGCTCCGATGGGGCCAGTTGTCTCTTTCTAATAGGGTAGGTCTCGTCCAAAATACCTCAGTGCCTCAAGTCGAAAGTTTTCGACCAATGTGTGTTACCAGTGATGACGTATGGCGCCGAAACGTGGTCCTTTACTATGGGCCTCATTAGTAAGCTCAGTAAGTCCAACGAGCTATGGTGAGGGCTATGCTCGGAGTCTCTCTGCGCGATCGACTCAGAAATGAGGAGATTCGTAGACGAACCAAAGTAACCGACATAGCCCAACGAATTAGCAAGTTGAAATTGCAGTAGGCAGGCCATATAGCTCGCAGAACTGATGGCCGATGGGGGTTCTCGAATGGAGATCACGCACCGGCAAGCGCAGCGTAGGACGTCCACCCACTAGGTGGGCAGACGATCTTATGAAGGCCACAGGATCACGCTGGATGCAGGCCGCTTACAACCGGTCCTACTACAAGTCCAAAGGAGGCCTAAGTTCAGCAGTGGACGTCTTACTGCTGATATGATGATGATGATGAATAGGGTAGGTAACCAAAATACATGACTTACGTTTTTAAATATTTCTTAAAAAAAACAATAAAAAAACATTTATAAACATAAAAACAGTAGTTCACCGGTGTGGGAGCGGGGTCCAAACTACCGGTGGTTAGGGCTACAGAAACAGGAACCTCCTCACAATGCGAGCCGTATTTAGGAACACTGCCTTCAAAATCAGGCCCTTGATCCAACTACCTAGAGAGAGCCTCGAAAGGTATTCGTCGAGGCCCTTTGCCATCAGGCCATTGTCTGTAACGATAAATCGGCACAATGATAGCCGAGCTCACATTCCCACTCCGACAACCGCGCGTGCTAAGTTGAGATATTTCATTTATTTACATTTCTCAGCTTTCAGTTCAGAAGGTTCTCGTCATGCGAGATGGTATCATCGATTATTTATCATTACGCAGCGCACCGATCTGTCTATCACAACAATATCAGGGACATTGGCGACAATAGCCCGAATATATGAAAGCAATTTTAAAGCCGAAAAAGTAAATAAGGTTAGCAAGTAAGAGTTTTATTTTACTGTTTCTATCCATACTACTTTCTGGGAATAGGAGGAAAGGGACAAGCGCCATCCAAGTTGCTCTTCTCTTTCGTCATTCTAATTATAGCAAATCAAAAAAAACCTAAACGGTGGCGATTACGGTTCATTTTTGGGTACTAGGTAACTTGAAGTGCTCAGTCCAGATTTTATGATAGGGCTATGTTTTGATTAGGTATTTCCGCGTCAATGACGTTTCGTTGTACCTAATCATTCATGCTCAAATGTGAAATATTTTTAAGAGTTTATATTCATAATGTGATTTATATATAAAAAAAAAACATTATTTTCGTTAAACACACTCATTGAAAATAATGTTTTATTAAAACTGAATATTGCATATTTTAAATCCGAACAATAACACATTAAAAGGTGTCATTTGTCATTTTCTCTGCGTGTAGGTATGCTTAATGCGTAACGCACATGGCCGCGATGAAAACAGGAAATGGTTTTTGGGTTTTCGAAATCCTTTTATCACTAACTTTTTAAAAGCATCTTTTGCAGAATAACAATTATGTAATCAGGGGTCTTATTTTCATTTAATATTTTTCATTAGTTTATATTTCCTGTATCTTGGGCTGAAAGGTGGGGCAGGATCTGGCATTGTCAAACGTTTTCGAGTTATGCAAATATTGCTCGTTTAAAAGTATTATGATTCGTTTTTTAAATAAAAAAATTAAAAACCAATCTTAGATTTGAATTCTTGGACTTAGATTTCCTTCTTGCGGCCTCATTACGGAATGAGCCTTTGAGGAAACTTATTAGTGTATAATTTAAAAACTTAAATACATACTTTGAGGAAATACCCATACCTAGAATAATGTTTAACGTCATTTAGTTCAGTACCTAACCAAATAAATGTCGTTCTGTATTCAACTGGACCCATTCGCCACTGGACCCGCGGGTCCAATTGACCACTTAATTTAATAAACAGTACCACTTAAAAAACCGGCCAAGTGCGTAGTGGGCCACGCACAGTGTAGGGTTCCGTAGTTGCCCATCAAAATACTTATGTGAACTAACTAAACTGATTCGCTGAATTTAATTTTAAAAAGAAGAATTTTCAAAATCGGTCCAGGAGTCTTTGAGAAATCGGGGAAAATACATAAAAAAAGATTACGACGAATTTAGAACCTCCTCCTTTTTTAAAGTTAGTTAAAAATAGTTGACGATAAAAACCTACCTATCCCCAAAAAACATACCTATTAAAGCTGTAAAAATAAAGTTGACAAACTTACATTTGCAGTTGAAGAACATGTTCTCCGATACATGTTGTTTAAGAAAATCTGTTATCCAAGTACATTTTATAAGTTGGTCGACTATTACTCGTAAAGTTGTAAAGCCTACGTAGTCATGATAATTTTCTTTTAAACTTCGTTATATATACTACTATTGTGAATTTTTTCACACCCCCAAACATAACCGTTTAGCTGGTAGAGGGGGGGGACACTCGAGTCGAGCAAAATTTAGCACTTTAAAGCTTAATATTTCACAAACGAATTTTTTTATCAAAAAATTGTTAATGGAAACTCTCAATATTTTTTAAAGACCTATTTAATGATACCCCACACTAATAGGTACGCGAGAAAAAAAAAAACATCCCCACTTTACGTGTACAGGAGGTACCCTAAAAAAAAATATTTTACGAGATTTTAATTTACCACTTTTTCGGCACAACAAATCGGTATATTTACACCAAATTACAGCTCTCTAGTACTGTGCGTCTCTGAGCTAAACTGCGGACAGACGGACGGACGGACGGACGGACGGACGGACGGACGGACATGGCGAAACTATAAGGGTTCCTTGTTGACTACGGAACCCTAAAAATAGTGTCCTAAAAGCCGAATATTTCTGCAACAATAATGATTAAACCTGTGACTTATTAGATGTTAATTTAATCTTCGATTTGACCTCTAAATGTGCTGATAAGTATAGAGAACTAAACATTATATTTCACCCGGTTCGTACCTAGGTAGGTCACCTTACAAAATATAATCTGTGTGATCGTCCAGAAAGTCCAAAATTGAATTTTGGATGGGTGCAGATAGCCATGGATGAATCATAGCGATTTTTCTCCGTATGTGATTTGTAGATTTTGACAGTCGTAAGTCACAAGCTAGACAGTCGAGTTATGAATTAAAACCCGCCGTTCGATCATAGACCATGCGGGTCGACGTGAAGGAGCGTCGTGTTCGACGCGCACCTCAAAGAGCTATCAGCAATCTGACTTCTGCCTCCATCTGCCTCCATAGAGGACCAGGTCACGAAACGGTCTAAGTGTGCAATTACAGTGGCAGCGGGGCGGGCAGCGGAATCCGCTGGCGCAAACGCAAACACATAACGCAAAATACGCGCATATGACGTGGAGTTACGGATACCAGCCCGTTATACAATACAATACAATACAACGCAAACACATAGTTTTTGACTAAGGTGCACAAAGTGCGGGCGGGGCGGTTTGAGCGGAAATCTAGTCTATTTCGTGACCCGCCACCCGCTCCTGCTGCCCGCCCCGCGCCACTGTAATTGCACACTAAACGGCAACCCGTATAATTATAACCCTGCAACGTGAAGAGCTACTGAAGGAGCACGCTGGATTTCAGTCAGTACCAGTCTGACAGTCCTTCCCGCTCCACACAGGGCAGGGGAACTCATTGATGACTTTGACAGTCGTTACTGGTAGAAAATCTGGCAACCAGTCATATCAAGGAGTTGTGGAGGTCATTAAGGCAGTCGCTTCATGTAAAATACTGATATCTCACGATGTGCGTGCTCGTAAAGACGTTTGTCGCGGTTTGTTCGCAACGCATGTATCGGGTGCGTCTCTTACATACACACACAGTAGAAGAAGATAAGTATAAGTCAATAAGTATTGAATTTTATTGTATTCTTTGCCTAAAGTCTATTATAATGTAAATAATTCATGTAGAATTCCTAGTATTTACACTCACAATTATTACGTATTTGCTTTGAACCGAAGTAACCAGATGCAAATGTGTGAGCAAATATTTTCAAAAATGTAAGTCCTGTTTAAAAAAGTGTGAATTGATTGTGTATCAAAGACTAATCTTCACCAACGACCGAGTTCCGTATTTATTCGCATTATTATCGACGAGTTTCTAATGACATAAACTCAAAATAAAGTATGAGAACAAAAAGATGGATGCTACATAGAGACGTCATTTTGTAGACTTTTACATAAATAATGATAAATGATTTTAGGTTATTGGCTGGTTGTCCTCAAAAGCGAACTGATAAACAAATTCCAAAGGTTTTTTTTTTGCTTTTATAAAGTTGACTAAGTTATTCTCCTTTTAGATGACTGTCATTGATGACAATGGGATCTTATTGGAATAGCAGATTCATTATAGTAGGAGACTAGGGCCCCAGGGAATCGAACCGAGTTACAGGAGACCCAGACAGGAGACCGCGACGGGTGACCGCGACACTACTTAACATTAGGCAAGTGTCGCGGTCTCCTGCCTCGGTCTCCCGCGGCGCGAATCTCCTCTTATGCGGAAGAGGGCGCGACAAGTGTCGCGGTCTCTTGTCTCGGTCTCCTGTCGCGGTCTCGCACGCAAACCGGCCACCTTTAGGCGTGGGACACAGAAAAGACGTAAGACGAGAACGCGTCGCGGACGTGCGAAAATGTATGAGAGTCGCGTCCGCGCCCCGTCTCTTCTGTGTGTTTTACGTCGCGACGCTTCTATACATTTTGTATGAAAGAGACGCCGAAGAGATATAATTATGTCTCCGCCCCGTCTGCGTCTTACGTCTTTTCTATGTGGCCCGCGCCTTAGACCAACAGGACAATCAATTAACTAATATTTGTATTACTTTTCTATTACAGCACTACCACCAACGCAAGAAGAAATCTTAGAAGCAGCACGGAAAAACCAATTTGAGCAGCTTCAAAAACTGTAAGTATTATCATCATAGAAAAATAATATCAAAAATCAAAAAACCCGACTGCATTAAAAAATAAGGAGATTAAAAAAGATTATTAAAAATGTTAAGTAGGTAATGCAAACTTCTTAAGATCGAACACTGTTTCCGAATTCAAATTAACATGATAAATGTTCTCATCTTTTTTTTTAATTTTGAATTTCGAGTTCTATGACTGTACCTAGCCAGCATTTATATCGCAGATTTACCACGAATTATAGTAATGCACTAGTAATTTAACGGTGCTAATCTGTGATATGAAAGTTTCAAGTAATTGAGAATCTTGAACCATCGTGCTCCTTAGAAACTGCCCCTGAGGTAGCTACAGGTCACAGATCGTTAAGATAAAACCTGTAATAGCAAACTGACGAGCGGTTTGCTTCGAAATGGCTCGTTATACTCAACTGGGGAAATCCTCAATTACATAGGTACTAAAAGAATATGACCGTCATTTGCGTGCTTACTAAGTTCTAAGATTTTCGAGGTGATTAAATGTACCTATAATATGCCTTTATCTACAGAGCTTGATAACCCGCGACGTAAAAATAGGAGTTTTATGTTTCTGTCTATGGAATTGTAGTTCCTAAACGAATGAACCGATTTTGACGCGTTATTTTTTAAATAGTATAGATAGTTCTTAACATAATAAGCCACGGATTTACTTAAAAAAAAAAAAATATATTTTGTTTAATAAAAGGATAACCTGGTTGTAAACCTGTATATCTGACCTTTATACACTGCAACTGGTTAAAATAATGATCTTTCAAATGTTTTTTTTTCTTTTTTAATACAAAAAAGAAAAAGCCGTTCGTAATTCACCTCTATAAAGCGTTTTTCTTAGTGCTTTACTTTAGAAAATTTTAATGAAGTGTTCAATATTACTCGATTTTTTAGATATCTAATATATACCAGCGGTTTAGAGTGCAAAACACGAATAAGGAAAATTCTCATAAAACCCAAGACTAAAGTCACTGTTTAAAGTTTCTTAAAAAGAATAGAACCTCCAAAATATAAATTGCATTTATTTATCGCAATTATGGCGAACTTTTAGAAGTTGGGAAGACGAGCTGGACAAGACAACTAACATAAGCTTTTGTCTACTGTGGGCCTAGATTGGCCTAGATCGAAGAAACTTCAAGTCATGTGGTGGAATGATCCAGGCTCGCAGTAGTAACAGTCCCTAATCCCTATAGTATTAGAAACAAAAGTATAGACAAACATAGAAAATCGTCATCATCGTCAGCTCTTAATGTTCCCACTGCTGGGACACAGGCCTTCTCTCTGTGAGAGGGAGTGGGCCAGAATCCAACACGCGAGTCCAGTGCGGGTTGGTTGATGTCACATGTCTTCGAGTTTTTTGGTTCTAGGACATACCGGTTTCCTCACGATGTTTTCCTTCACCGTAATGAGAGCAGTGGTGATAAAATAAATTGCATAAAGAACTGGGCCAGGCTGGGTTACAACTAGCACTGCCAGGCGTCTGGATAAAGCCATGCAGACACAGTTAGGCTTTGTGGTTGCGTGTCCGGCCAAGTTTGAATGTCCGGCCTATCCGGCTTTTTAAATTTGGTTTCCTCTCTGCTCGCTTCATCTTTAACCTTAGTGCAAGTGAGCGGACTAAGACACACACTGCGATGATTCCCGATGTCCACCCCCAGCTTGTCCCCCGCTGGGGGACAGCGCAACTTTTTCTAAAAAATGTTCCCAATGTCCACCCCGGGGTGGCCATTAGGAACTTTTTTTAGAAAAAGTTGCGCTGTCCCCCAGCGGGGGACAGTGATACGATTTTTAAAAATATTTACGTTGTCCCCCACGGGTGGACAGCGCTACAATTTTAAAAATGAGAATTCTCAGTGTCCACCGCGGGTGGACGGAGATACTTTTTTTTATTTGTTCCCTTTTAATTGTTTTTGTAAACTTTGAGTGTAGACTCGTTACAGATTAAAGACTTTAGAAGGAAGATGATGAGATTATTAAAATAATAATAAAAACAAATTAAGTATGTATTTTAAAATCAACGTTTATATTTAAAAAAAATCTTCTAATTAACACCATAATTAAAAATTCAGAAGTAGGTTTATTATTGTAATAATTTTTTTTAAAAATTTTGTTTTGAAATTGACTAGGATATGACATTTATTTCTAATTATATACACCTGAAAAGTATTTAATCATTTAAAATGTTCATACAAGGTAGAGTAATATTATACCAATTTTTCTAATCCAATTTTACAGGCTCGCTTTATTAAAAGTTTTCATCTAACAAACTTATAATAAAACGAGCCCAGAAGAATGATAACTAAAACTTTACTAGTACACACGGCTACTTAGTTTGTTTGTTTGTGTAATAGTTAGTTTGTTTGGTTACACATCAACCTATACAATACCAGTTTGTCTTGATCTCGCTTTGTGAAATCTTTCCGCACACTCAACGGTCAGCTTATATTGGTTTTGCATAGTTTGATGTGTAGCCAAACAAAGATATGTGTGTACAAACTAAGATATGGTTTTAAACAAAATGATCTAATTAAGTGAAATTATTAAAATAGTATTTTTTCATAACTAAGCTTACATTTACAATCTTTATATTTCATTAATAGTTTTTTTTTCAGTCGAAGTATTAAAAATAGTTAAAAGGGCCCGCTACCGGGAATAAATAAAAAAAAGTATCTCCATCCACCCGCGGTGGACACTGAGAATTCTCATTTTTAAAATTGTAGCGCTGTCCACCCGTGGGGGACAACGTAAATATTTTTAAAAATCGTATCACTGTCCCTCGCTGGGGGACAGCGCAACTTTTTCTAAAAAAAGTTCCTAATGGCCACCCCGGGGTGGACATTGGGAACATTTTTTAGAAAAAGTTGCGCTGTCCCCCAGCGGGGGACAAGCTGGGGGTGGACATCGGGAATCATCGCACACACTGCACATGCGCTTGCGCCGTTGCATGGCGGTTGAACCTTACCTTGCTTTAGTTTTTAAAAATTGAGCGTGTTATATAAGGCTAAAAAATAAAATAAATTTAAACTGACTGGTCTATCTGGCTAATCGGTTTAAAGACCTGGCAACCCTGGTTACAACCCGTAAGTCAGCAGGACTATACTACGTGCTGCTCCCAACATACATATACTAACTCATAAATAAATAGCCAAGGACAACAGTACGCACATTGTAATTAGCAAACATAATCAGTGACTTATCAGACAGCAATGTCATCGTCCTCCACTCACGCGCAACGAAGATTCTGTAATTGATGTGATCATTGAGACCATATTGTGTACTATATGAGTACACCGCCATTGTTCCATTGATGCCAAGGAAACAGGAAATAATGAGTACGGAATGTAATTGTTGTTTAGCAAGCAATTCGTTTGTTTACATACAATTACGCACGCATAGTAGGTCTCAACTTTCAATTTAAGGGAGAATGGAAGAAAAAAACGTGTTGCACCGTACGCGTCTCACTAAAGGATTTGTTTAAAATTATTATAATCACTAACAGCGTTACTACAAAAACTTAAACATCTGTTGAACACTTGTCTAAAAAAAGTCTGACTGCAAAACTGACCTTATTTCAACGTCATAATCTGAAAATTTTTTTAGACAAGTGTTCAACAGACGTTTAAAAGTTTTTGTGGTACCACGGCAAATGTCAACAAATGATATTTAAAAAATATTATCTACATTTTTTTATTTACAGGTTACGCGACAACTTCGCCAAGAATGCAGATTTTATGGTATGTTAAGACATAATATTTCATGCACATAGGTTCGCAAAATGTCATAGAAATGAGATTAGTCAGTAATTAGTAGTAATACACGGACTGCTTGAAGCTGTCATCGACTAGTCATGTGTTGATCACTGACTAACTGCTCGAGCAGCTCGTGTATGGCTGGCCTAAGTCGGTACCTTACTGCTCTAGTGGTTAGGCTGCTGCTTGAATCATCTGATACTTAGGTATAACTGCTCCAAGCAGTCCGTTTCAAGGTGGGCGAAGATCTCGCAATTGTCAAGATTTTTTTGTGTATATTCACGTCACAATAACACAAAACAAATTAATTTTGACGTAGACTGTGCTACACGAGTCCATTTGATAGCTTATAAGAATTTTAAGAAACTGCTTTTTCGAAAAGGCCATAGTTCTGTTACGAACCGGCCGAATTAGGGGATTGTTCCTAACCTGACCCGCAATCCTAACCCGGGTGCAGGTTAGGAATTTGATAAAAAAAAAAGAATCTTTGTTCTTAGCGTAACCCTATTCCTAACCTGACCCGACGGATTGGCACTTCGAGAATTGGGCATTTTAAGAATTGGGCCTTTCACGAATTAGGCATTATTAGAATTAGTCCTTTTACGAATTGGGCATTATAAGAATTGGGCATTTGTAGGTTGCTAGTCATTTTCAGAATTGGACATTCCCGACTAAGCCACTTGTTGGCCCCCCTGTTTTTCAAAAAAAAATTTAACCGACTTCAAAACACCCACAAAAAAGTTCAAAATAACCTACAAAAAAACTTTTCTTTCGAAAGTCGGTGACTTTATTTTTTATTTTATTGACTTTTTGTCACCGACTTTCGAAAGAAAAGTTTTTTTGTAGGTTATTTTGAACTTTTTTGTGGGTGTTTTGGAGATGGTTACATTTTTTTTTTTTGAAAAAGTTTTTTATTTTATCCTTTTCAGTTTCACTATTCAACCCAAATGATTGTCAAATACATAATTTTCTTACATGTGCACTAAAATTTTGTAATCCGTAGCACCGGTAATAACAACGCCCATGTATGTATGTACTATGTACATAATGAGCTAAAAATAAAAACTACTGCACCAAACTAAATGAAAATTTGATGGGACCAAATGGCAGATATACTGTATCGAACAAAAAAAGAATCATCGAAATCGGACCAGAAACCTCGGAGTAATCGGTGTAGACAAAGTTGAAAACTTTTTAGGTTTTTGTTGATTTTTCAAAAAGTGCTAGTCCGATTTCGATGAAATTTTAATGGGACCATTTCGGAAGGATACCCTATCCAAAAAAAAAAGAATTTTTCAAATCGGTTGTTAAACGACGGAGTTATGCCCGAACAAACATAAAAAAAAAAATACAAACATCCGAATTGAGAACCTCCTCCTTTTGGAAGTCGGTTAAAAATGTGTGTGTTATTAAGAAAGAGAAAAGGGATTCTACATATCCCGTCAGAGATATACTTGGGGGTCTAACAAAGACACTTTGGCAGTTCAATATCATAAGTATTGCGATAATAGTAGTTTATGTAACTGGTACATAATGAGGGGTATTATACACGAGTGTGAGTTTAAAAAACGAGCGAAGCGAGTTTTTTAATAGTATCACACGAGTGGTATAATACCTAATTATGTACAGTTACATACACTACTTTATCTACTCTCATTGAACATGAACATATCAAATAAAAAATAAAAAATAATAAACACTAATAAACATCCACCATGTCATCCACCGAAACACAAACGTCAAAATTCCAACATTCCCATCTAGAGCGCGCGCAGCCACAGATAAAAAATGAAATAGATGTATCTATGATCTGTAAACTGTATCATAATGAAAAAAAATTTTATTATAACATTATTTTGTTAGAGAAGTAGTGTTATAATTTAATTTTTTAATTTCATTTCGATACTCTATGGTATAAAGTACGTCTTTATAAACTCGTTTTGAGTTTCGTATTTCGAATTTTACGATATGAGAGTAGATAAAAAATATTCTCTAACTATTATCTTCTCCAATGCTGGATCAATATGCATTGAATTTCAATCAATATAATTGGTTGTAATTGTAATCATTAGATGGCAACATCAAGTCTTAATTGGTCATAAATTAATGCCTTATCCATCTGTAGAATGTTAATGGCTTGTACGCCATAATATTCTATGACTAAATGCAACACATTACCATTGCTTTTATGCTATCGAGAAACAGCTTTTTTAACCTAAAAGGCGTTTGAAATGCCCAAATTCCATGAAATGATACAGTGTGATGACGGTCGCGGGAAAGATTCACGAAATAATTATTACTTTTAAAATTAGGGCAGCTTTGTAAAGTATTACAAAGCATAACGAGTCTTTAATGTTCCCACAGCTAGGACACATGGCTTATCTATATGAGAGGGTGTCATGTCCTCGAATTTTTGGTTCTCAAACATGCTGGGTTCCTCACTTTAATATCCTTCTCCATTTTTGAAGGCAGTGGTGATGAAATAAATTACACAAAGAAATGCGACTAACTGGTTCGAAAACTCATAAATTTGGGCCATTATCACTGGCCTAACACTACTCTTTGTCGAGAAACTGACGCTAGTCAACTTATCCATTTCAGAACCAGCCCGTAATTTTCGATGGTGTGAGGAATCTGAAGCCAGTAGGCGGTGGTCATGTCTACGGAGAAGCAGAGTACTCCTTCCACTCCGCTTCGAACATTGACGGCAAGACCAAGGAGGACCATGCTGGTCATAAAGTCATAAACAACGATGGAAAAGTCAAGGAGTTTGATTTCACTCCTAAAGCTGGTCTGTTGCCTGCTGTAAGTATTTCATTACGTTATTTAGTCGGCGCTATTGAGGACAGTCCAGAAAAAGGAAGCGTGATAACCTGGACGAATACCAGGAGAGCTTGTTAAAAGTGGCTTGGGGAAAGAGCTCATGAAAGAAACCAGGGAAGGCCGTTGCACAGCAGTGCAACAGTACAGGTTAAAAAAAGCGATTTCATAAAGAAACTCGATCTATTTTGCATAGCGAAGTAATAAAATGAATGTTGAATAGCGTGACAAGGAAGATGATGAGTATTTATTTTGAAAGCAGTTCTAATATCACATGTCCTGTTCTATTTCAGCTTCCAGGGTTTAAACCCCCGTCGCAGTTCGGCAATGACTACAGCGCGTCCGACTTCTCCGCCAAATATGCTCCATCATCTGCGGACAAGTCTGGAGACTTCGTTAAACAGCCTGTTCTTCCACCCAATCTACCTTTTCCTGTAAGTACTTGATTTATATAAATCATATCATAAACCTACATTGGTATTGTACACCGGGTTTTGTTGACGATAGAACAGACAAAATGACAGACTTCAGAATTATTTCAATCGTCTTAAACATGGCGATGTTCAAAATTTAGAAATAAAATGTTTATAATATACTTCGGTTGACTACGGGTCAAGCAACACTCTAGCTGGTCGTCTCTGTCGCAGAACTAACGAAAAGTGAAGTGGGAATGTTCTCGAATGGAGTAGTAAAACGCCGCATAGGTAAACGTTAGGTTAAGCTGTTGAAGGAAAATTTGGGATTTTAGTCAGTACAAGTCTGACAGTCCCTCCGTCCTGCCCTGGGTGGGAGGACGCATTTAATAATTATACAACGTAAAAAAATAGGGTGGGACGCCCCATGACTGATGACTGATGACCTGAAGAAGTTAGCTAGCAGTGGCTGGATTAAAAAGTTGCCGATTGTACATTGTGGCGCTTCTAGGGGAAGCCTATGTCCAACAGCCTGAAGTGAAGTGATGATGATAGTGATTTCCTTTACACGATTATTTTTTATTTCAGGACCAATTTCTCGTCAATTTACCAAACCAAGGAAAATTGGGCAGCCAAAATTCATTCAACCACGAATACTCGTACTCACAGTCGCATTCCTACGTCGACGGCAAGCCGGTAGAGGGACTTTTCAAAAAGCCCATCATTTCTGTAAGTTGAAATATAAAACTGGTAGACACGAAGCAAAAATAGTCTTAGTTGACAACTTCAAAATCTCAAAGTAAAACTGTAAAAGTATGAGCATTATAATTGCAGTATAATGCCTATTTATTTATTTTTTCTTTACAAATGTTTAAATCCTCGCAAGAGTGAATTGTTACCTTTAGGGTGGCAACATCATAAAATGAGTTCTCCTACCCAGGGCAGGAGGGGACTGTCAGACATGTACTGTCTAAAATCCACGGTGATCCTTCAAAAGCCCTTTGCGTTCCAGGGTCACGGTTACCTTTACATACGGTCCCGCGTCCCCGGCAAGCATTTGCCCTAAGGACCCCCTTAGGGCAAATGCTTGCCGGGGACGCGGGACCGTCGTTTGTGAATTGTTGTCTAAATTGGTCTTAACTACCTCATCATCGTCATCATCAGCCTATAATGTTCCAACTGCTGGGACACAGGCCTCCTCTCTCTGAGAGGGAGTGGGCCATAATTCACTACGCGGGCCCAGTGCGGATTGGTGGATGTCACATGTCTTCGAATTTGATGGTTCTAGGACATGCCGGTTTCCTCACGATGTTTTCCTTCACCGTTTTGAGAGCAGTGGTGATGAAATAAATTACACAAAGTAAGCGCTCATGCACACGAGACGGTTTTGCGCCGGAACTAAGCCCGGCGTCAAACCGAGTCTACGGGCGGTCGTCAGTCGTGTATGAAACTCTATGAAACTAAGCTAACCACACGACGCTGTCGCTAGAGCCGGCTCAAAAAACCGTGCCGTGTTAAAACCGTCTCGTGTGCATGAGCGCTAATGCGCCAGGCTGGGTTCGAACCCACGACCTACAACTCGTAAGTCAAGGCCGATACCACTGGGCCACCACTGCTCTTACCTACCTACAGATCAACATAATACTGAAAAACTGAGACTGAAAAACGAGAAAGACAATCCTATACTAATTTGTTTATTTTTCAGCCCCTCTCGTTCACTGACATCAAGGATCTGAAGCCCACACAAGGTGGCAAAGTCTTCGGTGAAGCGGAGTTCCAGTACCACACAGCTACCAATGTTGGTGGCAAAGTGTCAGAGGATCAGGGCGGTCATAAAGTCATCAACAACAATGGACAAGTCCAAGAATTTGACTTAACGCCCGTTCCCCAAAAGTCACTCGTTGGTTCATATTATCGTAACTAATTATATTATTTAGTTTTTGAGTCATAGCGTAGTCCAATATATTCCATCTTAAGAATAATGTTCCTTCGATGGAATATACTTTTTTTAAATAGGTACGCCTGTTTTTTTTTTGTGAAGTTGCCGATTTCAAAAATGTTGCCATAATAATTTAATTATCATTTTTTAAAGTCCCTTAACGAAATTATCGTCTTAATAAAGATACTTTCAAAATGCATTTGGAGTACAGACGCCAGAAGGTCAACCTACCCCAATCTGTCAAATTTTATCAATTGAATATTTTACCCTCGATTATTGTGATAAAGTTGAAAATCTATTAAAGAAATTTGACTAATTAAGATAGGTTGATGTGCTGGCGTCAGTACTTATTTACAAAATAACAAATAGTTAACAAAATTTTAAAGCTGCCTATGATTGTAATATTCAAAATTCCAAATTGTTTTTGCAAAATGTTGTTAATTAATTTACTCATTAATTTATGAGATTATTAAGTCGTTGATATTCTGTGATCGTAATTGTTATACTTATGTATTGTAAATAAATTAATAAGTAGAATTTTAATTGTTTTTTTAATACACCGAACTTAAATTAAAATTAAACCTAAACTAACATCATAAATGAGTTGTCATACACACAATCACCAAAAATTTTCCTTTGGTCATTATAACAAAATGCTTGACTCGTAATAATACCCCGATTTAAAAATAAAAAAAAACCTAAAACGCTGGTGGTTGCTTAACATTTCTACAAACAACTCCTTTCATCAGAACTTTTAACAGTTTTCCATCTAGCTGTGCCTTTTGAAGGGTCGTTCCCAACAGGTCCATGAGTCTATTGTTCTCAAAAATTGAACGTTTATACATTTTTTCCCAACGGGTCCACAACATTTATAAATATTAAAATTTTTGTTCCCAACGGGTCCATGAGAATGTTTGGTACAGTCAACAACAAAAGCTTGTTTATAAGATTTAAAACTGAAATAATGTTAAAGTACTAAGCTGCCATAAGTTCAAGGTGCTTTTTATTTTAAGATATAAGTATTTAATAATAAACAATTATTGTTAATAGTCATACCTTGAATTTATGGTACCCTAGCACTTTTGCAGCCTCCAGCCAGGGTTGTTTCAACACTGAAAAGTAAGGGTTTTTTATGGTCTTGAGACATAATGGCGCTTCATGCAAAGTGGTTCCGATATTCAGCAGCAGTCGGTTAGATTGGAAGCCTCCTGTATTATATCATAACATGTATATTTGAACCGGAAATAAAAAAATGCATATATGCAAGGAACATATTCCTTATTATATTTATCCGTAAACAATTTGTTATCCTTTGCAACGAAAAGCGACAAGAAAAAAAGTAGTTATAAACCAACCTATGCAAATGTGTCAATTTATTTTTCCTTATTCGTTTACCGACACATGCATCATTGTTTACCTTCGTAAATAGCTAGTAAGTATTTATTCTTTTTTATTCCTTGAAGATGCATAAAAACTGGTAGTTTTGATAGTGCCCACATCCGGCCAAGATGGCGTCATGGTACCCACTGTGCGAGCCATGCAGGCGGTCGTGAGGCACGATTACCATTAATTATATGAGTAGTACTGCACATTATATTTATATACAACTTTAAAAGTATACGTATACTTATACTACTATACAAAACAGTTCCGTGAACGATATGGCACACACGGCAAGCTCCTGAAAATAGAGAAAGAGACTTCTCTGTGTCTTGCTGGAAACTTCAAATTATTTTACATTTTTAATGAAATATATCATCATGATGATGATGATGATGATAAAGGTTTTTTACTGTTAACTTTAAATGTGTTACCAAATTCATTAAAATCATGTCATTATTTAAGGAGCTATCCTGGATCAATTTCAATTAAGGATTTATTTTCATACTTTTGCTCGCAAGTGTATAAGAATCGCCAGTAATATAAGTCAATTATACAGGGGGACTTTTTTAGCACCGTCCAAAATTTTTCTAGGCGTTAGGTATCAATCACTAAGCCCATTTTTGAAAAAAAATCGATACGTCAAATTGTCATATAAATCATTTTCTCATCCGCTCTGCGTGGTCACTAAGCTTAACGTTAATAATTATACACTTGCCGACGCATGAAACGGGCAGAGCGCACCCCGCCGACCCCCCGCCCCGCCCCGCTACACCTGAGCGACACATAACAGCGCGGTGTCCAGGTTCATCAACTTTTTATAGATAACATTGAGACGTGATATCTCGATATTTTTGTATTGAGTGATACAAAAAGAAAAAACACGTATTCAATGATTTTCGCCAAAGATTAATATATTAAAATTTGGATGGTGACTAAAAAATCACCCTGTATGTATACAGGGTGAAATTTTATTAATGAGCAATATTTTAAACTCGGGCATTACTAACGATACTAATCATATTACGGAACTCAAAAACGTTATTAATGCAAGTATGTTCGCCTAATATTATTTGATGTTTGTTTACCTTTCGTTCCATGCGCGGTGTATTGCGCTTTAAAATTTTGATACTTTTGGGGTTAATGATTTTTTTTTTGTGTTTGTTTGCAATAAGAAGCCTTTGCAGTGTGACATACTACATTTTTAAAGGTGTCCATAATTACATTAGTAATATTTTTGATTTGCGATTTATTAGCCGTAATGCAATCAGCATCGTGAGTAGAGCCTTAGATAAAAAATATTGCCCATGATTTCGATTCCACCCTGTATATTTTAATTATTTAGAGATTGCCACTATCTCACCTGGGCCTGCAGTCTCGACATTAGACAGCGACAAAAATCGGTCGCTAAGTTGTATCGTTATAATAGATTTGCAACTTCATTTCGAAAGCATAAGGTTGAAAAGGGTCAGAGCCCATTCGTCCCCTAAAATTAGTACCCCAGCATAAAAGTTGTGGATTCGGCCCTTATATAGGTGCCCATTGGTCTCCTGGTAGGGTACCAATTAATATTTTAATAAAAAATATTATTTCTAAGGTACCCATTCGTCCCCTCTAATATAATACAATATAAGTTAAAGATTCGGCACCTATTCAGGTGCCTATTGGTCCCCTGAGATAAAATTGGCTATATTTTACATAAGAAACGGTTAACAGAGTACACTTGTGAACAGTTTATTAACGGAATTAATTTAATAAATCATAACAGCTCATTGAAAAAAGAGCTATGATGAATGATATCCGTCATGATAATAATATATAACTTGTTAAAAAAAACGGGTTACAAAATTAGATAAGGTGTTTTGTTTGTATGTTATGGCTGCCTCGGTGACATATTGGTTCTTGAACGTGACTGCGAATACGAGACTGTTCAATGTGTCTTTGGTCTTTTATTAAATGAAGTTCGCCTAACGAAATAAACTTTTTGTTTTTGTCACCGACTTTCGAAAGAAAAGTAGTTTTTGTAGGTTATTTTGAACTTTTTTTGTGGTTGTTTTGAAGTCGGTTACTTACTTTTTTTTAAAGTTTTTTTATTTTATCCTTTTTAGTTTCACTATTCAACCCAAATTTCATGGGGCCAAATGGCAGATATACTAAGTATATCGAACAAAAAAAGAATCATCGAAATCGGACCAGAAACCTCGGAGTAATCGGTGTAGACAAAGTTGAAAACTTTTTAGGTTTTATGTTGATTTTTCAAAATGTGCTAGTCCGATTTCGATAAAATTTTAATGGAACCATTCCGGAAGTAGGTATACCCTATCCAACAAAAAAAGATTTTTTCAAATCAGTTGTTAAACGACGGAGTTATGCCCGAACCAACATAAAAAAAAACACAAACATCCGAATTGAGAACCTCCTCCTTTTGGAAGTCGGTTAAAAATAATTAATCAACGTTCTAACATTAATTCTGTTTTGCTCCAAAAATTGCGTTAAAATTGGTAAGTACTCTCCAGATGTGCGCGGGGAATCCGAATCCGATTTACTATATTTTTTATTTTACCCTTTTCTGCGCGACTGTACCAGGACTACCAAGCTGCAGTATACACATGTACATGTACTTATATTAGAAGAATGAATAAAAATAAATATTCTTCAGGGGACGAGTGGGCCTCTCAAAACTTCCAGGGTACGAGTGGGCACAGGGTGCGAATCTTAGGGTACGAATGGGCTCTGACCCGTTGAAAATCTATTAAAGAAATTTGACATTGATTAGACTTAACAACCGACTTTTGTCGTTATATTTGTCGAGACTGCAGGCCCAGATGGCAAGCGAAGATGTGGTCGACGATGAAGCGCGCTTGCTTAGAAGTAACCTGTTCACTCTTGACTTGCAGACCAAAGTTGTAGCTATCAGAAAAGACAAACTCTAAAATATAAAGAAATACCTACTTGTTATAGTAGATAAATAATACAAACTCGCTGTCGCATTAAAAAAAATAAGTATGTATTTATATAAGTAAGTCGAATGGGCAGGATAACACCGATTATCATTAATGAGGTAGTGCCTGCGTCATTTTTAATCGCCATAAACTGTTACTGCGCAGTTTGCTATTTGCTATTGCTATTGCACTACTGGACACGCGGGGTTAATACGGCTCACTTTTTCTTACACAAAAGATACCTAGACTAAGGTTAGTATGCTGAGTATATACACTTCTCATCAAAAAAATCGAAACACCTCGCAGTTTATGATTTGATAAGGATTATCAGAAAAATGTGTATATTTAGGAATAAATGTAAAATGTCATTTAATAGTGAGTAGTATGAGGTTTTTAAATCCTAATGTTAATGTTCTAAATTCAAATTAAGTCTTCATAGGTTTCGTATTTTGTATAATGAGTAATTTTTACCCTGTATGGAATATGAAGGAAATGGGTAAAACAACACGCGTAAATGAAAAAAAAATGTAAGAAACGTTTATTTAATAACTTGTATTCCCTCCGCGAGCTCTTATTACTGCTTCCATACGGTTCTTCATCGATCGGATGAGAGTCACGATCACATGTTGTGGTATATTATCCCATTCCTCTTGGATTGCATTTTGCAGCTGGCTAAGTGTTTCTGGGGCTGGATCTCTTGCTCGAATTCGTCTCTTTAATTCATCCCATAGATGTTCAATGGGATTCATGTCCGGGCTTCTTGCTGGCCATACCATAATGGAGATACCGACTTCGGTAAGATAATCTCGTACGACGCCCGCGGTGTGAGCTCTAGCATTGTCGTGCATGAATATGAAGTCGTTGCCAATAAAATGTGCATAGGGCATCACATGAGGTTCAAGACACTGTTCGATGTACCGATGAGAGTTTAGTGCAGGCAGCCGTGGCCCAGACACAAAGGCAAGTTCTGTCTTACCGTCGGCGCTGATTCCTCCCCAAACCGTCCACGAACCGCCACCATAGCTGACCTTTTCTTCAATGCAGCATTGTGCAAAGCGTTCTCCATCTCTTCTGTAGACCTTGTTCCTTCCGTCGTTACCATACAGCATAATTTTACACTCATCAGAAAACAGTACTTTGCTCCACTGAAGGTATGACCAAGTTAGGTGCTCGCGTGCAAAGTTAAGGCGCGCTCTTCGATGGTCTGCAGTTAATTTCGGCCCATTCGCTGGCTTATGCGGTGCCAATCCGCGTTCCTTCAACCTTCTTCTTATTGTAGAGTCACTTACAGCTACTCTTCGTACAACGCGAAGCTGCTGCTGCAGTTGAAAAGCGTTAAGGCGTCGATTTCGTAAAGAAGTTGTTACAATAAATCGATCATCTCGCTCAGAAGTGACCCGATTCCTGCCAGATCCTGAACGGCGCGTGAACGAACCAGTCTCCCGATAGCGTTTGTAGACTCTATGAACAGATGATAAGCTTAGATGCAATCTTGCAGCCACAACACGCTAAGTCCAGAATCCAGCAATGCCACCACTTGGGCGGCTTCTGCGGGCGAAGTATCCATATGTTTTAGAAAAAAAAGTTTTTTCAGACGTCCCAAAGTCACAGTAAATGAAATAAGAAACAGAAAGTTTAAAGACAAGCGCTAATTTTTAGTTTTTAAACGAGAAACGTACTCCAACCCTAAATACACATTTGTCTCAAAACAGTGATTAATTTCATTTATAGGATAAACAAATGAAATTATTTCGAATTTTGATTTTTTTCTTCTTACTGTAATGACCAAACTGCCAGCTACACAGTAATGTTTTTTTTTCATGGAATTAATTCTCTTTTGTAAAAAATTAGGACAAAAACAATAAAAACGAAAGTGTTTCGATTTTTTTGATGAGAAGTGTATATTATGGTATCAAAGTACAATTTTCCAATAATTTGTGAGCGTAATTTTTTTCAGGGTTCGAACAGAGTTCGAAAAACTATAAGACTGAAAAAAAACTAAATACTTAGTTCATTAGTTAGATTATCGCAAAATATACATATACCGTATTTTTTCTTCGGAGATACGATGTTTTTAAAATTAGCAATACGTCACAATTTATTGCATTCTGACGTCACAGCCCCCACTCTCGAGTTTTGATGCGTTTTATCTTGGTAAATATTCATTGATTTTACAAAAGAAAAAATAAATGTCCGTTATTTTTCAATGCTCTAAAATTCTAAATGACGAACCACTAATTTGTTATATAACTATACTGTCAAATAGCCAAGTGCAACTTTATTTGGCTTTCTATTTCAGAAAGTAAAAACATATTTCCCCATAGGTACCTACGTGTTAAATCTTCAAGTGTATTCAAATAAAGATAGTTTTTCTAGAGAAGTTTTATTGTTCTTAGGTAAATTAAATTATATCAGTTCAGTAAAGAAAAGTAATGTCTTGTTTCACAAAACGTCAGAGTCGAAGTAGGAATAATAAAAATTAGCCGGCCAGTGTTCTAAAATGCGCGCGGCGAGTTCCGTCTTGAAAATGATCCTTCTTGCTTTCAAGTTTACTTGTTAACATTCCTCCCCCCCCTTGGGGACATATTCCCCAAGGAGCTCATGGGAATTTAATGGGGCTAGTCTAGAGACGGGCCTATGAATGACGCCGTTCTCTGTCTTGACGTCGACTACCCTGCAAACACCGTCAGTTCCTGGATAGAGCTTCAGAATGCGGCCCATAAGCCACTTCATAGGTGGCAGCTGGTCATCTAATATGTAGACTAAGTCGCCGACACGAAGTTGGTGTTGGGGTTGCTGCCATTTCACGCGCTGTTGTAGACTTGATAGATAGTCCTTAGTCCATCGAGACCAGAAATGCTGCCTTAGGCGTTCAACTAATTGGTATCTATTAATACCAATTCGTTCAGTCACGGGTGAAGGAAGTGAGGTCAATGGTCTACCCACAAGAAAGTGCCCAGGTGTAAGTGCCGACAGATCAGATGGATCTGCCGACATGGAAGTAATCGGCCGCGAGTTCATTATAGCCTCAACCTGAGAAAATAGTGTGTATAGTTCCTCGAAGGTTAAACTCGAATTTCCCGCAATTCTCTTAAGGTGAAATTTAGCCGTTTTGACTCCGGCCTCCCAGATACCGCCAAAATGCGGTGCATAAACGGGAGAGAATTTAAAGGTAATTCCTTCTTTGCTCGCGTAGTCGCTAACCAAGCGTTCACTTTTCCTGAGCAGTCTGTTCAGTTCATTATTCGCACCTACAAAGTTTTTACCGTTATCGCAATATATAGTGTGTGGTTTACCTCGTCTTGACACAAATCTACGTAGGATAGAATAAAGGCATCACTACTTAGGTCGCTTACGACTTCTAAGTGCACAGCTTTCGTGCTAAAACAAACAAATATGCATAAATAACATTTAGAGGTCTTAGCGCCGCGACCCTTTCTGTTTAAGATTAAAAAAGGTCCAGCAAAGTCAGTTCCACAAGTCGCAAATGGTGGAGCAGGAGTTACACGAGGATGTGGTAAGTTACCCATTATGGGGTTTAAGGGCTTAGCTTTAAATCTTTGACAACGAACACACTTTCTAACAGTAGTCACAGCTAATACTTTTCCACCTGTAGGCCAAAATTGCTCACGGATGGTATTTAAAAGCTGCTGAGGGCCACAGTGTAGAAGCCGAAGATGCTCTTGCTCAAATAGAAGTTTAGAGAAAGTGTGTTTGGAGTCTACTAGTATAGGATGTCTCTTCCCATAAGGACAGTAAGATGCGTTATCAATTCTTCCACCAACACGTAAAACACCATGCTCATCTAAAAATGGATTCAGAGATAGAACCTTTGACTTAGAGTTTAGTTTGTGTAGAGTCTCAAGTGAGTGAATTTCCTTTGAAAAACATTCTCTCTGCGAAGCCTTAGCTATTAGTACCAAAGAGCTGTTCAATTCAGAACAGGTAAGAGCACTATCTAGTTTAGTTTGTATATTTTTAGTGTTATTTATAAATCTTAGTACATAAGCAAATCGACTCATCCGAAGAATAAAGTCCGATGTGACCATAGGCCAAAAAACAGTTTAATAGCTTAATGAGATAAGCAATTAAAACTCTACAAACGTGTGTTTTTAGAATTTTGATATTTTATTTAGTTCCGGAAATATAGAATCGAATAACGTCTCATCTGAAATTCGTTCCGCAGAACAACGCACGAAGTGTATAAGTGACGGTACGCATAGAATAGAATAGAATAGAATAGAAATAATTTATTTGCATTCAATGTAGGTAAATACATAAGTTGTTACAGTTCAAGTTGTTTGTTCCTGGTACATTGTGCCGTTTGGCATGCAAAAATTTAAACACATCATAAAATTAAAACACATCTCACTTAAAAACAAATAATATTAAATAATCAATCTAAATTTAAATAATAATCAATAACAAATATTAATACAAATAAAATTAAATAAATTACACAAAACCAATTCTATCACAAATTAACAAAAGGACGAAAACCAAACTAAATTAAAATAATGTTCATAATAATAACATGTCTATATTTTATTTATCTTCTAAGAAGTCTGATACAGAATAATAACATTTTTGTATTAAAAAAGATATGAGTTGTTTTTTAAAAATTCTTAAAGGTTGGTCCTTAATACTATTCGGTACCTTATTATAAACTATTGGCGCCATACCAAAAACACTTTTATTCAATAAAGATGTTTTATGACCGCCAGTACATAAGTCATATTTATACTGAGATCTGATTGTTGTACTTCGGTTTCTTGTGTCCTTTAAAGCAGGGAATAAGTTACTATTGCTTTTGACAAAAATAGAAAGCTCTAATATGTAAAGACAGGGAAAAGTTAGAAGATTATTATCAATAAAATGAGTTTTACAACTGTCTGTTACTTTCAAATTAAACATTGCTCTCAGGCAACGTTTTTGGGCTTTAAAAATAGTTTCCCGTTCACAACAATTGCCCCAAAATATGAGACCAAATCTTAAAATTGACACCACTAAGCTATGGTAAGCAACCAATATAGTTTTGATGTTTACTTTTTTGGAAAGATTATAAAGAACATACGCTGATGAACCCAATTTTTTGCAAATGGCTTCCGCTTGTGGTTTCCATGTAAGTTGGCTATCAATTAAAATTCCCAAAAATTTGGCTATACTTGCTTTATCAATTCTTTGTCCATTATAATTCAAATTTAAATCTTCGGGGTGAATACGTTGATAAAAATGCATAACTTTAGTTTTCTGTATATTAATTAATAAATTATTATTATTTAACCAGTTGACTATTGTTTTTAAAACGTTATTTATGTCAATTTCGTATTGCTCTTTATTGACACAATTGATTATTGCTGTGCTGTCATCAGCAAATAATATCATAGGGTTAGGAATTTGACGTGGCAAATCGTTTATGTACAGTAAGAAAAGTAACGGCCCGAGAAAAAAGCAGGCATCTGGGGCCACGTCTCTTCGTCAGATCGGCCATTGTTTGTTGGAGAGAGAATATTTTCGTTTCGTAAACAGTTGTGGACTATCGATGTTTACATAGAACGGTTTTCGACGGAAATGTTCAGAAACGCATTTTTTTCGATGGTATGATTATTTTTATAAATATTTACTGGCACTCATGAACTTTTAAGACGCTATTATACAAATTTAAATAATCTTCTAAGCGTTTTATTTTAAAATAGAACGTTTCTGTGCGGAATCAGTGATATGATTTATGGGTTCCATGTTAAGATGGGACGTTGTTCCTGGTAGAATGAAATCAGTTAGGACGTTGTTCGTTTAAAATGTTTGCTAAATATAAAAAAATATGTATTTATGAGTGGGTAAATTAATTCCTACGTGCAAAGTCTTGCACTTCACATAAATGATATTTCTTGAATATTCTATTTTACAGTTTTATTTTATTTCATATGTCAATTTAGAAGGAAATTTCAATGAGTCCTTTTTGTGGCCTTTGCATCCTGATGCAGAAGAAATAAGCCAATAATTAGCAGAAATATTAAATTAAGAACTTCTACGTGATCATAACACCAAAGAAATCATCGGTGATAGCTTAAAACAGGTTGTCACGTCAACTCAGACAGCAGAATATATTTACAGTAATCAACCTAGTACATTTTTTTTTGGAATGCCTTCTAATCTCGAAATTTCACCATTAATACAACATGAGGACTTAGAATTTTCTCATCATAATATTTAGTATCTACCCCAGTTATTTAAAACTATCAGAGCCAACTCCTACCACTGTTCATTCGATCTGCGATAACTCATGTAGACAATTTCTCTGCGATTCCTTTTTCGTCATTAGGCGCCACAAACTCCCTTGCTATTGCTACTTTCCTACTCCAAAACATACAGTGCCAGTACGCATACGGACTAATCGTGTGTAGATCGGAATGCAAAGCATGCATAAAGTTGCATGCTTGCCATTTTGATTTGCCTCTCCTTCAATTCCATGGTAATACCTATCAGCATTTCTATTTTAAACATTGCATAATACAAACCCATTTTTTACGCGTATGAACCAAAAGAAAACGGTCAACGTCAGGGCACCCCAAGGATTTAAGACGGTAATAGGCATCTCTGTTGACTTGACATAGACCACCCTGCATCAAAGTCCCCGTCTCCGCCAACACTGCCGAACCCTCACACTACACACCTTCAATTATTTCGCAAGACTGAATCAAGTTAACGGAGCCTCACTTGGCGGGACTACTATCTGGGGTCGGCCTGCATTATTTATAGGAACCTAACTAAATGGTTTGGTACGGTTTGGTTCTGTTTTCGGTCCTCACCCTTGAAGTCGGTTCTTCTCGTTCAAAAAAGCACAAAGGTCAACATTATTATACTAAAAACATCTTAAACTCTTGTCAGGCATATGTTATGAAAAGCAACTAGGTGTTCGAAGCATGCACTGAAGTTTCGTCATGAAAATAATGGAGAGTTTAATTTTAATTTAATGTGCGATGTGAAATCTCGTTTCTCCTTTCTGACTAAACAAAAGCACGCAGCCAAGTTCACTAAAATGATCTATGCCTGAATTAGGTATTCCTATATTTTAGGCAGAGGAAGGTTTAATAAAGAGGCGTAACGGTTATGTTAAGCTACATTTTTAAGATTTTTTTAAATATAATAAACTTTTGAAATAATAATATCAGTTTTATTGACTCTAAGGAAATGTAATTATTTAACACATCGAAAATTATACTTAAATATTTCAAGGTAGGTAGTCAGATAGGACTCATTAGGTGTCATCAGGGAATGTCCCATTCCAACAAAAAGACACTTGTTAATATAGAACGTCACTAAAGTTGAGGCGTTTCCGTAAAACAACGTCTAATATTCACTACGGACCCATTTTTTTCTTCGTTCTTTCACTATAAAACGTCTTATGTTGATATGGAACTCACTATATCGTGTATTAAAAGGATTATAAATACACAATACCTGTCATTTAACTAGTCTAGGGTAATATAATAACATACCAAAAAATCAAAATGTCAAGTATCGTAGTTTTAGAGTTACACAGAGTTACACAAGTCAACAACTTCTACAAGCTCTACTGAAAACCATCAATCTTGCAAATCGGACTTTATTCTTCGGATGAGTCGAAATATTCTTTGCAGTTTATATAGTTTAGAGTATTTATGAAATGGAACAATATTATTAGACATTGTCAGAACATTTAAACTTATTTTTGTTTCAGGCAAAGGTGAAGTAGTTGATTTAGATTCGGGCCACTCAATCTCAGACTTGGCTAGAAATGAAGGTCCATGCCACCAAAGAAAATTATTATAGAGAAGACGTGGTTGAATGCCCCTGGACGCCATGTCAGCAGGATTATGCTCAGATGGATTTTTTTTTTGATACGGGCATCTCGCAGGTCAACCTATAAGAGGTTGTGTGCTGCTTAACCGGACTTTCCTGTGGTTGCCATAGATGACTCTAAGGCCTCCAGCCAGGGGCTTACAAACTAAATTAAAAACTAAGTGACCACACGCTAAGGGCACCCCCTGTGGGGTACGGACCTCGGCTTAGGGCGTCACTGACAGAGGACAGCAAGGGACAGGCTGGATAACTAAATATTTAATTATTTAGGGGCTAATTTAAAGCTACTGGCTCAGCATCGCGGGCTGGCTCTTGCAAGGGACGGGGGGGAGTGGATTGACTTGGGCGTCGCGGCGGGCGGCCTCGGCGGCGAGGGCGGAATGACGGAGTCGGTCTGTGTTTCTGTTTGCGAAGCGTACTGGTTTCCCTACGGCTCTCCTGGAGGAGGGTGATGGGGTCGTCGGGGGTGATGAGGGTATGCCTTGGTCGGCGAACGGAGCTAATACGCGATGGATCGTATCGAGCGGACGATGCGATTAACGGATTGGGGTGCCTAACTGCAGTTTCAAAGAAGCGAGTGGCAATGCGCTTCATGAACTGAGCGATGGTGGGGATCCTAAGGTCTAGGTGGAGGGTGTCGTTACGGACATAGTACGGGGCTCCCGTGATTTTCCTAAGAAAACGGTTTTGGAGGACCTGCATTTTGTAGAGGAAGCGGGGATTGGAATGCGCAAAGATGGCACACGCGTAAGTCATGATGGGGCGGATTACCGCCGTGAATAAGCGCATTTTGCACTTGCGGGACAGGGGACTTTTCGGGATGAGCATGAAGTGGAGCCTACCCATAGCAAAAGCAGCCCGATTACGAGCTGCTTTGATGTGGTCTCGGAAGGAGAGGTGACTGTCGAGGGTCACACCTAGGTACTTGGCTTGCTTCTTCCAAGGAATAGGCTTGCCGTACATAGTGATCGGGGTGGGGTCTACTGGTCGCTTACGCGGTTTGGTGAATAGGACCGCCTGGCTTTTATCGGGATTAACCTCAATTCTCCATTTCCTGAACCAGGCGCCTAGGGCGTTGGCTGAGGTTTGGAGGGTTTGGGCTATAGCGGTAGGACTTTGGCCTGTGTAATACAGGGCCGTGTCGTCCGCGAAGAGAGCTAACTGAGCCTTCTTGCTCTTGGGGATATCGCTAGTAAACAGCGAGAATAGGTGAGGCGAGAGGACTGCGCCTTGAGGGACACCGGCTAGGATGCGGTGTGGGGAGGAGAGGGCGTCGCCTATGCGATAGCGGAAGGTGCGATTCGACAAAAAGTCTCGTATGATGAGCACGAGACGGTCTGGCACACCCAGTTGGTAGAGCTTATATAATAAGCCATTGTGCCAGACTTTGTCGAAGGCTTTCGCTATGTCGAAAAATAGAACACCAGTCATCGCACCGCGCTGAAAGCCCGCGCTAATGTGCTCGACTATGCGGTGGACTTGTTGGACGCACGAGTGTCCGGCCCTGAAGCCGTATTGCTCGTCGGGGATGAGGCTCTTAGTTTCGACGTAATCTTTGAGTCGCTTAAGGATAAGCCTCTCGTAGATTTTGCCGAGAACGTTCAGTAGACTGATGGGTCGATAACTCGTGGGCTCAGACTTGGGCTTGCCTGGCTTGGGGAAACCGACTACAGTGGCCTCTTTCCACGCCTGGGGAAAGATGTTGTTACTTAGAGCGCCATTGAAGATGGCGGTCAAAAGCATAATGAGCTGGGGAGGGAGGAGTTTAAAGACGTTATTGTTAATACCGTCCGAACCGGGGGCTTTCCGGGGTCGGAGCCCTTTTATGATGTCTTGCACTTCGTCGGGAGTGACTGGAGGCAGAGGATCATCAGGGTCTTCTACAGGAGGTAAGGCGGTCCTACGTTCTACTTCGGAGTCTACCTTGAGGAGGTGACTGTTGTCTACGGGCTGGGTGCTCGGAGTGCACTGAGCTTCCAGGCTGTCGGCTAGGCATTCGGCTTTCTCGGAGTCCTCGAAAGCGATGGTCTTGTCGGGGCGAGTGAGAGGAGGCGTAGAGGCATCCTCGGTGGCACGCAACTTTCGTTGCAGATGCCAGAAGGCTAGGTGGTTGGGCTCGAGGTCGCTGAGCATGTCGTTCCAGCGATTCGTACGAACCTCACTGATGCGTTTCTTTACAGCACGCTGCAAGTTGCGCATGTGAGCTTTGTTCGAATCGCATGGAAAGTTGCTGTAGGCACGAATGGCCGCATTCTTCTCGGTTATCGGTGCAGTGGAGAGCAGTGGTGGCCCAGTGGTATCGGTCCCGACTTACGAGTTGTAGGTCGTGGGTTCGAACCCCGCCAGGCGCATTACTTTGTGTAATTTGTTTCATCACCACTGCTCTCAAAACGGTGAAGGAAAACATCGTGAGGAAACCGGCATGTCCTAGAACCAAAAAATTCGAAGACATGTGACATCTACCAACCCGCATCGGGCCCGCGTGGTGGATTATGGCCCACTCCCTCTCACAGAGAGGAGGCTTGTGTCCCAGCAGTGGGAACATTATAGGCTGATGATGATGATGATGATCAGTGCACGTACGTCAGCGGGGAGTTTCCATTTACGATCTCTCGTGTCTGGGACTTCCCGTGAGCAATCCGTCAGTACGGATCGCACGTGTTCTGTAAACGAGTCGATTGCGGCCGTCGTGTCTGCGACAGAGACAATGTGATCGGGGATGGAGTCCAAGTGAGGTGACGTGGTTGATTTCAGCTTTTCGCTTACTTTCTTCCAGTCAGTTATCACTCTGGTCGGGGGAGGTTGGCTTGGGTCGGAAGGACCCGAGCGTGGAGTTAAGTGCATGAGCACTGGACGGTGGTCAGAGTTGAGCTCGTGTAGCGTCTCAATGGAATTCAACCTGAGGTTGATATTCTTGAGAAGCGCTATGTCGAGCACATCGGAACGGAAGTTGGGGTCGTGGGGGTAGTGAGTATGCTCATAAGGAGCGATGGGGTCAAAGTTAAGGGTGGAGCTTAGGTTGAACACTACTCTCCCTCTCGGGGTGGTAATAGTGCTGTTCCAAGCTGGGTGTTTGGCGTTGAGATCGCCCGCTAGAATAACGGAGTCACTCAAGCCGAAGATGGAGGTGAGGTCCTTAACAAGGAGAGAGTGATCCTCTGCTGTATTAGCAGGAGGAAAATAGGCGGAAACTATGGTGATCGGTTGATGACCGGTCATGGCTAGCCGACAGACTGAAACCTCGAGGAGTGACTCGAGGGTTGGTGGGATTAAGGGGATACAATGCAGGGACTTTTTGTAATAGATGAGAGTGCCACCCTTGTGGCAGCGGGACCTATCGTTACGGACTAGCTGATAATTGGCTATTTTGGGATCGCGGTGGTGGGGTTTGAGGAACGTCTCCTGGATGAGGAGAACGTCTAACTGGTGATCGCGGAGGAAGGTAGCGAGTTCGTCTCGCTGACCTTGGATACCGTTGACGTTAAAGAATCCTAGCTTAAGGGATCGCGGTTTAAGGGTATTCCTATTTGTGGCAGCCATTGGAATTATGTAAGAAGATTGAGGGCCTGAAGGGCGTCACCCACCTGGGGGTGAGAGTCCAAGATAATTTTGAACTCATCGGGGTTACCGTTGGCGGCCCTGAGTTGGGCAGCCAATTGTCTCGCCGATGACCTCAAAATGTTCTTGTAGCTCTGGACCGCTTTGTACGCATTGATGATGACATTTAAGTCTTCATCGTCTACGTCTGCCACGGAACCAGAGGACGCGGGGGTGGAGGTGATGGCCGCGGGAGCGGTCACGGGAGCCACGGGTTGGGAGATGGGGGTGTCTAGGAGACCGGGAATGGGCTTGGGAGGCGCTGGGCCAAGGGCTGGGAAAGCCTTTTGGTGATTCAGCGCGTTCCAAGGGGAGGGGCGTTGGGGACCTAATCTGGTGGGCATCTGTGAGGAGGGAATCTTCACAGATGGGGATTCCCTCTGCTGGCGGGCGGCTGCGCGCTTCGCCAGTTTGGGAGAAGTGGATTTGGGGGCTTTGGGGCAGCCGCGATAGTTCGCGGTGTGTCCTACCTGAGTGCATAGAACGCAGCTCGGGGGTTCAGTGCAGAGAGCCCTGTCTTTGGGTCGGGGACAGTTGGCAGTGCCGTGATCGCCTAGGCATTTCACGCATCTGGCCGGGGCGAAGCAGTGGGCCTGACTGTGTCCGTAGTTCTGACAGTTGTGACACTGTCCTACGGTATGAGCTTTGTAGGGTTTCTCGATAGAGATACCCGACAGGGAGCACACAGTGGTGACCTTAAAAATGGGATGGGGGCCTGACTCGACAGGGTCGCAAACGACGAGGACCATGTCGTATGGGTTTCCGCCTCTCGCCTTGTGGAGGCGGTGGACGGCGGAAACTGGGATGTTTTGGGCGGTCAGGTCGTCAAGGACTTCCTGAGTGGGGATCTCTTTGGGGATTCGCCTAATCACCACACGGGTGGACTTCTCCTCAGGGAGACCATAGGCGTGGTGCCATATCTTATGGGACATAAGGAGGCGGACGAGGGCTCTATAGTCCGAGGAGGTGGGGGTCAGGACACTGATACCTTTTGTAGTGCTGGTGGCCTTTGTGTAATTGATTTTTTGGGCCAAGCACAATCTAGATGCTTCGGTCCATCTGGACGGGTCATGGATGACAATTGGGGGGGGTTTCTCCTTCTTCTTCTTGGCAGAAGTTGAAGGCGGAGTCGGGATAGCCATAGGGCTGGAGGGGCGGCTAGTGGGGGCCGGTGGTGGGGTGGGGGAGCTACCGCGAGAGATCGGGGGAGAGGGGGTGGGGGGGGCCGCGAGGGGTTTCTTAGCCTTGGAGGCTTGAGCTTGGGAATGTTTCCCCTTGCGCTTACCTAGCACGACTGTGAAATCCTCGTCTGAGGAGCAAGCAGAGTCACTAGCGTGCTCTGAGTCGGAGATGGGGACCGAAGTGTCCATTTGGACGGGCTCAGGTGTGGAGCGCACCTGCGAGGGGGCCATTGTTTGAGGAACAATGGGTTCTTGAGAAATGGGGACATTGGGGACAATAGCCGCTTTGACGGAAGCGGCTTTGGGAGCGCGGACTGCGGAATCCTTTGTCTTTGCAGACAAAGGAGCTGGATTAGAAGGGGGAGCGGGGGTTTCGCGCCTACTTTCGCGGACTTTCTTCAAAGCGGTATATTCCGCTTTGTAGTCGCCGTCGAATCGGTCATCGTTGACCATGCGGTGGACTAAGCTCCAGAGGAGTTTAACCTCCTCTTGGAGCACTTCGAGAGTTGCCATGATGCGGGGGACATGAGAGTGAAGCTCTCAGGGGAAAAAAGCCTAACCCTATCAAGCCTAATTCCCCGGGTGGGTGTGCCCGGGGATGAGTAGCCTCCCCTGCCGAGGGATTGTGTATGGCAGGGAGGTGAGTACCTAAGGTGTGCCCTAAGCTTGTAAACCTGTTGCCAATCTTAATGTGCAACAGGGCCCTATGTGGGTCTGGTGCGAAGGGGTAGACACACCCAACCGACACCAGGTGTGTTGCTGTGAAGAAAACCAGAGACTAGGTACGACTAGGAGTCCCCCCAAGGCCGTAGTCCTAGCTCCCGACTCCAATAAATTAACCTCGCCCTGAAGGGGTTTGGCGGGATGGATTGGGGCACCACCCTCTTGGTTTCGTTAACACCGTAAGGTTTCCACCAAGAACCACGAAACTGTGGATTTTCCCTGAAGGGGCAAATTCGCGAAACACGGAACGTTTGTGATGTGTCCTAAAAAGGACAGTTGGTTGTGGTAGTCAAAGACTGCCGAGAGCTGTCGTGAAGACACGACAAAATCGCACGGATGAGCGACACAGGCACGGAGCGCACACGAGGACACGTCCGCACGCGGTGGCGGTCAGACGCAGAGTGACCTGCTCAGATGGAACATGACGCCAAGTATTTATATCAGTTAGTTCTCGAATTTGTTCAAACCGGTTGCTTACATAAGTTTTGAGAGTTTTAGGTGGGGTGTGTAACCACCCTAAAACTATAGTTGAATCAGTCCAAAATACTGAGCGTGTAATTTTAATTCTTAGAGAATTAATTACTTTAGAGTATAGTTTTGCACTAAGTAAAGCACCTAGTAATTCTAGACGGGGAATTGTTTCAATTTTTAAAGGAGAAACTTTGGTTTTAGCACATAACAAGTTACATTTAATCTCACCTTTGATGTTATTTGATTTTAGATAAATACATGCACCATATGCATCTTGTGAGGCATCAGAAAAGCAATGTGCCTCTATAAAAATTGGAGAATTACAGAACATGTATCTAGGTATCTGAATCTGAGTAAAACATTGAGTTTCATTATAGAATTCTATCCATTCATTTTCAATATCCTTTGGGATTTCATCATCCCAGTCAATTTTCAGTAACCAAAGTTTCTGTAGTAAGATTTTATGAAAAATAGTGCAAGCAGATAAAAGACCTAAAGGATCAAATATACGACACGAGTTTGATAATATAGAGCGTTTCGTTATTTTAGGGTTAGATTTAATTTCGACTGAATAGTGCAAAGTATCAGGGCTAGGTGTCCATTTCAATCCTAAAACAGACGATTCAGCATAGTCATTTTTCATTCCAGATTTATTCAATTCTCTTTCTAAATTAAAGAAACGCTTTTTAGCAATAAGATAAGAGTCTCCTAGAGCCTCACTAGGGACTTCACGTAAAGGCATTTTTACACAAAACCTTCCATCGTTCAGACGGACCGTGTTTTCAATAAAATGGTTTTCACAATATTTTTCTTCATGGGAAAATTTGCGATTTTCATTTGGCAGAGTGGGAATATCTTCAACTTCCCAGAATTTAGCCAGACAATCCTTAATCTCTTGAGAAAAGTTAGCACAAGTAGTAGTACTAGTAGAGCTCATACCAGTTGGGCCTGATAAAAGCCAACCCAGCTTGGATTTTTGTAGAGTAGGTTTATTTTTCCCTAATTTAATTTGTTTAGATTCTACAATGTCCCAGTAAATATCAGCACCTAGCAGTAAATCAATTTCAGACGGTATATAGTAAGTAGGATCTGCTAGATCTATAGATTTAGGAATGTTTATATTAGAAGAGTTAATCATTGAACTAGGCAACATGCCAGTAATCTCAGGGACTACAAGACATGACACATTTGTCTGAAATAAGTTAATCAACGATTTAAGTTTTACGTTACATTTTTTACTAGTATGAGTCACTTTATTATTTATACCAGCAATAGATATATTTGCATTAGAACAGGGCAAATTCAATTTTCTCTGCATTGTTTCAGTTATAAATGAGGATTGACTTCCAATATCCAAAAGTGCTTTAATAGTATGACTTTCAGAAGATAGATTGTTAAATATTTTCACTTGAGCAGTACATAGCAAGATCTGTCCAGGCATTGCCACAGTGAGTGACACAGGATTAAACATAGCAATTGTAGAAGTTGTCTGGGAAGAACTTGGTTCTTGAGGAAGTGATGTTGCAGAAGTCTTATCAACAGCTGAGTTTGTCTTGTCACTATTAGGCTGTGATTTATGTAGGAGTAAATTATGTTTTCTATTGCAAAATATACAAAAGTTATGTCTGCAGTGAGTAGAAAAATGACCAGGACGCAGACAATTATGACAGAGTTTATGCTTAGAAACTTCATTGTATCTAGCATCCACAGACATGTCCTTAAATTTGTCACATTTATATAGTAAATGATCTTGTGAACATACAACACAGCCTTTAATATCATTCGTGTTAGAAGAAACAAATGACTTAGTTTGTTTAATATCTTTAGAATAAGAGTGTTTTTCAGATTTATTAGTATTAGTACTAGTACTGTACTGCAAGGTTTCTAAAACGTCAGCACGATTTCTTAAAAAGGTATAGAAGTCCTCAATTGTTGGAGCAGCAGCAATAGTATTCCTATGTTCCTCCCATATGCGACCTGTGGCGCCATCTAGTTTCGACGCCATGATGTGTACAATTAAATTATCCCAGCGGGATTCAGGATGAATTATAGAAGACAGGGCTCGAATATTTTTTGAATAGTAATCTATCATGTAGCGAATAGATTTGTAACTTTCTTTAGTTATAGTGTCAAAATTCAAAATAGCTTTTAAATGATTATTAGTAAGTATTCTTTTGTTGTCAAAGCGTTCAGTAAGTAAATTCCAAGCTAATTTATAATTAGTAGCAGTAAAGTCTATGGACTTAATGATATTAGACGCTCCTGAAACTAATGAAGAACGGAGATAATGGAACTTATTTATTTCTGGAATACTATCATTATTATTAATTAAAGAATCAAAAGTGTCTCGAAATTCCATCCACTTCAAATAGTTCCCATCAAAAGTAGGCAGCTGAATGGTAGGCAATTTAATATTATAGTTCCGCAGATCATGTTTATTATTTTGACTGCTAGATATAGAACTACCGTTATTATCTTTAGTAGGACTATGATTTTCAACCAACAATTGAGCTTTAGCAATTTTAGAACAAAAGTCACTTTCTATCTTATCATGTTCTTCCAACTGATTAGGATCTAAACTTTCAATTCTAGTTTTCAAAGTATCAAACTGCAAGAACAATTCTTTAAATCTAGATAATTTTAACTCAGTTTCAACAAGTATTTGTTTAGGATTGCTATCAGTTTCTAGCATGTTTACATTATCTAAGTATTTTGAGAATAAAGTTATTCTAGCCTTTATTGTACCACGTTGCTGAATACAAGCCTTTAATTCAGCAGACATAGTGAAAGCTTATAAGAACTGAACAGGCCGTCAAAAAAAATAAGTTAAATAGCAAAGCCAAACCGTGCCTGTCGCGCCTTAGCAACGACAACAAATCTTCAGTCAGCGATACACACGAACAAAGCAGGTCACACCGTTCAACATACAGCATGCAGAAGCTGTAGCAAGTAGTTACATCTTTAGCAGCGCATTCCAACAGAACCCAAGAAGCAGGTGCACACGGAGAATCTGGAAAATGCCAGGGTGTTCCCGTAAGCGAGGTGCAAGTAGAAAGTAGTCAAGGCAGGAGGTATAATTGTCATTAAATAGGTACCAACCTACTAAGAAATATCATTAATCTGAGTCCGTTGAATGCACGTATAGTAAATAAGAAGTTAAATAGTTAGGACAGTATTTTCACATAAAGAAGTAGGTGCCTAACTATAAAATAATCATTAATCTGACTCCAAAGAGTAAGTGGAACTTAGTAAAGTAAGTTAGAGTAAGACTTAGTAAAGTAAGTTAGAGTTAGACTAAAACTGGGCGTACTTCCCTGTGGGCAAACCAAATCACCCACCACACAGGTCCGTTGTTGCATGAGCAGATCATCTTTCGTCGTTGGATCAAGTCTTCAGTCTCTGTCGGGTCTGATCGTGTACTCGTAGAAGGGGTTTTATTCGTCACGAATTTTCGCTGCCGAATGTCCAGACTTGATGTTCATTTATTTATTTTTCTTCTAGAATTTTCCAATAATTTTCCAATTCATTGTTCATATCACGTCGGGGTCACCAAGATGTTAAATCTTCAAGTGTATTCAAATAAAGATAGTTTTTCTAGAGAAGTTTTATTGTTCATAAGTAAATTAAATTATATCAGTTCAGTAAAGAAAAGTAATGTCTTGTTTCACAAAACGTCAGAGTCGAAGTAGTAAATAATAAAAATTAGCCGGCCAGTGTTCTAAAATGCGCGCGGCGAGTTCCGTCTTGAAAATGATCCTTCTTGCTTTCAAGTTTACTTGTTAACACTACGTTGTAAACCACGTGTTAACAAAGGATTAATTAGCTTTTTAAAAACTGTTAAAAAAAAAATTGCAGTTATTCTACAATACATATTTCGGGTAGCTTAATTCTTCACAATTACGTCTCATACTATACTTAATTAATCAAGAATCACATAATTGGTACATCAGATGATGTGACCCCTTGAGATAACGCCATCTAACCTTGACCAGAGATACTCTACGGTATGCATTTATGATATCACTCGCGATTATTATCGTTTTAATTATTCAATAAATTATTATCTTGTTACAATTATTTTTTTATTTTATTGCAAGTAAATCATAGTATAATCCATGTTGAATATGGATTATACTGCTGCGAAAGGATCGTCCAACACTTCGTAGCACTTAGCTACGCTTCGTAGAGACTTCGTAGTTCAACTGACGAACGTGATCTAAAAGAGTGCCAAAAATAAAAATTAATGTTGATGAAAATAAGCATGTTATTTTAACAATAACAAAACAAGTTAATTAATAAATGCACACTATTGAACACTTGAAAACTGTTTTTAGGCCCCGTGTATTTATGTTTAGGTGAGACCTAAACTAAATAATAATAGCCGCACAAATCGATCATCATCATCAGCCTAGTGTTCCCACTGTTGGGACACAGGCCTCGTCTCTGTGAGAGGGAGTGGGCCATAATCCGGGCCCAGTGCGGATTGGTGGATGTCACATGTCTTCGAATTTTTGGTTCTAAGGCATGCCGGTTTCCTCACGATGTTTTCCTTCACCGTTTTGAGAGCAGTGGTGATGAAATCCCTAACAGTTGAAAAGAATTTTGACGTCATCAGACCCATTGCACTCTCGAGTTTTGATGCGTTACCTATACCTATCTTGGTTAATGTTCATTGATTTTACAAAAGAAAAAATATGTGTCCGCTATTTTTCAATATTCAAGCCTCATAAGGAACGTGGGGTCCCAGCACGTCCTAAGGCCCGGCAAGCAAGCACTATCTTGGGGCTCGGCTGGCAAGCCCTGCCTTGGGGCCCGTCAGGCTCGACTATATGGCCATTACGCAAAGGTCATAATTATATAAACACTGATGGATTCCTCGTAACATAAAATAAAGTAATAAATATTGATAACAAATCAATCGTGTGCCTGCCCTAATAGAAAAATCATTGTTCTTCAAACATAGTACATACAAATCTAGAAATTTAAATAGAATGTCTATTGAAATGTAAATAAACCGATACATCCTTATCGAAGAACTGTGGCTTATTCATGAGAAGCCCTAGAAGGAACAGCTCATAGCGACATAGTGACATTGCCCCCGGATGTTTACAAACACCTGATGGACATATGTCACAGTTGAGGGAGCAACGAGCTATCTCGACAAGAGATGAGTCGCTATCTAGAAGGTTTCACAGATTTTAATGCCCTTCTAAGCCTCTTCGTACACAAGGCGACGCAAGTCTCCGATATCTTTGGTAACCAGGCGACTATCGCAATACACATTCATAAAGGTCCGTAGACAGGCATGCGTCAATGGATAGCAACAAAGTCATTTGGTATTGGAGACTTGCTTCGCCCTACGTACGAAGGGGTTTTATAGTGTACAGAAGTTTGACGGGCGCCAATATCTCTAAAGCCTTTCAGTTCGCGACTAATTTCTCGTCAAGAGATTGCCACCCTTTTTAGGTGGTAAAATCATCAAATGAGTCCTCCCGCCCTGGGTAGAGCGGAAGAAACTGTCAAGACTCATACTCTTTAAAAACCAGCGTGTTTCTAAAATTTTTTATCCATTTCACTGTTTTGAGAACAATGTTGACGAATTAAATTCCCTTCACAAAGTTACGTACCCCAGAGACTATAAACTAAAATCTGCTGCTATTAAGCTGTAGCCAGTGGCTCCGCCCGTGTGTGTGTCGGAATTATCCCACAAGATCGTATTATCGAGATAAATGTATTATTCCAAACTGTAACCTATCTCTGTACCAAACATCCAGATCCATTCAGCAATTTTGACGTGATTGTACCTAACTAAATGTATGTTCCATTTATCCTTCTAAATATCCAACTCTTAGGCTAATACTGCCGGGGTCGCGGGACTGTCTCATCTGGTAACCGTGACCCTAGAACGTAAAGGGGTATTGAAGAATCACCGTGGAGTCTGATAGTCCCTCCCGCCCTGGCCTGGGTGGGAGAACTCATTTAGTGATTTTAGCAAGACAAAAAAAAGCTAATACATATTGCAATAACCTACTTACATAATCATCTCGCACTACATAAATGGTTCCGAGAAGTACTTAAACCTAAATACATTAAATCAAATGAAGTAAATAGTAAATGAAGGATGTTGCACCTACCTCTTTATATACACCACACTATTCATCAATTTTATTACAAAAACAATAAAATAAAAGTGGGGATAAACCCTAACCAGATACAAAATGACAAAAAACACAAAAACTTTGAACTCAAAGTTGATGACTCAAAAATCCTGAATTACGTATGACAGTGAAAAATGATAAAACATAATTATTTAAATACATACTGTGTGATGTTAGCAGACGTGGAATTCTAGAAAAAAATTGGTAATGAAACCAGTAAGTGTATATATATAATCATAATTATGTTTTTTATTACTCCTCGCTATATTTGCTGTACGTTTCCTTATCCAGAAATTTCACTGCTGAGAAAATGGTGTCGTGAATTCGATTCCCGCACGGACAAAAATTCGCCCACAGGCTGTCGTTCCAGAACTGATTCTGTGTAAATGATGAGTTTATATGCTTTTAAACGGACCCATGAGTCAGAAGAAATTACTAGTGTAGCCCACTCTTTTAAAACGTTTTTTTTTTCTCTTCTCAGAAAAAGCAGAATTCTTCGAGATTTATTTTAAAGAAATAGTAGTCCGTAATTATCTCCAGAGTTTCATCTACCACTACTTAAAAAAAAAAAAACATTAAAATCGGTTTAGCAGTCTAGGCGTGAAAAAGTGTGATTAAAACAAACAAACAAATTGAATTTCCCATTTATATTAGTTCTCCCACTAATACTATCACACTTCACATAGTGATACATGTTGCTGCTTTTACCTGGCTTCGAATTTTAATATAAACATATAAAAGTTTTATTTTATTCAAGGGCAGCGCCACCTTTGGCTGATAACAACAGTAAATTAGTTTATTTTTTATCTTTTGACGTATAATTTTATTTTATGTATTTGCAAACCGGTTAGTGACTCATCCAAAGATATCGGCCCTAATAAATAATTATATGCGTAGAGATATTATTATAATAAGCTGTATTATATTATATTTAATAAATATACCTAACTTTTTTATAACAAACCGATAAAATCATAACTATTTATAATTAGTTTGACCTTATAACATGTTACAAAGATAAAACAATTATTGTTTATTTAACTAGGTAGATATTTTTATCATTAAAGAATTTATCACACGGTATTAGATCATAAAACTTGTTATTTTTTTTATTTTTTTGCTGAATAGAATATTAGGGTGAAATGAAGCTTTGCCGTCTGACAGGGTGATTAAAGCAGAAAACGAATTGCGCCGACCGAAGTAAATGAGATTACTTAATTATGATAAACGAAACAAAATATTTACGGTTTATGACAAAATTTCTGTACTACTTATAATTTTAATATTGCCATTCCCGCAATATAAGTAACGCCTGGTTCCATTACTTAATTTTATGATATGAATTCAAAAACAAAGGAAACGTTCTTTCCCCAAGCACACACTCCAGCAAACTTACACTATTATTTAATTTAAACCATGAAAATTTAATCAGAATATCTAAATGTAGTACAGTTTTTAGTTCGTTAAATCGCTAGTGATGTGATAATTATGCGCAGTGAAAAATATTAATATAATGCGCGAAGCCAGCCGTGACCACAACACAACGACCATCCGTCCGACATACTCGTGTATCGATACTTTAATTGTGTTCCATTAGAGGTGTTACGTTCCGTATTTGAATTTTGAATTTGAAAATAGAATCTTCAGTGAACGTGTCAACATGATCGGAATAATATTCCTAGTGATGCTACCCTTGGCTTGGAGTTATGGTGAGTTTTTTTTTTTTATTAAATTCCAGTTTTTTTTAAATATTTCTCAAATTGACGGAAAAATCCAGACATTACCAAAATGTTAATTAAAAAGTAGTTAGTTAAAGTGATTTTATTTATATTGTAATTTATTAACAATGCAGTCCATTAGCGATGAAACAAGTTTTACTTGTGTTCTGGCAATTTAATCTATGACGGTTTCCATGTAAACGTGTTTGATATTACTTGGTCATGCACGATTGTTTTGATAAGGAAAGTTTTCATCAATACGGAAAATTATCCTTGACCTATGACATATTTTCTATAATAATCTACATAGATAACGTTATGAAGAGGTATGTTGTAGAAAGCAAATCCCTTACCGTCTAATTTGGTCTAATTCGTATTTTTTTAATAAAGGATTTTTTTTAATGCAAAAAGTTGGATTTTGTATTAAAACTAGCAAACTATTATAAATGTAAAAGCTTAAGTAAATGCGTGGGTGGATGGTGGCTTGACAAAAATATATATATATTTACACACAGATATTAAATCCCGGAAACCATAGGACAACTGAATTTTAGGGCATAAATACCTTTATAAAAAGAGATTTTTTTACGGTAATTAAATAGTTTTCACACCTAGATTTCTCCTGAATATATTAACTCATACACACTCGGAGCTTTTAGATCACAAAATTATTTTGTTCCGTGCGGGAATCGAACCCGCGATACAACACAGTCCATCACTCGACCACTGCGCCAACCGTTTTAAATAAAAGTTCATAAAATAAAAACAAAATAAAGAAGATGGGCGAATTATTAATAAATGTGTAATAATTATTAATAAATGGTATACATTGCGTCAGGTCAACTTGCATTACGTCAGGGATATAAAAGGTACATAATAATATTTGTTAATACTACTGCTTATAGCCATATTCTGAAGAGGATCTTGATACCTATACCTACTTCGTTATTATTATTATAAACAAAGAGTGGGTTTTCCAACTGAGAAAAATATTTAAAAGTTTTGTTCCTATTTCGTATGTTATCGAAGCATTACCGTGATCACGTGGCCAGAGCGAGCTTCTTTAACTGCGCAATTTCTACCCCTCCAGGGTATGCGCGTATAGAAAATACCTAATTAAATGGCACAAAATCAACTATTCGTAGTCCCCTGATTACTCCTCCAAAACTTAACCGATTTCACTACTTTTTTCTTTAAAAAATAAAGAAAGGCATTGGCCGTGTTCCTATGTTTTCCTTTTTTTATATAATCTCGTCAAATTTGTTTTCTGGATATTTGAACACAGCGGAAAATCTGGCCATTTTTTCAGGATTTTGAATGTTCATATCTCTTTTAATAATTAATTTATGGAAAAAAGGAAAACATAGAGACATGCCAATAGTGGTCATAGATTTCTTGTAAAAAAATTATTGCTCTATTGGCATTATCCAGGGAGAAAACAGGGGACTACGTTTGTATGGAAAAACGACCGTGGTGTTTCCTCTTTTTCCCATCATACTCCGCGTCCCCGTCTTTTATACTGTTCCCCTAATGGGTGACTCGCCGAACGATCATGAACCATGCCCCGACGGCGCGTAATGTTCTACGCGCGCTTCAAAGAGACATCAGCAATCTGACCGGTCCTCCCTAAGAGGGCCAAAGCGGGACCGTCTTATCAGCTAACCGTGACCTCGAGACGTAACGGGCTATTGAAGGACACCGTGGGATTTTAGTCAGTACAAGTCTGACAGTCCCCTCCCGCCCTGGATAGGAGGACTCTTTTGATGATTTAATCAGATGAAAAAGTGACTTAACAGCCTTTTATACGCCCAGTTCGAGGTACTTTAACTGTACCCTGGTCTTTTTATATCTACACCCTACACCCCTCCAGAGCCTTCACCTTGTGCTTGGGCACCGTTGAAACACCCCTTTTGTCGGCACTTTATCGAAGGAATATGCAACAAAATTTCGCTTTGCTGCTAGGATACAAGATAGAAGATACCTCCTCACCTCTAATTCATAAGTTCCCTTACCCACACTTGTTGAGGAGTTTGGTCCAGACACTTCTTCTTCCCAGCTATAACACTACGAAGTGTCAAAGGGTGAGCGCTTTGTGGGACTGTCTTATGTGAACCTTCAAAAAGCACGCCATAAGTCACCACACGGGCCCAGCAGATGTTTCATGCCCTCTTCTTCTGTTTCTAGGACATGACAGTTCCTTTGTTGGTGTTTTAATCATTGTTATCTTAGCTATATAAAAAAAAACACAATTAAAATAGCTAGAAGGTCAGACCGTTAGAGTCGCGTAAAAAGAAAAAATAAATCTAGCAACAATCTTCTGACCACAATAATCATAAATTAATAATCTAAGAAAATAAAAAGAATATCGAATCTATTAATGCAGTTCAATAACAACGAGCATTAAAAACGATAAAATAAATGACTAAATAAATTCAAATCAATTAAATCTAGAACGGTCTGAGTTACTTATTAATTAAAATCGTAATTACATTACATTTATCGGTGTATGAAACTTGTGTTATAATTTCTCTGGTAAATTTTTTACATTGCTAAAAGAACATGTCAAAAAAATGCTAAGTTAAAAATAATATATGGTAACGTTAAGTTATGTTAGACTGTTTATTTTACAGCAATTATGTGCACGAAGATTAAGCACTCAACGGGACTTGACAGCAGCAACGACGATATAATACTAGACTCGTAATAACAGGCGACCGATGTCTGCCAACACATTAGGCAAAAAAGTCTTATAACCGTCTCATTTCGACCAATCCTGTGAGCCGTAAACATACGTTGAGACAGAACAGACCTTGAGTTAGCCAATCACAACGCAGTACCCCGCCCCCCTCGCTTACGTATTACCTCAGCGAGTTGGCAGAATAGTTTTGTTCGTTAGATCGTGCAATGAGTAGTCTAGTATTATATCGTCGTTGGACAGCAGTAACTAAATCCAACTTAAAGTAGTCTTTTTATAATTCATCTAAGACATAAGTACGTGAATACAATTGCTAAGTTATTAAAGTCACAATTTGAATTTCAACAGAGATTTCGGGAAATTAGAAATTCTAGAGACGGGAAAATAGCCTACCATTTAAATTATTTATGGCAACTTAAATTAATTTTATGTGAGAATAAAAAACTTCATGCATTGCTGTAATCTTCGGGGACATCCTAGTCTCGGACATCTTAAAACGCGCTCGGGATCCTAAAATCCTGATTCAAATATTTTAAAAGGGAGTCGTCAATCTTGGCATGAACATGTGATAATGAAGAATGACACGCATGTGAGAGTATGAAGAGTACCTATGAATGTGGATAAATAGATTCCATAAAATTTCCATAAAACCAATGTGTATAATTAGTTAATTAGGTATTTCAACCCACTTAAGAGATGATTTTTCAAAAATCTTGAAGACTTGTAAAAAATTTCTACACTCAGTGGTTTTATTCGTCCCTAGTTTATCATTGAGTAGTTTGCTGCATACAATAGATTAATCATATACCTACCTTTTATGTATACGTATATGTATACAACGTGTAACCTTTGGAAAAAAAAAATCATACAAAATGAGAAATTGATGGAGCCCATCAGTATGAAAAATCGTTTTTTTTTTTTTTTTTCAAAAAGTTTTAGAACAAACATTGTTCAGTAACATGGGCTGAGTGACCCCACGAGACGTTTTGCGCTATTAACGTTACACGTTGTATTGTATACCTATTATAGTTGGGCTTCTTCTTTTACCTTTTTCATCACGATATCACCTCATGGAGGCCAGCAACTATCTTTTGTATTATTTTTATCGTGTTATCCGAACGGGTTGTATGATTATAGCTTGCATAATATTCTATTTACATACCAAGTTCAGGGCTATACCCATTGCTAAATCGTTTTTTTTTTAGATATCCGCTTTGTGCACCATCTGTGAAATTTTTCATAGGTGTCGTATGTGAAATAGTTAAGATGCCATTTCAGTGGGTGCCCAATGTGGAATACCTTTTTCTCTTTTGGTTGCAATATCATCAAATGAAGGACTTAATTAATGGTTGGTCATCATCTGCCTAGCCTTTTCCCAACTATACTGGGGTCGGCTTCCAGTCGAACCAGATGCAGCTGAATATCAATATTAAAATGAAGCGACTGCCTGTCGGACCTCCACAACCCAGTAACTGGGTTTGTGACTTTAGAGCTTTTGACTAACAGTAAGTAACGACTGTCAAAGATCTGCAAATAACAGCCGGGACCAACGGCTTTACGTGCTTTCCGAGCCACGGAGGAAACTCGCTATGACAGATGGTCACCTATCCACAGACCAACCTCGGCAAGCGCGGTTTAACCCGGAAGATCGGCCTGTGCGGCTGTAATTATTTAGCTACGAGCTCCTCCAGGAAGGACTTAATGGTTGGTGAGGAAAGGAAAACTGTCAGACATGACTGTTAACTTATTGACAGTCGCCCTTTGCGTTCAAAGGTTTACAATCCAACCCTTCCTTTTATACAGTCTCACGACCCTAGCGCAAAGTGCACTCTACAAGTACGATAATTATGATAAGCGATCGATACACTCGACATTTTATTGATTTCCTCTTGAACTTGCTGTCACTCAATTCAACTAGGTATAATAATGAGTAGGTAGGTACTAGAAGTACACTTTGAGTAGACCAGATTTATTTGTAGTAATGACTAAAGCTTTTTCATTATAGAAATGTTGCCACACTATAAAAATCTCCTTGTTTATGGGCGAACATTTAACTTGCATCATCATCATCATCATCATCAGCCTATAATGTTCCCACTGCTGGGACACAGGCCTCCTCTCTGTGAGAGGCAGTGGGCCATAATCCACCACGCGGGCCCAGCGCGGCCCGGTTGGTGGATGGATTTAACTTGCATACACAGTAATAATCCTGACATTCCGGGTCGTACTTGTAAGATATACTTACAAGTAATTGTTCCGTGGGGAAATCGAACCTGCGATACGCATAGTTTACAGTTTACATACTGTTGAATTAGTTCTCCAGGATCATTAATCAAGTTGCCCATGATACACAATTTGTGTACCCTTGAATTTATATTATGCCTATACTATTAGTTGATTAAATAAATTGATTCGAAGGTAATATTTTGACAGCGATCAGCCCTTTGATTTTATAAGTTTGATAAGTTCAATGTCAAGGACACGAGAGATCGGGCACGCCGCAATTGCGGCGGTAAGACCCCTCTTTGAGGAGTGGCTGGAGAGAAGTCATGGCGTCCTTACTTTCCGCCTGACGCAGGTCCTCACCGGGCACGGATGCTTCGGGAGGTACCTGTGTCTAATGCGGAAGGAGGAAACGCCTGGGTGTCACCACTGCGAAGATCGCCCGGAGGACACGGTGGAGCATACGGTGCAGGACTGCCCAGCTTGGGCGGAGCACCGACGTGTCCTCACGGCTGCGATAGGCGGAGACCTCTCGCGCCCGGCATTGGTTGCGGCCATGCTGCGGGGCGAGACGGAGTGGGAGGCGGTCGCCTCCTTCTGCGAAGCAGTAATGCTCGCGAAGGAGGAGGCGGGCCGCGCGCGAGAGAGGACAGTGTCCTCCCTCCGCCCCAACCGCGGTGGTGCACGCCCGCGACGACGGACGTCGCAAGACGATCTCCGGCCACCGTAGGCGCGGGCATGCGGGCAGCGAGTAAAGGGCAACTCGCTGCCCGACCATGGACCATGCCCGGGTCGACGGCGCGTTGTGTCCCACGCGCGCCTCAAAGAGCGTCATCATAATGACGGGGCCCCCCTCTCAGAGGGCCAAAGCCTGCCGGGGTCGCGGGATTATTTCCTTACCGTGACCCCGGAACATAACAGGCTACTGAAGGACACCGTGGATTTTAGTCAGTAGAAGTCTGACAGTCCCTCCCGCCCTGCTCGGGGCTGGAGGACTCATTTGATGATTTTGCCACGTTAAAAAAAAAAAAAAAAGGACACGAGAGATCAAAAATGGCCCCTTTTTGGGGTCATCGTTAACATTATGGGTAGGTACTCCCGCCTGATTGGAACGGAACGAAGCGTCATACACTTACTGACTAAAAGTCCACGCTGTTCCTTTGGGTGACCTTTGCGTTCAGGGCCACGGTTGCCTGGTTGCCTGCCCGGTTCGCGGGACTGTCTTCTCAGGTAACCGTGAACCTGGAACGTAAAGGGCTATTGAAGGATCACCGTGGAATTAAGTCAGTAGATACAAGTCTGACAGGCCCTCACGTCCCGCCCTTTATGGAAGGATTTAAAAAAAACCGTATCCTGGTTAAGCATCCCTAATCCCGCTTTACCTACTAGCGATTTTTTGTTAGGTACTCGTATATAATTACTGACACTTCTTGAACTTAAGTATAGATGTACGATTAACAAATCGCGTTCAATGTCAATGGTGCGCATGAAGCATGAAACAAAAATTTAATCGGATTATAGATAAATAGATTTTTTTTTCATCTGCACCTTTAATAGCTAAAGGTGTTTATTTGCCGTAGACTGTTACGAATCAGTTGATTAAAAAAAATCTTTGGTCACACTAAGAAAAGTTTTAATTTCATGTTTCTTCATAGATTTTTAGCCGTTAACATTTTCATTCCAACAAAATCCCCGTCGGCGATAATTTAGGTGATAAAAAAGCACAAATGAACCGTTTAAAAATTAATAAAGATAAGCTCATTATTCAGAATAACTTGACAGATTTATTAAGATTTCACAGCAAAGACTGTGTGAATAAGCAAATACATCATCGATAGATATCTTTCATATTAGCGATGTAATAATTTAAACAATTCTCAAGCGATTAAAGAAACGCCTGGAGGCAGGCTTAGTTCACTAATTATTACCGTTCTAAAATAATTTCTTAGATATTTTTGTATTTCATCGATGAATTTGAATGTTTCTAATGATGTATGATGAAAATGAACAATCTTTGTTCGTTTATAAACACTTTTATAATTCAACGGATTAAGTTTAAAATTATGTTCTTTATGACGGAATATTAAAATGTTTGCGGTTTTGTTATTTATTAAAAGAAACTCCCACGCATATAAGATTAATTCAAAATATTATGATCATCTGCCTAAGTCTTTCCCAATCATGTTGGGATTGACTTCCAGTTAAACCAAATGTAGCTGAATATCAATATTTTACATGGAGTGACTACATAATTCACCTCCACAAACCCAGTAACTGAGTGATACGGAACCAGTAACGTTACTTCTTGGTTAGATGTGTTTCTACATTGATTAAATCAATATAGCAACACACCGTTTCTTTGAATATTTAGCATTTCTCTTAATGGCGGCGCCTATCTAGCTAACAGCCCTATAAATTATATATAAAATAAAAGAAATCAAGTTCCAAGCTATTAACAATAGAAAGAAATGCCTGACTTGTATTATAAACTTGTTTGATCACAATATAATACCTACTTAAACTTAGAAAATGTCTTTAAAATTAACATAAACATAAGAATGTATCTTAATAATATTCAGGTAAATAAAAAAAATGAAAAAAGGCAGATGTTTTTAAAAGACAATAAAAAAAATATACCTATAAAATTGTCTTAAAGGGTAACTGAGATCCTGAATATTAATTAAGAATAAGAACACGTTTTGTTTCGAACACACTGGACTCAATGTTTTCCACATTGTTTTCAGTGTGTTCGAAACAAAACGTGACCTTTTTACGACGAAGGAAGAACGGGTGTACTTTTTTCTTCCGTGTTTATGGCTTCATTTCTCAGTGGCTTACTAGGAATCTGGGCATTCTGTGATCTAAGCCAAAGGCACTATCTTCTGAATTAGACCACCACTAAGTGAAATCTTCGAAAGGTGCTCGAATGAAAGCCCAGCTCACATTCCCCGTCTGTCAAGTCGAGATAAATCTAATATTATGTTGAGCACTGAAATGCTCACGGATTGACTCATGTGCACAATGCTGACGCATCGTAAGTGGAATTAGAAAGCTTAACTTTCAACATTACAGTATTAGTTTCGTCCTAAAGTCCGCCTCTAGTTTAAAGTTACGGTGTCACGACTTAGCGACACATTTGATTATCTTTAGAGATTATTTTTATTTTTGTACGAATGTACGCCAGTTTTAATTAAATGCAGTCGTCGTCCTTACTAAGCATGAGGACCTGCCATTATTTTTTGAATATTCACTTTGAAGTAGCCTAGTATGTACCTGTACACTGAGGCCACCCTAACGGAAAAACCCCGTCAATTATCGCACTAATGGACGTTTAAATGAACATTTAAAGACTATTATAACGAAAATTAACGGGAAATGCCGTTAGTGTGACCCGACTATTATTGAAAACTAACATAATGGTCGGCGTTAAGTTTCTTATAACCAACAAAGTTTCCCAAAATCTGCCTTGGAAGAAATCTTAGCAATGAAAATTAAATGATGATAAAATGATATTTATATTAGCAAGTAGCTAATAAACACTTTTAAACGTCGTATTTTTACAAACTAGATGAGGCCAGAGTTTCGTACCTGACTATTCTGAAAAGAAACATTCAAACAAACTCAGAGGTCACTAGTCCAGACATTATATTGGTCGCATTATACGAGGACCATGTAGGTTAGAGTCAAAGGTGGTCTTTTGAACAAAGAACCACACAAATTCGAGTAGCAGACCAAAAAAACACCCTGACAAGGAAAATAACCGCACATACAAAATCGATATGATTATTTCACACAAATAGTATGTGCAAAATGCTAAGTGACAATGTACACAAACTGCTTAGAATTCGCAGTACACATCTAAAATTGGCATGCTAAATACCTAGAAACTGGTGAGATGACGGAATCATCCCATTGAGTGGAAGTAATGTCTGTTGATAAAATCACTAGTTAGAGGTTATTGGACTTATGTTTGCACGTTGGATGTCTCTTAAAAATGCATTTTTATTATTACAGGAGACAAACATTTATTTAATTTCATTTATTTAAACTCGCGATTGATTCTCGACTGACTGGCCTAAGTAATAATCGGAACAGACTTTGCCCAAATAATTTCAAGTTTTGCTGTGAATCCAGCTGTACGAGTACATCAGCATTTTACATGAAGATTAAGATAACTGTCAAGCTACAGATAAATTAGATTCTTAATTATAATGAATACCCATATAATATTCAGTATCTACCTATAAAAAACAGATAAATTATCTATAACTTATAGACAACTTAAACTACAATTTTCTGAGGTTAAACTTGATAATACTGAATACAACCCGTAGCTAAAGTTAAGTTTATGTGTAGATTTATTGTTTTCCTTTGCATAATTTACTAATTTAACATTTCTATTATAATATAAAAATATTTTATTCATATACTTTTATCTCTTTCTCTAAGGGATTGGTTGTAAAATAAAAGCTGTATAATTATATCTTTATTGTTATTTAACTGCCAAATAACTGTTCCATTGAGTTAGTTTGCTATTTTAAGTTTTAACAAGGGGAACTTAAAAAACTTGACATTGTTAAAAATTAAATTAACCAAAACATTTTTACAACAAGAAAAGAAAAAAAATGCGCTAAGATGAAAGTCGTCTGTATTCCCGATCGATTTTTTTCAAATTACAGTGAACAGGCTTCTTCTGGGTGAGCTAACTCCATCATAGACTTTATATCTGCCACTTTTGACCTAGACTAGAGTCAAGAACAAACCCATCATCTGTACATTTTTTTTTCTATATACAAAAATAAAGAATCACAGATACACGCCACATTAAAAAAAACCGCCAAAACCCCAGGTTTTTGTTAATCTAGTACCTATGTACTTTAAAAACATGACGAATGACCACAAAACCACATTATGCAGTATGCAACTGAATGGGCTACTCTGAGGTGTGTTTTAGAATTCAAACGACGAATTTACCTGTCACTCGTAGCGTTGTGCATTCATCGCAAAAACAGTCAATAATATAAACCGCATTGAGAACACACTGACCGATAAAATACGATACTAAATAACAATGACCTTACACAGGTCATTTGTTCAAAAATCTTAATGATATAGGAGGTATTCCCGTTTCAGCAACGGTTTTAGAGCACCGATGTGCAGTGGCAGATGGTGGAGCAGATGGCAGGTTGATTTAATCTAAAATTATTTTCTTGTACCCTTATAGAGCCTTGTTAACATCGATGCTCTAAAATCTTTGCTCAAAGGAGAATACATTTGAGAATGATTAATCAACCGGATTTTATAATAATAATAATAATATTCCACAACTATCACACAACGTCATCTAGTCCCAAGCTAAGCAGAGCTTGTGTTATAGGTACTAGACAACTGATAAACATATATTTCTTAATACATAACTATTATAGATAGATTTATCCTTGACATTGGCCCAAATCTTGCCAAGGACGTGTATTGTTATCTTCCTAAACTCGGTTGCATAACATAGGAAAATAATCTTTTAAGTTATACCGATGACCTATTGAAGGTCCCAAAAATCTGCTGTTTACGAGAAACAAACAATAATCTCACCACAGTAATTACTGGCGACGCATCGTAGCCTTTGTTCAACTGTGGACTGAGATTTTTAGTACGTTGATGATTCGGTTGCATCTTCGCGTAAATATTTATAACCTCAAGAAACGTCTAGAAATTCTGATGATAGGTTATGTAATAATAACGATTTTAATATTAGAAAAGTGGAAGCAAAGAAGTAAAAAGCGTATAGAGAATGAGAAAATATGTAAAAGGTATAAGGAGTAGTTTTTGAAGAAGACAAGGCAAACAAAAATAATAATCTAAACCATCTATAAGTTACAAACAATATCAACACAGATGCACACTTTGAAATCGCAACAAACAATAAAGTAATAACATCAGTGAACAAAACACCAAATGATTCATCAACTAACATGATTTTCTTGACAAAATAAATTTTCCATGATGACTCTTTCTTAATGAACAAGGTGATAATGATCATTTCTGTCTCACGCAACAGGACATTCAAATGATAGATAGACTTGACAGTTGCCGCATAATTCTATTAATGTGATGGACATTCGTATTAAAGTAAAAATATATGAATGAATAGTAAAAGACGTTTCTTTTTTGGTGTTCGATAATCATCAAAGTGCTCCTCCAGCTGTAATTGGAGCGGATGGGACTGTTGAACTCATACTCACTAAAACCCATACTGTTCCTTCAATTGCACTTTACGTACAAGCCTCGGTTAGTTTGCTTATGAATTTCCGCGACTCTGTATGACTCTTTAGGAGTATTAAAAGACATGACAAAAGATCCAACTGTATCTCTTTTGAGTGTCTCTCTTTCAGTTACCAAGAAAATAATGATACCTAAAACACAAGAATTATAAAGTAGTATTATTTGTTTTTACTAAAATCAATTAACAACTTCATAGGTGTTCTATTAATTATTACAAATTACATTTTTTTTTCATTTCACCTTCGGTTACCTTTAGGTACTCTTACAGAAAAAATGCTTTTGTTGTACCATAACCGTTATGTGAACCTGTTCCAAAATAGTCTTCCGAAATCTCTGAAATATTTCACACCAAATAATTGCATACTTGTTTATCTAAGTTATCTTCAAAATCTAACTCAAATTCGTTAGAATTCTAGACAGCTACTTTTTAACGAAGCAAAAACGTTCCTTTAATTACATGTTTAATTTATATTCCTGTATCTAGATTTTGATCTCTGACTCCATTTTTCTATACTAAGTCTAATTACTTTGCTCTTGTTGAGACTTCATTGTTAACCGGTACAAGTAACATCCGGTGATTTGTTATAAATTCAATTTGATCTTCAACTGTTATCTGTGTTGATACCAAGAGTACTGTTAAGAATAAATTGTGCTGTGTTCCACGATTTGTGGGCACGGTTGTCAGTTTTAGCTCAGTGACTGACCGATCGCCGTGTCGCGAGTTCTATTCCCAAAATATTTTTATGGACTACAGATTTTTGTCCGGGTCAGTTTGGCAAAATTAAAAACCGGCCAAGTGCATGTCGGGCCACGCACAGTGTAGGGTTCCGTAGTTGCCCAACAAAATACTTATGCGAACTAACTAAACTGATTCGCTGAATTTAATTTTAAAAAGAAGAATTTTCAAAATCGGTCCAGGAGTCTTTGAGAAATCGGGGACAATATATAAAAAAAAAGATTACGACGAATTTAGAACCTCCTCCTTTTTTTGAAGTTATTTAAAAATAGTTGACGATAAAAACCTACCTATCCCCAAAAAACATACATATAAAAGCTGTAAAAATAAAGTTGACAAACTTACATTTGCAGTTGAAAAGCATGTTCTCCGATACATTTTGTTTAAGAAAATATGATATCCAAGTACATTTTATAAGTTGGTGGACTATTACTCGTAAAGTTGTAAAGCCTACTCAGTCATGATAATTTTCTTTTAAATTTCGTTATATATACTACTATTGTGAATTTTTTCACACCCCCAAACATAACCGTTTAGCTGGTAGAGGGGGGGACACTCGAGTCGAGCAAAATTTAGCACTTTAAAGCTTAATATTTCACAAACGATTTTTTTTATCAAAAAATTGTTAATGGAAACTCACATTATTTTTTAAAGACCTATTTATTGATACCCCACACTAAGGGGTACGCGAGAAAGAAAAAAAACATCCCCACTTTACGTGTACAGGAGGTACCCTAAAAAAAAATATTTTTCGAGATTTTATTTTACCACTTTTTCGGCACAACAAATCCGTATATTTACACCAAATTACAGCTCTCTAGTACTGTGCGTCTCTGAGCTAAACTGCGGACAGACGGACGGACGGACGGACGGACGGACGGACGGACGGACATAGCGAAACTATAAGGGTTCCTTGTTGACTACGGAACCCTAAAAAAATCTCTTTTGTTGACACTCGTCAAACAAATAATTACTATAATATTAATTATTTCTGACTCATTTTAATTTGATTTTCAATTAATTCAGTAGTTGCCTATTCCTTCACTACCACCATCATCTTAAGACTTATTACTACAGATGATACTGAAAATAATTGTTATAATATTTTGTAGTAAGAAAACAATCATTCTTGACGATACGAATTTATGACTAAGAATCTATTAATAACCAAATCACTTGGTAAAATCTGTCGGCTTTCATTTATGCCATAATGGCAAAAGTAATATTTACATAATTGAAAATAAAAAACGAACCGTAGTTTTATGGCTCTTTAACTGGGTGTTATCAACCCGCTTCACATAATGTTCTAAAACGATTAACTACGCCTTTCTTTTCAATTATATACATGATGAATGGCGTCATTTGATGTGTTATTCGCGCAACCTTCGCCATTTTGTTATTTGCATTTGGCTTTATTGCTTACTTCATACCCATGTCCACTTGTTACATTGATTTTAGTATATTAGTCGGTGTTTTGGCGTACACAACTTCAGGTCAGACGATTTCTTTTATATTTGCTTGATAATAAATATTAGATTCTATTTTTACTCTTCCATCTTGATTTTGCAGTTGCCATCTGCGATTTTAATTTATATTTTCATTCATCTGTGCCTAGCTCAGTTCTTGAGTCCTACTAAAAGTTAGTTAAGTTCGTAAATTGATCTCGAAAATTATACATTCATATTTACTCGAATATCCTTCAGCAGACTGTAAAATTTAATCATGTTTATTTTTTATAACATAAGATTTTAGCTTTATAATTTTCATTCAAGTGCGAAGCGCTATTATCTGTAACGTTTCGCAAACTAACACACACAGCAATGTAATTAAATTCATAATTACTAAGACCATAACAACCTATTACATGACTGGGATTCCCGTCAATTAAATAATGATCTCAGCATGATGCGCAGACGCATGAGTTTTTGTTCTAACCACAGTGCTAATCGATGCCTACGTTAAACGCTTTGACACGTTTGGTTATCTATCTTTAATTGAAGATGTATCAGTTTTTGACATGTGCACAAACACGTGATTTGTGTACTAATTTTTAAAGTGGATGACCGACCAAATTAGCATTTCAAATTGATGTATTGTTTTAGGATCTGATTCATGTTTTGTGGGTTTCCCCAATTTTGGTCTGTTGTTTGCTTTTGAAACTTTTATTGAAGACACAAATAAGTATTGAAGTATAAATTACACTAGTTAGTTGCTTATTCCATCATGTATTGGAAAACTCATTCTAATCATAGATTTGGAACCAGTTTCTTTATCAATAAACTTAAGATTCAAACTGTTTATAATAATTTAGTGAAGCTTAATAAGCTACGAGCTTATTATACTACCTTTCTTTCTTTCTTCATGTAATTATTCACTGAATTTCCAAAACCTATTAAACCCTGCTAATGAATATTTTATCGCATCGATTATTAAAATAAATGGGTTCAAAATTGATCGACTCAATGACTCCGTTGAACTAAAACCTACAAATGACGTCAATGCAATCACAATGATAATAACCGTAGGTGTATCACTCCATATCTGGACTTCGTTATTATTGTATGTCTTGATGAGTCCTTTTCACTTGTTAATAGTATTCTGCCCACGCGTGGCACTGTATACACATCATTATTTACTGACATGTCTATAATGAAATTCGCCCCTATACATAGTTACATACTGTGCATAACTGTGTCATGTTAAATGTTTATCTGCCAAATCAAAACACCTACATTAGCTTGTCCTTCATTTTTGTGCTCTTGTACTGCAAATCAATGGGTTAACGCCCTAAATGATGTACGTTGAATATGTCTATTGTAATTCGTCCTCTTATCTCTGCTACATTTAAACTATTGACGGAAGCTAAAAAATATTTGTAGCGCTTCCTTCTCAGCTACCTTTTCACCATTGTCGTTTTCAATACGGTTTCTATTATCATCAAGAGTAAAATTTCTCCCTTCTTTGTTTCCAGGACCACCAAATTCACAAGGAGGTGGAGGATTCGCGTACGTGGACTCAGCAGGCAATAGGTACGGAGGTACATACAGCCTGAAGGACGGCAAGGTCGTCAGCAGAACTGGCGACGACTTCCCTCAGCACTTTGCCGATCATATACCTCCATTTGTCCAACCGTTTGGCGATCCAATCTACCAGGGCGGTGAAGACGACTTCGGCGATGCATATTTCTCGAATCTCGAGAATTTGCTCCAAGAGTAAGACCTAAAACGTGTCTGAAGCTGCACGCTTTCGGTGGAGGAAAAGACGTGTTTCTTGATGGTGATGGAAGGAATTAGGAAATCTTTTTTAAAGCTTGCTTAATTTTAGATAGCACAAAGTAGACTGAATTTTCCAGCACCTTAAAATAGTTTTATAAGATTCTTCTTCATAGGCTTCGAAAATAAGTTTGAATTTAGAATTATTCCATGTTAGACAAACAACTAGTAGATTTTTTCCTCACTACTTTTGCCGTTTTTGTTTTACACTTCTAAGTGTAAAAGTCGTGTTTTTCTTAGAACAATATTTAGAGACAGACAACGTCAGGCAGTAGTGGGTGCAGAGACAGAAATCTCTGCACCTACCAATTTTCCAACAACAATTTTAATCAATAACTTGCATTTTATAGTAGCCCATTCGGATCCCGAGTAAAAAGGTAAACTTTGACACTGCATGCGTGTGGAGTGCCTCTATGATCGTCATAACTTTCCAGTGTTCCAACACACTAATACCGCTTGACCTTCTCTAGCGCTTCCATCAGCTGCATCCAACATAACATACTAAACCATCCCGTGTGATTGATTAACAATGTTGTACTTACAGGGTGTTCAATAAGAATTTAGAGAACCAGAGGTTAGCGTTTAACGCTGCAAGAAAAGCCTTCGACTTAACGTCGAATCAGGCTGGTGGCTACGGTGGAAGTTACTCTGGTGGATACCCTGGTCTCTCTGGTGGCTACCCTGGTCACTCTGGTGGCTACTCTGGTCACTCTGGTGGCTACTCTGGTCACTCTGGTGGTTACTATCCCAATCCAAACATTGCCTCCAGGTTCCCAGCGTACCCGAGTTTCCCTGGGTTCTCAGTGCCTCCACCAATCACCAATTATGGAAATAGTGCTTTCGCCAGCGCAGCTGCAGGACCGGGCTACCAACATCATGTTGCTTCGATATACCCAAGGAATCCAGTAAGTTTTTTCTTTATCTGTGAGAAAATCTTGTACGTGTTTGTTGTGTAGGTTCTTAATGATTGGATCACGAATTTTACCTTTGCTGCCTACCTGCGAATCTTGACTGTTTTTGTGTGTCTCTTTTTTGTTATTGTTATTTTTAACTAAGAAGCTTGTGAACAGTGAATCTTAACCGGCCACTTAGCAATATCGCAAATGATTCACTTTGTTAATGAATTTGTATAGCCAATGAGGTTGTTGGAAACGCACAAAGTGAATCATTCGGAATATTGCTTAAAGTTACCGTTTAAGACCCTCTGATCAGTTTTGTTAATTATTTTTCCTTCTACATAATTATATTCTAGTCTTTTTTTTGTTTATATCATTGAAAGATATTTATGAGCATTAGATACATCTTCTGCAATTTAAGCACGATTTTTCCATTTAGTTGTTTTTATTGTTTTAGCATTTACAAGTATGTATTTAAATATTGGGTTAGTGTCGATGTTAACATCGCTACTGACGTGGCCTTATCAGTCGTGACTAAACTGCACAAAGGTGTAATTTCAATGAACTTCAGTACCTGCACGGCTGATATACAATTCAATTTACTGAGGCCTTACCACGAGCTGTTAACGCGATCCAGTTTAGGCTGTGGGAAAGAGACAGAGCTATGTATACAAGTTGTTTAGCGCCATCTCTTTCCCACAGCCTTAACTGGATCGTTAAGGCTGTGCCTGTACCTGTATTATTTACTAATAAAAAAAAGGTGTCTATATACATAATACTTCCATGATCAGGTTGAAACACTCGTTTTCAAATCATTTTCAACTTCTGTTTCGAGTGTTTCGTTTGATTTTTCACGAAAATAAATGTATGATACGCGGGAAACGTGTCGCGGGTTCGATCCCCGCACGGTACAAATATTTGTATGATCTGCAAGTATTTGTTTCGGGTCTGAGTGTTTGTGTGTGTTAGTTTCTATGTTTGTAAACGCACCCACGATACAGGAGAAACTACTAGTGTGGGGCAAAGTTAAAAAAAAAAAAAAAAATGTGCCTAAAATATTCGTCTTACCATGAACCTAATACTAGATAAATTTTCAGGTCATCCCAAACGTGAACCATTTCGCCGACACAGCAGCACCTACTAACGGTGGTGGATTCTACTCGGTCTCCAGCAAGTCATACTCTTCCTCCGCCAACGTGAATGGACAGGAAGTTAACAACAGAGGAGCTGAGACCCTTGTCAACGATAACGGAAAAGTTACCCATTATAAAGTACAATCTTAAACTCAAATAAACGATGTTTCAAACGCCCCTACAGATGTAACATTTATTTTAAAACAAGGATCTCATGATAATACAAAAGGTATTGAAGAAGTTTTGCGAAATGATGAAAACCTATTGTCGGTTATACAAATAATAAATTAAGTATTTCGTAATGTAGAGGCGAATGCAAATTATAAGAATGTTGTGATTAGTTGAAACTATTAAAAAAATATTTATGAAAGAAGATGTATTAATAAAATGATTATACGTTCCATGACTGCTCATTTACAGGTACAGGAAAAAAGGATTGTAAAAACTCTGTATTGAAATATCAATCGAGAGTGTTTGTGGAAGTTTTTATATTACACACATTACTCATCAAGACAAATTATGACTGACTGATATTGGCTATTTGAAATGTACTTTGATCATTTTTTACCTCCTGTTATGCTCATCTTCTAAGAAGTGTTATTCCTCGGTAGGGACTTACCCCTGCCTAGATCACCTCTAAGTTTCATTGTTTTACCCACTTATATTATTAAAGTAAGGAAGCTATTATAATTGAAATCGCTAATTGAAATGTAAAATAACAATTTTTGCACATTTTACTTGATGATATCAACGCTAGTCTAGTTTTTACAAAAGTAACAAAAAACGGTTCATCTACCGTGCAGATGAAAGCAATAATTAAACACAATTATCCTAAAACAAAAACTCAAAATGAAGACTGCACACAAGTTGATGAAGAAGATTATGAACTAAATAACATCTCTCGAAAACATTAGGCATAAGCGAATACTTGGAATCGTGCGCACAATTACGAACATCTCATTATTCTATGCCTTTCAACCTCTGAGCTACGCCTCAAGGTCGCTCAGATATCATCTCCAAGTTTTTTCTGCACACTTACGGATACGGGATGAACAAAAACAATGACCGCAAACAAATTAGTTTAATTTCGCCAATTTGCCGTCTAACTTCAGTTTTGGAGTTGTTGTCTCGTAAATCCAAGAATTTCGCCTTTGCATTTGGCCTTGTGGTTCTTGTGGACATCCTCTCATGCCGTTTAACTCCCTGCATTTCTTGCAGTAGAATTCTTTTACCCCATCATCACTTATTCGTCTATGGAACTTACCAGGAGTCTGGTAAGCAGGTCTACTTACTTTCCAGCCTGTATTAAAATCTGCTATTGGAACTTCTTGGCTCATCCAGTTAATATTATTGTAGAAACTTGATGGTTTCCACTGTGAAGGATTTGTTACGTAATTCGGGTAAACATCGAGTTCGTCTCGTATGTTTCTACTGACAAATGTAGAATCAGGGTAGAATTGACCTCTAGTCCTTGTATCTGGTGTTCTGATTTGTGTGGTTTCGACTGATTTGTATCCATTTAGTATTGGAACTTCACCACTGTCTTCCTTTGTTTCTTTATGACCTACATTATATGACAGGATTCCAGTGTTACCTGAAAGTTTTAAAATAGGAATGAGTAACGGCTTCAGACAAAGTAACAATCTTACAGGTGGAAGTCTTGGTAAGACAAGATAAGTTGAGATGTAAGTTATGAAAGATATTTACATAAACAGACAGATTATCTGGTTAAAGTACAGACCTACATCTACAATTAATGTCAATAGTCATTATAATCAGGTCAGTAGCACCGACCTTGTGCACATCGATATCAGCGAGGAATTCTAAGTTTTTTATTCGATCTATGCGATCAATAATCTCAACCTAAACATTGGTTCAAGACCTATGTTCAAGACTGTGTGCTAGTATGTTGAATTTTAACGACCTCATTATCTGAAACACCATCTGCAAGTTGGTTAGGGTCAGCCAGCCGGAAAATTACGCCTGCTGCGTCCATTGCCCCACTCAAAGCAAGAAGTCCTAGGTACATTATTCTTTTAAAGTGTACTCTTATTTTATGTGCTAACTTTGTAACCAGAGTTGGGTAAAACAATGAGTAGTAAAGTATGGTAGACGATTCAATTCTGATTTAAAATAAACACTTGCGTACCGTGGAATGGGGTTAGTTTGATTCACGGGGTAACATTGATAAAAACTTTATATTTTTTTAAAACAGGAATTGTTTAATTTCTGGACGCAACCGAAAAATTTCGTCTTTTGCATTGGCAGCACTGTGTGTCACTCTTTGACATTGCCCAAGCGCTGCACGTACAAACAGATCACTACCGGAGATTTTCATAAAAAACTGTGAGTATTGTGTTTAAAGTATTTTAGGGGTTAAAATAACTTCCAGGGTACCAGATTGGATATGCAAGTTGCTAGAAAAAATGATAGTTTATGTTGTTATGTGTTTAATTAGCTTGAGAAAGAAGTTGTTTTTGTATTTTAACCTCCAAAATTTCATTCAGTGGTGGTTTATTTTCTATACGGGGTGTCATTGATCACAGGCATGGGGTTACTTTGGTCATTGACCAATCTCACCCCATGACATTTTTAACATATATTATCAATATATTTGCAATGATGGCTGCTTTATGTGATTTTTTTTTACTTTCAGTGCTATGCCAAGAACATATATGAAGCGTTTAGGCGCTCGCGCCTATCGGAATTCTAATGAAGACGTGTTAGAACGAGCAGTAGCTAGTAGTGATTTTTTTCTATTTTTACTTAACATTTAAGATTTTGACTGATTTATGTTCCTAATTATGTTTTTACAATTAATATATCTCAATGAAACGTTAAAATAAAGGTGATTTTTCAAAAAGTTTTTTTTTGCCTTGATCAATGTCACCCCTAAACTTTAAAAAAATTAATATCTTTTTTTGCACTTAGCCGATTTTTTTTGTTCTTTCGAAATAATAACGTTTAAAGGGGTTACTATCATTTGCCGTGAAAATATTAGGGGGTATCAAAGTAACCCCACTTACGGTTTAACATTGACCACTCACATTTATATTTTTCATCGACATATTATTTATTTAAAATAGAATCTAATTCATTGTATCGATTGTATAGTAAAAACCGATATTCCAATTTTTTTTTCGTCTTCGGTACCTTTGTATTTTAGAAAATACAGCCCTTTGAATTTTTAAATTGATCAATGACACCCCATTCCACGGTACTTATTTTTGCGTATCGAAGGTAGGTAGTTTTGTTATATTATTTAGACTAATACGACTGTTGCCTTCACATTCAGAGTTTTTAAACTCCACTCTAGGTATTTCTCCAGGGTCATGGGTGCAATTACAAACATATAAACACACACACAAACGCCCAGACCTGGAAAAACTACTTGTAGATCATACAAATATTTGCTCCGTGCGAGAATCGAACCCGCAACACGCAGCCCAGGAAGCGGTCTAATCGCTCAGTCACTGCGCTAACCGTGTGTCTTGAGACACATCACACACACAGTCATTTGTTTAGAGACACTTTAGACAGCATCTCTGAATATCTTGCATATCTATAATGCGCCAATTTATCAAATGACAGCGTTTTAGTGGACGTGTCCTGGCAGAGCTTGTACCTACTTCTTCTTGGTAGAAGTTACTTTAAATTATTTACCATCATTAGAGCTATGCAGTCCTCTTCTGTTATTATTCTTCAGCTTGGTTGACAGCACAATAGTATGCTGCACTTCAACGTCTTCGTCTTCAACGTTGGTGGAATTAGTGACTGTCGTATGCACCTCATCTCCGCCAAAGTCCATCTTTGTTGAAACTGCATCACAACCGGCTAAGGCTGTAATTAAAAGTTATGTTTCTACTTTAATTACTCATACTTATATGATTATTGTTAGAGGATATTATGAATCGTTTTATTACGTTGCAACTTTGTGTCACTACATAAATATGTATTCAACTGCAATGAAAATAAGGTTCCGGGTTGTTTAGCATTTCTTTTGCTTTCAAACTGTATTTTTGAACTATTTCGGTAACATAATGCTTAGAGCAGTAATGGTTCAGTGGTATTGGCTCCGATTTACGAGTTAGATCGTTGATTCCAACCCAGGCAAGTGCATTACTTCGTGTGATTTATTTTCGTCACAACTCCTCTCAAAGAGTGAAGGAAAACATCGCGAAAAACCGTCATGTCACATAAGCAAAAATTCGAAGATATTTGACATTATTTTATCAACCCGCACTGGGCCTGCGTGGTGAATTATTACCCACTCCCTCGTCTCAAAGATCCGTCAGAGGCCCGTGTCCCAGCAGTGGGAACATTATAGGCTAATTATGTTGATGCTGCCAATGTTCAGCAGCTACTCGTAGATCTAAGACTAACAAAAATACTAATAAATACCGGCGAAAAAAAAAACTGTTTTTTTTTTAATTATAATTCTGATAATAGACTGGTTATTCAGTTCTCAGATTTCTTATTTAGATAAGAATTCTGAGACACAACTATTACTTATACGAGCACCATGGCGGCGTGGAAGATGACTTTAATTAAATTAGATAACCTGTGACATATTCACAATACTGAAATGTCCTTCCATAGAAATAATTTTCATGATGCAGTTGGTGGTTTCACGGGAACTACTAAATAGACTCCGTAATACCACTGGTATACCGTTGTATGGAGTTGAGGATCTGGAGGTGCCACAGGTCCGGAAGCTGGTTCCCATGTCCTCCAGGGGTGCCTTGGGTCCGGAATAGCATTATCATACATACATTCATAGATACATAAACTTACCATACCTATTATTGGAATCAAATATAGCAGCTCACAATTTAGGACCCAGTAATATTAGTAGTAATTTTTACCCGTGGTGCTAGGCAACTGGGCTTCTCCCAGTTGTAATGTCCCTTTGTGCCTATTGGCCTTGTTTTGTTCTGTCTCCTGCTTGCATGGAGGGTAGTGGAAACAATTTTTTTCTTTATACTCCTCCACTATTCTTTTCTGATTAATTTCGTTGCAGGATCCAAGACAGGTAATTTCATTCTCCGGGACACGCCGAGCGTCATTGTCTCGGCGCTTTTCTGATGGTTGCCACTGTTCTGGCTTTCAGGAGTTGCAGTGGTTTGGTAATAGTGTGGTGGGTTTGTCCCAAAAAAACAACATAATCTCACGCCTTCTTCCCATGGGGGAGGCAGAAACAACAGAGCGACACCTGCTACAATCCTTATACATACTTCTTTCGCCTAGCATCATCGTAAATTCATCTATGAATCAGTTTCAAAGGATCACGTTCTATATTTGATCGAGTGTGTTTCTTTGGAACTGATTTATGTTATATTATTCGAATCGAACTAATTTTCCTTACACAACAAAACATACGGAAATTATATTAAGACAAAATTGCCTATTTATCAATGTCGAGAAGCCAATTGATCATGGCCTTGCTCTTTATTCTTGGGAAATGGCTCTTCATTGTCATTGGCTAGGAATAATTTCGTCTCAAGGCCTTCCGTTTTCAATATGTCAATGTCAATGATTCTTTGGTAAAGAATATTTATATGGTCCTTGAACTTTTCGTTTGAAACCATTCAGTATTTGCTTTCTCTGTTATTGGTCTATTTTTAGACTTTCTGTTGTTTAACATTGTAATAATTTTCCCAAGTTCAATTGTTTTTTAATCCTTTTTCTGTGTGCAATTTTATCTAAAGTACGAATGCCGTGCATTGAGCCTATAATATGATCGATTTAATTAAATTAATAATTGTTCATTAATGCTAAGAACAAGTTCTGACGATTGATTGATGAACTTTAATTACCAAGCGCAAAAAAATGCTATGGTTTCATGGTTTGTTTTTTTTTTTGTTGAAACAAAAACACATCGTGATGTTTTCCACGATCAACCGTGTTTATTCTTACACGGTTGTACATTGAGCTCAACTGTGGAAATAGATATAAACACACCAATTAATCTGATAAAGATCGGGAGACAACAATACCAAGAAAAATGATAGACCTGCATTTATTCTAAAAGTCTTAATAATATGGCTAGGAACGGAGTGATTATTTAGATGACTTGGAAGAAAATCTATGAATGACAAACAAAAGATATAATATATTATTTTAAAAACCGACTTCAAAAAAAGGAGGAGGTTCTCAATTCGTCGGAATCTTTTTTTTTTTTTTTTATGTATGTCCCCCGATTTCTCGAAGACGCCTGGACCGATTTGGATTTTTTTTCTTTTGTTTGAAAGGGTATACTTTCCAATTGGTCCCATGATCATCAGGTCAGGATCTGATGATGGGATCCCAGGGAAATCGAGGGCAACCTTCAAATTTTATAGGCACATAGTACCATTTTCATATATTTTCTAAAGCTGTTCAAGTATTTGCATCTGTTAATCATCATCTCAGGTGGATGAGCTGATCATGGAAGGTACAACTCCTCTGGTAAGGAGTCGACATCGACTGTTTTAGTAAATTATGTTTGTGTTCGCATATCTCCGGAACTACAAGTCCGATTTAAGTAATTCTTTTTATGTTGTACTAGGTATCGTTCGACTTAAGGAATACTGCAAGTTTCATCAAAATCGGTTCAGTAGTTTTTGAGATAGGGAAGGAATGAAAGAGATGTTAACGATGTTATTACCGGTGCTACAGATTTCTTACATAATTATGTAAGAAAATGATGTATTTGACAAACATTTTGGCTGAATATTTATACTAAAAAGAGTTAAAAAAAAAACTTTTTAGAAAAAAATGTAACCGCCTTCAAAAATAACCACAAAAAAGGGTAAAATAACCTACAAAACTTTTCTTTCGGAAGTCGGTGGCAAAAATACAATGCAATTAATAAAAAAACCACCGACTTCCGAACGAAAAGTTTTGTAGGTTATTTTACCCTTTTTTGTGGTTATTTTTGAAGGCGGTTACATTTTTTTCTAAAAAGTTTTTTGTTTGTCATTTTCCGTGACCCAAGAGCTGGCTTTTACCTTTAGCTAGTTTCTTGGAGGAATTTTGCAATGCTTTATAATATCTTAGTTAAAATTTTACTACTTCAGATTATTAGATTTTTAGTAATGTAAATAGAAGAAATCGGTAAATAAGTATTGCGAGATCGTTTGATTGGAATTTTATCCTACCCATTTGTATCTGCAAGTAGACACCAATGTCACTCAACCAGAAAAGATCAGGCGCTGGATAAATGGCTTTACTACCAAAACAATTAACACCAATTTCCGAACTGCTGCTGAAAAATTCTTTATTATAATATCCAATACTTAATACTTTGAATGACCTGAGAATTTAACCAAGACCTCTGTGAATATCTTCATAGATAAGTAAATAAACAATTTCTTACCACAAACACTCAAGCAGAAATACAAAAGCGCTGTCATGTTGTCACTTCGCACACAAACAATATGGCATCCTTCGCGTGCTACCAACGTTTTATATAAACTATACAAAATTGCTCTAAATGATGTCGCAAAGGAAGCTGAACAATTACCTCCCGTGTTGAAGATATAAGAAACGTAAGACACCAGTAATGATGGTAGGTATACATCGACCAACATATCTTTGCAGACGGCAAAATATGGAACTAAATTAAATGTACCAAGTTTGAGGTATCGTGGTTTTTTTTCGTGACAAGCAGCGCCGCGCTGGACTGCATCCTTAAATTTGTAATACAGTAGTGGCTAATGTTGATTTGTCATGGTTTGAACACATGCAGTAAAGTTGTTTTGTAGCAGTCACATGGCAAGGTGTAAAAAGCTTGACCCCTCGCAGTCACATTGTTAATCATTTACAGCGTAAGCACAAAATGACGGGAATTTGTATTACACTAGAAATTAATAATCTTTCTCCGTTGCTATCTTCGATTAAATCTTTGTCCGTAAACAAGCAATGATTGTATTTGCCTATCCAAGTATTGAAAATCTCCAATCAGAGGCTTTATCAGGAATTTTCACCTTTTTGTGCCGCAAAGTAAATGAATACTTTGACGTTTATTTGATGAAAAAATAGATCAATATTCGTACAGGAGGTGCTTTCTAATTTACCATACAATTACGTAAGTTTTTAATACTTTCAAGTACGCTGTACGGTAAACTACGGAAATAAAAAGGTGCCGCGTTCGCGCGCAAGACCGCAGCAGGAGACCGAGACAGGAGACCGCGACACTACCTACATAACATTAGCACAACATTTTAGGCAATGACAAGTGTCGCGGTCTCGCGCGCGAACCGGCACCTTTATGAGTCTCAGAAGCATCCGTCAAAAACAAAAGAAGCGGTAAGTATTTGGACTAACTTTCAATTATCAATATCGGACGTTAGTCGATACAAAAAATCCTCATAGTTTTCGTCCATGGCGACCAAACGCAGCGGACGTAGTGCACAAGTTTGTGCACAGACACAGTGGTCTGGTCGGTCTGGACACTAGTAAAGGAATGTTCTAAGATTGATTGTAAGCTGGTAAACACTAAAGATCAACATAAGAGCCGCCAAGGGATTGTATGTAAGTATCTAAATCTATACATCTATACATAATTATTGTATAAATAAAATTGGAGTGTCTGTTTGTAATACCTATTGAAATAACCGTTTTTTACTACATGCATACGAATGTTTATGGTACATTCACCAAAATATTTTTTTTTACAATTTTTGTCTGTCTTTCTGTCGTTCTGTTTGTAATGGCTAAACTCTGAAATGGCTAGGCTGATTTTGACGGGACTTCTATCGGGACTTCTATTGGCAGGTAGCTGATGTAATAAGGAGTAACATAGGCTACTTTTATTTTAGAAAAAATACTTTGTTTAAAAAAAAATCATTGTTGAATTCCGACATCCACGCGAAGTCGCGGGCTCAGCTGCTAGTAGGTACATAATATAGGAAGTCGATACTAACATGAGATAGTCCCAGTTTCTATGTATGCACATAATCTAATGAATCGTTTGTATGTTAATTTCTGGTGGCAAAAAGTGTTATATAAAGTCATGATCTTATCAGTCCTCCATTTTCATCAACACAAACCTAGCACTTGTTGAAAACGTAAACTATATGTACTAAATCAAATTAACAATTAATGAGGTTTCAACGTTTTTTAAAACCACGTGCAAAAGGCATTCCTCAATTTAATAAATGTCGATTAGAAATTTCAAACTAAGGAAAAAATTCTGCTAAAAGTCAACGTCACGTGGTGTTCCCAGGCGGTCACCCATCCAAGTACTGACCACGCCCGATTCGGACGAGAACCGGTGTTTTCAACGTAGTATGGACGTTGACAATACTATGTTCAGAAAAGATGTCCGTATTCATATCTGCTAATAATAATAACACATAACATTAACTGTTATGATTATCAATTAAAAATAATTGTTTGATTAATTAACAACCGGGTAAAATAACTAAGCAAAAACATGGGATAAAAACCATTGAAAGACCATGAAGTTCTTGTCATATTGAAAAAAGCGCTCTCTATGATCTGCTACATAAACTATTAAAAGCAGTGTGAACACAGTTCTGTAAAAGCTTCAAGTGTGTTTGGTAGATGGCGCTGCGCTGAACAGAATACAATTAAAAGATGAGCAAAAAGATTTCGCCCAACGTGGGGCTCGAACCCACGACCCTGAGATTAAGAGTCTCATGCTCTACCGACTGAGCTAGCCGGGCTGATGATTGAAGAGTTGAAATTACTCTTCAGTCTCTGAAGGAAGGAAAATAGTTAATGGTTAATGTGTTTTCATAGTTAAATTACCCGGCTCGGCTTGAAAGATGAAGGGTCTATCAATTCTGATGGTTTTTTTTTATGTTCGGGGAATACTCCGTCGAATATAGATTGAGTTGGTTTTTTTTTTCATCAAAAATAGGGACGAATAAAAAAATGTACCTAAATGTTTCATCCGAAATGCTCATCATTTCCGAGCACAGATTATTCCCAACGAAACTCTAATAGGTATAGGTACCTACTAACAAATCAACCGCGATTGTTGCTATTATTTACATAATTATTTAATGCATTGTTTTGTATTTTTTTTTTTGCCAAATATTTTTACGTTACCTACCTAAGCAGTGCTTAATAAGCACTTATTCTTTTAATAGAAAAAAAATGGTATGCTGTTGCTATGTTCTAGCAACAGCGATTCAATTTTTTTTTCTGAATCTTTATTGAATCAAGGTTTTTTGTCACGATTTTAACGCGAATTTGAACAATGAAAATAATTACCAAGTTGAGCTGGTTTTCATAGCCTGAAATAGATGGAACAATCGTGTGTGTTACGCCCAAAATAATACCAATGCAAGTCAAACTTGTAAGTAAAAAAAAATTAAAGTAAATTATAGATCTAATAAAACTATTTTTATACCTATTAAGTTTTTAGGTGAAATCAAAATAGGAGATCTATTTACTAGTACAGCAATTAAGTCGGCAACCTAACCTATAATTGTTCTACTTTTATAAATACAGCCTACTTTTAAATATCAAAAGTTTCTAACAGTGGTCACAGTAAACACAACCAAGTCTCAGAAGTCATGATATCCTGGCAAGCAAAGAGACTCACAATAAGCAACTAATTCTCTTCCGGGCAGATAGGAACATGATGTTTACTCTCATACGCCCAAAGGCAGTAACTCGAAAATTTCAATTTCTCTTTTTTTTTAAAGTTAAAAAGATGACCAAATTATTATTTTTTTTGCATCTAAACTTTTGTATGAATAAAAATAATAACCCATCATCTTCGTGAATCGTGTTCTTATCTCATATTTACTGGTCAGTTAAAAAAGTGTTTGTGTGCATTGTTTGCAATTTTAATTTTAAGCTAAATAACATTTATAATATCATTTTCTTAACCGACTTCGGCAAATGCAAAAAGAGAGTTTATAATTTCAACACTATACTATAAGCTTTTATACCTACAACGTGTAACACCAAATGCGCAAAACCTCTCGTAACTCAGCCCCTGTTGCTAAACAATTTTTGTTCCAAGACTTTAGGGAAAAAAAATTGGTTTTTCATGCAAAATAAGAAATTGACGGGCCCGTCTGTATGAAAAATCTTGTTTTTGCGAATTTCCAAATGTCTTAGGTAGAACAAAAATTGTTTACTAACATGGGCTGAGTTACCCCACGAGAGGTTTTGCGCATTTGGTGTTACACGTTGTATATTTTTAAATCTTTTAACAAAAACAAAAACATTTAAAAATATAAAAAATAGCAGTCCTCGCATTGGGAACAGGGCACAACAGGGTCCGGGCTACCGGTGGTCGGGCTCCTAAGAGAGAAACCTCCTAACAATACACGTCCAGACAACACTATACGTTATTATTACGTTTATTTGCAACATTTTAACATACTTACCACCGTAGTCCCTAAACACCTGAGCCAACTTGATAAATGAGTGGACAATGAAAAACATACATTTCTTCAGTTACCCCTTTTAGACCGACGAGGACAGATGTTTGCCCGTGGATATTGCGAGCTCAAAGCTCAAAGCTGTGATGTACCTCCTAAGGGGATTGCAGACAGTATTTCAGATGGATATGGGGTAACTTGAAACGTCAAACGGATCTTATTTGACTTGCTTGATGGCTGTTTGATCGTTAATGGTTGAGCGATTGTGAGGTGAGTACAATCTTCTTTTGCGATTGACGATATAATTATGCGTTGGAGGTTTTGATGGATAGTCTCCGTAGAGGAGGATACTCAGCACTATAGCGGTAGGATACTAGGTTAAATAGATATCTTAGAGATAGATATCTTCCCGATAGTCACCAAGTGAGTGCAGTGGTGACAAAAATGGATATTGATTCTATAATACGGTTAGGTACTTTTATTTGTGAGGTAATTTTGTGGTCCTGTATGGGTTGCTACCTTTTTTTTTCTGGCAAAACTGACAGTTTTTTCCTCTCCACCCAGGGCTTCCAAACCTCGTATGATGATTCTACAAAAAATTGTTGAAATACAGAATTTCGATCACTTAGTTTTTCCTATGCCACAAAAAAAGCAACAAATAGAAAACAAAACTACGAAAATTCAATAAAGATAACGCAAAATAATAATATTTAATTATTTACATATCAAACTGCATGGTACCTCCACCATGCGCTCTCACACGTGAAATAAAGACCCCAAGGCTCCGAAAGAAATCGAAATAAACTAAAGAAAGTGGAAAGCGAAACCCTTATAAAATACCCATACCTTCAGGTACGGTGTTCGGGTCGTCAGGTATGATTATGGAAAGTGAAACCGCAAGAAAAGTTGTGTTTTTCTTATGGTGAGGTGGAGGGGTGCGGGGCGCGGGTGACGCTTTCAAATTACCAAGATGCTGTGCTAGTTTTGTACAGTACTCAAGTACAATCAGTAAAGAAAGAATTGTGCTAGGTTGTTTTGCTTTGCTCTGTCTGTTCCACTTGCGTAAGACGCGCGGAAAGCTAGAATATGAGTCTAGATCCAATCAGCGAATAGTAAGTAGACCTTGAATATTTTGTTCGAGAATAAAGGGGATGCTAATGTCTGTGATGTTTAGCAGTGGACGTGTTTCTTCTCATGTAAAACGCTGAATAAAATTGGGTAACTAGTAACTATGGTGGCCAAGTCTCTTATCAAGCGGGAACAAGTGGCTAGAATATGAGTTTACTAAAATCTAGTTATAAAATGTAGGTTTACACAGTGTTTAAGTTGTGAAAACGTTATTAAAATCAAAAAATCCTGTTTTACTGTAATAATGTTTTAGTCCAGCCATTTTGCTCCAAAACGAGCGCCAAAGATACGAGGTTGAAATTCGGAAAGAACACATCAAAATCTACAAAAATATAGTTTACAAACCTCCCGGAAACCTTTTCAGGTAAGGTACACCTACCAAGTTCTTCAAGTCCTAAACTATTTAGCGAATCTACATGTTTACATGAATTTTCTTCTCCCTTTTTTTCTTTGAAATTAGGTTATCAATATTTCCCCATTTCTTCAGAAGTGCAGACCCTTAGGTACTTTCTGTCCAGATATTTCCTCAGCCGAGTGTACAACCGTCGTTCAGAGTACACCAATATGGCTGATGCAAATGGCGCGCTCGCAATCAGCGGAGTGGGCCCGACACAACTACCTTTACCTCGGCTGTAACGTACTCTTACACTAAATATTCCACATTTACATAACATCACGTATGTTTTACCCAGAATGGTTAGGCAAAGGTTTACTTACTTAAACGTGTTTAGCTAGTTAAGTTTACCAATGTAATTGATATTGATAGCGAGCTTATTGCCAACAATGGGGCATATAAAACTAGACTCTTGGACCCTGGTTGCTATTATGAATAGGGTTTCGGTCCTGAGCCATCTCGTTTTTCCAAGTCCTGAGATTATAAATGTTGATTTTTACTAAAATCTGGCTGATTTAGAAGAAGAATTAACTCTATTATTATATTCCGCCAGAAATGACTTCGATATTAATTTTATTCTGAGAAATCTCAGGATATTGAATACCGGGAAATAGGACTTTGAATACCGGGACGTTGGATGTCTCGTATCCGGACTTTGAAACTCTTGAGACTACTTAATCCCTAATTAAGAAGTTCCTAATGAAAAAGCCTTCACAATTTGGGAATGAAACCTAGGACCTCACGCTCAGCAGTATCGTCTATCGTATTAAGCTACATTTTGCACATAGGTATGCTAAATATTTCACAACAGGCGTGGCCTGGCCCTGTAGCCATGTAACAAACGATAAACGCTAACGCTGAGTAGGCTTTAATAGATATTCAACCTTATGTGCTTGGGTGTAACGTTGAAGATCTAGTGAAGATCGCTTATCGTTTTCGATCTTTCCTGTCGCTAACGCTCAGAAATCTTAAATAGATTTTCAACTTTAGGCTTTAGGTTATAAAGTTGAAAATCTATTGGGGAGTACCGAGCGTTTACGATTATCGTTTGCGACTTGTTGTGAGTTGGCTAGGGGGGCTGGGGTGCCAGTCGAATGAGATTCCAAGCAAGACGTATGTATCGTTAGCCATTACCTACGTGTTCAATTAGTTAACGCTAGAAGGAATAGCAAATATTTCGAACGTTTATTTCTTAGAGAAAGTTATTTAAACTCGTAGTATTATTTTTAGTCTTACCTACCTAATAATATACAGCGACCGAAATAGCTGTATAGATAAACTTTAGTATACAGAAGCTTACAGTTTACCTTTTTTACTAAATAAATAAAACTAAAGCTTACAAAACTTTTTAGTACCTACATAAGCATAAAAAATGCTATGGTCTTTACCAGTCTTCCAATGCTTCTTATCCTCAATATCCAGTAAGCAGCGACTGCGAAGACTAGTTACTTAGTAGCTGTGATGATGATAGAACGCCATAAAGAGAAGTCCTCATACTTAGTAAATATAAAAGGACCTTCTTTAGCAAGCGTGTTCTTTGAATATGATAAAAAAGACCAATATTCGCAAAGTTTTCAAGGAGCCAAGTGTACATTTACTATAAGAAAGTTTTGTTGTATAAAAGTTCCATGATCCATGGTAGCCATACACCATCCTGCCTATCGAACGATCGATTTGACGCTTGCAATTGTTTCAAATTGGCAGTTCGTCCATATACACCATACACCATACTGCCTATCGTACGAACGATTTGACACAACTTCAAATCTGCAGTAGCGATGCCAACTTAGCAACTTTATAGCTAGATCTAGCTATTATTCGGTGATCGATAGCTACAAATTTATAAAATTGTAGCTGTCGTCACCGAATAATAGCCAAATGCATCACTGCTGCCGATTTGACGTTGTGTCAAATCGATTTGATGACCTATCAAATTGGCATGTCATGCCATCAAAATGGCATTTTTAAACAATTGCAATTTGAAACAATTGCAAGCGTCAAATCGATCGTCGATAGGCAGGATGGTGTATGGCTACTATTAGGTAGCAAGCAAAACAAAAGAAGCAAAAAATAAAACGGCAACTGTTCAACCACAGAACCTTCCTAACAAATAGTTTCCAATTTATAACACAGAGTAAAACTATTAAAAGTTTTGACAGCTGATCAGTGCTCGTTATTTTATTAAATATAATAACTTTTTCATACCTCGCTAACAAGGCAAAAAATATCGGCATACACAAAGCGTTGATGGAATTTATTGCATGCAAAATAACTTGACTTGTATCTATGTACTTATTTATATACGTAGGTAGGTGCTTGAATATCAGGCGGTCACGATTGGGCAAAAAAAAACGGACACAATGTAAATTCAATAGGAGATAAACTGGCGGCTACTTCTGAGAGCATTGCTGTGTGGTCACCATGGTTTGGGAGTTAGATGGGATAGTACCGCGGCATGTCTTCATTGAGGGAAGCCTAAGAAGTTGTCTGAAAACGATTCCAATTTCGAATACCTCAAGTCATGCAGAAAAACAGAAAAAAAAACAACGAACGTGTGTCAATATCATTTTGTACGTTTGTGCGCTAAACTTGTAAACAATCTCTTTTTATGTTTTATGGGCGTAAAATTGGGAAATTGCATAATCTGAAAAAACCGGCCAAGTGCGTGTCGGGCCACGCACAGTGTAGGGTTCCGTAGTTGCCCATCAAAATACTTATGCGAATTAACTAAACTGATTCGCTGAATTTAATTTTAAAGAGAAGAATTTTCAAAATCGGTCCAGGAGTCTTTGAGAAATCGGGGAAAATACATAAAAAAAAGATTACGACGAATTTAGAACCTCCCCCTTTTTTGAAGCAAGTTAAAATAGTTGACGATAAAAACCTACCTATCCCCAAAAAACATACCGTAAAAACATACCTATTACAGCTGTAAAAATAAAGTTGTCAAACTTACATTTGCAGTTGAAGAGCTTGTTCTCCGATACATTTTGTTTAGGAAAATGTTATCCAAGTACATTTTATAAGTTGGTCGACTATTACTCGTAAAGTTGTAAAGCCTACTTAGTCCTGATAATTTTCTTTTAAACTTCGTTATATATACTACTATTGTGAATTTTTTCACACCCCCAAACATAACCGTTTAGCTGGTAGAGGGGGGGGACACTCGAGTCGAGCAAAATTTAGCACTTTAAAGCTTAATATTTCACAAACGAATTTTTTTATCAAAAAATTGTTAATGGAAACTATCAATATTTTTTAAAGACCTATTTAATGATACCCCACACTAAGGGGTACGCGAGAAAAAAAAAAACATCCCCTCTTTACGTGTACAGGAGGTACCCTAAAAAAAAATATTTTACGAGATTTTATTTTACCACTTTTTCGGCACAACAAATCCGTATATTTACACCAAATTACAGCTCTCTAGTACTGTGCGTCTCTGAGCTAAACTGCGGACAGACGGACGGACGGACGGACGGACATGGCGAAACTATAAGGGTTCCTTGTTGACTACGGAACCCTAAAAACCAAACGATAGAAAAAAATATTTCATCGAAATATCATTTTAAAAATAAATAAAGACACTACTAAAAGCTTTGAAACCAAATGTTTAAAATTAATGTTAAAAATTATAAATACAATACAAAAATCAATTACATAATCGCTGAACGTTGAAACTCGAAACTGCCAGTATTAAGGCTTCCCCCATTAATTGAAATATGACAGGAGGGGTACAGCCCAAGCCACGGTGCGAAGGCACGGTTATAATATACGCAGTAAATTATTATTAGTTCACAGGTGCTGTGTTACCCATCAATTTAATAAAATACCTTAACCAGGGCCGCATTTTACAATGGGCATTCTGCGAATTTGGACAAGGCCCCGCTACTCAAGGGCCCCCGATTTCCCGAGAGATGAATTTTTTCGTTTTTTATTTCGACTAATGTGGAAAACTTAAATTTTCAGGGGTATAACATTTTCGAATTCACTTTAAGATCCTACATTCGCAAGTTTTTTTTTTATCTAAATTAAAATACTTTAAATTTTCTCGCAGTTGTATTTGGTTTCCACAACAAAAAGCTATAGTATTTACTACACAGGCGCATAACAATAATTTAAAAATAGTTAAGTGATGGTATACACAGCAAAAGAAAACCTAACATATTTCAGGGAATCTGAGGCTCCATTGTCTTAAAATGCCCTGAGTCACGAATATGTTAAATACGGCCCTGCTTAAGCGCGACTTGAAGGAGCTCGTTGCTAAATTATAGCTGATATTATTATTATTATTTTTACATACATCCCTTTTAGATGATGGAAAAAAAACGAGTACTTAAGTATATGCAATTACCTAATAATTTTACCAGTAAGAGAAGAAAAAATCTATTCCCCATTAATATTAAAAACAACATGATTATAAACTGGCCAAAAACCATTAAAAAATCATAATAATCTGCACTATCCACGTATTACAGTTTTTTTTTCGCACAAAATGTTTTCCCTCTATACAAAACATTACTTATTCTTTTTGTCAAATTCAATTTTCTCAACACGAAATGTCATGTGAGTAATGGAAGTGGGTATGTTTCCTTTTTCCTACCGAGTGACTTGTCATTTCCTTGTGTAGCTATGTCGTTAGATTTGAAAGAAAATCATAACATATTCTGAAAATAGTTTCTACAAGGGGTTAGGCTGAGGAATATGTATTATGTATGTGCCTATTGTTATTTATACCTATTATTACCTACATTTCGCAAGTTTTTTAGTTATGTTATCCTTTTCAGTTATGTTTTTTAGTCCTTAATCCATTGAAAATTAATTCATTCTTTCAAATGTCAGTATAAGAAGATGGGCCGACTGGTCTCTAGTAAATATGCATGTTATTAGGAAAAGCGAAGAAATAGTTATTTTTGGTAAACGTAAAAAGATAAAATTAATTGTAAAGATTTTTTTTAATATTTATGTATTTTTCCCAACATCATCTGTTATGTAAAAAATTACATATGTATGTGTAAAGTGATATAGTTTTCTTGGAACCTTTCTTATAGAAAATCAATTTACCTTCGCATGCACGACTTAAAGTGCTATTTATAAACCAATGAGTCAGAACCAATGACTAATCCTTCATGACGGATATTCATGCTCACCCTACTCGCGAAGAGGGCGGGTCAAATGTTATTCACTTATAACAAGTTACAACTTATCTGTCAACTTGAAAAGTAGGCTTCAAAGTCTTTGATCTGACAGGATTTATTTGATGTTCAATGTATTTTTAACTCTAGCTAGTTAAATACTATAGGGTGATTCTTGTTTCTGTCGCGTTGTACTTCCGAGTTCTGATAGACCTATCAATTCGGCAAGAGCACATTATTAAAAGCCCTAAGTATTCACTTAAATCCATACAAAGTCAGACCAGCCGCCGAGTAAAGGGCAACTCGCTGTCTGACCATGGACCATGCCCGGGTCGACGGCGCGTTGTGTTCCACGCGCGCCTCAAAGAGAGTCAGCATAATGACGGGGGCCCCCTCTAGAGGGCCAAGGCCTGCCGGGAATGCGGGACTTATCTCATTACCGTGACCCCGGAACATAAAGGGCTATTGAGGGACACCGTGGATTTTAGTCAGTAGGTACGTGTCTGACAGTCCCTCCCGCCCTGCCCGGGGTGGGAGGACTCATTTGATGATTTTACCACGCTAAAAAAAAAAGGTGATTCTTGTTCTTGCCGGGGCCGCTGGACGGTTTTCCTTAGCCTTGAACGCAAAAGGCAATAGGGACAGGGTGGAGTTTTAGTCAGTAAGTGTCTGCCAGTCCAAGACAGACGAGTTCGTGTCTCACCAAGCGTAACCCGCCTGTTCTGTGAACCAACTCTTGTGGCGGTGTACGGACAATACGACAACGATAGTCACCTGGTATATCCCATCTACCCACCTCTTATGGTGGCAGTCGGCCCTCCTATCTTCCTGATATAAACCACTGCTTGATATAAGCCTCTCTTTGCTCGCCTTTAGATCTTTATTTGGCAAGAGTTTTAGGTATTGCCATACAAAGCCAGACCAGCCGTCAAAAAAAGTTTGAACACAAAACGTAGATGTCCACTTCACCAAAGTTCAAAGAATGCCTCAATGCTTTGATCATTGGCGGCATCCTTTGGTAGGTACTAACAACAAGCACCTACACTATATTCATGGTGTGAGATAAGTATCAGCTATATTGTTGGTCTGTTATTTATGAGCAAATATTGAACGCTCGACACGTTATACATTAATTCAATTATAGTTTTTTTTCTGACTGAGTTTCTAGCGGAACTTGTTAAGCATTTTTTTAGCGTGGTAAAATCAAAGAAATGATTCGAATTTGTTACCTAGGAAGTATTTTTCTTATTCGTTAACCTGTAACGTTCAAACGTTGATGCCTTTATTTCACCCTGGTCGTGGCTACTATTGGCACAGTGGCTCAGCGATAGGTTACAGTGCAGCATCTCTTAAGGTGCGTACAGACTATATAACATAACATGTTATATAACATTGTTATATAATTTTTCACACCACCTGCTCGTAAATGTCAAATTATATGTCTGCTAACCGGCCGTAAAGCAAGGCATTGTTCCCTCCCGCTCGAGCCGGGAATAATATATGTACTGAATTTCATTATTCCCGTGGGAATAATGTGATTTGTATTTGGAACCTCAAACAAAACATAGTATGAAAACTTTGAACGAAGGAATTGAAGCAGCGGCGGCTGCCCCCCGGCAGTCCCCACTGCAACAGCTGATCGCTTGCTGCGGTGGGCACCACAGCATGCTCACGTTCAAAGGTTGTCGTACCACATCAAATTTCAAAATTCGAATTTATTTCCTCGCAGGTGGTGTGAAAAGCAGAGTACTCACCTCAGGAATAAAGCTGCCTTTGTCTTGGGCTAACTTAAATCCCTCGCTACACTAAGGATTCTTATCTTAATTCCCTCGTTTCACTCGGGAATTAACACTTGAACCTCCTCGCTGCGCTCCGGAGGTTCACCCCCAGAATCCTAAGTGTCGCTTCGGGATTCAATACGCCCGTGACGTAAGGCACTGCTTTATTCCCTTGGTGCGTAATCTACTATTATATAACATTGTTATATAATTTTTATATAACAATTGTTATATAACATGTTTCAGATGATGTGGACACAAAATGTTATATAACATTCCTATATAACATGTTTTAGGTGATGTGGACACAGAATGTTATATAACATTGTGGAAAGCACTGAAGAACGATAAACGACAATTGTTAAATAACATTGTTACACTAATGTGTACGGTATTGTTTTATGTTGCAATGTTACCTATATAACAATGTTACATGGTGTGGACGTGTTAGATAACATTGTTACATGGTCTGTACGCACCTTTACACAACAGAATAATTTATTTGTATAGCCTACAGGTGGCCTAACATGACATGTCTTAAGCCGTGAATAGTTCCGCTCAGAGAACGAGATGGCGCTAGACGACTTGTATAGCTCTGTCTCTTCCTCACAGCCTAAAGACTCACGCTTTAAGACGTCATGGTAGGCCACCTGGTGGACCATGCACCATGAGCGGTTTAGGCTGTTGGAAAGAGATGGCGCTAGACGACTAGTATAGCTCTGTCACTTTCCCACAGCCTAAACTGGATCGCGTTAAGAGCTTGTGGTACAGGTCCTTGTATTAGTTTTATCTGACTGTTTGTGTATTAAGTTTAAATATTTCTGAACGCAACCACGTTAGAGGAGAAAATACAATTGCGTTTAGAAGAAGCTCGTCTTTTCGACACTGGACATCAAATATCATTCAGTATAGATACCCTATAGATACGAGTAGGTACTAAATAAATTCTGCATCATCATTCATTGCAGAATCAAAGCTAAACTCTCAAGATTCTGTCAAGATCTCTAAGATTATAAATCTAACATTCAATGACTGCTTTAATTCTGCTACTAATCACTTATTTAACAAGTATGTACCTCGTATTGAAACCAATTAATTTTCCGTTAAATACAATTAGCAAACAAACTTAACATTACTTAACGCGTTATAATAATAAAAGTAAGCCGAATAATCCAATAAAAAATACATTCACTGAGCGAGAAATATTCAATTAGGCAAGTTTTACTTTACAAGTGGCTAAGACGGACAATCCCAAAGGTTAAATAAAAGTATTCTAAATAAAAGAAATCACTCACAAGTCTGGCCTTCCACTTACATTCGATAATCACGATCGTGTTTAGATAAAAAGAGAAAAAGAAACAATAATAACAAAATAAACAAGGCCCGTAATCACCTCATGTCAGACGAATGAGGAACAGGGTGACCAAACAGTAGTGGATGCAGGTTGCAGTATTCTGAATTACGGTTACTTCGATACGCACAATTTAACATAACGTAAGCAAATTTTTATTCCTGTTAGTTATCATCAATTCAATTTTTTTTTAATGTCTAATTTTTTTTTATTCTAATATTTGCATCGTTTTAAAAAATAAGAAGAAGAATAAATTCGTTTCACTGTTACAAAGATAACCTTTAATCTAAATTTGTTTTATCTGTAACTAATTTCACTGACACTTGGTTTCTTTGATTTAGTGGTCCCCAAACTAGGTTTTACCTGTACCTCAAATCATTCATGTTTTAGCCGCATACATTCGGTTTTCCTCATAAATCTTAGTGTCGTGTCTACAATATCTGTGTTTCTCAATGTCTTAGTGTGGACAATATACTTTGGAATTCACTATAACAAAATTTTTGCCCAGGTTGAATAATCTAATCACGGCGCGTTCAATATTCGCAATTTTAAAGTCCCAAAAGTCTAATCTTTTAAGATAGTGAATCAAAAATAAAATAACTTGTGGTCACAGTACATTTCACTTCAAAATCAAGTTACGAGTTTCGTCATGACATGACATACGAGCGAGTGATGTCCAAAATACTTATTATATTTTATTTAAATTATTATGTGTTTAAGCACTTACGGTTAAGTAGGTGACTGTTGTATTTTTTGTTTAAAGTTTATTTAAAAGCTGTGCTTTGACAGTAATGACATTTTAAAGCTTCATAAAAATAATATGGATGTTTATTGATTATGTAATTGCTCTGTGAAAATATTTTTTTTGTGAGTTGATAATAATTTTATGGAATTACCTATTGACGGAACACAAATTGTCAATTTGTGAAATAAATGTAGGTATAAAAAAAAATGATTTGGAAAGGAAACGTTAAAAAAAACTTGTGCTTTTATTTAAACAACCTTATTTTCTCACAGTATTTTAATATTTTTTTCAGTAGATATATATACTGAAAACTAACGTTCGAAGTCGTACCCACCCATCGCAAAACAAACAAAGTAATGAATAATTAAATTATATCAAGGAAACAACCATTTATTTGAATCTCGTAACTTGAGACGATGGAGACCGCCACCTGCGACAAATGCACTTCTGTGCTTCAGTTCCTGAATTTACTTCCACAAAATACTATACATACCTACCTTATAAGTAGGAAATAGGGTTGAATATTGCGCGAGAGTAATGTTGCAACTTTGCTACTCCTATATAAACTTTCACTAAACAATAAATGGTCCTTATAACATAGAGTTTAAGGTTTAATATTGCAAGTACTAGATGTTGTTGAAGGATAAAACAGAGTTGGTCTATAAGTCCATGATGTTTTGTTGACGCCGTGAAGTGTTATGGAGTTCTACAGTTTACAGTTATCTAGTAGATAATAAAGGGGAGGACACCTGCTCTTAGTTATTTGAAGAAGCTATACATTTGGAGAGTCCAGCGCTGCAGCGCTGAGGAAGCTTTTAAACACCTAGATCTAGACCTAGATATAGGATTTCATGCACCGATGAAATTGAACGAGATTAGCACGTCTAGACGGCGTTCAAGCGCTGTTGGTTTCAATAAGCAATAAAGACAATGATGGTGTCTACATATTGGTTTGACTAACTATCGACTCGCAAAGAAAAAACGAAGAATGATAGCACTAGCGCTTGAACCCAGTTTCATATACATGCCATGTTTAGTTTAGTTTTATAGGCAAAAGTCTCTAAAGAACAAGGCAATCACACACTAGTGTGAATGTATACCATAGTTTCATTATTTACAGTTCTGCGAATATAGATTCATTTAATTACAGGGTTCCCTGTAAACCCCCTACAACCGCGGACTATGGGCAGATACTATTTAATTACAAACATAATTTTTAATTGCTGTTAAACATTTTCCAAAGATTACACAAAGTTAATAAAGAAAAACCATCAAATTATACATTTAAGATTTTAACCCTCTTACTGCGTTTTAAAGAGCGAATTTTGCCCATAATCAAAGTAAATTTTGCATAAAATTATCTAAAAGTCGCTTAAGCAAACAAATTTGGGTTGCAAGATAGGAAAATGGTGGTTATCGTAAATTTTAATCATAATTTAAGGAGGGCGATGAAGAAATACGGCATAATAAGGAGGTGAAGGGAGGTTGAGAGCCGATAGGACTTGGAGAAGGGCGAGAAGTAACTAAAGTAAAATATTGTTATGCATTATGTCGGTCTCGTAACTGAGTTATTTATCAAACAAGATGCTACTATTTTTTTTCACAGAGGTCTGAGTAAATTTTGTTTTCCGCTTTTTGTATTTTATGTTTACGGTTTCTTGAGATAACTATTTTTGTTGCGGTGTAAATAGTGTTGAAAGCTTTTGTAAGTTTGGGGTTTTTATGAATAGATACGAAAGCTCCTCATCCAGAAAATGTACTATGGAGCTTCATAAGCTTATAAAAATGGAAGAGATGATTTTATTATATATATTTTTCATGCCTTTGTCTTGATTTATGACTTCAATATTTCTATTTGGGGCTTGAATAGATTTTTAGATTCTTTTATCGTTCAGAACGGACATCGGTAATTCCACGCAGTGACGAATCTGTGTTTTTGATCTAGTTAAACTTCAGAAAAAAAAATACAATATTCAATCCGTATCAGCCAGCCAGTCTTCAGCGTAAAATATCGCCTCATAAATTCAACAAACAAATACTCTTCTCCTCATTACAGCTCGTAGAACGAGTTGCGGAGTCTGCAATTTAAAATCTCTCCGTTCACTCGTTACCAGATATTGATCCGACAAAATTGCAAATTGCATTCCTTCTTACCTGAAAACACGTTCAGGCTAACGATCCCCTTCATTTAAACTTTTGTTTATTTTATTTTTTGGGAGTCTAGTCCGATATTGTCTGGACTTTGGTATTTGGTTGTAGAAAATAATAATAATTTCAACTGCTATTTATGGAGTGCCACTAGGAAGTATTCTGGGCCCTTTTCAAATCATACAAATTATGTTTTTAAAGACGAAGAAAGATGAAGGATTTCGTCAAACGAAAATATTTGAAACGCAAATCCTTGGATTTTAGTCTGTACGAATATGACATGACAGTCCCTTTCGCTTCACTTAGGGCGGGAGGACTCATTTGATGATTTCATCATGCTAAAAAATTCCTTTTAATTAATTTGTAAAGTGTAGTAACTCGAGTCATAGAATTGTCACGTTAAAATCCGTCCGCAAGAATCAAGAGTATCCAGATATAATTATATCGTTCAGTTCCAAGGATAATTCGTCACATCTTTATTTGTCACTTGTGAGTTTATATGGCTAACCTTCACGAAAATAAACTAGCTTAGTTTCATTAGGTACGTTATGCGTTAGTAGTTGAGCAATAATGACATAACGACAATGTAGAATGGTCCATGCCAGTAACACTGTAATGAAGGCACAAGCAATAAGCCAATAATGCCTAGCGGCACAAAAACACACACATCGGAAAATTACCCACGATTTTTTACAAGGAGTCATTTCTTCAGAGCAAGCCATGTTTGTTTTACCCATCAATACTTGGGTAAATACCCAGACGAACGGCTTATTGATTACTTTACCCTGCCCTACATTTATGATAATCATTGGTTAACATACCAATTTAGTTGAGATTGTCTTATTTGTTTTCAAGCAAATTATCGTCGTTGTCCGTTGTAAGTAAATAAGATGGTTGTTTCAATTCGCGTGTGTGTTCCAGGGTTTTTAATTATGCCCTCTCACAGAGAGGAGGCCTGTTTCCCAGCAGTGGGAACATTATAGGCCGATGATGATGATGATGTATTGGAGGATTTATTAATTATTTTATAACACATTTGCTCGTAAAAGGTCTCTTACTGCACCTATTTCAGTATCGTAATGTATCTTATTACGCACTAGTGCGTAATGGTAAAGTAAAACGCACTAGTGCGTAATGGTAAAGTAAAACGCACTAGTGCGTAATGGTAAAGTAAAACGCACGGTTTATCAAGATGCTCCGTCTAAAACGGTACTTTTTTAAATCTTAGCAAAGAGTGTTTATGTCAAAAAAGCGGTCAACATTTTATTATTAAAATTAAATTTGGGAGATGAAATATAATAAATAAACATTTTATTCTTTAATTTAATTAATTTTGACAATTAATTACAACCATTTATTTGTAATAAAAACACAAAAGTATGAATTTACTTTATTAGTAATACTGGCTGTTTTTGTGCCGTTGCCTTAAACATAAAAGACGCTGATGCGCGCATCGCTAATTTGTGAAAAAGTAAAAATTATTCCGCGTGCTTTTTCTTTTTGCTGTAATTATTTACTCACAAATGTGTTATAAAACGTCGTATGACATAATTATGTGCGGTTTGATAATTACAGCCTCTGCTTTCTTATAGCACTCACCTTACGGCTCGTGCTAGCAATATCGCCTCAGCTGTAATTATCAACTTACCGCACTTATATCATAATGTACTATTATATGTATTGAAAATTGCTGTTTGTTTCCGTTGTAGTATTTTCAATGAGTCTAAAATTGGTACATTTTATAAAAAAAGCAAGGTAATTGTTTTATTCAATAGTTTATCAATTTTTGTCATGTCTATAATAAGTATATAATTCTGAATATCCCAAGCATTCTATTCACAACTTTTACTAGCTGAATATTACATACACATTATAGTACCTATACCTAACCTATAGGTACATAAACCATTCATCCACAATGCAAGTGCTTATAGATTTAAGTAACAAAAGGCTCATAAATAGTCTAAGTACTCAGTTATTAAATAATTTATTTCATCATAAATAAGGCCATCTACAAAATTACGACTCATTTACGTCGCGTGTCGCCGCAGGGTTGTCGCAAAAACTATTGTGTTCGTCCCCAATAAAATAGCGAGAGAGATAAATAAAATAAACATTGGTTTAAATAAAAAATAACGTGGGTATTGTGTGGAGGCGTTACGCGTGGGAATGACAGACGCCTGGGGTGATCTCCGAGAATGACGTTATTTAATAACTGGTAGTTTGGCGCAGCCCTATCTTATATCTATGAAATGGTTAAGTGTCAATATTATTTGATGGAAAATTATGATAGGCAGATTTATACTAGCACTTACCCGGGGCTTCATAGAACTTCCCCCTTCTCAATACTGTCTGCATCTTTAAGTTTTATAAAAAAGTAGATTATAACCGTCCACAGGGTCCCATCTGTTTTTATAGCAAAATTCTTCAAAATCAATGCTGCAATACAGGTATGAAAGCGTTACAAATAAACTCAATCGATCTTTCTCATTTACATACTAGTTAGGATATTATGTGGTACAAAATAACATTCAGACAGGCTGTCTTATAATATTTGCGTTAGACTTTTTTTACTATCAAATAATATTGTCTTTTTTAATCCAAAGTGTCCTATGATTGAAAAACCAAATGTGGATTCATGTTCCTTCTTCACACATTGAGCTTTATAAATGCGAGCCCTACCCCTAAAACATCATAAAAAATAATGACACGACCATTTCTGCATAATCGCATCAAAACTGTCACATGTGTATGATATAACATGAGTTTCTACCTATGCCAGTGACACAGCAAGTCACAAATCTTTTGACATCATGCAACTAAACTGTCGCAGCACCCCAAATGACGTGACAGTTTTTGCGGCAAAAAAAGTCGACCCTGTTTACCCTAACTTTAGTTCTGGTCGATGTTAAATAGATAACGAAGCTACGCGAAGTAATTCGAAGGTGCTCGTGCATGGAATTTTTAAATGAAGAACGCGTTTGTCATGTTTCACTTATGTAATTAAATTGTAGATGGCCTGATACACGTTTTGGGAAAGAATTTTTTTAAAGGTTTTATTTGATTTTCGTGTCTCATGCTTTGTACATATTTTTAAGAAAGATTACTTGGATAAGTTTTTCTAAACCCAACGATTTTAGGAACGGATCAAAACTTGAATAGGTTACTACTAGTGATTAAAACAAACATTTTAACGATTTTAAGGTAGGTATAAGTATCATTTGCCCTATAATTGTTTTAAACTTAACATTCCACTTCCAATTTTGTAGAGTTAAATTAAAATATACATTAAATAGATAAGACATGGTCTTGGTCACGGCTACCGTAACAAGGGTCAAATAAACAAAATAAAGATTATGTTTATACGGCCTGTCCAATAAATAAATTCAAACTCGATTTATTTACGACAATTTTGATGTAAATTATTTTTATTATCAATGATTTTGGTGAGTTTATATATAAATTAATATACAAGTATCCAAAAATCTACAGGGTAACACGAATATCTGCGACATAAATATTTAACAAGCTACGCAGTGCGACAGGCAACGATTTCAGTATGGTTCAGACACATGTAGGTATATTATTAAAGATTTTTTTATCGGGACTGTCTACGCAGGATAACGTAACCCTGGAACGCGAAGGTCAACCGAAGTAACAGTTTCTGACAGTGCCTTCCGCTCACCGAAAGATTGATGATTTTACCACCCAATTATAAAAAGGCAAAGCATAAGAGTAGACCAACACCTACGTCGCAAAATAAACACAAATATTCCTATAAATGTGATCGATATAAAAGTATAATTTAGTGACGAAACTTGATCTAAAACAAACCATTTATAAACCCACAAGACGACTAAAACTAACTTCATATATTATGTTACTGTTAGTTCAGTAAACAGTATGGAGTGATCAATTAGGCGCCTGGCTGTATGGGGAGCTGTGCCCGCAGATACGGGCCGTAAACAAACATTAGGATTATGATTATAAATCCATTGGATACTTATTTATTGATGCCATCCATCATTTGTGGGTTAATCCATTTGAATTTGAATGGTTCGGTATTGAGTAATGATTTTACTGAAGACTTTATTATTTTTCGTAGATTTTTCTTTTGTCTTTTTTTTAGTGATAAGCTTTATAAAACTGGTTGGAGCAGTGGTTAAATGATCGACTGTTGCGCATCGTATCGCGGGTTCGATCCCCGCACGGAGCAAATATGTTTTTGTATTGCCTACAAGTGGTTGTTCAGGGTCTGGGTGTTTGTTTATGTTAGTTTCTATAAAGTTTGTAAATGTGCCAATGACACAGGTGCAATACCAAGTGGATAGAAAAGTTTATTTTTAAAAAAACAAACAAACAAAACGTATCTACGTACGTACGTACGTATCATAAAGGGTCTTAAGACGCGGCAAAACATGATTTCATAACTTCGTAAAATATTAAAAAGATTCCCAGAAAGATGACTCTTCTGCAATAACTTACTATCAACAAGTCAAAAAAGTTCCCGATTACTTTACATCACAAAAACGTGAAAACACAAAATAGGGCCTTACACGCTGTAAATTAAACACATACCCCCTTAAACGTGGACTAAAGTTACAACCAGGATAATCTTCGGACTAAGTAACCATACGTTTTTAAGGATTAACCTTGGCGTAACATTACTTCTCGTTTTATTAATAAGGGTGTAAAAATCTTACAACACTCATCAACCCTATAAAAATCCGTAAACTATTATTATGGAACCCAACCCTGCAAAACCGCAGCTCATTGATTTTCCAGTTCCCAAACTTATTTCCTTTCACGGCGATCATCCGCATAACACAGCTACCTACAATCTGTCTGGCTAACTTATACATGCACTTGTTAGACTAGTTATCCGGATCTAATATTAAAATGAGCCGCAATTTGTGCGCTGCCGATACGGAACGATCAATCTACCGGATTGAACACACCCTGTACGTGTGCTGGACGTGGGGTGGAGTCGATAAGTTTATAAAGTTTTTCTTTGCAGTTGTGTGTTTTTGCATAGAAGAGATAAGCTTGCGGGAAAAGTTTATTGTAATTCATTTGAAGTGATGCGATTCAATAGTTTTCATTATTTGTTAACTGTACTATAGTTTGAGTATCTGGGTTTAATTTTCTTCAAATGATTTACCACCTACCATTTAGAGAAGAAATACTGGTAAATTGGCAAAATTAAATTAACTACATTATCTATAAAATATAATCCAGTGAACTAATCACAATCTCGTAATTCTTTACAAAAGCATTTCACAGGCTACGCAACAGCTTCTGTGTCCACTTTCAGACTGATTCAGCCACTTTTTTAATGTCTCCCATTAATTTATATGAGAAGCGTACAATACGCTGACCCGCCCAAAAAAGTTACAAAGTCCTTAACATAGTAATTAATTGATTAAACAACAATACAAAATATAGTCTCCACGCCATTCGCTATCCAAAGGGCGTTATTCAAATAAGACGCGCTGCGTATCGCAGGCAACTTGTCGCTTGATGGATAGCTTCAGACCATTTTTAATCATCCCCTGTAAAGCATTTACATAGGCATAAACACCTTTACACATCAGCCGAAAATAAACCCTAACGTCTACAACGAAGAGTCGTTAATTGAGTTTTCAAGAAATAATCCTGACGTTTTATAAATTGAATCAATGATGTTCTTATTTGTGTTGAATATGAGTTCCGCTGTCAAATAACATGTCCTGTCCTTTGCGTGTTAGTTTTTAAGTAGAGCTGTCCACTTATATTATTATGGAGAAATAAGTTCTCTTGCGTTATCTCATTTTATCGTTAGAAATATTTAGGTAAGTAGGTGTTTATTTAAGGAACTAAAAGTCTTGAGATTCTTGAAACACGTAATTCAAGTACTTACTACATTTAGTTTTGAGAAATTTTCAATTCTTCTCTATTCTCTATTGTTTTAAACAACACCAACTCCTGAACCTCACAGACTTTGATGGCTCCTCGCACAGCCAGCTCACAGCTCACCCCAGAGCAACTTCATGCAATAGTTTAATCCACTAAGCCGCGCTCCGTCAACTGAACATCGTAGGCAAGATGAATTATCTTTACTGAAACAAAGCTTTTCATTCGCATTGTTCAGATCCTCGCTACGTGCATTATACACCGCTATTTTGCGACAAAACCCTCCATTACACGTCGCATTGTGCCACCACTCAATGCATGATTAATGATTGCAGACTTCGAAAACATATTCATTCGTGGGCCCCTCTATTCCGCTGTCGCGTTCCACTACAATGAGAGATATCGATATTTTTCCACGAGAAGCGAAAAATGGTATGTTTACATCCGCTCGATTAAGCGCAGAGTATGAGTTTTTGAAAAATCGACGAACGCCCGAAAGATATGCGTCGCGTGCCACGAACTTTTCATCTGCATAACCAAAATTCAACTTTAGTTCCCACAAAATACGCTTCTGAATGAATTGTTTTGTACATTTTACCCCGCACTTAGTGCTCCACGAAGCGTAGCAAGGATGTTGTTTTTATTGGAAACGGATAATTTATTTTGTGTATTTATTTTGTTGCGGCACGTCCTCGGCGTATTCAATAACGTGGGAGCGAATTTAGTGGTTATTACTATGTGAAGAAAGATTTAACACGCATTTGTACGTACATATACACACAGAATTCCTGCAAAACATAGCTCAGCTAGGGAAAATACAGGTGCAGTTATACCAGCCATTCATTTTCCCACAGAAAGGTAAGGAAAATAGGTTAGTGGGAAACCTGCAATTTGTAAGCGATAAATAAGAAAAGCGTCGTTAACTTAAGTGGCAGCACACCTACGTTGAAACCTTACTATTTATCGCAGAGAAAACGTAATTACATAAAACTTTTAATGGAGGAAAATGCTGTTTCCTCTGTCCTGATAATTTGCTTCGAGTTTCAAAAATATGGGAGTGCAGGGTCGCGAAAACAGAAAAGTTATCTCATCGGAAGTAAACCTACAAATTATGGGAGCGGGACATTCCTAACTGAATTAATTTTAAAAGTAGGACAACATTCAGCTGTAAATATTTTTGGTTAACGTTAAACACTCCTCACTAGCAGTAGATGTTATTTGATACGGCGGAGGTCTGGGAGGTGAATTATATTTTAACATCGACTTACTAACTTGAAGACTTTTCTCGCTTCTAGAAAAATGAATGAGATATTTATTTTTCTTGTTAAACAACTGCAGGTGGCGGCGACGACAAAGAGAAATCAAGTTTCTGCATTTTTTTCACAAACACTATTATATTTTGAGGTTTGTTATCAAACGGTGTATTTTTCTCAAACCTTTCTATGTTAGTCTAGTACTTTCAGTGGCCTTGGACAAACTCAATGGTTTGTAAAAAAGAATCGAACTTCATTTGTTTTAAATCGAAATCGAAAGCCTCGTTTGGCAAACTTCATTTGTTTTATTGTTTGAATTGTTTCCAGCCAGTGAACGAAGAAAACATGGAAGAGTAACTTCAAACAAAATCTTTTTGATAGACGGCCCACGACGTTTGTTTTCTTTGAACAGCTAGTTTGTTCTCCATTAACATCACGAAGTTATGATTGGGTAGGTTGTCAACGCTCGTCTCTAATTGGCTAAGCAATGCATAGTAACAATGACATAATTGGCGCTAGAAATGAACATATGACGTTAATTTGACGGGCTGCAAGAATTGTCAAAGTGGATGAGTTATATAAAAAGTAGCAATGAAAGATTTGAATATTTTTATTCGGTATTTTTATTTCTTTTGCATTTGATGTAGATACATAACAACAAAAAGTTCACGTTTATATTTACATAAAATGGCTCGTATGTATACAGGGTGGAATTTTGTAATGCCACCTGGAGGGAAAGTACTCATAATACTGCAGATAGAAAATTTTACTCAAAGGGAACATTCCTTTAATTTTGAATAGAAATCAAACTGCATTCACAGATTTTCGAAAATTCTCTTTTCATACACCCGGGAATCGAACTGGCTAAAATCTGAAAAAAATGTACCCTGTACTTTTATTGCATCGATCGTTAGGGTCAGGGGTAAGGATGAAATCTCTCTAACAAACATGATAAATTAAATAAAAGGAAAACCAGGAAATCTAAAGTTACAAATTCAATGAGTCAAGTTATGTAGGTGTTAATAATTATGTTAAGCATGTTAATATTTTCGAAAATCTTTGAATGCAGTTTGCTTTCTATTCAAAATTAAAGGAATGTTTCCTTTGAGTAAAATGTTCTATCTGCAGTATTAAGAGTATTTTCCCTCCAGGTGGCATTACAAAATTCCACCCTGTATACAAAGAAAGAAAAAAAAAGAAAGAAAGAAAACATATTTATTTGGCACATGCCACCTACTGTGAGCTACGGCCTCCTTAGAGATTAACTAGAAAGTCTTATTGTCTTTTTGTTTTGAGCTTCTGGTATCCTTTTTTCGTCAAATAAAAATCGTCATCTTGAAAATGGACTGAACAAATTATTGTTGTTTTGCTTGGGGACCAGTCGTTTTCCTGTCTTTCCAAGCGAACTGATCTCGTCCATTGTTCTTTGAGATTTGGATCTTGTGGAAATCTGTCAAAGGAGCAGAGTGTTTTGTAATGTAGCAAAAAGAAAACACAAACATATTTTACTTCAAACATTCAACATTAATTTACTTAGTCCATCGGGCATAACACCATCCCCATAGAAAAAAATTGATCCATGTTTATAATTAATATAAAAATAATGTAGTAGTCTAAGGGCTACTTACAGGTGATAACTAATTCCAGCATTTTTATTATGTAGATGAGATCGATTTACACACCATTTCACTGCGCAAGAAGGCATAATTTATAGTTTTAAACTGAATAAAAATACGAACAACGACATGTGCCGTCACAGCCGAACTAAACTCCTCCGAGGCACGATTGATAAGCCCCGCCTACCGAGGCACGATCTGCGTTGGGTCATTATCGGGCTCTAGGAATGCTTCTATGTTTTCTTCGTTCACTGTTTCCAGCCCGATGTCAAGTGAGATGTCACGTGAAATGTCAAACGATTTTTAATCATAATTATCTCATGTGTAAGTAACTAAGTACAATCGAGAAAGTTGAATCATGACCCACCATAAGCTTATTTTCTTACAGACTTTCAAATACAATTAGGTCCACATTCGCGTAAACATACATATCCATGGTAACGACTTTGATCTTTGTCAATTTGACGTATTCAAACGATTTATTGTCAAAATGGGTCATGATTCAACTTTGTCGATAGTACATTAGTAATCTTATGTTTCATGTTACCTATATTTTATTACCACACTGTAAAACCCTTCGCTTCGTACACAACGCGATGCAAGTCTCCTATACCTTACGACCTTAGCATCCATTGACGCGTGCCTGTATACGAAGTATACGAACATCTATGGATTTGTTTTGCGATACTCGTCTGGATACTAAAGTAGTAAGGTATCGGAGACTTGCGTCGCCCTGTGTACAAAGGGGCTAACTTACCACCAAAAGAAATTAGTGAGGTCAAGTCTAAGTAACATTTTTTAAGCGAAAACAAAGATACAAAACTAAAAAAAAAACAATTAACGCGCATGGATACAAATCACTTTGAAAACACAAATCGCTTTTCAAAGCTAGCAATCCCAAATCCAAGTTCCGTTTACAAAATCAAGTCTATTAGGAGCTCGAAAGTTCCCGAAGCCCGGCGGAAATTAACAGAGACCCGTGTCCCGTGTCAAACAGCGACAATGTCCTTTCAAAACTATCCTAATGACATTTCAATGGAATTGACGGAATTATTTAGTACTTTACATAAAGTCATTTGCATACAATATGAATCGGTTTTGGAGTTAGAGATCAGTTGTTGAAGATCTTCGGTCTTCTTTGAACAGAACCGAAAGTTAACGGGATAATATTGTTTGTTTTGTTTTAAAACGGTAAATGTTTTGTTTTTCTTTCTAAAGCGAGGCAATGCATATTAATTTTGAAGTCTCTAAATCAAGGCAAAATGTTAAAAAAGGTTTAGTTTCTATTTTTGTACATCTGGTCTTTGGAACTAGGTAATGGTAATTCGAAAATTAAAAAAAAATATATACCTACCAAAACTTTCTCCAGAATGTTAGGAACACTTTTCTGAAAACCACATTAAATGCGGTCTAAACGCAAGATAATCGTGGACAAACATACATACATTCAAACATACAGGTAGCACTGAGAACCTACTTTTTTTTTAAGTCATTTAAAAACCAAATAGAATACATTTGAACCGTTTCCTCGTGAGTTAGTTACTTATCTGCAATTAAGCGATATTTGAACGCTCCCGTGAATTGGGTAATTTTGCGATAAACGCCACGGGAAAAAGCTAGTTCCGTGCAATTTTTTTTTCATCTTCACTATCTAAATAATAATATTAATAATATAATATTCCACAACTATCACACAACGCCATCTAGTCCCAAGCTAAGCAGAGATTGTGTTATGGGTACTAGACAACTGACAAATATTTCTAAATAGATAAATTACACCCAGACACATAACAAATGATCGTGCTCATTACACAAACATTTGTCCTGGGTGGGAATCGAACTCACGACCTCCGGCATAGCAGTCAGGGTCACTAACCACTAGACCAACAGGCCTGTCAAGTGTCTACTACTTACTCTTTATGGAACGTTGATTTGCTCTTTACATATATTAAACGCTGCTGAAATACACATCATAAACTCTGGTATGTCTTTTACGACACCCACAGAGACACTTGGGTGGTCTTTTATAGCTTCCCTACTAATTCGCCATGATTTTCATTAGCTAAGTATTTCAGTGTACTTGCACTTGGGTCTTCCGTAATTAAAATGAGCGGTGGTTGCCCAATACTAACTAACTACGTTACGTTACGTACGTACACGTTGGTCTGTTGTGTCCTAAAAACAAAAGTTGGACTTGTGTGATATACAAATATTTTTTTTTACCCGTGGTGCTAGGCAACTGGGCTTCTCCCAGTTGTAATGTCCCTTTGTGCCTATTCGTTGTGTGCGCGATGACAGCGCCCCTAGTGGCCGCAACTATTCAGGACTTGTCATCTGTCAAATCATGTCAACTAGATGATAAGATATCTTTGTGATATTAAATTTCGACTAGTTTTTCAACGAAATTGAAAAAAAGTGAGTGTGTATATTATACCTAGCGATTTTCTTCCTCGTGGAAAATATGGATATTATAATACGCACGGGATTTGAATCGGTTAAGCATAAAATACATTTCCAACCTCAAACTGAGCAAAAAGGGAAAAAATTAGTATTAGCACAGCATGTGAGAGAAGTGGAAGAGCTTAGAACGAACGGGAAAAGTTAAAGTTAAAGTTTTCGTATTAAATTATAAAGAAAGTTATGAAAATAAAGCAACTTGACACATGACAGCCCAGAATTAATTCACATTTCTGCCACGTCGTGCGCTACGATCGATTTGCCGTTCCCCACCACCCACTTCGCACATAGTCAATTGGCCTTGTTTTGTTCTGTCTCCTGCTTGCATGGAGGGAAGTGGAAACAAATTTTTTCCTACCCCTCCACTATTCTTTTCTGATTAATTTCGTTGTAGGATCCAAGACAGGTAAATTCATTCTCCGGGACACGTCGAGCTTCATTGTCTCGGCGCTTTTCTGGTGGTTGCCACTGTTGATTCTGGCTTTCAGGAGTTGCAGTGGTTTGGGAATAGTGGTGGGTTTGTCCCAAAAAAAAATCGCTTACTCCGCGTGGTAGCAGATTACAGACGATTTCTTTTTTTAAATTTACTTTAGGCCCGCGTTTGACCTCCATCCCGCTTGGTGATGGTGGTGATCTCGAATGGTAAGCAATAATGTAGTCGACGTTGAACCACGCTTGCCTAGAAGTGATCCTAAACCTATTAATTTATTTGCATTCCACAAGGTACAAACAAAGATGTTACAAAGAGCTTGGAGCTAAGTAAGATCCGTTGTAGACCCTGTCAGAGCACAGCAAATTAGTGAGATACACAATATCTATTATGTGCCAAGTACTACTTGATTGTAGCTATCAGAAAACACAGACGCTGGTAGGAAATTTCACTCCTTAGCTGTGCGTACAATGATATTCCTTCATCTACAGAGGAGGCCCATATTCAATTAAGCTACCTAAACAAAACCTAGCTCACCTTATTTATCAAACATTAATATTTTTCTAAAAATTAGGAAGGAAAAATGTCGGTGAAAAATACTTTAAGACCCATTTTCATACTTATCAATCATACAAAAAAGTAATTGGAATCTGTCGAGCCGTTTTGGAGGTGTGCAACCACAAAAACTGTGATACGAGATTTTTGTACATAGGTGACTTGATGGTTAACAATTTAATAAAAATAAACAAAGAGAGAGGATGCTTACAAACTACAAACGTTTTTCAGAGAGTTATTCAAAAATTGAAACATTTGCATCAAAAAACATTTTAATAAATAAACAAAACATCAACTTTTAACTTGCATGGTCCTCCAAGCGACTATGGAAACGTTAAAACTATAATTAAAACTAAAGTGAGGTAGTTAAAAGTGTTGTTCGTCGTTCCAAAGCGACGGAAAAGTTAGGCAACTGCTGGCAGAAGTCATTTTAAATGTTTTTCAGAGGGAAATTAATTTCAGGGGACCAACTGAGCTGAAACACTGTAAATGCTAAAGTGAAAAGTTTGTTTAGTGCAATGAAGTCTTCGGGTTGGATGAGTAGTTCTCTTTGCTATGTCGATTTGAATACAGTAAAGAAAATGTAGTTTTTACCTAGGTGGTAAACATCTAAACATACCTTATAACATATTTTTCATTTCTCATTGCAAAACAGGTTCACAACGGAGCCTTTTTTAACGTGGAAAATCATCAAATCTTTCGGTCCTAAGTGAAATGGAAGGGACTGTCAGGATTGCCTGCCTGAAAACTGCGTTCCAAGACCACGGTGCTTTTTTCAGACCGTTGCGTGACCCCGGCAAGCATTTTTCCATTGTCAGTTTACTGATATTTCCTTGAGGCTGACCCGGTTCTACTTAAGAGGTAGGTGCTTGATCGGACGGCGAGCTACCCATTACTCGCCTTCTCCAAGCGCCATCTCATAAGAGCCTATAACAAAAAGTGTCAAAACGGTGAACTGCAAAAATAAAATCAGAATGAGATAAGTACTAGGATTGATTGCAATACACTTTTCAGTGTATTGAAACTATTTCTCACAATCAATGAGATGCGTGATACTCTGTTCTGCCTGTTCTGAATCTTACATATGACAACAATTTTATTGGTAACGCCAAACAGCCAACTTACCACATCTGTTCTGGGCCGACTCTGCAGATAGCCATCAACACGCAAAGCCTTCAATACACGTATCTTCCTTCTGTACTTAGCTTAAAAGCACCAGGCAGGAAGGTATAGAACCTTCAAACCATAAATTAAATATATCTATTTAGTAAGGTCCTACTTGAGCGGGTAGGCGAGGGCTGATGGCTACCATTACAACTTTGCCCACAACATGCCGCCGATACAGTTAAATTAGGGATACGCTTGAGCCTTCCCATTGATTGCGCAGAGGAAACTGTAGAGCCTCCATTTGCTAAAAATATCAATAAGTAGTTGAAAACTCGATTAGTCTTGAGACTTAGTAGAGTAAGAAGATGGCTAACAAAAACAATCACACTTAATGGTGTGTGATTAGCAAAAAAGACTTTCAAAGCAAAAAGCAATGTGATACAAAAAAGTTAATTAAAAAAAAATGATATTTGTCTAAAAGAAATTGATGTTTGTATAAAAGAGTACATACGTTAGCTTAGACATGAGAGGATCGGAAGCATTGTTTATAACATCGAAAATCAACAGAAAAGGTTCTTCCTTTGTTGATGATATTCATAAATATCTACCTACCAAAATATTCAGAAGCCCTAAAACTAGCTAATTTCAATTAATTTTGAAATTGGAAAATTAATAAACCGAAGAAGTCTCCAACGCATTCCTGTTCTCAAGTCTAGGCAGACGAGAATCATCGTAGAGCTAATCTTGAGGGTGGGCAGCCGCTTACGCAAATGTCATTCACGCGACCCCTTCACGCTTTTGAACACCAACCATACAAGATATACCCCGCCGCCCTCTATCCCCACTGATACAGGCAACCAAGGGGATATCGTGTAGTGTACTAAAGCTCTAACCTGATTGGTCATCCATAGATATGTGAAGTAGAATAGGGTTCGGGCACAATCCTTCGTGATTGCGCCTCGTTCCATTTTCAAATCCTCTACGACCGTTTGTCGTCCGAACTCAAACGAGCATCGGTTTGTTTCCTTTGCGAAGTTTGAATTTAGAACGTTTAACGCATGACACGGTTTTGTGTATAAAGTTCGTTTACACTTTTGGACTCTTTTGGAATGGCTCTTCTTTAAAAAGCTGGCTATTCATAGAATTTAAAAAAAAAACTAGAAATTGGATAAGAATAAAGGTTCTATTTTCACATAGCTTCTAACAAGGTATAAGTTCTTTTATAATCCTACGTAATGTGAAAGTGAAAGTTTGTTCGTTTGCATATTTTTATTTAGATTTTCATTTTTTTAATCAATCTCTCACAAACAAATGGATCGATTTGGATGATATTCGGTACACAGATAGTTCATTATAACGCACACATACGATATCTTTATCTTGATTTTGCGTTCCGTCAAGAAAATTTTCGACTTGCACATGGGTCAAGCCTCGGCAAAAATATACGGCATGATGTTTAAAAAAAATAAAGATAACCAATTTAACCTAGTAAAGAAGTACCTAGCATAGTATAAATGTACCTAGTTTTCCCAAAACCTACATGCAGTAGACCCCAACATGCAATAACTAATGCCATACAAATTACGCGAACATTAATTTAACTAAGCACATTACTGCCAAAACTTCCGTATTACAAATTCCGGTGGACCATTAGGATAGTATTAATCAAAGGGACGATAGACCCAAATCTAAGGCACACCCTGGGCCCTTAAATTGTATTGTCAAACTAACACATGGTCTCGAAATAGCTCCTGTGGCCACTGTCAACGACAATATGCACAGAGTAACAAATATTCTAACTTTAAATTGTCATACTGCGAATTCCCCAACAAAGCTTTCAAGTCTTCGTACATTGCACGATAAAACAATGAAATATGATCTTTGTTACGTGTCACATATGGTGCAGTTTTCAACACCTGTGTATAACACAGAGTAGGCCGTACGCCGAGCATTGAAATTTAAACTCTATGTAGTGCAATTTATGCTTGAAATGTCAACAACTATGTAATGTGCGAAATCCTTTCAATCATACAAGTTTACTCTGTGGCTTTAATAGTGGGCACACGTGCAAAACACTTGAAGAGGGAGTGTTACTAAAATGGACCACCACTATCACGTAATTAAGTGCCCCCGTCCGTTGTTCACCGGACCGTAAGGGGACACTGGGCTAAAATGGCTGAGGTATTAAAATAACAATTTGTTTAAACAAGAGAGTTTCAGCTTTATAGCTGGAGAGTTAAAGTTTGAAGTCGTACGAGGAAAGTTTTGTAGAATAAGGTAGATTTGGCAATTGGGGTAATGTGTTAGGCATAAATTACTAGTTTTCTTTGGAGTTGAATTAAGTACGGATGAAGGCAGTTAGTAGTTAGTGTCCGGTCGTAATGACTATGAAACGGTGAGGGGTTGTGATAATAGATTAGCGAAGCACCTATTAATTTGCTAAAACCAACCAAAAAGCCAACGGGTTTAGTTAAGTACCGTATGTAGATTAGATACCCTAATCCAAAATTAGTTATGGTTGGAATAAAATAGCACCCATAAAGCTAAATAAGTGAGAAGATAAATCATTTTTTTTTTTTTTTTTTTTTTTTTTTAGGTGGTAAAATCATCAAATGAGTTCTCCCGCCCTGGGTGGGGCGGAAGGGACTGTCAGACTCTTACTGACTAAAATCCACCCGTGTTCCTTCCTATACCCTTTACGTTCCGGGGCCACGGTAACCTGGGTTAAGAAAAAACCCGCGACCCCAGCAGGCATTTGGCGCGAAACACGACGCGCCACCGACCCGGGCTTGGTCCTTGGTCGGACGGCGAGCTACCCATAACTCACCGTCCGCAAGCCCGCTCCACCGCTGTGCCCTCTGCTGATCAGAGGGACACGCGTTGGAGCGTCCACACGACAGGCTATTCGCATACGGGCAAAGAGACCTCTTAGGCACACAGTGCCTAAGGAAGAGTTTTTGCCCGCATCCCAGGGTGCACCAGCCCGAAAAACTGGTCTTCCCCCCGGACGTATCCGAGAGGGAACTCCAGTCCACGGGCGCACGTGGAGGTTTCCTGTCATAGCACCCCGAGAAGATAAATCATAGAAATAAAAAGAAAATTTAACTTCTCTATTATTTGAGCATTAGAGTAAAATATTCCATTTCACGAATTTTATCGCATTTTTTATTTAGATACGATTTTCTTCTTTTAACTGTGTATATTAGTAATTTTCACTGTGTTGTCACAAACAATTACACTAACATAAATAAACAAACCCGGGACAAATGCAAAAAAAAAATTAACGCGTCCGAGAATCGAACCTGTCAGGCTGTACTGCCTGACGCAGGATTGATTCCCGGACGTGTGTGATGTGACATTACAATCATCTAAAACATTTTATCTCATGAATCATCAGATTTTTATAAAGATTTCCCCATCTGTAATTCTACACCGATACTGTAACGTCTAAATCCGCCACAAAAAATAATACACAAAAAAGAAAATCGTAATGCAACACATGAACCTCAAACCATGATTAAATAAACAAGCCTTTTTATACAAATAAAATGTAATCGGTGTTAATAAACATTAGTTTGTGGATTCACAAGCGTGGACGCATCCGGAGGTCGTATAAAAGCGATTAATATTCTACACGATAGCTGCAAGGATGGGAACAGGAACGGGGATGATAAAATAACAGGTAAATTGGAACAGTGATATCGGGTAGGTACTCTTGGTGTTACTATACTCGTTTAATATTCAGTTGACAGTTCAACATCTCGATCGTTTCGGTTTTTGATGTAGAGATACAGTAAATAAACTGAATATTTTAAAATGTATTTTTCAAAAGTTCGCATGAAGTTTTGAATAACACATCTACGTTAGAAATAATAATTTTACGCTGTCCTATATTATATTCCTGACGTTAAAAAGTTTTGAATTTAATGAAAAAACAAAAGACACATCTCGCATTAGTCTGACTTTCTTGTAAGTCAGAGTCAACCTAAAATTATACCAGCTGCGATACTAGATGACGATTTCAAATGCCAAAAAAGGCAAAACTGTTCCAAAGTACCAATAACAGAAATCACAGTTACAAAATACCAGTCCAACAGCACAGCTCTATCATTTGATTGAATACGTTGCGTGAACGCAATAAAATAGTTTGTACAAGACATTTTAACGCTGTAAATCGACTTCGTACAGGATGTCGGTAGTTAAAGCATGTACTACAAGAAGATAACAGAACACATTCATGTTTATTTAATTTTCTTTAATTGATTTTTAAACTACGGACACGCTGTGTGTCATCGAAATTGGTTTATTTCTTTCATTACATTTCTTGTCAATATTAACACGTATTCGTCGGATTCGTTAAACCTCCTCATCCTTTCGCACCTTATTAACAAAACAGATTTTACCTTCAAAGATTGGATTGTAGTTCGGTTGCAGGACGCAGTTTCCTGCATCTAAGTCTGGAACCTATTCGCGGCATTAATACTAAATAAATGTTTACTTATTTATGGATTTCCGGAAATTATCTCTTTCCATAACTCTAAACTTTGGGTTACACCAAGCAAATTACTTTACTATGCATTTCTGCAACCCTTGCAATTGATTACTTGGCCATATCAGACCCCGAAAGTAATGTTAACAGCTCTATGGTGGCGGCGGGGTCGACTCGGGCCTGGGCCTTATCGGACGGTGAGCTAAACCATTACCTAAGTTCATTATTTATTATGTTCCCACATCATCTACAGTCATAAAGACCGCACGTACTGTGCCTGATCTCTCTCCGGACTATGAGGGTAAAGGAACACAGAGTGCTCTAGTTCCTGTGCACACACTTGTCCGCATAAAATGTCCCACGCAGTTGGCTAATCTCCGTTGGCCGAAATCGGTCAAGAGGGCTATTATTATTACAGTCATAAAGACCAACTCTAGCATAATATACCCCTCTATATTCCAATGCATCCAACAAAAAATCATCTAACATATTCCAGTCGTCACACAAATTCAAGAATTATTCCCGTTGGATCCCACTTTTAAATCCCACTTGAATATTTTTCCCGTTGGATCCCACAAAAAATTAAAATGTATTCCCATTGAATCCCACAACAAAAGAAAAACATTTTATTCCCGTTGAGTCCCAAAAACTATTCCCTTTGGATCCCACATGCTTTAAAAAATCTGAATGCGAGTACTTTCGACGACAAAATTGCTTTTGTTTTAAATTTATTTTTTAGTAAAATTCATAAATTAGTAACAGAGAAAAAACTTTAAAATAAAGGTAACACTTTTCTTCTGAAATGTACACATGTAGTAATAATGTGGGATTCAACGGGTACTAAAAATGGGATACATCGGGAATACCTAAAAAATGGGATCCAAAAGTGGGATTCAACGGGAATAAATCAAATTCAATACCGACTAAACGTCTCTCGTTCTTCCTATCTTCCCAAAGTCTATCCAATTGTCGTATCTGATGTTAACACTCACAATGGCTTATTTGACTAACAAACGTTATATGACGATTATCCTACGTGCCTCATTGCATTATGCATGAGTCACTTCCTTGGGACCCTTGCATGACTTATGTAATGTCTCCTACGCGCTTTGTTGGAATATTTTTGCTTTACGTGTGTCTGTCAGGTTTGTTGTGGTTGATTGATGTGATTCTGTTTTGTTTAGTATGCTTATCATCATATTTTGGGTTTGTTATATTAATTTTCATCATCAGTCTCCTTACATCAGTTTTATTTTTATTACTTTTGAGTGCGCGCTAAACTCCTGGCCCAATTCTGGGCCGAGTCAATATACTCGTAGATTATCATCGACACAATAAGGACTTGAAATATTTGTTCGGGACTTTGTCAAGCTTTATTTATTACTTCAGCACTTTTCATTAAGGCATCACTTTTCATTTTGGCTTTCAGTGGTAACAGTGGTTGTGTCTCCTAAAAATTCTTTCCTTTGGACCCTTGCATGACTTATGTAATGTCTTCTACGCGCTTTGGTGGAATATTTTTGTTTTACGTGTGTCTGTCAGGTTCGTTGTTTTTGATTGATGTGACGCTGTTTCGTTTAGCATGATTATCATCATATTTTGGGGTTTTTAGATTCTTCATTAGAGCTTATATTTATTTTCATTGCTTTCGAGACATTTCAATTGCTTCTCGAGATATTGCTGTTGTTTATTGCTTTGGCGCTTTTCGTAAACTTCATCATTTGTCGTTTTGTGTTTCAATAGTTGCAGTGGTTTTGTCTCCTAAAAATCATCACCTTCTGTAATCATCATCGTCTGTAATCATCAATGTTCTGTACACGGTCCTTTATTCTGCAAAATTCAGAAATGCTCTTTTGACTATTATTAACTTCATACGTAGAATGGAACTGTTAATGCGAAATGTAAATTGAAATTCGGCTAAGAACATAAATAAACAAAAAGAAAGGGTGAGGCAAAAGAAGTAATGACCGAGCATTTTCATTCAATAATTGATACAGTTAGTGGCAATAAAGAAAATGAACAACTCGTAATTAAAAACAGAAATTATGGAACCCCACAAAAAGAGGCAATAGAACCTGTACCAATGAAAGTTACGTTCAAACACTTCGTTTAAAACCGTTTTATTTAAATAGTAGAAGTTTCCTATTCCTTATTTAAAACACCAGAACCGCTTTAAAAAAATAATTTAATTGCTATTCAAGATACAATCTATCTGTAACACCATCAAATTCTATTTTCAAAGTACAGAACAAATCGCGTCAGCGGCTTGTACTCGTAATGACACAAATTGTTCTTTAATTGCTTTTTTTACTTAACATTAAGGTACAATTAGACTGTTAAAGTATTAACGATGTGACAGACGGACGGACCATGACGACGCGTAAATGTTACATATTGAAACGTAGGACAAAGACACGTGTGGAGTAGCTAACGAGCCATGTTTACTGTTTAATTTATTTTTAAATTAGATGATTGGATTTGCCAATCATGAGTGGATTGGTAATACTATTTAAGTACTATTTTATTTATTTCCGTAAGTTTCTTCGATTTCAGAAATCTTTTATTTTAAAGCATACTTAGTTAACTTAATGACGAAACTTTGTTTAAATACCAACACTTTCAACAATTTCAACTTTAGAAACCAATCAGTCTAGAACCTCTTCAAGTAGGTAGATACCGAGTACCGACCTACAGTATCATAAAGATTGAATACTCTATTGATTCTGATCAGATATTTTCTTCCAAAACTGAATCTGAATCCGAAAGTTATATTAATTAGCATTACAATTTGACATTCAATTTCCAATCTTCAACAAAGTAAACAGCTCCTCACCACTTTAACCATTCCAATAATTATAAAAAGAAAACACACGATAACGATGACTGTGCGTCGGCTCCGAAGGCTTGTTTGTTTACCATCATTGTTTTATTGCACACAACACATCTTGGGCACATCTCCATACAATGCGCCCGCGCAGCCGCCCGGCCTCCCGCCGCCCGCGCACTCCCGACACCTCCTCATATTTTATTATCAGCTCTACCGATTCATGGTTTTAAGATCGAATAAAGTTCGTTCGGAAAGGCTAGTGATATGTTTCCTTGCAGGAAGAAATAAATAAATTGTTAGGTGGTCTTTAAGTTATTTGTGGAAAGTGTCCAATTTCTTCAAGTAATGTCGGAGCTTTATGATTTTAAAGCACAATAAGTAACTTGTTCGGGATATCCACTAGCCTTTTTTGTCGTGGTACCTAACCTAATATCATCAAATGATTCTTCCCGCGCTTGTTCGAAACGAAAAGGACTTTCAGACTCTTAATTAAGGGACTTTACGCATGGTGCGATGCGATTCTTGCGATATCGAGTCGATTGCCGATTTAAGACGCACATAATATTTACTAATGGAGTGATGCGATGCAATTCGACCGTGCACTTCAAAAAAAACGTGGAAAAATCCACCTTACTACTACGACATAAAGGCGCTGCAAATCAAAGACAAAAGATGTCGCACGTGACGGACGAGTAGTTGCGTAATCGAATTTTGAACAGAGAATCATGTGCATTGTCATTAGAACATGCAATTCGATATCGAGAAAATCTGTGAGCGATATCGTCAATCCGTGCGACTCCATTAGCAAACACGCGTAAGCGTAAGCGTCGGCCTGACGCTTGTGTGATATCTGACCGATATCGCCAATCGATGCAATTCGATATCGCGTCGCGCCATGAGTAAAGTCCCTTACTGACCACCAACCCACCCTGCTCATTCAGATGACCTTTGCGTTTCAGGATCACGTTTACCGCGTGACCCCGGCAGACGTTTGGCCCCGTCAGTTTGCTAACAACTCCTTGTACGCGTGGAACATTACTGAAAAAATGTTTTAATGATCTAATTCACATGAACTACCAACAAATCCAACTCAATTCCTCTCAAAGATACCATCGACTGCTACATTACACTAACGATTTTTATACAGAGACCCTTCCTTCCATGATGTCACCCCGATTTTTTACGAAGAATCACAAGATGTTCCCTAATTGCAACAAATAGCTACATTTTTCACTATGACACCCCTGTTCTTTTCAGGGGTGATGTGATCGATCAATTTGCTTGTACGGCTTCAAGCTGTAATGTTATTGGAAAGGCGTTACGACCATTAGGGTTAGATTTGAAGTGCAGACACGGATGACAGAGACTTTGTAAGTGTGGAGTACTCGATAATGGATATTGTAAAGAAGAAAGACAAGGAGTATATACGAGTATTCATTGAATTGTAAAGATGAAAGGCTTGAATGTTCCAACTAATTAAATCTTCTTATATATAAAATTTCCGTGTCACAATTTTAGTTACCGTACTCCTCTGAAACGGCTTGACCTATTTTTATGAAATTTGGTATGCGTATTCAGTAGGTCTGAGAATCGGCTATTATCTATTTTTATCTATTTTTTGAACTTTTTTTTTCTAGGAAAGATTTACTTTTATGGCAAAACAACGTTTGCAGTCTCCGTTTGGGTCAGCTAGTAACAGATAAAAATGCGAAAGTAATTCATGTTTGTTACGCTTTCACGCCCAAATCGGTGAAACGTGATGAATTTTTTGCAAAGATAGATAGTAGGTTCTCTGGAGCCAGCTATATCTAGGCTACCTACTCGTAAGAGGATAAGAAGAACGGGGGTGTGAATTTTACACATTTTAATGTCGAATGGTTTACTTTATATGCTTCAAGCTTTCCAAAAATATTGTGACAAGATCTAAAAACGCGACCGGGGCCTTAAGCAATCAATAGCTAAGCTCTCTAAGAAAAGTTGTATTATTTGAATTCCTTTATTTTATACATCCCTGGATACAACACATCAAAAGGTACATGTTATGTACTTGAAAACGTCAAAACTTTAACTAATTAACCCTCATTCATCAGATACCCGAGTACCATTAAAATAACCGATCGTCCATCATCCCTTAACCCTTCACTTCTCAAGTTACCCGATCCCGATACCCGATAGACAGATACAAATTTATGACAGGACTCGTGAATTATTTGGCCCTCCATTTATTGCTTATCTGTGGATCTAACCGCACGTGGTCTCGCGTGATCTATGGTCAGGCTGAGACCACAGACAAGCGAAAAGCGGTCAAGTCAACCGCTTTACAGCGGCGTGAAATTTAATCGGCCATTTTAATAGTCCTAATTCTGATTGCTACCACAAAATTAGTAGTTAAAATTAATTTGACGATGATGTTTGAACGTGAATTGGTTAATTAATTTTATGCATTATGTCGTTAATTTTAAAGACCGGAAAGATCTGAAGATTATGTCGGTATTAGGTTTTATGCAAATGATTGAGTTGTAAAAGTGGTAAAGGCAGATGAAACCGCTACCGATTAATTTCTAGATAAGTGGTTGTAACAACTTCCTTATGATTTGACTCGATCGGTCTAGGTAAGTAGACAGAAAAGAGAGAGAATAAGGCCTGTTTTTAATTGGAAATGTGAGGAATCGGATTGTGAATAATGTTACGGATGGTTCGCATGGTTTATAGCCTCTCACATTTTTTTTACACCAGGATGTTCGATTGAATCGTCTGCATCCCAGAACAATATCCCGTAGGCAATACAGTACAATCCATTTTATCAGCCCGCTCGTCGCTCCACTCATAAAACCACTACACCTCGTTGATACGTAACCAAATACTGAAAAATTACGAGCTTATCATAAACGTGAGTGAGTCCTTGCACTCCTCCTTGCATGACAATTATGATGGCATTCGTTTTGTATCGCGATGATTTATGAGAAGCGCGCGTTCGGTGACCCCTACAGCTTTGGAAATAGGTCGTTTCCTACTGCGTTTTATTCAGAAGTTTTATGTGTATATTTAGTTAAAGGATTATGAATTTCTTTGGGATTTCCGGGTGCTTTAATAGCAGTAAAATGTAGGAAGGTGTAAAGGTATAGAATTATGGAATTAATGACTACCTGAATTAAAATAAACATTTCCAAGTTTCACTTAATTTATTATTATGATAATAAATTACACTTAAATTGAAATGTTTATTTAGTGTATAATCATAACCCACTGTCAGCAGTGTGTATCTCAGGATACAACCCTCCTCTCAAATGCCCGATTTTAATATGCTACCTCAATCCAAAACCCGATCCGTTATTTTTGACGGCTGCCTGATTGCCCATCTTTCAGACTCGAATACGCAGACTGGGTCCTTGATTGGTTACAAACAAAGATCGCGATCAAGAACCGAGATAAATATCTAGCATAAATCTTTATTTCAACTACTACGAACTTTTTCAGCACGGGGAATCCACTGGCCGTGGCCTGCAATCTTAAAACTATTTAATTCCAGTTCAAGCTTTTCAACTTAGTCTTTAGAAAACTGCTCGAAATTATGCAGGCGGGACAGCTCAGCCAGGTACCTCAAGCTATAACTTAGACGATAATAGAAGCAGGGGCAGGGTTAGCAAGAGCTGAGCTGGCTCAAGTCTGGCATACTAATGTGGAACTAACAATCTAGCTGTCAGGAATACGTAGGAGTCTTACAGGATTTACATAAGTTAGGAGTTTGGAGGTGTTATTTTAGAACTTGTTAGTACTAGTTTTTAATGATATTTTACTACTACAAAAAATTATGAACATTTGTCTAAAGTGTCAAATGACCTGAGGGTCTAACTAAAGGACACTTTAGCAGAATCTAAAGCAATACATAATTATGTACAGCTTGGCCAGAACGTCTTGAAACGGAACTAATCTTTTTGTTTGCTGACAACGTTTTAAAATCTTTGATATTTGATGTAAACAAAGAACACAGGTTTGTTAGATTTTATTGTGCCATAAAACTAACGTAATAAGTGAAAAAAAAATCATTCAAAGTGCTGGTATCGAGAGCACAGTGGCGACTTCCGGTTTTCTACTCTAATTTGCCAAGCTGTATTACTAGCGCAATTTTTATTATCAGTCCGATAAAATGGTCTTTTAAGCCTTTTACCTAGCCAGTGGTATTGCATGATTGCATTAGTGGTATTGCAAATGAAAATAGGCAATACAAGTTTTAAAGATATGGAGGGAATCTCGTGGAATCACGAGGCATCAAAGGTTCTCCAAGGTGTTGAATTATTAGAAAATCGGGAAAGTCTTTAAATTATCAATGAAAGTCTAGTGAATAGTGGCATTCTTATGCAAAGCATAAGAACCTGGAAGTACACCATACAAAGTGACAACCATGCAGTCGACAGTTTAGGTGAGGAATTACCATCAATCATTGTTAACGCACAGGAACCATAACCAACGATATAAAGCCCCACACTACTACCACAAGAAGGCCATTTAAAAAGAAAAAAAAACTAACACAGGCCCTAAGCCCATAACAAACAATAAAAACTCTTTGATTTACGAGGATATAAAACAATAAAACTGTAGTTGTCTCCAAGTTCATTCATTACGCCTATTATGGCCCCGCATCAGGACATTTTGATAAATGCTCGCACGTTCAAAAGTAAACGGCACACAATTAAAATGTTCAGTGGATTGTAAATTGTCCCCGCACTTGACTCTCTGGAACTGCATCTGGCTTGTAAATGTTCATAATTAGAAATGACGTGAGGTTCTGTTTAGATTTATTTTTGTTTCTTGCAACTATACCGTGGTATTATGGCTAGCGGACAACAATGACGGCAGATGCAGGATTGTCTATGCAAGTAACCAGGATAATATAGGGCAATTGAGACACCGTGGCATGAAAGTTAAGCGACCGTTACATCCCGTGGCATGCCAAACAAAGGTCAACTCACACCAGAGCATATCATCGTATGCCATGGCATCCTTTAGTAATTCAGCTTGTCTTCATTTTCCTAAGCATGCTGCTTCCTCGCATGCATGGCAACCTCTGTCACATCCTAAAACAGTTCTGACGTTCTGGCTCTACTAACTTCCGTTCAAGCCTGTATTAATGTCCGCACAGGTCCTTATAAATAGAGAATCGAGACTAAATGAGAACGTATCTATAATATTCTTTGGCGATGGTGAAAAAATTGAAAATTAGAGTAGCTGTGTTTCAAATGGTTGTATTAATACGAAATTATTTTAAAACGATTACCAAGTGCGTTGATCCTCTGGTAAACCTTCAAGGTTCTCACGAAAAACAATTAAGTATGTTACTTTAAACCACAAGAGAAAGCAAATGTGTTATTTTAAACCTTTATTGCTGCAACAAAAACCCCACAAAAGCAACTGACACGACAATTCCTTAACTTTTACTGTCTGTACATTCGCATACCTTGGGTGATTGTTTCATGTTTCTCTCATTGTGCGTCGTGGCGGGTGTAAGTTACGACGTCACATTTGTCGCGCCGGCGCCGTGCTCCGTGCGCATGCGTGTCGCTAACGAGATCCTCGCTGGCGGCGCAAGCGCAACCGCTACTAAATAGGGTGTTCAGACTTTAATGAAGTTATTTAACATTAACTTCTGTTTATGGGAGTAATGAATTGGTCTTACGGTGTAGGTAAGAGAAGGTATTCAAAGATGGAGAAGTAAAAGGGTTTTTTGCTGTGGTTTTTGTAAGAGAATTTTAAGGAATTTTATAATTTGTACTTTAAACGTAAGTACTTTATAATTTTGTATGTAACTAACGAACTTAACTGCGGGCTATTTATTGCCCTTTCAGTTTTTTCATTACGATAAAATGAAATAAAGGTATACGTAGCATTTCTCAAAAATAACAAGCAAAATATTCCCCTTTTCTGCTTATTTCTACTCCGTTCCTTGGAAACTAAAACTAATTACAAAATTATTGGCACACAAAAAACTAAAACCAACACCCTGAAAAACGCAGTCGCGTGCACCGCCCTGCGCCCGCGCAGTCGATGCAAATAGTTGATTTACTCGCCCACTCCTTCGAGTTTACACTGCGCGCGCAGTTGTTGCCCCTTGTCAGTGTACCTCGGATAAATAATATTGTCTCACGCAAGACGTATGGGTCTGCAAGCAACCAGCGACTCAGGCGCAATGAAATGAGTAATTGTGATCGAGAATAAATTTGGAACACAACCAATACAATTTCAACTCTGAAATCAGAAATGTAGAGTTTAAATTGGGTTGTAAAATATTTATTTTCATAACTTACTTAAATCGTTAACAATATAATTAATTTCGAAATGCAGTGAGAATAATGCTGTGAGATTTAAATGGATTCTCATACGTTTTGCAATTTAAATAACGATTGTGAATTAAAATAACAGATGTATTGGTTACAATGCAAGAGGGAACGGTAAGAAAAGCAAAGAGACGTGGTACTTAAATCATCTTGATTTAATATAAGCTCGCGAGCTTTTGCAGTATGTAAATTAATATTGGTAGATAGAATAGGTATCTTTTTAGGTGATAAAATGATGAAATGGGTCTTCCTGCCGTGGGTGGATAAGAAGTGACTGTCAGAGTAATACTTACTAGAATCCACCCTGTTCCTTAAATAGCCCTTTACGTTCCAAGGTCAGGGATTTCCTATTGAGACAGTTTCGCGGCCTAAAATAGGTCATCACGTTCCATCTTTCTTGTGACCAGAAAATTATATTGAGTTAGATAGCACCTGGATCAAAAGTTAGCATTACAGGTTCCAACTTTCACCACAATTCCATATTTTCAGTGGACAAAACTTTCTTTCGATTTCCTGAACGAACTCTTATCCCTTATTCCTGAATCCCACGGTCATAATCCCAAAAACTTTTTCAATTTCCCCGGACATAACCAAACTGCCACCAAAAATGTCTTATCTCCCTTATTTTTCTTGTTATCGCACTAATAAGCACACTATCAAAAGTAATAATAGTTTCCGCTTCTGATCGCGTGTCACTTGTTCTTAATCGCGGGATAATCAACAACAAAACTTTATGGCAGTCTATAGCAACCCCCGGTTAGCAGAAAGTGGTAACTCAAATATATCAAAAATTCAGTTGTACTCTCTTATTGCTTCTGACAAAGTCAAAGTCAAATCATTTATTTCAATTAGGCCATTGAAGAGGCACGTTGAACGTCGAATCTTAAAATTAAAGGAAATGGGATGGCATGGTATCGATTGTACACCCATTCGCAAGACAGTTTGCATTATCTAACATCAGAAGTCCTAGCACTTTTCACGTCATTAATTAAAGTAAACGGAGTACCCGGATACGTTCATTTGATGGAAAAAATAGTTCCTTGTTCGTACGCCGTAATTACTTCAAACACGCTGTAAATTATGTTCAACTTAGAGAGAGAGAGAGAGATCCGACCATTTTCGGCCAAGGCGATTGCTTCGGGGTAGTAAGACAGGAAACCTCAACATGCGCCCGTGGACTGAGTTACCTCTCGGATATGTCCGGGGGGAAGACCAGTTTTTCGGGCCGGTGCACCCTGGGATGCGGGCAAAAACTCTTCTTAAGGGGTCTCTTTGCTCGTATGCGAATAGCCTGTCGTGTGGACGCCCCAACGCGTGTCCCTCTGATCAGCAGTGGGCACAGCGGTGGAGCGGGCTTGCGGACGGAGAGTAATGGGTAGCTCGCCGTCCGACCAAGGACCAAGCCGGGGTCGGTGGCGCGTCGTGTTTCGCGCCAAATGCCTGGGGTCGCGGGTTTTTTCTTAACCCAGGATACCGTGGCCCCGGAACGTAAAGGGCATCCGAAGAAACACGGGTGGATTTTAGTCAGTAAGAGTCTGACAGTTTAAAACAGAGAGTTTAAAACCTCTCACCATGGGCTGTCCTCAGGGTTCGGTTATCGGTCCCCATTTATGGAATCTAGGCTTTGATGATTTCCTCGCGATTCCACTTCCTAGTGGCTGTTCTTTAACTGGTTACGCGGATGACGGTCTCCTACTCATTCAGGCGAGTACTCGTGCTGGTCTCGAGAATTTGGCTAACACATGCCTACGATTAATATCTCAGTGGGGCGATCGAAACCGTCTGACTTTTGCTCCACATAAAACCTATCAGCTCCTTTTAAAAGGAGACCTTAAATCGTGGCCTAGTATTAAATTCAACAATGTTCCCGTTAAAAAGAAGCAATCGGTGTGCTATCTCGGTTTAGTCTTAGAGAGAAATTTTACATTCATAGATCATATAAAAACGGTTGGGGAAAAAGCTAAAAATAACTTTTATGCCTTAACGAGAATATCAAAATCGACTTGGGGTTTGTCATTTTTAACCTTAAAAACTATTTACGGGGCCACTTACTTGGGCTGTATGTGCTACGGAGCACCGGTTTGGGCCGATAGGGCCACCATAGGGGCGGCACGGCGTAAATTGCTTCAAAGTCAGCGCTTGGCTTTGTTATTCTTATGTAAAGCATACAGGACCGTCAGTACTGAAGCTTTACCGGTACTTGCTGGTGTTCTTCCAGTCGACCTTGAAGTGCAGCGACGTGCTGCAATGTACTATTCCGCACGGGAGACCACTGACGCTGATTTTTTACCGCAACGTGAACGTGCTAAAATATCTAGGTTATTCAAACCACAAAGTGACGTCTGGGAGGAACTTTTATCCGAATGGCAATGTAGGTGGGATAATTCCATCAAGGGGCGGCACCTCCACCAATTCTTTCCATCCGTTCGCGAGCGGTTGGCTAGGACGTGGCTGGAGGTGGATCACTATGTTGCCCAATTTCTCACGGGACATGGTAACTTTAAAAGTAAATTATTTTCCTTCAAGCTTGTTCCCTCGCCTTTCTGTCAATGTTCAACATCAGATTGTGAATATGAACAATCAGCACATCATATTCTATGGGAGTGTATTCTTTGGCAGAACGAGCGCAATATTATGTTGGATACTGTACAGGCTACATCTGGAGTCATTTACTATACGGACCTTGTGGAAACTCGATCAAACTTCCGTGCGTTCAAGCGTTTTTGCCATACCTATTATTGGAATCAAATATAACAGCTCACAATTTAGGACCCATTAATATTAGTCATTTTACCCGTGGTGCTAGGCAACTGGGCTTCTCCCAGTTGTAATGTCCCTTTGTGCCTGTTGGCCTTGTTTTGTTCTGTCTCCTGCTTGCATGGAGGGAAGTGGGAACATATATTTTTTCCTACTCCTCCACTATTCTTTTCTGATTAATTTCGTTGCAGGATCCAAGACAGGTAAATTCATTCTCCGGGACACGTCGAGCTTAATTGTCTCGGCGCTTTTCTGGTGGTTGCCACTGTTGATTCTGGCTTTCAGGAGTTGCAGTGGTTGGGAATAGTGTGGTGGGTTTGTCCCATTAAAAAAAAAAAAAAGAGTCTGACAGTCCCTTCCGCCCCACCCAGGGCGGGAGGACTCATTTGATGATTTTACCACCTAAAAAAAAAAAGGCGATTGCTTCAGCTCCGATGTTGTATGTTCAACTACTATCTTGGTAAAGTTATGTTAAACTCCTCCGTTGGTTAAACTCCCAGTAGTACTGTGCTACCGTAGTAACACCATCGTGACCGTAGCCTCCACCATCGTGCTTTTGTATGGAATTTCCACAGACGGTTTAATTCATATTTTCCAGCACTCTTTCTACCACTTTCAAAAATAATTGTGCAGTTTAGATCATGTGTGCTTACTACCTTGTCTAGATTGATGGTTCACATATGAAACATTTAAAAAAATATGTACATAAAGTTTTGTCCTAAATAAGAGAAATCCATTATCCCCGTTTTTCTAAAACAAACATTTGTTAAGTTACCACATTTTGACTTACAGGAACATTATGGCACTCCACAGCCCCGCTTAATTGAATAGTTTGTAAACAAAATAGTTTCGAACTCATTTTCATAGAGCGCGGCAGAACGTCGCGTGCCTTTGCCTGATAGAGATTAATTATTGACAAGTGGAGTGGAGAAAAACAAAAGAAAGCTTTTAGTGAAAGAATGATGATAATTTAGTGTTTGTCAGCATGTAATTATTAAGGTGCTAATTGCGTATGTCTATTTTTGTTTCTCTTGCTCATTGTGTTAGTAGGTAGTAGTAGATAGATCTATAAAATACTCTAGAATATAATATGCTCACTTTTGTTCCATAACCTTTTAACTGCCAACGTTGGATATATCCGACAAATGTTTTCGGGCCCATTACTCCAGAGTCGGACATATTCGACAGAGATTATTCACGATTTTTGTTGTTTTGTTTCTTGCTCTCTGTATCTATTCTATATCTCTCTGTTTATTTAGTTTTTAGACAGATATAATACTTTTATCGTACACCATAATATTTTACAAATCGGAGCTTAAGAGGAGCAGAAAGAGAGGAACTTGTATTTCACCAATTCGTAGCCTGGCTGGGGGGCACGACAATTGATATGAAGTCTGACGGTTACAAGGTTAACAATTTCGACAGTGGTGACAATTTCCTGTTTTGTTTTAACCAATTAGCGTGTGCTTTTATGTGGATTAAAATAACCTATCATAGTATTTAAAATAACGCAAATACTTTAAAATTATGTTACACGTTGAGACGATTATGTATACTCAGGGTTTCGGGACTGACTGGGTTGAGGGACTGACTGGGCCGCGGGACTGACTGGGTCGCGGGACTGACCTGGTCGAGGGACTGACTGGGCCGCGGGACTGACTGGGTCGCGGGACTGACTGGGCCGCGGGACTGACTGGGTCGCGGAACTGACCTGGTCGAGGGACTGACTGGGCCGCGGGACTGACTGGGCCGCGGGACTGACTGGGTCGCGGGACTGACTGGGCAGCGGGACTGACTGTGTCGCGGGACTGACTGGGCCGCGGGACTGACTGGGTCGCGGGACTGACCTGGTCGAGGGACTGATTGGGCCGCGGGACTGACTGGGTCGCGGGACTGACTGGGCCGCGGGACTGACTAAGTCGCGGGACTGACTTGTTTGTGGGACTGACTGGGTCACGGGATTGTCTGAAAAGACAACAGCGGCTCTGAAACGCAAAGGGCAATAATAATTGAAGGAACAAGTTGGTTTTAGTCAGTCATATATAGAAAATAAGAGTTCCTTACTCTGAGGTGGTCTCGTCTGCTATCGAGATCTCATTTCCTAGAACATTAAACATAATAAGATACTTATATGTATAATTTCAAAATAATGAAATACATACCCTCAATAAACATGCATACAGCTGAAAACAATACAAACATTGGTTGCCGCAAATCAACAGCTTTTGACAAAGCAATATTGAATTGTAAATTACTGACGCCATCGCCACACGCACCATCAGTGGCCATAGAACAAATATTTGCAATTCTATGCACTGAACGCAATCAAGAGCCAACTTTATTTATTGGTGAACCTACAATAGAAATGAATACAGAAGGTTCGAATTTAATCACCAACGAAGACAGGCAACTCATAGTTAATTCACTTTACTTTTTTTTTATATAATTATGTAAAAGATTTACCTATCTGACACACGTCTCAGAACTTTTAAAGTGACAACAAACATTTCTGCAACTGTACATAAAAATGACTTTCAACTAAACAGTACTGTAACAGAGTGGGTATTCCACCTCCTCTGTTGCTTCAACCTCTTTCCTCTATTTCTGTATACAATCATCAAATGAGTCCTCCTACCCAGAGCGGGACAGCCTGTCAGACTTGCACTGACTAAAATCCACAGTGATCCTTCAATAGCCCTTTACGTTCCAGGGCTGCGGCTAGCTGATGACACAGTCCCGCGACCAAATGTGGATGCCTAAAATTTTAAATCCGCAAAACAACTGATTCGTATGATTTATAGGCTTACAGTATAGTATTACATTATTTGTGTTTCCTTCCTCCTCAAAACCTGTACCCTTAGCACGAGTTTTCACTCTTTTACTTCACAGCGTCTTTCCAGTATTTACAGCGTTTCTTGTATGAAAAAATGGAACAGCGCCTCTGGTGTGCGAAGAAGGAACTAATTTTGGCACACCAGAGGCGCTGTTCCATTTTTTCATACAAGAAACGCTGTAAATACTGTGAAGTAAAAGAGTGAAAATTACGGGTTTACAACCTCTCGTAACCAATTGTTGGGTCCATATCTAAGCTTACTCTTCGTCTAATTACCATCCGTTTTTCGACTGACATGTTTACTGTGGCAAAACCGCTGATACTTCAGCAATCAGCAAGTCAAACCCAAGTGGTCCTTCTGTTCATTCTCATGGACCCATGTGAGTCGTTCAGAATCAAATCACGCATGCTGTATCACGTGCCGTTAAAGGCTGTCACCCTCATTATTGTGATCTGGAACATTATTACTTTTATTGAAATATCGATCTACAGCAATTTCGGGATTATGTTCGGTTTTGTGTGGGTTGCTGTGATTTGCGATAGTGATGTTGTACTTACATTTATACTTTGTCGTAAGGAACATGATCATGACTTTATTATGGCACACTAGCTGTTTCATTTGCTCCACACTAGGAATTTCTGCTGTATCGTGGATGCGTTTACAAGCATATATTATAAAGATACATACTTAAACGCCCAGACTCGAAACAACTACTTGTAGACCTTGTAGATCATGCACATATTTGCTCCGTGTGTGAATCGAACCCGCAACACGCTGCGCAGGAGTCCAATCGCTCAGTGTCATTTATGTTATAGTATAGATTGTTATTATTAATGGTAATGGATGCATTCTTTATTTTTATTTGTTTGCATAATAGAACTTTCTCCTGAAAACAATTGAAAATAAGCAAATTAAGTTATCTTTTCTGTTTCTTTGTTGTTGTTAAGTTGTCAGTGAAGTATGAAACCCTATGGTTTATAAAAAACAAAATTATATGTTTTTGGAAATCATAGAGCTTTGCGAACTCCAAAAGAGACCTATATTATCCGACCAAAAGCTTTAACTTTATAACATTCATTTTGTTACAAAACTATTGAAGTGTTACCCAAACAAAATCCCCACACACTGGAAGTTCTCTAAACCAAAATCAAAATCTCACTAACAAGCTACCCAAATCCCAACAACAGTGATCCCCGAAACAAATTATAATAATATAGGAAAGTTATCGGGTGTCGATGTAGGGCGTGGAAATGAGACGCGGTCCGATTGAGTCGTCGCAGTTACCGGGTCAGGGGCGCTAATCCGCCCCCGTACTTACCCTTGGCGACCAGTGTTAAGGCCGCTAAAATGACGCAGCTGTTGTAGAAATAGAAATTCGAGAAATGAGAACATCATTGCCCTCAGAGAAAAAAATCGGGTAAGGACTTATTGGAGACTCAGGGCCAGTTTTTCGATGTTAAACTTTTTTTAAGTATCATGCATATTTTTAACAAATTGTTTAACTACTGATCAAACAACTCGCCCTAAAGCTTGCACTTCTGTAAGCACCGAACGCATCGTATGCTCTGCTGTACATTGTATGAAACCATACGAAATCGGAAATTGCTGTCAGCATCCGAATAATGCTCATGACGTAATTTACTACTTACAAAATAACAGTTATAAAAAAATTACTAGACTAGACACATAACACGAAAAATATTTGTTTAAAAATATCTGATAAGTATTCGATAAGAAACGTAATAAATACAATAAGATTGTGACAAAGAATGCTGAAAAAGGCATAGGCATTATAGGTAAACTTAACAATAATATTGAAAGAAACGCGAGAGAAACGAAAAGATCTGAATAGTTTCTTAGAAAAAACATTCTGAGATTTACCTATTATTTTCACGATTTTCTCATAACACTTTCTTCACCATTGTGTTAGCCAACTTAGAACTACCTATATTTCTTACCAAACCTAACATACTATTAAAAAATCTACTTCCGTTTAATTAACAAATCAGCCAGCAGCATGTATACGTCCTTTCCAATAAATTTTAGCCATGCGCCCATTCATCTATCGCCTTGTTATTTTCATACCCGGGACGTGACCACGCATCCCTAATTCCACACCGCTCCCTGTCAGCCAGTGAAATCCAAAGGGGATTTATAATGAGGTTTTATATCAGCATTAGTGCGGGCTATGTGAGTGGACTTCCTAAACTTAAGGGCCTTTGTTCGATCCGCTGTTTGGTTTCTGATGTTTTATCCATAAAATTAACGTCAAAACCCCTTTTATGTCACAAAAACCGTGAAAACTCTTAGTAAGGCCTCTGAAGTAAAAAATATTGTAGTGTAACCAGCATGACCTACAGACGATAACTCAAAAGCACGTTAAATATTCAAAAAATATTGTAGTGTAACCAGCATGACCTACAGACGATAACTCAAAGGCATGTGGCATATTCAATTACGGTTCCTGGCAAAGAGGAGGACTTTGTCGCAAGCTGTGGGAACATAGGCTTGTGCTTTGATAGATAACTAAACACCTGAAGAGAGGTAACAATAGCGAAACTATGGACGGATTATACGAAAAATATGGCAAGATTTTTTGAAATGACATGTACATGACATAAAGATGTTGGAAGAAGATTAAAAAATACAATGCTGCACAGAATCTAATAAATAGGTAAAAACAAATCAATTCCAAGGAATTAACATTACAGGTAGATAAAATAAAAATCACATTTCCAAATAGACAAATAGACTTAGAAAGAGAAAACATCATTCTAATCTTATTAATAAGATCAGACCCGCTTGTCAACAACACTAACACCAATTATATTTGGCCCAGTTCAGTCAATTGTGGTCAATGTTGACGAAATTAAAACAGTACATATATGCAAGTCATGATATGAAACCCGATAAAGAGGAAAGTTGCCAAGACGACATTTTAGCTGTTTTCATGTTCAGTGATACTGACAGAATTAACGAGCACATCGTTAACACTGTGTCTGCTCAAGCGACTAATCAAATAAAATCATTAACTTTGTATACTTACACGAGTTTAATAATGTTAGAGGATGGAGTTTTTACTGCTGGCACTCTGAAATATATGATATTGTAAACCCTATGTATTGGAAGTAAAAGAGCCATTTGAAAGAATTGGTAGGCTTTAGGCACCCAATCTTGGGTCGCAGTAGGTACTGTTTCAGCAGGATACCGTGGAAGGCAAAAGACATGTGAAGAAATAGAGTGGGTTTAGTCAGTAAGAGTACGACTTCAGGGCGGGCGGAAAACTATTTAAAAAAATATATGCACCAAAATAAAGCACCCTGTTAAAATGGTCAGATAATAACGATTATGAAAGGAAAGACTCAGTACAATGTGGTTAAAAACAATATGTCGAGTGTTTTACACTTCTTTTAAAATAATTTAAACTCTTATATGTACTTACTAGGGATCATCGGCAGATACTGTTATACTTTTGGTAGCAGTAACTGAAGTAATGCTCAGCCCATTCAAAACAATCCCATAATCTCTTTTTATGACGCCCGTGGGAGGACATGGGTGATCAAAACGCAACGCAAAGGGCGATAGTTACGGGTTCAGGGTTACAATGACAATTCCGCTCAATTGCTTCTTTTGTTGAACATCCAGAACGACCCTTACAACAGTCTTTATTATTATATTATCTTCTTTGTTCATTCCAAAATGGATACTAATTCATATTTCCCACTTTCCAGCAAATCCTTCATTTTATTAGCAATCTACGTTGCCCGCAATATTTACAGCTTTGTCATTTTTATCTCGTTCGCGAACGAGGCTTACTTTCAAGTAAATTACAAAATAAAACTTTTCGAAAAACAAAGTGGTTTGAGGAAGAAATATTACGATCACGTTTATGAACGCCAAGACTTGGAAGTAATTCAACTTGGCCGAACAACTCGCCAAGATCGTTCCCCTTGATGACACTCCGACATTTTTTTCATTTTATGAACTTTTATGACTGAAACATTCGAAATGTTTTCCGTTATTTCGTGCAAATTGTCTCTCGTTTATTATCGTTCTTTGATATTGTTTGGCATACTTTACGTACTTTGCATTTTCTTTTACGGCCACTTACTCATATTTTTGGAAATCGCGAGACATTCAAAGAAGAAGCAATTCAAAGTTTTAAGTAACCATAAGACTGTCTTGTTTACATAAACACGTCCTTTTAAAACATTTAAGCAGCTATACACAATGGCAAAAAGAATCAGAGAAATCGTTGGACCATCGTATACAATACACTTCCCAAGACGATTCAATTTAATATCAACATCTGTAAGAATCCACAAGTAGCAATATCACATTGTATTCGTAGCAAAATATTCGCCGAGACAATATGTTTCATTGTTGCGAAAAGCAATTTTTCTACCATTCGCCTAGTGAATGAGAGCTATCAATACAAGTAGGAAGCTGTCATAAGACTGCCACAATTCAATAACGAGTCTGACAATCCGAATGCAGCTGCAGCATTCCGGTCCAAGACAACAGCGGAGATTTTTGAGTATAGGGCTTCTGTTATCAGGTCCAAGGTAAAATCGAATGGTTAATGAAAACTTGAAATTCAAAATATTTTATTTTGAATTTCAAGCTTTCATTTCAAGATTGCATAGTAACTGCCTATGGAGAAGAACCGGTTAAGACATTTTTAATGAATAAAAAATAAAAGATGTACTCAATCTGATGCTAAATCTTGAACCCTGTAAATGTATTGACCTAAGTGGAAAAACTGAACACCGAAGAAAGAATTAACAAAAGTACAATATTTTCAAATCATGCGTAATTAAAGTTATGAATAGTGTGACAAGGTAACATCTACAAACCCAACACACTATCTTCCTCGCACTTCAAAGCTACCCAAAGGACCGGTGTCTTCTAAGGACCCAGACACTGATAAGAAGGCACAAAACCGGGAAACGGATATCGGATTATTTGCTCATGTCAACGATAAAGGATGACATGGGCACACTACAAATTTCCATCCATTTTGATAAGGGAATTTGTGTTTACTTACGATTGGCGTTCCGGCCATCACATAGAATATTGTAGAAAGCAAAAAATATTTACGACTGTGATAAATTCTCTCTCTTACGTCCAGAAACTTTATGTGTGTAACCCAGATTACTTTTTCATTCCAACATCTTTAGGTGAATCTATTGTATCATTTCTATTCTTACCTTTCCACAATTTTATGACCCCATAAACTTTATCAATGATGGCTTCGGGAATCTTTTCAGAACCAATAGGGTTTTGTTGTAAATCAAACTTTACTACTGTTTTTATGATTATAACGTTATAATAATTTCTGTCCACTTAATATCTTTAATTTATGGTTGCTAAATATAACTTGGCTTTAATATTGTTGGATAATAAAGTGATAATAATGTTGCAACGACGAAATAATACTAGACTCGTAATAACAGGCGACCGATGTCTGCCAACACATTAGGCAAAAAAGTCTTATATCCGTCTCATTTCGACCAATCCTGTGAGCCGTAAACATACGTTGAGACAGAACAGACCTTGAGTTAGCCAATCACAACGCAGTACCCCGCCTCCCTCGCTTACGTAGTACCTCAGCAAGTTGGCAGAATAGTTTTGTTCGTTAGATCGTGCAATGCGTAGTCTAGTATTATATCGTCGTTGTAATGTTGTTATGTTTTCATCCACCAAAGCGTGCTATGAATATTTAAGAGACAATTTTCTTCATCAGTTTTATGAACTTTATTATTTTTCTGTGAAACTGTATTTCTATATTATTTATTTTCTTTCAAGTCATCATCTGCCTTACATTTTTTACGGTGGGATCGGCAGTCTAACCCGGTACAGTTAAAACAATCGGTTGCGACGACAACTCGTCTCAATAGGGATAGAGACGAAATAGCTAATGAGACGAGTTGTCATCGCAACCATTAGTACAGGGTAATAAAATTCTTTTTGGTAAATCTAGGTTTCAGTATTTTAGCCTATTGAATATTATTAATAGATAGACTATTAAAAATCTACAAATGACAGCTAGAAATCTCATTATCAATAATGAATGTACTTAGTACTGTAACAATTTGTATGTGGGAACATACAAATCGACCTTAGCAAGCACTGCCTCGGAAATTGACCCGTGTAGATGTTATTATTTAGCCAAGGTTTCTATATTTAATTTAGATTGAATCCAAAATATCAATATCCCTTCGACCGTTCCTAACTTGCGCCACCATCTTCATCCAGTCTCAACCATTTCCCGACTCAATAATTTCCTTTGTGGTGAGTCCTATCGCTCTAGAACTTCATTGATTAAACCCGAGTGTAAATGCCACGGTCCATCGCCTGCCATTGCTAGGTCTTTGTTCATAGTAAGGAACTTTTTCTTTGTAGCCCACTGAACAATTGGAAATTGTACAAAGGTTTTCAATGACCGAGTGGGTGGTAAGAACACAGATGGCTAAGAAGCTGGGATTGAGATTTTTATTAAAGTGGTTGGAAAGGTTTTACAAAGCGGTAATTGTTTTGCTGAATAAAGTACTTTTGGAGCAATGATTTAGCTATACTCGATCTTTCTGAACTATTGAATGTAATTTTACTTTCATTGTTTGTTAAACACTTTACATATGTATCATAATTACGATAGTGTGTTTATCTTATCCATTTTATCGATGAGTTAAGATTAAACGTACGGTACAACCATTACCTGCCTCTTTTGGAAGTTTATTAGCCAAGCTGTTATCATGTTTATTGTTATCACTCAATTTAGTAGTTTTGAAATTTAAAAATAACAACTGATTCTGTTCACATACCAACCTGTTTACTTTTACTTTAGCTATAGGTACATTTACAGACTTACATCCAATCTGATATGGAAAAAAATCACAGATTCAAAAATTTAAAGTTACACCTAAATAATTAGAAATCATCTTATTATTCTCCAAAGACATGGTAATTTTCAAGAGACGTACCGAGGCACCTGGAACGCAAAGAATAATTGAAGGAACTTGGTAACTTTTAGATAAGTAGTAAAGTCTAAAATTCCCTTGCGCTCCACGGTAGAAGTAATTCCTTTCTACCTCTGCATGATGGTAACCAAACTCCAAAAAAAGCCTATCTAGTTATACCCATCCCCAGTATAACAACAAAAATAAAGTCATGAACACAAGCGACAATATCCACCGCTTGAAACTTATAAGTGTTCGCACTCAACTTGAATAAGAATTAGTTTTCTCCTTCCACCAACTTTTATGAGCGCTCTTGGGAATAGTTTTTATTAAAAAGGACAAGTATACATGAGCGTATTATAAAAATAAAAATGGGTGACGTGGGAATGGAACAAATGTAAGTAGATGGATGTTTGTTCCAAGGTTCTGCGGGTAAACGAGGCTTCGGGGACGACATGAAGAATGGCAGGCCTAATGGAGCCCGGGAATGAAATATTTTGTGTGTTCTGATTTATGTAGTGCTTTCGTTTGAGAAACTTTATCAGGGTAATTGTGAGCTAGGTGATAAGGAAAATCGTATTGATGTAATTTTGCAGCAAACAACTTATCTAATTGACTTCTTAGTTACTGTTAGAATTGTGGAGGAGCTCGTGGCTAAATAATTACAGCCGCACAGGCCGATCTTACGGGTTAAGCCGCGCTTACCGAGGTTGGTCTGTGGATGGGGGACCATCTGTCATAGCGAGTTTCCTCCGTGCCTCGGAATGCATGTAAAGCCGTTGGTCCCGGCTGTCATTTGTAGATCTTTGACAGTCGTTACTGTTAGTCAGAAGCTTTAAAGTCTGACAACCAGTCTTACTATGGGGTATCGTATTACCCGGTTACTGGGTTGTGGAGGTCCGATAGGCAGTCGCTCCATGTAAAATACTGATATTCAGCTGCATCTGGTTCGACTGGAAGCCGACCCCAACATAGTTGGGAAAAGGCTAGGCAGATGATGAGTGTTAGAATTGCTTCAAGTTTTTTTATAGGCAAAACGTTACTGGTTGCTTATTCAGTCATCATCATCATCATCATCTTATAAATGTTCCCACTGTTGGGGCACAGGATTCCTCTCTGTGAGAGGGACTGAGCCATAATCCACCACGCGGGCCCAGTGCTGGTTGGTAGATGTCACATGTCTTCGAATTTTTGGTTCTAGGACACGCCGGTTTCCTCGCGATGTTTTCATTTTTCACCGTTGGTCCGTTGTTCCTTCACCCTCGTTTATTCAGAAGTTAATCTTATTTAGTAGTACTATTATAAATGCAAAAGTTTATGAATTCAGGCAAAACTGTTTGGAACACAGTTTATGTCGATACAGAACATAATTTTCGTAGAATAACTTTGGACTTCGACGCGAGCGATGCCATTGGTAAAAACAAGAATATTGTGATTAGAATTAAAGTACCTACTATAAGATATTAACAGTAACACGTAACAAAGTCCCCTTCATCTCCAGAACTGCAAAAGAACTTCTAAACCATTCACAAATCAATAGAATACAATCATTTATACCGTTCAATAGCAAACAAACTCTTGCAGACTTTACATTTATCATTTCACACCCAGCGATTGTTCAGTCAATAGAGGGTGTTTAAACTTTTAACTGTATGAATGGAAGTCTGCATTATTCACTATCTCGCGAGCACCCCTTGACAGGAGTAACGCAATTTCTGTGCGACATGTTAACTTTTTTGTAGACCATAGTAACCCCCTGTTGTGTGGACCCCTGTATTTCTTGATAACTTCATTGGGAATGCGCGAGGCGAGCTCGGGATGTTGTTGAACGAGAATGGAACATGATTTGCAGTTTTTATTTTGTTAGACTTTTGTTCTGAAGATGTTCTAGCTTTTAATTGAATCTTCTTTTGTTTTTTTGTGATGTCTGTTTTAGAGGTTCGTAACTAGTTTAACGTTTGTTGTTTTTTCTGTTTGGTTTTCTAGATAAAAATTATCGCTGTTGTCCGTTTTGCCCATAACATGTTAAATTGTTGTTGTTTAATCTATACAAACAGGCTCATCAGGAGAGCAGTGGTGGCTCAGTGGTATCGGTCCCGACTTACTTACGAGTTGTAGGTCGTGGGTTCGAACCCCGCCAGGCGCATTACTTTGTGTAATTTATTTCATCACCACTGCTCCCAAAAACGGTGAAGGAAAACATCGTGAGGAAACCGGCATGTCCTAGAACCAAAAATTCGAAGACATGTGACATCTACCAACCCGCACTGGGCCCGCGTGGTGGATTATGGCCCACTCCCTCTGACAGAGAGGAGGCCTGTGTCCCAGCAGTGGGAACATTATAGGCTGATGATGATGAAACAGGCTCATCATATTCTTGACTATAAATAAGTATTCCTTTTATGACTAAGCTTTTATGACGAAGGTAGCCATTGGGTGCTAAATATGATTAAAATTAGAATATAACCACAAACTTTGGACACTATAAATACCTAAATTCCAACCAGTGGTAGGTACGCTTTGAATGCGGAAATTCCAACGCTATTACTACAATAGTTTCAGCTCAAAAATATTTGCCACAGAATTTCTACCCACAAGGCTTTTTACGCGATAAAGGTGCATTTGCCAAGTCTTGCCTCAAAACCCCGACATCTTGTCTTATATTGCATGAACCCTGCTATGCACATATGCAGGTCGGATGCAGTTTGCTCCCCGGGGTCTAATTTTCGTAACCCTGCCCTGTGGGGACTTGACACGTCCGTATATTGTTTCTTTGCGACATAGTTGAAAGCAAGTGTGTTTGTGTATCATTTTAGTGTGACAATTTGATTTTTACGCCTTTTTATGTAGGTTCTTAATGATGTCTGATATAAATTATAAAATACTAGACTTTATTCCTTACTTGCTGATAATGAAGATTTCTATTAGTGAAAGAATTTTGACAAATGGTCAAATAGTAAAAAAAAATGTAGGTATTTTTAATTATCATTTTTCAACTAGAATAAAGTGAATACTAATTAGTGTTACATAAGTATAATTAAAAAGATTTTATTCAGTTCTCTTGAACTCGTTCAGTTCCACGAATTCTGATTACTTTACTAACCTTGTTCAAGAGCGATTCATACTAAGTTCCGGTTGTTCGTACATTACTGTAAAGTAAAGGTCAAAATTTAACTGTTGTCAATTTTGACCACGGTTAAAAAAATAACATCGGTTATCTTCGCCTTCAGTTGCCCAGAAATATTTTACGCAGCGGTTAAATTTGACGCGAGTTAAAAGTGTTGTCAGTACAATTTCGTGTACCTCCCCTTAATTTTCGATGGGTAATATTTTTTCGACTGCCAACATTGTGTTAGCTGTCAAGTTGTCATTGTTGTTTTGAAAGAAATAATATTTGTTTGTGATTAAGTTTCAGTAGTTTTTTAATTCTCCTGTGTTTTCTTTTCAATCGATTAGATTTCTGTTAATACGGAAGCAAAATACCGTTTTACACCTCATTACAAGTGTATTCAGAATGGACGTTAAATCAAAGTAAGTGCAAGTGCATGTGATTTTTTAGCAACCGTGGTGTTTTCTTAAAATTGCTTTTGTTGTCATAAATAATTTTTATAACACATGTTTTGTTCCAGGGAAAGAGGATCTAACTTTTCAAGTCATGAACTTGAACTCTTTAAACGTTTGCTCGATGAAAACAAACACATATTACTGTGTAAGAAAACAGATGCCGTTTCTCAGGCTCAGAAAGAAAAAACATGGCTTAGCCTTCACATGGAATTTAACGCAAGTAGTTCGAGGCACCGAACATTAAAACAATTGAAATACAAATTTGATAACATGAAAAAGTGTGCACGGAAAGTAAGTAAATAGTATTTTTCATGTGCTGTTGTTAAAATTACCAATTCTACATGCCTAGTTGATTTACAGAGTCGAGTTTTACCATTAACCTCCCTTCAAGCAAGTCGAATGCCAAATCATTAAATATACCCATTGAATTATTAGTAGGAAGCAAGTAAGGAACGTCAAGAAAGGCGAAGGACTGGAGGAGGTCAGATACCAGGCACATCAAACAGTGACCAGCCCGACAAAGACAAAGACTGGATGAGATCTTTGATAGTTTTATCTGCTGATGGTCTGGAATCAACATATGATGATGATGCCCTACCTGTGGTATGCACTTCTATCTGTACTAAATGTGTGAATATTTTTAGTTTTTCAATCTGTATTAATATCAAAAGAAAGTAACAAAATTTCAATTATTTTCCTATGTATGTTGGACGGCTGGAATATTGGCGGATCAGAACCCTCCTGGTGATAGATGTAGACTTTGGAAACTGTCATCATAACTATAATCATATTGTATTGTTTTACTTTTTATTAGAATGTTGAACCTACTGGTGGTGAAGAAAACCTGGCACCCCTAGCTCATCTGGTAAAGTTGACTTTTCATTTGCTTGCCTTTGCTGACATAAAAACCTTTCCTCAAATCTTTGTGAATTATGGAATGTTCATTTTGTTTTATTTTGTAGAATGTTGATGAAATAATAGAATCACATTGTGTGATGACACCACCACCAAATAAGAAATTGGAGTGCATAGAAAACTCTCAGGTAATCCCTACAATTATTCAAGTTTCACACATTCACAGAACAATTTTATTTATCTATGCAATGTAGAATTGTATTACATAAAATAATATTTGTTTGTATGACAATCCACTTTTTGATAATGAAGTTAAATGTACAAAAAATAGAACAATAATGTATTTTTAAAAAATATGTGCTTTCCTTTTTTTGTGTAGTAAATGGGATATTTAAGTTTTTATTTATTTGTTTTAGGATGTGCTGCTACAGTCTCATGATATGATTGTTACACAACCATCACGTACACCAAGCCCATCAAGCCAATTAAAAATGCCTAATACTGATTTAGTAACATTAATCCCATCTAGTGAATTGGAGAATGTTGTGAGTATCAAGTTGATTAATTTATTGAGTGCTTAATGGAATATCTCTGCATTTTATAATATTTCACAAATTTATTTATTCTGTTTTAGAAATCCTTTAAAAAAGATACCGGTGCACCTGGGTGTTTATTAAGACAGCCAGTGTCATCACCCTTAAAATGTAAGTATACATAATTATAGAGAGTGTTGCCAAGTGTCAGTTGTGGTGGGACGATGAATATAAAATTGTTTTTTTTTAGGTCGGAAAAGAAATTTCGGAGCTACTCCTGTATCAGTGAGGAGATCCATAAAGATGCTGAGTGAAGAGAAACTTCACTGCACAAAAGAAAAAGAAAGAGTCATGGAACAATCTAATAGACGTGCAGAAGTCGAGCACAGGGAAAAATTAAGGCAGTCGCAAGAACTCCATGACCAACTCATAAAACACAATGAGGAACGCCACAAAAAAGAAATCGAACTATTAGATTTAAAAATAAAAATTCAAGATGCACAATTAAAAAGATTGGTTTAAGGTTTATTTATAGCATTTTAATTTACCCTAAATATAAGTATAAGTAGGTAATCAGTATAAGTTTAGTTTAGTACATTTTAATTAAAAAATTGTTGTACTTTTCAAGCTCAATAATTCTAGTACAAAATAAAAGAGTCTCATTAATGAATATTTTTTATTTCAAATTTTGTTTACATCTAAAACATTTGTTATGTTGTAGCAGCTAATCTGTCAAAATATGTTGAAATTAATTCTGCTCTAGTACTATCTTGATAGTTTGGAGCAGTTTCATGAACTATGTCCATCTCCTCGTAAAGATCTACTAAATCTGGAGGTTCTTCCTCATTCATCTTACGACAGATGTTGTGCAAAACAGCTGTTGCAACTATAATTGCTTGCATATATTTCAAATTGACCCTCAACTTGGATCCAATTGCAGGAAATCTTCGTTTCCAACATCCAAATGTCCTCTCAACCACATTTCTCGTCCTTATTTGGCTTTCATTATACAGATGCTCTCCTGCTGTTGTAGGGTTTGCTAGTGGCGTCAAAAGAAATGACCTCAAGGCATATCCTCTATCACCTAATAGCCACGTATCACGAAATTCCCCATCTTCCATTCTACCTTTGATGTTGCTTGAGTCAAATATGTGACTATCGTGACTTCCTCCGGGCCATCTTGCAACAATATTTTTGATGTAGCAATTAGCATCAGCAACAACTTGGACATTCAGTGAAAATGAGTCCTTTCTATTGCGGTAATACTCTGCATTATTGCCACCAGGTGATTGTATATATACATGTGTGCAATCTATAGCACCTATAACTTTTGGAAAGCGGCTAATGTTGTAAAAGTTGTTTACAGTGGCTTTCCTCTCATCTTCATTTCTTGGCATATAAATAAAATGGGATCTAAGTTTCGCTAGCTCCTTGCTCACAGTGTGAATAGCTCTACATACTGTCGATTTGTGCACTCCTTTTGAATCGCCAACACATCTGAGAAATGATCCAGATGCGTAAAACTGAAGAGTTAACAAGACTTGATCTGCAGATGTAATTGCATTGTTTCTGAAAAAAGTCAATGAACAATACATCATTATTTGTTAGGTATTTTAGAGGTTTTACTATGAAACTAGAAAGATTGTATGTGAAAACCATACCTATTAATTTATATGGATAAAAATTGACTCACCTCCTGGTTAAACGTTTGAGCCGCGAATCTAATAAATTTACAAGCACTTTAGCCAAATTCCTCGACACTCTGTAGCGTGCTCTAAAATCTATTTCCTCCCATAAAAAAAATCAGTTCGTGGCCGAAAATTTCGCCGTCTTTGTCGGACTACTTGTTCAAATATGAATTCGTCATCAGAAGAACTGTCTTCATTAATTAAATCCAAAAGAAAACGCTCCGATCCCATTTTAAACGATATTCGCAATGAAATATTTTTTAAATAACCTAAAAGCTGTTACCGTTAACTTCGAATTCTACTAACGTCAAAATTTAAACCACCTCCACCCTGTCGGTAATTTTGACCGCGGTTAAATAGGTTATTTGACCGCTCGTTAAAGTAACCGCTCGTTCAACAACGCTTTTTAAATTTGTCCCCCGGTTAATTTTACTTTAACCAAAACTTAACCCTAAAGTTGACGTAACCGAGCTTCGAGCAACCGGACCTAAGATAAATAAAGCTACTTCTGAGAAAACAGTCATTTATTAAAAGTTTTATTGACGAGAAGTATTTATTTTACCTAAAGTTTTTGTTCATCAAGGCAAAATAATATATATTACTATTCACATTAGGTTGTCATTGCTAAGGTTATTTAAAAGATCAAGCAACAATAAATAGGTAACAATTTTTTCAGATAGTAAGTTTGTTTGTTCTACAACTGGTTTAACTGGACCGTGTAGCCGTTTTGGAATAAGCGGTCTACTAATCAGGAACTGGTAACAAAATAAATCATAATAATAATAATAAAGATATTTATTTCATAAAAGATGACACATTGCATTGCAAACATAATTGATTTTAATTTTTACATTTGTCACACTATGAGCACAATTAAATAGACTCTTATCCCTTAAACTAGGTCTAGCCTGTATCTTACGGAACAAGGTTCATCGATGGGGTACATCAAGAAAGTGACCTTCAGTAACTTACGTAATTTATAATTACTTTAAAAACTTTTGAAGACTGTAGTACACTTCGGTACAAACCGCTCTATATCAATAATCGTTTAGACCTACCCTAAAAAAGGCAAGACATCCGTTAGATGGTTGTCAGTGAATTGGACTACACCCCCGGGCTACCCCCAGGCGAGACCCCCGAACATATTTCAAGAGCAGGATTAAAACATCTATAAAGTGCGAATGCGTAACGTTTGGTCCCGACAGATCGCCTTAAATTTAAGCGCTTTTATGACCCGAAGTGAGTCGGGAAATCTTTTTAATCCCACATACGAGTCATTTAGCAGGTCCACGTTAGTTACAGATGTTTTTAATTTCGTTATTTATTGCTTTTTAGGCGACGAATTTCGTTTGTTGCGCGGGATAAGTGAGTGATGAAAGTGATGATTGATGATGAATGTATTATTTTAATTGTGTGTGTATTATTAACGCATTAGGTAGGTATAACTACGATAGTACCAAATCAAACTCTAAAGTCGCTAGTCAGCTTATTACGTTTTTGTGTTGTGGAATAAATGGAAACTTTGACGTTAATTTGTAAAAAAAAAGATTCCTCAATCGTACACTACAGGCACTTTTTCATACATACTTCAAGTACGCTACGCATACGCAAAACTTGTGTCTCAGTTTTCGTTCAATGCAATACATATAAAAATGATAATAAGAAACCAAATTGATTGTTCTAAGCTTCTAGCTCTTATTAAATTCCATGCTCCATCAAGATATCCGAGAAAGTTGATTACTCCACTATGCCCACAACCACGAAGGTCTGTACTTGGCTCAAACTCACCTATATCCAGATTATGCAAAATTCTCAATAGCTGCAGTGATCTAGTTGACATAAACCAGGACAGTATTAATAAAATTGTTAAAGTAATTTTGGATAATTCACGCAATAGTTAATAGTAATTTTGTTTATCTCTATGTAATTCGTTATTGTACTTTTCCAACCAATTTTTTTTTGTTTATTTTTATTTTAATCTTAATAATTTAATTTCTATTCCACTGACTTCATCATTATTATCTGATAGTTTCATTTAATTTATTTATCAATTGTATTATTGTTGTTATATTTTTGTAATTAAAATTCTGATTATGATTAATCTTACCTAGTTATAAGATTAATTACTAACTATTAGCTCTATGCACATAAGTAGGAAAAAAGAGTTTTTGGGTTGATCGTAAAAAATTAAAACGTAACTAACAAAATAATTATGGGTTATAAGTAGGTATATAGACTAGAGAGAAACTCCTTCATAGATTACAGTAAAATTGTTTAATCCAGTCATCTAACGGGAAATTTTATAATACTACGGTATCTAATTCAATCCCACACAAATACGTAACTAAATCACAATGAATAAACTTTGTTTATTCCATCTTCATCGTGACTTTTACCAATTTCCATTCCTTTTCAGTCATTTTTCAGCGCCAGTGGTCGCGGTGCAGCGAAGTAAGTAATCCTATAGCTTTATCTTGAGAACTTTCACGGAGGATTATTTATGAACAAAAGTTCTTTGAAATGAAGTGCACCCGGTTTAGATTTCACTCACTACTTGCCTTTTGCTTTATCCTTTTCTTTCTCACAAAATAATGGTTTTAAAACTAAAGATAACCACTTGATGTAAAGTCAAAATGTCGGGGTAACGGGTGACTCGACGTCCGATCATGGACCATGCCCGGGTCGACGTCGCGTCGTGACACACGCGCGCCTCAAGAACCTGTCACCAATCTGACGAGGCCTCCCTTAGAGCGCCAAAGCCTGCCGATGTCGCGGGACTGTCTCATCAGGTACCTAAGCGTGATCCTGTAACGTAAAGAGCTATAGCGCACACGTCTGACAGTCTGTCAAAGTACTGTGGTTACTGGTTAGGGTTGAACCACATCTGGCAGCACGGAATCGCCTTTTTCCGTCGCCCTTTCTCTTTCTGTCGCTTAGAACTGCAATTTGCTAGACCGAGACAGAAAGCATAATGCGATAGCACGCGGCGGAATCCTCGAGGCGGCCGCGTGCTATCGCATTGTCTCGGTCTAGTAAATGTGCTTCAACCCTTACCCATTCCAAAGCGTGTATCGTCAGTATGTTTTTATTAAGCCCCACACTAGGAATTTCTTGTGACGTGGGTGCGTTTACAAACATACACAAACGCCCGGACCCGGAACAACTACTTGTGGATCATACAAATATATTGCTGCGTGCGCTGCGGGAATAGAACCCGCGACACTCAGCGCTATAGCAACCATGCCGTCATGTTGATTGTCATCAATAACTCCATGGCTACTAACGCCGGCTCCACACGTTGGCCGTGTTGGCCGAACAGAGGGAGACGGCGCTATACTAAGAAACGAGATAGAATTATTTGCGTCTTGCTTTCTGGTATAGCGCCGTCGCCTTCTGTTCAGCAAACACGGCCAACGTGTGGAGCCGGCTTAATAATGAAGAAAATAAGTCGGTCCATGGCTTAATTGCCAAGAGTCTCGACCAACATCTTAGGAGGCTCTCGTTGGGTAGCTGGATCAAGGGCCAGATTCAGAGAGCAGTTCTTCTGGACACGGCGCGCATTGTTAGGAGGTTCCTTACTCTGGACTTCTGGAGCCCTGACTGCCGGTAGCTTGGACCCTGTTCCCGATACCGGTGGGCCACTATTATTATATATATATTATTTTTAAATGTTTTTTTTTTTGTTTTTGCAAAAATATTTAGAAATGATGATAGTAAGGTGAAAAAATGAATAAAGAAAATAACACAATAAGTTCATCCATAGCCTAGTTCGCTGTGCTACTGATTCAACTTAATAGAACGTTATAATAGGTACAGGTAATATTAATTTAACGACATCCATTCCAATAACAAGCTAAGAACGGTTGACGAAAAGATAAAGCACCATAATCTTAGTATAAAATTAGTGCGGCAAAGCCAAGGGGCATTAACAGTGCAATAACAATAAATCTCAGCTGATTCGTCGTAAAAAAGTTATATCTATTCTGAATATCAAACGAATTCACGCTTCGTAGAAGTACTAAATACTTTACATTCTTTTCTTTTAAAAGATCAACGGAACAAGGAACTGTTGTAGCTTTTGTACGCATTTTTTGCTGCTATTTAGATGTAACTGTAGATCTCATACTCACTAACTCAGTATACTGGGAAAACTAGATAAATGTAATGCTAAAATTCCGCAAGTACATACTTTGTTCCATAGGATTTCACCTTTTTTATAAAAATACCCTAATTTTATATAGTCACCCACCTCCATAACCTAACCAGGGACCCTGGAAACCTGACTCAGATACCCTGGGAGATATGAGACTCCTTAACTGGCTGTCAGACTCGGGTCGAATTGAATAAATGGACATGCCCGCATTTTACGGTCATGTCTGCACTACAAAGACTCATCAGTTGACGAACAACGTAGCCTTTTTGATAAAATCATCAAATGAGTCCACCTGCCTTTGGTGATGCAGAACGGACTGACAGACTCGTACTGATTAAAATCCAACGTATTGTGTAAAATGTTCCATCGTGCATGCCATGCCCTTTACGTTACAGGATCACAGTTATTTGTTTAGCACTGACCTATGATCCCAGATAGGATTTTCCTTAGTTTGATTTAGGAACTTAGGCCCCGGCGCCCACTATCGGCATCGGCACGTCTGAAGATTTTAGGTGATAAAAAGCATTAAACATTAAATTCATGGCAATAAAGTAGAAATTGCCGATGCAGTAGCCTCAAGCATACCGAAGCGGTACCGTTACTACGATCATTTATCATGGAAATTTCTACTTTATTGCCATTAAGTTAATGTCTATAATGCTTGCTTTATCACCTAAAGTCCTCAGTCGTGCCGATGCCGACAGTGGGCGTCGGGCCTTACATACACAAAAATCCTAGCCTGGAACAGCCACCATTAGAACCTACAAATTTTAATATTTGTGGCATACGGGAATAATCTGCGATATTTAGCGCAGCAGCCAAATACTGTACCCACATCGTAATGATATAAGTTCAGAACCATTTAACACACTTCAAAACTAAACAACGAACACACAAAAAAAGCCTACCTCATAAACCATTATGATATTCCCAATAGCCCCTTCATCACCAAACACCGCAAAGGAAATTATTCCACACTAATTTGGCGTCCCCAGCGACCAGTCACGTGTTAATTAGACATAAGTTGTATCCGCCAGCAATTAATAACTCATGATAAAGCACGACACTGTTCTACGTAAAAACGTTGCGTTTCGCATGACGTACTGTAATACGTGTGAAATAACCCTAATAAGTATAGGGTTGGTAACCGTCTGTATGCTGCATTATTTGCGCCACTTTTAAAGAAGGGTGAAGGAAGAGTCAGGTAAATGCCAAGGGTCTGTGATTTGTTTGTTAATCAATGGAGCTTGATTGAAAACCTTTTTAAGTCAATTGATTTTTTTATGGAAGGCTCCAACATTTCTACGTTTTGATATAATGTGGACCTGAAAATCACGACTACCTATAAGCTATTTTTTCCGACCACAATAATGTAAATCGATTTCCAGTTATCATGAAACTTTAAACTGATAGTTTTTTCTTGATAATATGCAACTACATACTCGTATAACTGTGTTGTTTAAAAACTTCATTAAATTTTAAATTTGTTTCTGCATAAAATTCTTGGATCTCAATCAATGTCGAAAAAAGAATTTATAATGAACAGTTATCAGAAAATTCAAACGACTACCGACTCAAAATTTGGGGTCAATATGCCAAACCAGCAAAGGTCAGAACTATGCCTGTCCAATTTGTTTGTGACAGATAAATAACATAACTTTTTTAGCTATTTTTTCAATCAAGTCATCTTTTATCTGAATAATGAATTATAGTTTAATAACTTAAATAATGTAATCATTGAATCATACGAAAAGAACTCTTAAAACATTTATGTCACAATGGTTGAACAGTCGTCTCAAAAGGATTCTAGGATCGATTCTCATTCGCCCCCTGCAAGGGGGTCTACCTATTAGGTCTACTAATCAAGAATTTTGCAGTCTGGTTTGTAACCAAGGCGTTCGGATTTGTTTTCAATATAGACTGCAATTAGTTAAAAACAATGATATTATAAGTATTAAAGGTGCTTAAAAATAACTCGTGAAATATGATGAATAAGATACACTTTTGCATGTTTGAAAAATCGCTCGATATTTTTCCTTGTGGCAACCCTAAGGTACAACATAATAAAGACACCCTTAGTAATTGCTGCGGAGTGCGTATAATTGCAGTGATTGACACGTCATAACACTATTTAATTTTTAAATTGAGTTTAATAGTCTCGTGTGTGGGAGCCCTTTGTTGATAATAATCTGATATGACACTATTGTTCAATGGTATGATGGTTTCTGTGAAAACGGTAGGGTGAGTGGGGGTAAGATGAAAAACGGGGAAAGACAAAAAAGATACAATAACGCCGAATATAAAGGAAATCTTTTAATGCTGGCTACATCATTGTAGACACCGTTTCGTCTTGCCCCACACTGCAGTCTGCGTCAGTCGCTAAGTGAGAGCATTCGTGTGTTTTTTGACATTTTCCGTACGGACACATTATGCGCGTAAAATTGAAATTTTAGTCTTCCATCAAGCGGGGTAAGAATAAAATCGTCTTTATGGTCATAACCATAAGGACTATTTTAGTAACTATTTCATTCTTACCCCTTGGGCATTTCGTCTTACCCCTAAATTTTTTCTTCATTAATACCAATTTTAACTACAGTTTTTTCATAAAATATTGTTTCATAAAGATTTCTTTCAACAGTATAGAAACAACTTGACCATACTTTTTCACCCAAAACAAAAAAAAATGCATTTGCATTGAATACCTTTGTGTGACAACAGTTTCAAATCAACACTGTTCATCTCATCATATTTTCATTCCAACTTACCCCCACTCACCCTAGATAAATTGTTGTATAAATAAACAACAATTAGATAACATTATTTTAATTTTATTAGATTGTCATAAGGACCAAGATGTAAGAAAACAATATTTACTATTCATATTAATTTAACCTTTGTTGAGTTTGAATTTTTTAAAGAAATTAACCAACGTAATTGTTATTTTTTGGATTCGATATGAATTGAATCGGCATTACAATTAGCAAAATTGTAAAGAATATAGGCATGTAATTTAATATGAATATAATACAAAGCAAGGCATGGTAAAGTTAAACTGATGATGTTTCAAATAATTTCTTTTCCAATATATAGGTACAAGATATGCTGCGGATAAGTTTTAATCAGTCTTTAGTCCCCGCCAAACGGAAGCTAGGCTACCTTATTTTATTTACTTGATAATTAGAAGACTTAATTAATAAAAAACATACTAAACCTTAATTGCTTACTCGTGTTAAAGTTACATTGAACAAAAAAGACAAGAATTAGTTAATTTAAATTATTCACACCTGTTCACTATACTACGTAGTAAGTATTAAATAAAACCTTTTTGTTACTATTGCCTTAGTTATCAATAACGATCTTTTTGAATAAATAATTAAATTAACCTTTTTTTAGAATTAATTAGACCGTCTTAATTTAGATAACTATCTAGAAAAGGCAATATCGAGTTAGGTAGATTTAAATACTTTATTTGCGCCTGATCCTGAAGTGATATAATAAATAAATGTATGTTTACTAATATATTATGCAGCTGTAAACGGCTACTTAGGGCACGCAATACTTAGAAATTGTGATAAATTTCAAGCAAACATTTTATTCACATTTATTAGACTCTAATAAATAATAATAAATGTTTGTTCTCTAATAATAATTAGAGAATCAACAGCTAGCTCGCTGTTTAGCACATAACACTGACCCACTGCTGGGAAAGGCCTCCACCAAGTTTTTCCAAGAGTTTTTGTCCAGTGCCACTTCGATGAATATGTGGTCAAATTATAAAGATTATGAAGTCACCTACATACATGCTTATAAGAAGCTCACTCAAAAAAAAGAAGTAATTTAATAAGTTTATTCAAATTAAAATAAGTACTTATCAACGACGAAATATTTAATAAACAAATAAACATATTTTATAATAAGTCTAAAAATAATCATCTTCAAACACGAAAAATACCTTGCCAAAAACATACAATACCAACACGTCTAATGTTGCATCGTGCGTGACCATATGAGAATGCAATTAGGAATGGTAAACGAGTATAAAAGCTCACAATGAGCGATGGATGATCTGAACGGCTACTGACGATGTTGTAAATTATCATTTAATCATCTTATCTGTACCTCAATCAAATAGTTTTATTGGTACGAAGAACTGTAGTTTTTGAGGTGGTATATTAAAGGTGGTGGTGTAGTAGATAATAATTTATTTAGGTACAGTAGTTATTAGAATTTAGTGTTGAGTGATTTAGGAAATGTAGGTATAACTTAAAATGATACCATTAACAACATTACCTTTATAATGCTTTGTATGCGTACTCATGTTTCCAAAAAAAAAAAAATCTAAATCTTGTGTCAGCACTGTCTGTAAGCACTTTACATGCGACATTGTAGAAAATTCTGAGGTTTTTCCTCTATATTATGACATGCAAAAATTCAGTAATCTGTCGCCGTTAGTAGCCGAGCAGAAACAAAATCTTTCTGGGTCATATGTGTATGTAAAAATAAATTAATCTAAATCTTGTGTCAACACTGTCTGTGAGCACTTTACATGCGAAATTGTAGAAAATTCTGAGCTTTTTCCTCTATATTATGACATGCAACAATTCAGTAATATCTGTCGCCGTTATAGTAGCCGAGCAGAAACAAAATCTTTCTGGGTCATATGTGTATGGAAAATAAATAACTTAACTGTTTTAAAACGTGTGTACCTATTCTTCACTTAACTCTTACAAAGCACTTCTATGTCAAATTCAAGGAAATATTGATATCTCCATAATATCATGATGATAATATTTTTACCACGTATGTCATACTACTAAATGTATAAAAGTCACTAAACAGCATTAAAGATACCACATCTAAAATTTAACGCTTTTGTTACAGCATGCAGCAGTGGCCAACTATATCATCAGTAATTCACTATTCAAATAAATACCCATCTCTTTCTCTCACTAACAAAAGTACAAATTAGAGCAAGACAACACCACAAATAATTCAAACTACAGAACAATCAAAATGGCGTCTCCCACGACAATTACAACGGTGTCAAAACGGAAGCGGAACCGTCTGATAGGGCACGGGAAATGGACGGAACCCTAGATTTATGTGTTTGTTGCAATGGCCACGTCAGTTCAGGGGTAAACAAGTTTATTTATTGTATTGTAGTTATTTTATTGGGCTATGAAGTTCGTTGGGCATATTGGTGTTTCCCGTGCTTGGTTTGTGCGTTATGGTTAAAATGTCAACGGGCTAATCAACCCGAAATTACCGAAGTCGTTATCATGTTTGTTTACAGATTTTAAATGTTAAATATATATATATATTTTGTATGAAAAGTCTCGTATTATATCTGCACTAATATTATAAAGCTCCGCAGTGGTAGGTAGGCGCCCACGGCGGCGTCGGACGTCGGCAGACGATCTCCGGCCACCGTAGGCGCGGGCATGCGAGCGGCGAGTAAATGGCGAAGACTCATCACGCTAAAAAAAAGTATTATAAAAAGCTGAAGAGTTTGTTTCTTTGTTAGATTAAACACGATAATCTCAGCCGAATGGAAACAATTCGAAAATAAAACCAGACACCGGGGGTTAAAACCACGAGAAACAGCTAGTTTTTGATAATTTCTTTATATCTTATCAACAACATATCGACGCCTTCCGGCCAAAAGGGGGTAACCGCCACTTCACAAACTTTACAGGAGAGTAGTTTAAAGTTCAAAAAAAGTGAAAAAAAATCATATAAAATTTTCTGTAAGTTCCAAAAGTTTCAAAATTTACCCATTTAGCTTTTGATTAGGTCTCTACGAAATGGCATTGTTATTACAATAAATCACACTCCTAACACAATTTAGTGTCGCTTACCCTCAAATAGACCTGATTTCACTAACAGGAAAAAACGTATTAAATGAAAACAACTCGATGATTGAGTTCCAACCTAAATGATTTAAGTGCACTATTCGTATTATTTCTATTGAAGAAAAAGAGCATACCTGTGACTTTTCTGTTCATCGAGTGCTGCCAATATGATATAACCGGCTATTGGTTAATGAGAGACGAACAAGGGAATTGAAATAAGTTACTCATCAATCTATACTTCTATACTAATATTATAAAGAGGTAATATTTGTTTGTAAGTTTGTATGTTTGTAAGTTTGTATGTAGGGGGTAATCTCCGAGTAATGAACCGATTTTAAAAATTGTTTCACTGGTAGAAAGCTACATTATCCGTGAAGTATGATGTCAAAAAGCATTAATTATCTATGGTTATGTGTTCTAGATTGTCTGTGATTTGGTCTTGGATAATGTTTTCGAGTCATGTGTACTTTCTCTGAATTAAATAAATAATCCTTTCAAATCCCATAGTGTTATAATTAATAAATTATCATCACACATATAACATGGCGCAGCCGGTTCAAAAACACTAAGTCTAAAGTGTATTTTTGTAAAACATACATCATGGAAGCTAACCAAGTAAAGTTACCACCAAATTTTGACATTCGATCTCAGTCGGCATCTACTGAGTGGAAAGGACAATGGGCAAAAATGTATGGAACTTGGTCCAAGATCCTCCACTGATGGCACATATGGGAAATGAAAGAATATGGTTGTGACATCATTCTGGCAAGAGATTATCAAAATCCGTCCGGGAGTTCTTTTTTTATGTCCATTTAAGTGACTACTAACCTAACCTAACCTTACCTATTCAAACCTAACCTAACCTAACTTGTTTTGTAAAGCTGTAAATGATGCCCGACGCATATTGAACCATCTGGGAAGGCGGTTAGCTTATGCGTGCCTTAGACCCACTAAAAATACCAACAAGACCTTAAATAGCTAACCTAACCTAACTTTTTTCATTCAGCTAAAAATGATGCCCGACGCATACTGAACCATCTGGGAAGGCGGTTGGCTTATGTTTGACTTACACCGACTGAAAATACCAATGAGACTTTAAATAGCTAACCTAACGTAACTTTTTTTGTTCAGCTAAAAATGATGCCCAACGTATACTGAACCATCTGGGAATGCGGTTGGCTTATGTGTGATTTCGACCCACTAAAAATACCAACAAAACCTTAAATAGCTAACCTAACCTAACTTCTTTTGTTCAGCTAACAATTTTGCCCGACGTATACTGAACCATCTGGGAAGGTGGTTGGCTTATGTGTGATTTTGACCCACTAAAAATACCAACAAAACCTTAAATAGCTAACCTAACCTAACTTTTTTTGTAAAGCTGTAAATGATGCCCGACGCATATTGAACCATCTGGGAAGGCGGTTAGCTTATGCGTGCCTTAGACCCACTAAAAATACCAACAAGACCTTAAATAGCTAACCTAACCTAACTTTTTTCATTCAGCTGTAAATGATGCCCGACGCATACTGAACCATCTGGGAAGGCGGTTGGCTTATGTTTGACTTACACCGACAAAAAATACCGCAATGAGACCTTAAATAGCTAACCTAATCTAACTTTTTTTATTCAGCTAAAAATGATGCCCGATGCACAGTGAACCATCTAGGAAGAGAGTTGGCTTATGTGTGACTCGGACCCACTAAAAATACCAATGAGACCATAAATAAATAGCTAACCTAACCTAACTTTTTTTGTTCAGCTAAACATGATGCCCGACGTATACTGAACTATCTAGGAAGGCGGTTGGCTTATGTGTGACTTAAACCCACTAAAATACCAACGAGATCTTAAGGTCTGCTGAAGCTGAACAAAAAAAGTTAGGTTAGGTTCATCATCATTTATCATCAGCCTATAATGTTCCCACTGCTGGGACACAGGCCTCCTCTCTTGTGAGAGGGAGTGGGCCATAATCCACCACGCGGGCCCAGTGCGGCTTGGCAGATGTCACATGTCTTCGAATTTTTGGTTCTAGGACATGCCGGTTTCCTCACGATATTTTCCTTCACCGTTTTGAGAGCAGTGGTGATGAAACAAATTACACAAAGTAATGCGCCTGGCGGGGTTCGAACCCACGACCTACAACTCGTAAGTCGGGACCGATACCACTGGGCCACCACTGCTCTCATTTTAGGTTAGCTTTTTTAATAGCTAATTAAGGTCTCGTTGATATTGTAAGTGGGTGTAAGTGAAACATAAGCCAACCGCATTCCCAGATAGTTTAGTGTGCGTCGGGCATCATTTTTAGTTGAACAAAAGAAGTTAGGTTAGGTTAGCTATTTAAGGTCTCGTTGGTATTTTTAGTGGGTCGAAGTCACACATAAGCCAACCGCCTTCCCTGGTGGTTCAGTATACACGTCGGGCATCATTTTTAGCTGAACAAAAAAAGTTAGGTTAGGTTAGCTATTTAAGGTTTTGTTCGTACTTTTAGTGGGTTGAAGTCACACATAAGCCAACCGCCTTCTCAGAAGGTTCAGTATACGTCGGGCATCATTTTAGCTAAACAAAAAAAGTTAGGTTAGGTTAGCTATTTAAGGTTTCGTTGGTATTTTTAGTGGGTCCAAGTCACACATAAGCCAACCGTCTTCCCAGATTGTTCTCTGTGCGTAGGGCATCATTTGTAACTGAACAAAAAAAGTTTGTTTAGGTTAGCTATTTAAGGTCTCATTGGTATTTTTAGTGGGTCCAAGTCACACATAAGCCTTCTGTCTTCCCAGATGGTTCACTATGCGTCGGGCATCATTTGTAGCTGAACAAAAAAAATTAGGTTAGGTTAGCTATTTAAGGTCTCATTGGTATTTTTAGTGGGTCCAAGTCACACATAAGCCAACCGTCTTCCTAGATGGTTCACTGTGCGTCGGGCATCATTTTTAGCTGAACAAAAAAAGTTAGGTTAGGTTAGCTATTTAAGGTCTCATTGGTATTTTCAGTCGGTGTAAGTCAAACATAAGCCAACCGCCTTCCCAGATGGTTCACTGTGCGTCGGGCATCATTTGTAGCTGAACAAAAAAAGTTAGGTTAGGTTAGCTATTTAAGGTCTCATTGGTATTTTCAGTCGGTGTAAGTCAAACATAAGCCAACCGCCTTCCCAGATGGTTCAGTATGCGTCGGGCATCATTTACAGCTGAATGAAAAAAGTTGGGTTAGGTTAGATTAGGTAGTCACTTTTGGGGTGCTAGGTCAGACAACCTCCTCGTGTGCCTGTTGGTTGCTTGTCCCTTTTGATTGATACGTTGGGAGGGAACGGCAGCTGCCAGGCCGGTGCGCCCCGGGCGCGGCAGTGGCGTTCCCCGAGGAACGGGAAGAGGATTTCTTCATCTTGTTCATCGGGAAAAGTCACTGCCGTGGCCAATAGTCTGACACTGGAGGGGTCCCAGTGGGACCAGTGGGGGCGTTGTTCCGCGTGTCCCTCTGATTCGCAGAGGGCACAGTGGAGGAGCAAGGACGGGCCCGGTGTGCACTTGCACTGCCTCCTGGCAGACGGGGAGGGACTGTGTCCTTCCTTGTCCCCGTCATCAATCTCGTAATCCTGATCCTGATCAGGACCGAGGGCCTTGGCTTAACCGCCTGGGCCGCGAGGTAGAAAACCTCTCTAAAAAGTTACCCCGAATCTCAAGTGGCGGAGCACCGCGAGGAGATGTATGGCTGACGGGTGTTCTTTTGAACAATCAGTCGTGAGTGCTACCCTCGCCAGGGTACCGGCCGACCCCCTGGCGAGTAACAAATATTATAGGCTTATCTGGGTACAGGGGTCTCTGCCCAGATGGACTTTTTATTTCCCCCATACTCGTGGGATCTATTATGGATACAAAAAATAACAACCAAACAAAACAAAAAGATGAGGAGAGGAAGGATGAGAAAGAGGAGAAGGAAGAGAGGGGAGCAAGGAGTGCTCCGGGGCGTTCTCGAGAGCCAGTCGTAGTTCTCCAAAGGTTGCCCTCTAATGTGGATGGAACAGCAACCTCGGACACCGCTTCCACATTGATGGAGGTGGAGCCCGCCGCTTCAGCCAAATTTTGGCGCAAGCGAAGGGCCTCACCAGTCACACCTGGAGGATCTGGACACCAGACCTCCAGCGACGAAACGACGGATGAAGGGGTTAGAAAACCACTCGCCGCCCCGTCGCCTAAACGAGGGAAAGGACGCCCAGGGACAGGCCGATATGTTGGCTTGGCCAAAGCTCGGCGCGAACTGGCGGAGGCAAAAAAGGCTGCCGCCAAACAAGAGAGAGCAGAGGCGGACGAAAGGGAGGTGGCCGAGTTGGCCCGCAGATTGCCCGGACGGGTCACCCGACTGTCCGAGACTTCCTCCGCCTCTGCAGCCTCGGCGGTCTTGGAGGTGGAAAGAGAGACGGAGGACCTGTTGGCCGGAGAACTGGCCAACAGGATGCAAGATGCCGTGGCGACGATAAAAAGGGTCGCCAAGTCCTCCAAAGGATTAAAGGGGACCTTTCAAAAGGCCCTTAAAGATGCGGCGGCCTCCATCTCGGAGACCGTAGAGGTGCTGTTAACCCGCACCGCCTCCGAGGAGACCGCACGTTTGCAGGCGCAGAACGCCCGTCTGTCGGCCCAACTGGCTGGACTCCGCAGGGAGCACGAGGCGTTCAGAGCGGAGCTCGACGCGCTGCGAAACGAGCGCGCAAGAGAGGAGGTGAGGCAGCCTGAGGAGTCGGAAGTGGTGCGGCTCCTCAGAAGCGAGCTCGAAGGCTACCGAGCTCGTTTCGACGTCCTCGAGAGGCAATTGCTGCGCCCTCCCCTGTCCACGGACGGGCCATCAAAGCGGGCTGCGGCTGCAACTTTTGCAGCTAAAGCTACGACGCCCAAGGCGACGCAGGCCGCGACCACGGCTTGGCCACCAGAGGTGGCAGAGCTCGTTGCCAAGGAGCCCAGAGCAGCCGGACGCAAGGGCAAAGGGGCTGGCAAGAGGACGAAGGCTGCAGCCGCAGCTGCCCCCAGCGCCGAGATAGCGTCCTCAGCTCCCAGTGCGGAGGCACCGGCAGCCTCCCAGCAGAACCAATGGGAGACTGTCGGTGACAGAAGGAAGGCGCAGAAAGCGGCCAAAAAGAAGGCGAAGAAGGCAGCGAAAAGGGCGGCCGAGCAGAAAGCTGCCGAGAGAGTGGCCAAGGCCCGCGTTCCCCGCTCCACAGCGGTAGTGCTCACATTGCAGCCCGGAGCGGAGGAAAAGGGCATGACCTATGCTGCGGTCTTAACAAAGGCCAAGGCCTCCATCAACCTCGGCGACCTCGGCATAGCGGGCCTTCGCTGCAGGCGGACCGCTACCGGAGCTTGCCTCCTAGAGGTGTCCGGCGCCACGAGCGCCCCGAAGGCAGACGCCCTGGCCGAGCAGATCAGGGCGCAGTTTGGGGAAGGCGAGCTTCGGGTGTCCAGACCTACGAAGTGTGCTGACCTGCGTATCGCAGGGCTGGACGACTCCGTAAAAGTGGACGAGGTCGTGGCTGCTGTGGCGAGGGTGGGAGAGTGCCCGCCCAACCAGATCAAGCCGGGCAAGATTCGCCCGGGCTTTCGGGGCATGAGCTCAGTGGTGGTGAGCTGTCCTGTGGCGGCGGCGCAAAGGCTGGCGGACGGGCGCCGGCTGCTCGTGGGCTGGGTGTCGGCACAGGTTAAATTGTTGCCGGCACGAGGCATGACATGCTTCCGGTGCCTGACCGACGGTCACGTCGGGACGCAGTGCGTCTCCGACACAGACTACCGTGACCGGTGCTTCGGATGCGGTCAGCCCGGACATATGGTCGCTTCCTGCACGGCCCCGCCGCACTGCATAGCGTGTGCGGCACTGGGCAAGCCAGCAGGGCACCGGGTGGGCCGGAAGCCTTGCACCGCACCCAATGGAAAGAGGAAGGGGAGGGCTCAGACAGTAGTAGCCCCAGCGCAACCGCAAAGTGAGGAATCGCAAACAATGGATACTCAGTAATGGCCCCATCTCTGCGATTCCTCCAAGCGAACATCAACCACTGCGCCCGGGCTCAGGATCTGTTACTCCAGAGCATGGCGCAGTGGTCGATAGGTATAGCGGTCGTCGCCGAGCCGTATTTTGTCCCTCCCGGTCGAGATGACTGGGCGAGTGACACGAACGGCTCGGTGACGCTGATTTGCAGGGCTGGAAACGGTTCTCCTCTTATGGAGGTGCTTTTTGTTGGGCAGGGCCACATAGCGGCACTGTTCGGAGAGATGGTGGTGATGGGAGTTTATTTCTCCCCGAACAGACATCTCGCCGAGTTTGAGGCGTTCTTGGTGGAGCTGGGCGTCGTCGTTGGTCGTAGTCGTCCTCACCCCGTGCTCGTTCTCGGGGACTTCAATGCCAAATCCACGGCTTGGGGTTCCCCGACAACAGACGCGCGGGGAGAGGTGCTGGAGGAGTGGACGATCGAAGCCGGCCTCCAGCTCCTAAACCGGGGTTCCGTCGACACATGTGTGCGTCAGCGGGGCGGTTCCATAGTGGACTTGACGTTCGCTAGCCCCGCTCTAGCGCGCCGTGTCCAGGACTGGCGGGTCGTGGAGGAGGCGGAGACACTGTCGGATCACCGTTACATCCGATTCGACGTCTCTGCTCAGACTTCTGCGGCCCCCGTTCAAGCGGGCCCTGGCGGCGTCGGTCCGCGTTGGGCACTTCGGCAACTGGAACGGGACCTACTTATCGAAGCCTCGATAGTTCAGGCCTGGGTATCAGCACCGGACAGGCCTGACGACGTCGACGTCGAAGCGGAGTGGTTCCGGCAGGCTATGTCGCATGTGTGCGATGCGGCTATGCCTAGGGTTCTGTCCCGCCCTGCTAGGCGCCAAGTGTACTGGTGGTCGCAAGACATCGAGCGGCTGCGCGCTGCGTGTGTTGCCGCTCGGCGCCGGTACGCTAGGCTTCGAAGGAGGCGTAGCCGCGTCGGGGATGCGGCAGACGAGGCAGAAGAGGCGGAACTGTATGAGGGGTACAGGGCGGCGAGGAAGGCGCTCCAATTTGCCATCAAGCGGGCCAAAGTCTTGGCCCGCGAGGAGCAGCTGGAGACTCTGGAAAGAGATCCATGGGGGCGCCCATACTTAATGGTACGGGGCAAACTTCGCCCGTGGGCCCCCCCGCTGACCCAGAGCCTCCGGCCTGAACTGTTGAGTAACGTAGTTGGCGCTCTGTTCCCCTCCAGGGCAGAGCATACGCCGCCACCCATGGTTCCGCCCTCCGAGGTGCCCAACACGGAAAACGAGGACGACGACGACGACGACGTGCCCGATGTGACCCGGGCAGAGTTGAGAGCAGCGGTGTTGAGGCTTCAAGCCAAAAATACCGCCCCAGGGCCCGACGGCATACCTGGCCGTGCATGGGTCTTGGCCTCGAAGGCTCTCGGGCGTCGACTGAGAGGCCTGTTCAGCGCATGTTTGCGGCGGGGCCAGTTTCCACGCCTATGGAAGACGGGGAAGCTGGTTCTGCTCCGAAAGCCAGGGCGCCCTGCGGACTCCCCGTCCGCTTACCGCCCCATTGTGCTGTTGGACGAGGTGGGCAAGCTTTTCGAGAGAATTATCGCAAACCGCCTCGTCCGGCACCTCTCTGGCGTGGGGCCGGATCTGGCGGATAACCAGTTTGGTTTTCGTCAAGGGCGCTCTACAGTTGACGCAATAATGCGCGTGAGGGCCTTGGCGGAGGAAGCAGTCGCACGGGGCGAGGTCGTCTTGGCGGTGTCACTCGACATCGCCAACGCCTTCAACACCTTGCCCTGGAGTTGCATTAGGGAGGCGCTCCGTTACCACGGGGTGCCGACCTACCTCCGCCGCACGGTCGGGGCCTACCTGGCTGACAGGTCGGTTATCTACCCGGGTCAGGATGGATGGGGTCGGCGAGAAACGTCGTGCGGTGTTCCACAGGGTTCGGTCTTGGGGCCGCCCCTGTGGAACATCGGGTACGACTGGGTGCTGCGTGGTGCGCTCCTCCATGGCGTCGGCGTAGTCTGTTACGCCGACGACACGTTGGTGACGGCGCGAGGGACGACGTACCGCGAGGCGTCGCTACTGGCGACTGCGGGGGTTGCGCAAGTCGTGGCAAGGATCCGGCGGTTGGGCCTCGAGGTGGCGCTCAACAAATCCGAGGCTCTGTGTTTCCACGGGCCCCGGCGGGCGCCACCTGCGGGATCCAACATTGTGGTGGGGGGAGTCCGCATCGGCGTCGAGTCGACGATGAAGTATCTAGGACTCGTCCTCGATAGCCGATGGGACTTCGGGCCGCACTTCCGACAACTGGCCCCTAAACTGATGGGCGCCGCGGCGGCTTTGACGCGGCTGCTGCCTAATTTGGGGGGGCCCGAGTCATCTTGTCGGAGGCTCTACCTGGGGATCGTGCGGTCCATGGCTCTTTATGGAGCACCCGTGTGGGCGGACACCCTGTCGGCCCGCAACGTCGCAATGCTGCGAAGGCCGCAGCGAGCGATGGCCGTCAGGGTGATAAGGGGGTACCGCACGATCTCCTATGAAGCGGCCTGCCTGTTGGCCGGATCACCGCCTACGCCTGGGACCTGGAGGCAAAAGTACTCGCGTCCATGTATCGGTGGCGCCGGGAGGTCCTGGAGCGGGGCGGAAGACCGCTGCCTAGTGTAGTGGAGAGGCGTAGGTCAGAGCTCCGCCGAACTCTAGCGGCGGAGTGGGAGGCGCGACTTGCGCAACCCAGTGCGGGGCACGCCGCTATTGCGGCGGTAAGGCCCGTCATGGAGGCGTGGATCGGCAGGAGGCACGGCGCTCTCACCTTCCGACTGACGCAGATGCTTTCTGGACATGGTTGTTTCGGAAAGTATCTGTGTCGCATAGGTCGGGAGCAGACGCCCGTCTGCCACCACTGCGATGGTTGCCCGGAAGACACGGCGCAGCACACGCTCGAGGAATGCTCAGCATGGGCATCGCAGCGCCGTGATCTGATCGCGGCAATCGGCGGGAGCGACCTCTCGCTTCCGGCCGTCGTTGAGGCCATCGTTGGAGGCGAGAGTGCGTGGGAAGGTGCCGTCGCCTTCTGCGAGCAGGTAATGCTCGCGAAGGAGACGGCGGAGAGGGAGAGGGAGAGAACATCTATCCCTCTCAGCTCCCGCAGCAGACGCACCGGGCGCCGACGGGCGCAAACCGATCTGCGCCCTCCATGAGAGGTAGCCTGCGGGCGGCTGACTTGGGGAAGTCAGCCGCCCGACCAGATACAGGCCCGAGCTGGCGGCGACGTGTCCTTCGTCGCCACTCGAAGAGAGGTGCGGCCGTTCTTTGCGGCCGCACCGAGGAGAGGGACCCGGCGATGTAGTCGGGTCAACGCCTGCCGGGGAGCGGTGATTGCGCAAGTGGCCCCGCACCCCCGGCTTTAGGCAGTAGAGGACACCGTGTGGTTTTAGTCAGTCGAGTCTGACATGCCCCTCCGTCTTCCCCAGGCGGAGGAAGTCCATGAGGATTTCCACACGTTAAAAAAAAAAAAAAAAAAAAAAGGTAGTCACTTTTAAACGGAAATAAAAAAAGAACCCCAGGACAGATTTCGATAATCTTTTGCCAGAATGATGTCACAACTATGTTCTTTCATTTCCCATAAGTGTCATAAGTGGAGGATCTTGGACCGCTTTTGCCCATTGTCATTTTGGAAATGTTTATTTGAAGATTATTTAGTGGCGATCAGTAAAGATAACGCCTCTGATAAAATCAAGTTATCCCTACTAAGAAATATGATGGGACCGGAGTCCACAAAGGTAATAAAAAGTTTCAAATTGACAGAAAAGGATTCTCAAGTGTACGAGACAGTTGTGGCAGCTATTGAAAAATATGTAAACCCTAAATATAACGAGGTGTTCGAGAGGTTTAAGTTCAATGAACGGAGACAAGAAACAAATAAAAATTTTTAAAATTTTTACACGAATTTGAGACAACTTATCGCCAGATGTAATTGGGTCGATCTCCAGAGGCATTTTTTTTCGTGTCGGGCTGAATAAACCCATTTTAAAATTGAAAAACGTTTTCCCAATATTTTTTTATATGCAGTTCAGTGTCTAATTTACCTGGTACAAGGCTAATATTATGAATAAGTTAATTTAAAATATTAAAAAAAAAATCTTAAACCCTAAAATCCTGATCGCTCTGGGTTGTCCTCACTCCCGATTGAATGAAAAAAATATTCTTTATTTTTTTAATGAGAAGCTACATATGAAACACCTTATTTAGATTACATAAGAAATAGTTAATCTTCATTTTTATAAAATACTTGTAGTTTTATTATGAATACTTTTGCCACAATTTGAATTTAAATTCGTGTCCGGGCATTTTATCTCATCGCTCTGCGCTGAGGTAAAACATCGCGCTCATGCCTAGTTACGCGTTATAGACACTCTATTCCACTCTCGCTGGGTAGCACCAGCAGTGGTCTAACCGTTGAGGAAGATACCTTCGTGCCACGTATCCGCGAAGGTAAGTTCACGAAGGCAAGTTTATGATTACTCTGGATTTGGTTCTCGAATTTTATGATTGATATGGCACGTTATTCAAATTAAATATTAAGCTTGTAAATTTGTTTTTTATGTGAATTGGGTGATCTTTATGATGGTTTTTATGACACGTAATTATAAATTTCTACTGCTTTTAAATTCGGCTATATTCATGATTTTGTGACTTTTTCTGATCGCTATGGCTGTGATTGCTCTGTCCAAAAAGACCAGAGCAATGATATTTTGCATTAATAATGTACGTTATAAAACTATTTAACCATCTTAAAAAAAAGGAGATTCGCAGTTCGGCCTGTATGTGTGTATGAATGTTTGTCCGCGATTATCTCGCGTTTGGCTGAACCGATTTTGATGTGGTTTTCAGAAAAGCGTTAGTTTTATTCTGGGAACGGTTTTAATATAATTATAATTACACGAACCGTCTCGAACACAGACTTGATGACTTCCAGCCTCCCGAACAAGCCGGTTTCCGAAGAGGCTATAGTACCATAGACCACATCCATACGCTGCGGCAAGTTATACAGAAGACCGAAGAGTATAACTTGTCATTATGCTTAGCGTTTGTGGACTATGAGAAAGCCTTCGATTCGGTGGAAACATGGGCGGTACTTGAGTCACTCCAGCGATGCCGTATTGACTATCGGTACGTCGAGGTGTTGAAGTGCTTGTATAATAACGCCACCATGTCGGTCCGAGTACAGGAGCAGAGCACGAAGGCGATTCCATTGAGAAGAGGCGTAAGACAGGGGGACGTTATCTCCCCGAAACTGTTTACTGCCGCAATGGAAGACGCCTTCAAGCTCCTGGAATGGCAAGGACTTGGCATCAACATCAACGGCGAATACATCACTCACCTTCGGTTTGCCGACGACATCGTAGTCATGGCAAAGTCGATGGAGGAACTCAGCATGATGCTCGATGGCCTCGACCGAGTTTCACAACGGGTGGGCTTGAAAATGAACATGGACAAGACGAAAATTATGTCAAATGCCAATGTTGTGCCCACCCCAGTCTCTATTGGAAACTCGGTACTCGAAGTTGTTGACTCATATATCTACTTAGGACAAGCAGTTAGGTAGGTCCAGTTAGGTAGGTCCAACTTCGAGAAAGAGGTCAACCCTCCGAATCCAACTCGATTGGGCAGCGTTCGGGAAACTACGCAATGTCTTTTCGTCCGACATACCTCAGTGCCTCAAGACGAAAGTCTTCAACCAATGTGTGTTACCAGTGATGAGTTACGGCACCGAAACGTGGTCTTTCACTATCGTCCTCATCTCAAAGCTCAAAGTCGCTTAACGAGCTATGGAGAGGGCTATGCTAGGTGTTTCTCTACGTGATCGAATCCGATATGAGGAGATCCGTAGACGAACTAAAGTCACCGATATAGCCCACCGGATTAGCAAGCTGAAGTGGGAATGGGCAGGCCATATTGCTCGCAGAGCAGATGGCCGATGGGGTCGAAAAGTATTAGAGTGGAGACTACGGACTAGCAAGCGCAGCGTAGGACGTCCACCAGCAAGGTGGACAGACGACCTTATAAAGGTCGCCGGAAGACGCTGGGTGCAGGTCGCTTCCAACCGGTATATGTGTGGAGATCAAAAGGGTAGGCCTATGTTCAGCAGTGGACGTCCTATGGCTGAGATGATGATGATGAACGGTTTTAATATATAAAACTAATGGATATCTTGTGACATTACCCACATACATCCATTTTTTTGCTGACTTGTATTGTAGATTTTCAAAGACACCGATTTAATTGAATATCTAAACTAAAAGGGAAAAATAAAAAAAAAAGCTTTTTGAAAAAAAAGGAACCGACTTGAAAACCAAACACAAAAAAGTATAAAATAACTTTTCTTTCGGAAGTCGGATGGCCATAGTCAGTGAAATAAAAAACAAAGCCACCGACTTCCGGTAGAAAAGGTATCACTTACATGTTATTTGGTAACACGTAGACCAACTGAATATGACTAAAAACGCCAAAACTAATAATTTTTTATCAATATTCTTTTTTTTTAAATTGGTTTGACCATTTATGATCGCTCTGGCACCAATTATGATTGCTCTGGTCGCGAAATTTTTTGAACTTAAATATTTCCATAACTGTTAGTGTAAATTGAAGGCCAAAAGTAAAAATATACTATTTAAATAACATACTTTTTAATGAGATACATAATTACCGTTAAATATCAATATCTGAAAAGCACCAGAGCGATCACACGAATACGCCCGTTTTGGAGATCCACCCAATTATGAAAGTACCAAGGAAACACTAGAGGACCAGCTTCTAAGGGACCGAATTGTTCAGGGACTCCAAGATAAAGGGCTCCAGGAAAGTTTGTTACGGATGGATGATCTCACACTAGACAAAGTTGCAAACATATGTAGAGCAAGTGAAGTAAGTCGTTCCCAAGCTAAGGAAATGAACCCAACAATAGAAGTTGATGAAGCTAGGGTTAAGAGAACCAATAATAACTCCACTTTAAGGAAAAAGAAGTTTGAAGATCAAGGAAATGATCAAAAATTTGAGTGTCGTCGATGTCAAAGAGTTCATGGTCCAAGGGAATGCCCAGCATTTGGCAAAAAGTGTTCCAAATGTGGTATCATAAATCATTTTGCAGTTAGTTGTAAGGTCAAAAAAGTTCAGGAAGTCAATAAGTGTTCAGATTCGGAGTCGAATGAAAGTTTATTTTGTGGCGAAGTGAAAAATTCAGGTGAGAACAATACAGAGTGGATTGAAAATATTTGGATTGAAGATCAATATATTAAATGTAAGCTAGATACAGGTGCAGACATTAGTGTAATGCCAAAAAAAGTTTTTGAAAAATTAAATGTAAATTTAGGTATAAAATTACAAGAAACAAGCATTAAAATTGAATCATTTGCGGGGAATATCGTTAAACCTATGGGGATTGTAAATCTAATGTGTAAATATAAGGAAAACATGTGTCATGAAAATTTTGTGGTAGTAGATTCTAGTACTATGTTATTAGGTCTACCAGCATGTGTATCACTAAACCTAATTAAGAGGGTACACACGCTTGTTGTTGATAATGATAAGGAGATGTTTATAAAAAGAAATATTCAAGTTTTTGAAGGAATAGGTAGACTGCCTGGATATGTAGAAATTCCAACTATGCCCACAGCTGTACAAATTTGTCACCCTTCTCCAAGACTTCCTTCATGTCTACTTGAACCGTTGAAATCAGAGCTGCAAAGATTAGAAGCTAGGAAGGCTATTATTAAGATAAAAAATATCAATAGTAATGCATTTGTTAATAGAATTGTGATTGTTGAGAAACCAAATGGAAAAGTAAGATTGTGTCTTGACCCATTAGATTTAAATAAAGTCATAGTAAAGAAACCTAAAATGTTACCTACATTAGACGATTTAAGTTTTAAACTACAGGGAAAGAAATTTTTCTCAGTTCTCGATTTAACTGAAGGATTTCATCATTTACTCCTTTCTGAAGAGGCATCTTGGAAATATTGCTTTGCAACACCCTTTGGTGTATATAGATACTTAGTTTTACCATATGGTTTAATGAATGCACCGGAATTGTTTCAGGAGGTGCTTGAAAATCACTTCGGAAACATGCCAAATGTCATAGTTTGGGCTGATGACATATTAGTAATGGGAAGTACTGCATTAGAACATGATAAAGCTCTAGATGGTGTTATAAATAAGGCTAAGGAATTAGGAATTGTTTTTAACAAAAGTAAATTTCAATATAAACAAACTGAAGTAAAGTATGTAGGGCAGGTGTTTAATGAAGATGGGATGTCACTAGATAAAGATAGAGTTGAGTCGTTAATAAGTTTAAAAGAGCCAACAAATCAAAATGAATTGAGGCAAATTATAGGTTCATTTAACTATGTACGTAGATATGTACCTGATATGGCAAATATAATGGGCCCACTTGTTAAATTACTTAAAAAGAATGTTGATTTTATTTGGTTACCAGCTCATAGATTAGCCTTTGCTGAGCTAAAAAGAAATATATGTAAAACACCGTCACTTACACCATTTGACTCTAAAAGGAAAATTATTTTGCAATGTGATGCGTCTAAAAATGGTATTGGCTGTTGTTTGTTCCAAGAATATAATAATAATGTAATGAAACTAGTAGCTTGTGCATCCCGAACTATGAATGAGACAGAGGAAAATTATAGCCAGACTGAGAAAGAGTTCTTAGCCATTACTTTTGCAGCAAAAAAAAATTCCATAGGTATATTTATGGCTCTAGTGTGGACGTACAAACTGATCACAAACCAATTGTAGCTATAATGTCAAAGCCAATTTCAAAAATTGGATCACCTAGGTTAAGGCGCTTGAGACTGAAACTGCTAATGTATAACTTAAATGTGTATTATTTACCAGGTAAACTTTTGCATTTTGCAGACATGCTTTCTAGAAATAAATTAAAGTACACTGAAAATGATAAACAAATGTTGCAAATAGTCCATACAATAACTGCACACTTACCCATGTCTCCAGAGAGAAAACAGAATTTTGAAAATGAAACTAAAAATGATCCGATTTTAAGACAATTAAATTTGTATTGTTTAAACGGATGGCCTGCTGAACATAAAGTTTTAAATAACTGTAAACATTTTTTTAAGTTAAAAGACAATATATATTTTCAATCGGGTTTAGCATTTTATGAAGATAAAATAATTGTACCTTCATCTTTAAAAATGTACGTTCTAAATTTAGTTCATGAAGGTCACCCTGGAATTTGTAAAAGCATAAAGAAGGCCAGACAATTGTTTTATTGGCCTGGACTGACTAAAGATATTCAGGATTATGTGATGAGATGTCGTACTTGTGAAAAATTTAGGTCGGCTAATCCCCATGATAGTTTAATAAGTCATAAGATACCAAATCGACGATTTGCAAAAGTTGCTACTGATATATTAGATTTTATGGGAAAATCTTATCTTGTAATTGTAGATTATTTTTCTCACTGGCTCGAAGTGTTGCCCTTAAATGACAAATCTTCTTATTCTGTATTGAATGCATTTCAAGAAGTGTTCACGAGGTTTGGATATCCTGAAGAAATTGTAGCAGACAATAACCCATTTAATTCATATGAGTGTCATAAATATTATAAGAGCAGGGATATGATCTTAACAACAAGTAGCCCACACTATCCTCGAAGCAAAGGGATGGCAGAAAAAGCTGTACATATAAGTAAAGTTATACTGAGAAAAGCTACTGAGGATAGAGTGGATTACAGGGATTATTTGTTAAGTTATAATAATACACCTTTAACAGGATTGGATTGTTCTCCTTCACAAATTTTAAACAGTAGAAGGGTCCGTACTCTTATACCAACAAATTCAAAGCTTCTTGAGGCAAAAGTTGTGCCAAATATTCATAAGTTGTTATTATTAAAACAGTCACTTTCTCAACAGAAAAATATTGTGAGGAAGAAAGAGAATGAATATAAAATAGGTGATAAGATAGTACATAGAACTGACAAGGATATGTTTTGGAGAAAAGGAACTATAATAGGAAAATGTAAGGAACCAAGATCGTATTGGATTAAAAAGGAAGGAGAAGAGGGTAGACTGAGGAGAAATATAAAGCATTTAAAAAAATCCTGAGTGCTATAGGCTATAAATTATAAAGATATCATACAAATTAGCCGAAATACTGCCCAACGAAGTGGGCACGGGTCAGCTAGTAAGAAATATAATTAGCACTTTTATAAACAACGCGAAAGCACATTGTGTTTAATTCTAATAAAATTATACCATACACACTTAAATACGTGGATTAGACCTTTTTAAGTTTCTAAACTGACATTTGCTAAGATGCGGATATGAAAAAAAAAGATATTATGCTCAATCTCTCTTTTTCTTTGTCTTCATTTTAATGAATAACACAAAACAATAGTTATTAATTGTAAGCTAGTCTTGATAGTTATACATCTATGCTGCAATTCATACTTATGGACTACTCTTAGTTATGACAAAACGTAAGACCCCTCTTTGAGGAGTGGCTGGATAGGCACCACGGCGTCCTCACCTTCTGCCTGACACAGGTCCTCAACGGAAATGGAAGTTTCGGGAGTTTCCTGTGTCTGATTGGGAAGAATAAAAGCCTGGGTGTCACCACTGCGGGGACCGCACGGAGGACACGGAGGAGCATTCGGTGCAGGACTGCCCAGCTTGGGCATAGCACCGCTGTGTCCTTACGGAGGCGACATACCTCTAGCGCCCGGCATTGGTCGAGGACTCGAGGCCATGCTGCGGAGCGAAACGGAATGGGAAGCGGTCGCCTCCTTCTACGAATCTGTCATTTTAGCAAAGAAGGTATCGGGTACCGTGAGGGAGAGAACTGCTTCCACCTCACAACCTAACCGCTGCGGGAGATGCCCATCGGACGTCGCGAGGTGATTTCCGGTCGGTCACTGTAGGCGCGTAAGGCTTGGTGTTCCACGCACGCCTCAAAGAGCTGCCGTGAATTTGAAGGGGGCCCCTTCTAACTTTTTTAGCGTGGTAAATTCATAAAATGAGTTCTCCCACCCCGAGCAGGGCAGGAGGGACTGTCAGACTTGTACTGACTAAAATCCACGGTGTTCTTCAATAGCTGTTTACGTTTCCGGGTCACGGTATTCGTTAGTCCCGCGACCAAGGCCTTAGAGACCCAAAGCCTGCCGGGGTCGCGGGATAGTCTAATCAGGTAACCGTGACCCTGGAGCGTAACGGGCTATTGAAGGATCACTGTTGATTTTAGTTAGTACAAGTCTGACAGTCCTTCCCGTAGGTACCGCCCTGGGAGGACTCCTTCGAGTATTTAACCATGATAAAGAAGGGTCAGATCAGGCACAGGATTAACTCTTGGCTGTTGCAGAGAATTCATTACAAAACCTAATAACTCCTTGCTGGCCCAACCTTGGATTCGAACCCTTGATCATGTTTCTCAGCCGTATATTAATTAACAAACAAGCAAAACAACAAACAAATAAAAGCACTGAAAAACTAAACTGTAGGTCCTACTTATTTAACTATTCGGTATTGTCGGAACAAGGTAGCAAAAGGATAATAATAATAAATAAATTAACTAAGTAGAATAATTCACAGTCATAGATGAACATAAAGTCTATTAAATAAACTTCCCGTTTTATTTTCCTTACAAAACTTTGGGCCAAAATGACTCACGAGCACGGTGGTGCTTACGCCGTGGTCGTATACAGACTGTATGATCGCTGCGCAACGCTAATGACATTTTGTTCGAACGAAAGAGAGAGATAACCGATGCTGTTTGTCATTCTTGTGTAAGCTAACCGCCAAACTTTTGATTTATCTTCTTATCTAACCACCATACCAGATTTTTTTTTGGGAGGGAAAAAAAGGGTAAGCGACTATTGTACAGGCGACATTCATTTGGCTGATTTATCCTAAGCGCCTTCGATGATTGATTTGGTGACTAGGGAAAATAAAAATAAGCGCCAAATAAAGTCACGGAAATGAGACCTAAATGTAATAAATGACATATATTTTATCCAAAGAAACTGCCCTAATATCCTAACCGAAAGTTTGGTAAACAAAGATTCAAGCAAAATTTGATTAATGTATTTTTTACAAAAAAGTATTTACAGCCCAAACTACTTAACGTTCAAGTAAAGAAAAAAACATTCAAAGCCAAAATTGCTTATCTCACAATTTTGAAGTATTATTTTTATCCAACCACCATAATACAAAATACACCAAAAATAACTGTCGTTTATTACGAGAAACTTAGTGTCAGAACCTCAATTCCTTTACCGCCTAAGCGACAAAAAGTTTGTCCTAGAGCCACGAAACTTAGACCATTAGACGCAGAAAAAAAAGCCGATTCTAACCATATATATAAGTCGATTTCGCAAAAAATCTCGCTTATCCCCTTTTGGCCGGAAGGCATCGATATTTAACAATCGTCATGCAAAACCCATGTCAAAACAGCACCTCTTTAAATGAGCGCTAAAACCAATATTTCGATGCACATTTACAGTACAGTACAGTACATCAAGAATAATTCAAACAAATACCAATTCTACTTCAGCAAGAATAAGCAACGAAATCCTTTATCACCCAGACCCACATTCAAATCTGCCAGATTTACAGGGAAAACTGAATTGACCCCTCTCATCAGAAGTGGGATAATCTGGGAAATATGACGGTCAGGTCTCTCAACCCGAGGGCTTGCCCTGGCAGTCCCGGGGTCCCGACAAATAGCGGGATTATGCTAAACTTACAGCGCTGCAGCAACGATACGGTTAGAGAATCCTTAAAGAAAGTTTCAGAGAAGATATGAAATAGGGCTATTTGTTCTGATAATATATATTGGATAGATGTTTTAAGAATAATATTTGTAATCGATAAAGTTATGATAATAAGAGAGATTTATTGAATAAATATGTATAAGATCTAGACGCCTAGTTTCGCGGGACTATCCAAACAGGATACTATGGCATCATGAAGGAACAGGGTGGACTTTTAGTCAGTAATCTGACAGTCGTTTACGCTCCCGGCTAGATGATTTAACTACTGTCACAAAAAGAAAAGATAGGCAACTAGTGAACAAATTGAACTAGGTATATGACATGAAAAGAAAGATTTCAAAAAAACTCCTACCGAAGCGAGATAATAAGTTTTCATTTAAAAACAAGAGATACAAAAAAATAATATGTAAATCTTTTTCGATAGTAACACTCATTAGTATGTCACTGTTACGTGTAAATTAATCTTTAATGATTCTTACTATCGTTATTATTTGGACACAGGGTCATTAAGGGACCTGTCGACTGACCGAGGCCACCACCGCAGGCGCAATAAGACTGACAGAGTTTTAGTCGAACCTCATTTGATTTTACGGCTATATATAAGGAATCACCAACACGATGAAGAAGACAATTATGGCGTCATCAGTTTCATTCTTATCGTTGTCGTATAGTAAATCTTAGAACAACTTATTTCTACAACAGTTGTAATCATTCACGATGCAAAATCAACAACAACACCAAACAATTTTAAACTAAACACACATGAGCACAGATTTATCGAACACTTCACACAGTTCACTCTGATCGATTAGAAGATATTCGTTCCTCGTTAAACCCATTCACTCATTCCTTGGAACGAACGATCTCGAGGATAGAAATAGTGTACCAACACATACCAAAATATTGGTAGCAGAGAAAACATGCGCTACTAACATATTGGTAGATGAGAAAACATGTGCTATTTAAGTAAATTAGAGATGAGCCAAGTGGCCGACTAGTCGGTTTTAAAAAGCCGAGTCGGTCAAACTGATCATTGGTTTCAGTGGAATTCAGAGAGCATTGTGATTGTGACTCGTAGGACTTCCTTAACAACTTACCGTCGCCTTTGGCAAAATCATGAAATGAGTCGTCTGGAACGCAAACGGCAGCCCAATGAACAAGGTGTATTTTTTCAGTAAGAGTTTGACAGTCCCTTCCAGTCCACGAAGGTCGGGAGGACTCATTTTATGCCTTCATATTCCAATTAGAGGGGGTTATTGGCAATCTAGTTATTACCTTCACGATCAAACAACTTAGGTACTCGCTTGGTCATGCGGTATGGAAACCCTTTGTTTTTCTTTATTTTAAAAGTGGCATTGGTTTTCTTGATTTAAATTCAGTTATTGCCCAAAGGGACAGTTCTGATTCCTTAAATATAATACATATTATAAGGCTAAAATAAATGTATTTTTTTACAATTTCACTTCAATCCCTCGTCGATTAACCAGCGATTTTTACCGACTGTTCACAGACTACAAACTCTCTTCCTCCTATTCCAAATAGTCGGCCACTAGTGGCACATCTCTAAGTTCAGCCTATTTCTCTCCCTGAATACTTACGACTCGACAACTAGATAAGTACCTGATAATATCACCTTATTCTCGATCTGAAGGTAGTAAAATCGCCATTTTACTACTCCGCTTTGGAATTCGCGAACTACCAGTTAGAAAATGTTCGACGGCAAAATGTAGGTGGCGAATTTATGTACTTCCTATATTCTGTTACTTTATCGTTAGTTGAATCTTTCACTGAATTGCTGAACGTAAATGAATTGCTTCTGAACTGGTTGCTACGGTTGTGTTTGCCGCGTAAATTAGATGTTATCGTTTGTTATAAGACTTTGCTTTTTATCGGAGATACACTGTCTTATTTTTGTCTTGCGATACCACATATGGGTACCTGCCTACCTAACAGGTATGAGCTTTTTCGCAGCTTCACCTGTGTGAGGGTCGTAAATTAACGGTCGAAGAAGCGGTACGAAGATAAAACATATCCCACTTATAACCTTATCAAAGTCATGGTCTATCTGTGAGACATTGTCATAAAAATTAACCATAAATTAAGACGTGAAAAGGTAACAGGCTGGGAATACAGTTTAGTTTGCATAAATATTACTTTAGAACTTTGAAGGTTAATTTAGCTCTCATATTATAGTGCACACGAAATGAAGATGGCTGCTGTTAAGAAAGAGCCAAAAAGACTTATTGCCCAATTTCATTAGTCGTTAACTCAATCAGTACACAGCACACGGGGAGTCCTCGCAGGCGAGATAACAACCAATGAAAATTACAAGTCGATACGTGTTCGTTACACCATCTGCAGTGATTCCCCGCTTACTTTATACCGACCGTGATATCGACCAATGAAATTCATCGGGTCGATATACAGCTTGCGGTTCTGCCACTTTTGTTTATAACTGGCGACGAACATGGAGGTTCTCCTACAGCCCGCACGCGGGCTATCGACTAATGAAAACGGTTCCCCGAATGCGGGCCCTCTGGCCTGCATTCCAGAAATCTCTCGCACCTGGCCTACGGGTCCTGTCGACTAATGAAATTGCGCCATTAATGATTGAGTGTTAAGTGACAAACAGAAAAAAGCAAAACACACATTTGAAAAAAAAGACAGGATGATACACAAACCAAATGTTGCCAGTCGTGCACTCGACTTCTGAAAAACAAATAAACAAACTATGGCAATAATTTACTCAGCGTTGTGACATTCAGATAAGGAGTCCCTTACAGCTCTGTTTATTGTAAGAACAGTCCACAAGTTGTGGCTGAAACAATAAGCAAGCTTGTTCTAAGGAGAAAACAGATTTATTTTGTTGAAGATAGTCATAAAATCCCTCTCACAAGAGAGGAGGCCTGTGTCCCAGCAGTGGGAACATGCTGATGATGATGATGAGTCATAAAATGTGCAAAAATACATAGTAATTTAGATAAAACAATAATATTACTAAGAATAAAGTGTCGTTTTCTAGGAAAGTATAGTAACGTAGATTAATAATCAAACGTTAATAAGTCATTAAAGAAAAAAAAAACATTTGTCTCATTTCTTTGCAGCCATATTCTTCGACAGGGTCCATAATTGATTCAATGTTTTAACATAGGTACTGTTTTGTTTAACATTATAGAATGCAATATAGTATTGAGTAAATTGGTGATATTGAGTCACATTATCAGGGAACTTTGCATGCTATTAATATTTTATTATTTCAATGCATACGATATTGAAAAACCAAATAGTACAGTTTTTAATACTAATTTCCATTTTATCATATAAACTGCCAAATCGCATTTTCCTTCCATACATACCAGGTTTATACATGTCATAAATCTTAGAAATTCGCAAGACATATACGGAAAAGTAAATAAATTTTAACGATCCCATAAGTTATGGTTACTACGCATACGCACTTCTTCTACACCAGGGCCGTACTTTAAGTATTAGGCACTTTAGTACAAAGACTTCACATTATCTGGGATAGATACGATAAGTTTTCTTTTGACTATAAATACAAAAATATACGTAACTAAAGAGTCACGTCAAGACAGCATGGAAAAGAGAACGTAGCGAGCTCGAAAATCAGTTTTGTTTTTAAATATCGATAGCCATGATTCTCAAAGAAACTCGGGGCCTCTTAAAATAGTGGGGCCCCAGAGTGCACTTGGAAAAGACGGTCCTGCCTATACTAAACAAGAAAAAGTCTATAAAGTCGTACAGAAATGTCCCATAAACCTCGTTTGGACGATTTTAGGAACAGATAGGGAGGCACCGTTGACTCAGTAACCTAATTCCGTCCGGGAATGACGGAAACAATGTTTGGATGAATAGAAATCAAATTAGGTATGTCGTGTTACTGTGTAATCTAATCTGGAGCTGTGGAGCTTTTAAATTAATTAGTAGATAAATACAAACAGTGTGGATGGGGATTTTATACAAATGAGAGAGAGAGAGTATGTTTGTTTAGGTCAGTGTATTTTGAGTTATATAACCAAATAATTCATTTTCTTAGATATAATATAAATCTGAAGCAATAACTGTTGTGAGTTGTTCAAAGGAGCACGAGTGAGAGAATGAAATGTACAGTAAAAATGCCGATTTTTCTTTAAAATACAAGTATCCTTTACCGCGTCGGTGCAAAATGTAAGTATCACTTATGGATCAGATAAAATCAATTAAATACATATATTGCGTTAATACTTTAAGGGAAAGGAGTATTTTCAATTTTAAAATCGAAATGTTTACTTGATGTTTACTGTTTACGTAGTGCACTCGTGCTTATAGCCTCTACGAGTAATCTCTAATAAAATGTAATGCGTAAACGAAACAAAAAGAAGTAGGTACAATAAAAAATTATAGCAAGCGGCGTTTTGAAGTTTCAGTCGAAGAATGAACCAATGTTTAAAAATAAAACAATCATAACCATAAACGAAGATCACAATGAAAAAAAAAACTACATCCAAAAGAGATCAAAAGTAGATCCTGGCAACATATTTCCCAATATTTTTAAATCACCTACCTACACACATAATTACAGTGAAATAAATATCCCAATGGGCATAAAGCTTCCTCTATCACGTGTAGCAAGGCATCGAGGAAACAACAACAAATGGAAATAGTATCGGAAACAGTAACGTTGGCGCAGACGTATTTAGTGGTCGCCGGGCTGCGCAGGCGCATGCTGACAGACAGATCGACTGACGACAACGCACGGGTGTACAGCGCGAATAAGACGGTGCAGAAGACCCGGTTTTTGTGAATGAAGAAAAAACAGGCCAGTTGAAAAAATCGCAATAAATATTGATATTTTTTGTTGACTGTTCGTTGCTTATCTCTTGCAGATTGTAACCATTTTTTTTTTTATCGTGGTAATATCATCAAATGAGTCCTCCCACCAGGGCAGAGCGGGAGGGACTGTCAGACTCGTACTGACTAAAATCCACGGTGTCCTTCAATAGCACCGGGGTCACGGTAATTCGTGAGTCCTGTGACCGCAGATTGTAACCATAGACTTAAAAGATGGATTTTGTCTTCCTTTGCCAACTGACAGATAAAATTGGCCATACTCTAGAAGGAGAGCTACTACTTATCTCTTTCCTGTAAAAAATATAGGACCCGCTCTTCGACTCCTCTCTTTCTAGTTGAGTGGAGTCAATTTTAGGCAGTTATTGCGCAGTTCATACTTTAAGTCTATGATTGTAACATAACACAGAATAATTATATCTACTGTCATAGGGTGCTTGTATAAATAAAAAGATTTTCTAGACCTGACAGCAAGCTCATGGCAATAATTCATTCATCATCCTTTACATAATTATGCTGTTACTATAATTTAGTTCTCTCAAGTTACCTCGTAAAAAAAAGGAACGTCTTGTCATAATCATCATCATCATCATCATCCTGTCCTTATCCCATTTCACTTGGGGTCGGCGCAACACGTTTTTTTCTACCTTTCTCCCCTATCAGATGTCACAGTATCTTCTACTCCTTTTTCTTTCATAATATTCCTTAGACCATCCATCCATCTTTCCTTTGGCCTTCCTCTCCCTCTCCATCCATTAACACTATATTCATCAATAGTCATAGGAAACCTGCATGCGAGCAAACATCCGCGGGCATCCGCATAAAACCAAAACAGTACCTAGAAACATTTTGAAAATCAGCAACTTGTTCCATGTTTACCAATAAAGATTAAGGACCGAGTGTTGCTTCTACTGTCCATCATAGACTTAGTAAAATGTCAACAATACCGTCTATAGCTATACTAGTCGAAAGGGAAACTCAAATACCTAACATTCACAGTAACCTTTGCGAATTCCCTCAATGGGCATAAAAAGTTATGGTTTATTTTCATTGCCCTCGTTTCGTTTGGAATGGTTGTAGCTTCAAAATCGTTTTATGTTATTCTATGCTTGTTTTTTATATTCGGTCTACTTCCCTTGACTCTCTTTAACGTCCTTCCCGGCTTCGACTCTTGGGTCTTTCCATTACTCTATAGCAATCACGGAATCTGGATCCATTCCCTAGGACGGGTGTCGCCAAAGGCTCGCCCCCGAAGTAGTGATATGGATACTATTTGTCGGTGTGGACCGCTAGGAGGTAGAAAATTACCACCCACCCACCCCAAAACCTATGTAAATGATAAATGAATGATAATTAATGATAAATGATATTTATTTTGCAAGTTGGTTGTTAAAAAACACTTTTACACGTCAAATCATATTTTTTAAAGCTAGATGTGGCCGGTGTTTCGTACCTGACTACTCTGAGAAGAAACATCCAAAACAAACTCAGAGGTCACAGTCTCTTTTAAAGTCCAGACATCATACTTTTCAAGCTATGCGAAGACCATGCAGGTGTCTGAAATAGTCTTTTAAGGAAAGAACCACACAGATTTGAGTGGACCTGTCCAGTCAGTGCAAGCATTTGTCAGTTATCGTGTAGCTCGACTCATAACTCAAGGAGCTCAACGAAACGACGAACAGTACCAAAGACAAGTAGATAATCTTTTACCTTTCAAATGACTGTCTCTGCCTTATTCACATATTAATAACTTTTGACACTCGGCGGGCGTATATTTTTTCATACACACATCTAGTGGTCACTAGCATAATGCTCTTAAAATTAATTAAATTTTATGAAAAATAATTGAACTGTTTCATTGTTTTATATTCGAAATCTATATTTTTAAAATTACGAATCTAAAAAGAAGAAGAAATAATCTACCGTAACAAAAAAGTTTCGGTTTTTCAAAGTGATCGCTTACGCTTTTTTAACTGACTTCAAAAAAAGGAGGTTATAAAATATGTGGTTGTGCTTACCTTCTGCACAATTCCTACTCAGTTCTATGAAGGTAAGTGTGCACCAAAGCTGCCATAATTAGGACCTCATACGGCGTAATAAACACTTTACTTAGCCGCCAAATGATGTTGAAGAAACTTTGTTGTTCACTGAGGCAACTGAGGTAGGTTTCCAGCTGTGCTCATTTCTAGGCACAGTTTTAGACTTGGTTGTCAGCAGTTACAGAGGTGGTAAGAAAATGCACCATAGTACCATATACATACATGGATATTGTACCTATTTACATGGCTTTTCATTACTTTTATGTTTAAGCAAAGTTTAATCAGCGACTTGCATCATTTAGCTATCTACAAGGGTTTTCATAACTTTTCATAAGTTTCTCGTAAATATCACTATGAGTAATTATATTGATAAGTAGCGTGAAAATGAAAAACATCAGTTAAAGTCGTATAATCAAGAAACATTACATACCTAGGTATATAATATACACTTCTCATCAAAAAAATCGAAACACTTTCGTTTTTATTGTTTTTGTCCTAATTTTTTACAAAAGAGAATTAATTTCATGAAAAAAAAACATTACTGTGTAGCTGGCAGTTTGGTCATTACAGTAAGAAGAAAAAAATCAAAATTCGAAATAATTTCATTTGTTTATCCTATAAATGAAATTAATCACTGTTTTGAGACAAATGTGTATTTAGGGTTGGAGTACGTTTCTCGTTTAAAAACTAAAAATTAGCGCTTGTCTTTAAACTTTCTGTTTCTTATTTCATTTACTGTGACTTTGGGACGTCTGAAAAAACTTTTTTTTCTAAAACATATGGATACTTCGCCCGCAGAAGCCGCCCAAGTGGTGGCATTGCTGGATTCTGGACTTAGTCAGCGTGTTGTGGCTGCAAGATTGCATCTAAGCTTATCATCTGTTCATAGAGTCTACAAACGCTATCGGGAGACTGGTTCGTTCACGCGCCGTTCAGGATCTGGCAGGAATCGGGTCACTTCTGAGCGAGATGATCGATTTATTGTAACAACTTCTTTACGAAATCGACGCCTTAACGCTTTTCAACTGCAGCAGCAGCTTCGCGTTGTACGAAGAGTAGCTGTAAGTGACTCTACAATAAGAAGAAGGTTGAAGGAACGCGGATTGGCACCGCATAAGCCAGCGAATGGGCCGAAATTAACTGCAGACCATCGAAGAGCGCGCCTTAACTTTGCACGCGAGCACCTAACTTGGTCATACCTTCAGTGGAGCAAAGTACTGTTTTCTGATGAGTGTAAAATTATGCTGTATGGTAACGACGGAAGGAACAAGGTCTACAGAAGAGATGGAGAACGCTTTGCACAATGCTGCATTGAAGAAAAGGTCAGCTATGGTGGCGGTTCGTGGACGGTTTGGGGAGGAATCAGCGCCGACGGTAAGACAGAACTTGCCTTTGTGTCTGGGCCACGGCTGCCTGCACTAAACTCTCATCGGTACATCGAACAGTGTCTTGAACCTCATGTGATGCCCTATGCACATTTTATTGGCAACGACTTCATATTCATGCACGACAATGCTAGAGCTCACACCGCGGGCGTCGTACGAGATTATCTTACCGAAGTCGGTATCTCCATTATGGTATGGCCAGCAAGAAGCCCGGACATGAATCCCATTGAACATCTATGGGATGAATTAAAGAGACGAATTCGAGCAAGAGATCCAGCCCCAGAAACACTTAGCCAGCTGCAAAATGCAATCCAAGAGGAATGGGATAATATACCACAACATGTGATCGTGACTCTCATCCGATCGATGAAGAACCGTATGGAAGCAGTAATAAGAGCTCGCGGAGGGAATACAAGTTATTAAATAAACGTTTCTTACATTTTTTTTCATTTACGCGTGTTGTTTTACCCATTTCCTTCATATTCCATACAGGGTAAAAATTACTCATTATACAAAATACGAAACCTATGAAGACTTAATTTGAATTTAGAACATTAACATTAGGATTTAAAAACCTCATACTACTCACTATTAAATGACATTTTACATTTATTCCTAAATATACACATTTTTCTGATAATCCTTATCAAATCATAAACTGCGAGGTGTTTCGATTTTTTTGATGAGAAGTGTATCTACTATTAAGATAAATGAAATCGACTTACAAACTTTTAAAACAGCTGTATTCATTTTAGTTACAATGACATAAAACTCAAATTGTCGTGTGGTTTCTTTTTGCATACCTAAAAACGCAAATGGCTTTAATGTAACAAATTGGTGTGGCCAATTAAGTATGCCAATTTACTTAACACTTAATTCCACACAAATCTCACAGCCACAAACATCCATAAATTAATTCATGATGTCACTTTGTCACTAGAATCTCAAGTTACATTGAATTGAACATCTCAAAGCCAATAAATTAGTACAAATAGTCTCGATTGGTGCAGTTCAGCATATCATGCTCAATGCTCTCAAGTGACAAGTTGATGGAAATGCTGTGGTTCCGACTTGTCGGGTCATTGAGCTTAATTTAATACAGTACTGTGGTCAGCTAACCGATGCTGATTCATGCTGAGGATGTCGACTGGATTAGTGTCCTCTGGCGAAACGAAAGATCGAAGTAAATGTTTAATTTGCTAGGTAATAACTATACATTATGTACCGTAAAACATGGCAATTTTGCCCTCGACATATGACTTTGCCCAGTTGTGTATTTTTTATAAAACTTAATATATACCAAATTTGTCTATAGCTAGTAAGAACATTTTGTCTATGGTAAAAAATTCATCATTTTTCTGGCAACACTGTGTGACGCGCTGTCACAGATGTTACTTCAGTTGTCTGTCAGACGTCGTTGAAGTAAGAGTGTTTTTTGGCGGGCCAAAACTTAAAAAAAAAACTTTCTCGAGAAGTACTACTTGGCGTTATCGCAGGTAAGTAATTTTTATACATCCGAAAATACATTGGAAATGAATAATATAGACTAGTTTTCTTCGCTAATTGCGTCAAATAATCAAAAAATATAACGGTGGGCAATGTCACAAGCATATTTTTTGAATATCGTTGACAACATTGCCCAACCTTTCTTTTTCACTAGGGTTGTCACCTGAGGTACATTTTTAACCGATTAAAAAAGGAGGGTTCGGATTTGATGAACAGTTAATAATGTTGGTTAACACATAAAGTTTAAAAACAGAGGCGGGATGTAGAAAATACGAGGGTTATTTGTTATTTTCATATAAAAACAAAGACCGAGATAGGTACATGCTTTTTAGTATTTTTTTAGTTTTTTTAGTTCTTGAACACTTTAAAAATAAAGCATATTATGTAAAAAATTATGTTATTTTATTTCCCTCTTTAATTATAATACTCCACACTAAAAATTATTAAATAGTTAAGTATTGTCAATGGTGACAACCCTTGAACAATCGCCATTTTGTACGAAAAATGTTCTAGAAGGCTTTTTGACTTTGCCCACTCATTTTTAAGGGTCAAGGAATGTGAATATTTGGCGTATAATTTAATACATTATTTGCATTGCTCAGTATTTTCATTCAGTCCTTTTCGAATAGTAATAAAGTTTATAGTAACGGAGATCTGTAATGTGGGCAAAGTTACCAAATGTATAAGATTTTTTGCCCAGCACCTATAATTGTTATTTTCACTAATAAATATTACTTTTTTTTACTATTTTGAGTTTTGTGTATCGAGACATGAGCATATAGTATTATGTGGCACTGAAACAATAATCAATTTATTAAAATTTTCCAAAATATCATCAATTAAGCATTTGTTTTGGAAATTTTTGGGCAAAGTTGCCATGTTTTACGGTATAAAACTTTACGAAAAATATTTAACCGACTTCTAAAAAAACCACTCCCAAGAAAATTAATAGTACACTAAGCAACTAGTGAATAAAGAGCGGATTTAAAGCGAGGGCCTTATACAACATTATTTTTAGTATATGCGAAACCTGAATATAGTTTGTTCAGAATCAGTAACTGATTCGATTCCAATAATTTTTACACCATGTTATATTTTTTTTCAAAAATATTTTAATTAAATTTTATTACCAGTTAATTACAATACAATCACCGTACGGTTAGGTACCTATTGCCAAACTATTATCAAGAGTGTATTACACAGGAGACGCGGTTTACGCGGGTGTACCGCGAAATGAGCATGTTTTTGAACGGACAACCAGGTAATTACAAGCTTATAACTTTGTGATTTTTTATGATACGGTTTTAAAATTTTGTACATAGATTCTTTACACAAAAATATTGGACAGGTGTATCGGGTTTCGCATAAACAAAAAATAATGTTGTATAAGTTACAAACAATATCAACACAGATGCACACGTCGAAACCGCAAGAAACAATAAAGTAATAACATCAGTGAACAAAACACCAAATGATTCATCAACAAAACATGATTTTCTTGACAAAATAAATTTTCCAAATGACTCTTTCTTAATGAACAAGTTGCTAATGATCATTTCTGTCTCACGCAATAGGACATTAAAATGATAGATAGACTGTTGACAGTTGCCCCATGATTCTATCGCATCGATATGCGATGGACATTCGTATTGAAGTAAAAATATATGAATGCATAGTAAAAGACGTTTCTTTTTTGGTGTTCGATAATCATCAAAGTGCTTCTTCAGCTGCAATTGGAGCGGAAGGGACTGTTGGACTCATACTCACTAAAACCCATCCTGTTCCTTCAATTGCACTTTACGTACAAGCCTCGATAACTTGCTTATGAATTCAAGAGCAAGCGAAGGATTTTAATGACTGAATCACGACCGTAGGGAGTGATTCAGTCATTAAAATCCTTCGCGAGTGATTCAGTGTCATAAAAATATTTAACCGACTTCTAAAAAAACCACTCCCAAGAAAATGAATAGTACATTATGCAACTAGTGAATAAAGAGCGGATTTAAAGCGAGGGCCTTATATATGAATCAAGAGCAAGCGAAGGATTTTAATGACTGAATCACGACCGTAGGGAGTGATTCATGATGATTGAATCACGAGCGAAGCGAGTGATTCAAGTATTTAAATCCTGAGCGACGCGAGTGATTCAGGCCCTCGATTTAAATCCGTTTTATTCACGAGTTGCATACGATACTTTATACCATGACCACGAGAAAAATAATAATCAAGCGATAATTAGATATTTAACGAAGAAAAAAAAAGACAAACGTGTGTTTACAAACATCTAAATTCACATACACAAACACCCAGACCCGAAACAAATAATTGCATAGATCATACGAATATTTGCTCTGTGCGGGAATCGAACCCACTGCACGCGACGAAGTAGTCCAATCGCTCGGTCACTGCGCCAACAAATTGACATTAAACTCGGAACAATGATTTAAATTAAGAATAACATTATCCTAACAACACAAGGGCTGACGGGGGTGGACCGCAGCAATGTGTTCTAAATTCAAACAACAAAACAGTGAGAAAAAGAGCTTTTTACTCACTGTTTTCAGTGAGAAAAAGTAACTTTTTAAAGTGGGAATGGTATAAAAGTTATTTTTCACACCACTTGCTCGTAAATGTCACATTATATGTCATGCAAACCGGCCGTAAAGCAAGTCATTGTTCCCCACACTCAAACCGGGGTATAATATTGTACTGAATTTCATTATTCCCGTGGGAATAATGTGATTTGAATTTAGAACCTCAAACAAAACATAGTATGAAAACTTTGAACGAAGGACTTGAAGCAGCGGCGGCTGCCCCCCGGCAGTCCCCACTGCAACAGCTGATCGCTTGCTGAGGTGGGCACCACAGCATGCTCACGTTCGAAGGTTGTCGTACCACATCAAATTTCAAAATTCGAATTTATTTACTCGCAGGTGGTGTGAAAAGCAGAGTACTCACCTCAGGAATAAAGCTGCCTTTGTCTTGGGCTAACTTAAATCCCTCGCTACACTAAGGATTCTTATCTTAATTCCCTCGTTTCACTCGGGAATTAACACTTGAACCTCCTCGCTGCGCTCCGGAGGTTCACCCCCAGAATCCTTAAGCGCATTTCACACAGAGAGCGGGCGCGGGTCGGGCGCGGGTCGGGCGCGTTTCGGTGTACGGGCACGACCCGCCCCGCGCCCGACCCGCGCACGCTTTCAGTGTGAAGTCTTCCGTTTAAATACAAAGAACTAGACCCGCCGTACTCCCGCGCCCGACCCGCGCCCGACCCGCGCCCGCTCTCTGTGTGAAATGCGCTTTAGTGTCGCTTCGGGATTCAATACGCCCGTGACGTAAGGCACTGCTTTATTCCCTTGGTGCGTAATCTACTATTTCGTACCACTTGCTCAAAAAAGTGACATTCTATGCCCCAAAAAGCGTACATAACAATAGTCATTTTAATCTGTTAAAAACAGGGAAAGAAAGTTGTACTGAATTTCATTCATCCTCTAGGGAGAGAATGTGATAATACTTACCGATACTGAACTACAACAGTCTGTCTTTACCCATTGAGTTCGTATATAAAGCATTAGACAACTTTTTGAAAAAGGAATACGCATTTATTATGCAGTTATGATTATTCAATAAAATTACGAATACCGAAGAGGCCGTATGAGCTTGATGCCTTTGCTTTTCCGACAAAAAATATTAGTCGAGGAATATGCCGCATTTTTGTTGTCTTCAAATACATAAACATTAAGTTTATTTTAATTTATTTTTATAAATAAGTTAATGTTAAATGTTAATGTTTAATAAATGCTTATCTCATATTATTTATTATTGTGTTAATTTTTTCGCAAATGGTACGAAAAGTAGAGTATTTTCCTCGGTGATAAAGCTGTCTTAGTCTTGGGTGAACTTAAATCCCTCGCAACACTCAGGACACGTCTTAAATCCCTCGCTTCGCTCGTGATTTAAGTTTTTAACACCCTCGCTACGCTCGGGAGTAAACCTCGAGTCCTTCGTTAAGCTCGCGATTTAAATCGTCACCCGCGACAGAAGACACTGCTTTATCCCCTTGGTTAATAATCTACTATTTCATCCCCCCATCTCGGAAAGGCTATTTTTTCTCTTCGATATCTGAGCGTAAAAGCCGTTTTTATCCTCTAGTGGATAAAGTAAATTGAATTTAGAACATGCACGTGCACTAAAGAGTTGTACCAGTAATGGCGGCTGCTGACCCCAACAGCTGATCGCTTGCTGTGGTGCCAACTTGACGTTCGAAGGTTGTCGTACCACATCAAATTTCAAAAATAGAATTAGGTGCCCCGCATTAGGTGTGAAAAGCAGAGTACGGTCCTCGGGAGTAAAGGTGCGTTGCCTTGAGCTAACTTGAATCCCGAACCAGAATCCTTTGGTGCGTAATCTACTATTATTTTGTTACAATCTCAGACTCGGGACCTTCTTGACTCAGATTTTTTTTTAACCTTTTTTTTTATTTGCTTTGTGCGGTTTTCTTTTCACGTCATGTTTTCTTTTCACGTCACGACAAACCAAGATAAAATAAGAAACTTGAAAACTACTACCTATACTATAACTATATTTGTTTTAATTTATACAATATTCTGTAATACTTACCTATAATAATGTAGTAGTCAATACCTAAACTGAAATAAAAGTACCTATCTTGTGTTTGTACAATGTACCTACATCTTTTTTTTTGCGTTTAGACATTTCCTCGCTGAGGTGGGATGAAAAGTTACGTGTTGCACTCGAGTGCAAAGATTTTTCACCTTGTGCTCTTTTGATTCCGTCGCTACGCCTCATGATTCTAATTTTTGAATCACTCGTTGCACTCGTGATTCAAATTTAGAATCATTCGCTTGCTCGGTCATCAAAATTGAGCACGCGGTTAAAAAGCAACATTGCACTCTTGTGTATCAAATAACTATTACACTTTTTGTGGTTGGTTTTTGATTCGGTAATAATTTTTTTAAGTTCTGTTTGACCCTTTTTATTTTAAATATTCAACCCATATTCATGTCAAATACATAATTTTCGTACATGTGCACTAGAATTTTATAATCCGTACGGTAATAACATCGTCCAAGTCCACAAAAGCGAAAAATGCTCATCTGAACCAAACTGAAAAGAACTAGGTGCATATTTCAAGTGTCGTTCCGTTATTTCTTCATATGGGGAAAATCCACGAGTATAAATAAGTATGTAAAGAAATGTTGGGAACTAGATCATGCATAAATGGCGTAGGTAGGTAAAAATTGACGCAATAATAGTACATTATGATATAACGTCGTATCCTACGAAAAGGGGCGTAACTGCATATTAGCTACTTTTCAGGAGACACTTTTTTGTGTTTTTTAAATTAAATATGAACAAATATGTATTGGTGGTTTTATATAATGTGTATTGGTATTTTATGGTTTGGTTAGTATTATTTTCAATAAATTATCTTTATATTTTATACGATTTTTGTCCCTTAAATCCTTATTCTCCGTTGCGTTAAGACTTAGTAGGACTGGACTTGAGCAATAAGTTACATTATGCCCTTTATCTGCGGAAATGTCGAAGCCATATATATCGCCATAAAGCCCTGTGTATATATTTGTGATGCGTGTTTTCATTGTAGGTAGGTATGTCATAAGCATAAAAAACAAAAACATAATTTGAACCTAGAAGAAAGACATAAACGTAATTAGGGCTTAGCCATTCCATAGAAAACGGCCACAATCACCATGAGGGTTTTTTTCTACATGTACTCTATATTGAAAACGAATTAAAATCACTTGAGGTACACGCAAAAATTTTATATTTATTTGAAAATCAGATTACGCTCGCCGCAACTAACAATCTCCATGTTCCGCCGAATAGTAGCCGAATGGCGCATGGCGCGGCGCTAGCACGCAAACCTCGCGCCCGCGCACGAAGAATGAAGGCGCGACGGCAGTTGTGGCTTTATTCTACGTTGAAAACGTAGTGCTTAAAATTGTGGCTTTTTAGAAAACCTTATTATTTGATAACCTGTACTGGTTTTAATTGCTTTGTTAAACTGGTTATATGTGGTATGATGAGCAGAATTGAATCATGCAATAAAAGAAAAAAGCCCCTATGTTCGTTAAGGCACTATTCGTAGGATACGACGATAAGTGCGGTAAGTTGATAATTACAGCTGAGGCGATATTGGTAGAACGAGCCGTAAGGCGAGTGCTATAAGAAAGCAGAGGCTGTAATTATCAAACCGCACGTATGTCATACGACGTTTTATAACACATTTGTGAGTAAATAAATAAAATCATTACATCGAAAAGGAAAAGCAAGCGGAATAATTTTTACTTTTTCACAAATTAGCGATGCGCGCGCACCAGCATCTTTTGTTTATGGCAAAGGCACAAAAAACAGCCAGTATTACTAATAAAGTAAATTAATTCTTTTGTGGTTTTATTACAGATAAATGGTTGTAATTAATTGTCAAAATTAATTAAATTAAAGAATAAAATGTTTATTTATTATATTTCATCTCCCAAATTTAATTTTAATAATAAAATGTTGACCGCTTTTCTGACATAAAAACTCTTTGCTAAGATTTAAAAAAGTACCGTTCGTTTAAGACGGAGCATCTTGATAAACCGTGCGTTTTACTTTACCATTACCGCACTAGTGCGTTTTACTTTACCATTACGCACTAGTGCGTAATAAGATACATTACGATACTGAAATAGGTGCAGTAAGAGACCTTTTACGAGCAAATGTGTTATAAATCATTTTATTGCATCTATTTTCACCCAGTTACGCGTCCAGGGGGGGTATTACAACGTCTTAAAACCAACTTATTCCGGCGAGTGAAAGTGACAGAGCTTAAGAGCTATACAAGTCGTCTAGCGCCATCTCGTTCACTCACTGGAACAAGCCTGGTTTAAGACGTTGTAATACCCCCCCTGGACTCCTGGTCCATAAATGAAGTGCTTCCTGTAATGCGACTCAAATTATGGCCAGTATTATATTACACAGTTTTACAAACTAAGTAACAGAATATTATGGGACAAATACAAGTCTGACAGTCCATCATGTCCTACATATTTTTCCTGATTCATTTCGTTGCAGGATTCAAGACAGGTACCTAAATTCATTCTCCGGGACACGTCGAGCTTCCTTGTCTCGGCGCTTTTCTGTTGGTTGCCACTGTTGATTCTGGCTCTCAGGAGTTGCAGTGGTTTGGTAATAGTACAAACCCACCAGGTTTGTCCTAAAAAAAGTCCATCACGTCCCCTGGGTTGGACTAATCCGATGATTTTACCACGTAAAAAATAAAATTCCTACATAAATTCCAACAGTCTACGAACTACGCTGAGAATGTAAACTCGCTAACGATTTTAAAGAAGTTACTGCATACTTTTCGAACGTTCTTCTTTGATCTCATGTAAAATTCTCTCCAACTTTCAAAACTAAAGCTGCAAACTCTCCGACCCTATTAATCATCGGCGAATGCACTGCAGTGCGCGAGCCGTTGATAATCTAATAAATTATCTAGGATACGGAAAACCGCAACTTCGAACCACCAGTTACTGGGGTACTACTCTCTGAACACGAAACCCTTAATTTCGGCCAAAGATTCTGACATTTTCTGCTCCGATTTACTTGTGGGTTTAGGATAAGTTAGTGACAAGAACTAAATATGTGCAACAATATGATTTTACCGTTGTCCCTACTCCGATTTGTTGTCAAAACACATGAATTCAAAAATAATACGGAGTAGAGTTCGCTCTAAAGTCTCGTGTTCGTACGGGCTCGTATCTTCATTGACAGACTTAGGGCCTGGCCCCATGTCTCCGGCGCGGCGCCGTGCGCCGTGCGGCGGCGCGGCGCCGTGCCGAGCTACGTGTGCATCAGCCCAGCAAGAAAATGTCTTTTACAAGGAATTGAGTTTTGCCATTAATTAGTGCGTAATAAGCTGTAAATGTGCGTCACATTAAAAAAATTGTGCGTGCCATGTTTTAGGAATAAATTCGAAAAAACGATTCCTGCTGGGATAACGTTTTTCCAGCAAGAAAATTTTGAACGAGTGACCGGAGCCAAAAAAAAATTATATCGGCATGTAGCTTAAATTAGTGCATAAATGTGCGCTGAAAATAAAAATTGTGCGGCTTAAGGCTTCGTAGATATTTCATTTCCTGCTGGGATAACGTTTTGCAAAATCTGGTTTTTTAGGAATCAATGATTGTGCGCCCGTAGAAAAAACGCAAGTTCGTAGATCGTAATTTGTGCGTTATTTGTGAAATAATAGATTTTCAAAAACATCTACCATTTCTAAGTAATCATAAATTTATGAAAAACCGAAAAATTATCTTATCGCTTAAATGAACAAACAAATAAACGTACTGTTAACGGAATTCGGTTTTTCTTGCTGTTTTTAACACCCACCAAAAGTTTAAAGGCAAAGAGCACACACGTTTTTGAATAATACCCCTTTAAGTTAAACTGAAAATGCTTAAGCTTTGACGCGAAAGTGCAAGAAATAGAACCAACCCAAGATAATTATTTATGGACCAAAAATTAGAGCGTTTAATTAAGTAAACATTCCGTAAATTTCAGCTTCAAGCATCTCTTATTTTAGCAGATATAAATCAAGAACCAAAACTATTTCTACATTACTGGTTATCCGACCAAATGCGAATGACAGCAAAAAGGCGACGGTTTCATACATACCGATGACCTTCTTAAATTTTCTTACATACATTTTATGCCTGAGTACACTTAGGAATAAAAGTGTTAGGATAAATAGAAGTTTTAGGGTACTAATATAGTGTTTTTTTATTTGGTTTTATATACATATTAAAAAAAAGGTGCGGTACTGCGGGCATTTTATTGCTTAACGAAAATTAATAAACACGTATAGTTATTTTTTTTTTAAGATAATTATACTATGTAGGTATAAAAAGTTCTAATTCATTAAAAACTTTTATTTGGGAACAGTTTTTATCCTGTCACGCGTTTGAAACTTGACATGTGATACTTGTTGAATGATTGAAAGAATAGATGAAATGTCCTGAATTCGCAAACCACGTACTAATAATACCTTCAAAAGTCTGTATGGCCCTGGAATGCAAAGTGCAACTGAGAAAACAGGTTGTTTTTTGAGTAAATCAATTTTCTTCCGCTCCACCCAGTGCCTGAGGATGTATTTGAATTTTTTTTTTTTTTTCAGAACAACATAAATTATGTAATTAATAAATATACAGGTTGAATTTTCAAACTGGGTGTCGATGATCAAATCCGAAACTATGAGAAACAACGACGATATAATACTAGACTACGCATTGCACGATCTATCGAACAAAACTATTCTGCCAACTCGCTGAGGTACTACGTAAGCGAGGGGGACGGGGTACTGCGTTGTGATTGGCTAACTCAAGGTCTGTTCTGACTCAACGTATGTTTACGGCTCACAGGATTGGTCGAAATGAGACGGATATAAGACTTTTTTGCCTAATGTGTTGGCAGACATCGGTCGCCTGTTATTAGGAGTCTAGTATTATATCGTCGTTGATGAGAAATATTGATAAATACTGAATGAAAAAATCCTATGGCACTCCACCCACAGCACCGCGCCTCATCGCGTAGCGCGGGATGGCAGATTTCACCATTGTATGCAAGTATCTCAATTTATATAGAAATCACGCCTAGCACGACACACTGCCGACGAGAAAAAGCGCGGGAGGGCGCCTGGGGCCTGCAAACTGCATCAATGGCTCTTTGAAAAATAGATATTCCTGGCCAGGATTGAACCCTTGATTTAGGGACAAAAACCACATGCGGTATTATTGATGTTTATAGCATTTTTTTTCCTTATAACACCACGTTAGTATCGCTATGTATGAGGATCAAATTCAGGACAGTAATACTTGCAGTCGAACCTACACAAAATACCCTAACCACCCTATCCTACCTACACTACCTACCCTACCAACACTATCCAGTAAATTACGGAAGATGAAAACCAACTTGACTGAGAATCTCTTATTATTAGATATTATTATCCCTTGATTTATTTTCAGATTCTATATACTTATATACTTATTCTCCTATTCTGGACGAAGACAAAATCAATAATGTAACAAAAGTCATTAAAATTGGTCCAGTTGTTTTTAGTTATTTTTTTTTTAATTTCGGCATTGGTTATATTTTTAATTCATAAATGGAATACCATAGATAAACATTATTATTTATAATAGATATTAACTATTATTAGTGTTCTAAGTTAAAAAAAAATCTATTTTTCATATTAGTCTGTTTATCGACTTTATACCTTTGCTCCTCCTTCAACCTGGCGAAAGCAAAGCGCAAAAAAAAGTAAAACCATAGCTTCTTTTAGTTCCTAACGAAATAATTATATTTCCCGCGTCTAGAATGCGGGAAATATAATTATTTCGTCAGTATATAACTCTATAATGTGTAAAAAATGTTTTTCTCTCTATTCTACTTCGTAAGATATTTATGATTCTAAATAATACTAAAAAAATTGTTTTCATTATGCATTTTTACTTCAGGATAGACCTGTGCTTTTAGAAATTACAATAGTCCACTCTTTAAGAGCGTATATTCCGAAAGCTGGCAACGTCGCAAATGGTTGTCAAATATTAACAAGTTTTAATTAATTTAGCATTGTTACTGTATGAAAATAAGAAATATGGCTCTGTAGTGCACTAAAAAAATGATAAGGGAATACAATAATTAATATCGTAACACCGAATATACAGTTTTAGATGTAAAAAAAGCATTTGGAAGCCTTCCAAATGCCTTTTACACACCTGAAACGGTTACAACATCAAATTCAGTGTTTTAATTGCATTCCTATATCATTTTTTTAGTGCACTACAGAGCGATATTTCTTGTTTTCATACAGAAAATTTGCCAAATTAATTAAAACTTGTAAATATTTGACAGCTTTTTGCGACGTTGCCAACTTTCAGAATATGCAGCCTTAAACCTACATATTTTGATTTTATTGTTTTTTCATTTGAGAACAATATACCTATGATTTTCAAGTACTTAACTTAATTTGATCAAAGCTCGTTTAATTAAAAGGAATCATTAACACGACAAACAAGAATAATAAAACTACTGCCAATAACGTGATGGACGCGACTGTACACACAATAGCTTCACATAACACTGCAATTTATAGAAGGTCATCGGTATGTATGAATCCGTCGCCTTTTTGCTGTCATTCACATTTGGTCGGATAACCAGTCATGTAGAAATAGTTTTGGTTCTTGATTTATATCTGCTAAAATAAGAGATGCTTGAAGCTGAAATTTACGGAATGTTTACTTAATTAAACGCTCTAATTTTTGGTCCATAAATAATTATCTTGGGTTGGTTCTATTTCTTGCACTTTCGCGTCAAAGCTTAAGCATTTTCAGTTTAACTTAAAGGGGTATTATTCAAAAACGTGTGTGCTCTTTGCCTTTAAACTTTTGGTGGGTGTTAAAAACAGCAAGAAAAACCGAATTCCGTTAACAGTACGTTTATTTGTTTGTTCATTTAAGCGATAAGATAATTTTTCGGTTTTTCATAAATTTATGATTACTTAGAAATGGTAGATGTTTTTGAAAATCTATTATTTCACAAATAACGCACAAATTACGATCTACGAACTTGCGTTTTTTCTACGGGCGCACAATCATTGATTCCTAAAAAACCAGATTTTGCAAAACGTTATCCCAGCAGGAAATGAAATATCTACGAAGCCTTAAGCCGCACAATTTTTATTTTCAGCGCACATTTATGCACTAATTTAAGCTACATGCTGATATAATTTTTTTTTGGCTCCGGTCACTCGTTCAAAATTTTCTTGCTGGAAAAACGTTATCCCAGCAGGAATCGTTTTTTCGAATTTATTCCTAAAACATGGCACGCACATTTTTTTTAATGTGACGCACATTTACAGCTTATTACGCACTAATTAATGGCAAAACTCAATTCCTTGTAAAAGACATTTTCTTGCTGGGCTGATGCACACCCGAGCTACGGCGCCGCCCGCCGGCCGTCGGCGCGGCGCCGTGCCGAGCCACGGCGCCGCGCCGCGCTTCGGCGTTGTGTACTGGCACGTACCCTATGTTCAGCAAGTGTATCCAAAGATAAAAATTACAGTTATATAACATGTTATGTTACATAGTCTGTACGCACCGTAAGGTAAGAAATAAAAGAAATTATTTTAACTTATTTATTCTTATCATAGAATTTTTTTTTTGATGTAGACATACGTATGACTACATACATACATATGTATACACTAGCAACAGGACCAGGATACGCCTTTCGCGGTCCATATCAAATCAAAACTGTATTTTTTATCTTTGGATACACTTGCTGAACATAGGGTACGTGCCGGTACACGACGCCGTAGCGCGGCACGGCGCCGCGCCGCTCGCCGGCGGGCGGCGCCGTAGCTCGGCACCGTAGCTCGGCACGGCGCCGCGCCGGAGACATGGGGCCACGCCCTTAGAGAGTAGACCCCCTGAATCCAGCTTACAATGTACACGCTATTCTCGTCTTTACGAACAATTAAATAGAGAACATAATGGCCTTCGCTACACTAGCTTTATGAGCACAACAATGTTATAACATGCACTTAATTGAATTTATAGTTTACGATCAGGCTTCAGATATTTTTTAAAGCCAACCTTTTTTTCTTACTTTCCTCCTTAAATAGCTGCGCTGTTTTTACCTCGTTAGGGCAAGTTTTCTAGTGATATGAAGCCTATATTTTATGGAATATGGCTTGAAAAAGTTTATAACTTTACACTGCAGGACAAAGATGGTACTCGTATCATGTTGGTTCTTATGCGTTCAAAAGTGGATAAGGGTTGTAAGACCTATGTTGTTTTGTGAATTAATAAGAGTAACAGGTTATAAGGTAAGCCATGCTTTTGGGCTTTTATAGAAGTATCGCCACCATAGTATGATTCATCATCACGATCATCAGCCGGAAGATATCCACTGCATAGTATGATTGTATAACCTAAAATCAATCAAAGTTGCATGACAGAACATAGAAACTAAAAAAGGAAGTAGAAAAAAAAATACAGGTTCCTTCTAAAAACGACGAAGTTAACGACGAAATTCGAAACGTCGAATTGAGAACCCAATTTTCCAAGAATCCCAATTTACTTTCTTTTAGTAGGTAAGCACTTATTTCATCACCATCAGCCAAGGCGCAAGACATTCAATTCCACTCACTTTCAATAATTTTCCATCAAGCTCCTTTATACCTTTTCTCCATGCTCCTTTGTGTTACAATGAGAACACAGCCTGAATGGATGCACGACTCACACATAAATAACACCGGTTGCCGACTCCTAGTAATAAACGCTCTCTACGAAGGTTCCCAGGTTGCTGGGGTACGCGTGCCCGTCAGTAGGTGAGGAAACGTGGTTTATGAGGGATGGGATTCCGCCATTCTTCTTTTGCTAAAGGAGTTATGATCGTTCGTGACGTTAATAGTCTAAAAAAAAAGTTTACTGTATGAAGGTCTGATTCAAGAACTCTGGTTGTCTTCTACACTTATAATATTACAAAGTGGAAAGATTTATATTTTTGTGTGTGTTGGTATGTTTGTACTGAATAAACTCAAAAACTACTGTGCCGATTTCAAATTTTTTTTCACCTTTAGAAAGCTGAGAAGGTACTTCACGCCTGAACAGCTGCTTAATTTATATTAAGCACAAGTTCGGTCATGCAGGGAGTACTGCTCTCATCTTTGGGATGGATCCGCCAAATACCAACTAGACGCACTTGAGTCTATTGATAAAAGGGCCAAGAGGCTACTCGGTAACGATGCTCTGGTCGATTCAAAGCTCCAGAGCCTTGAACATCGTCGCCGTGCGGCCAGCCTGTCGGTTTTTTATCGGTTGCATTTCGGAGAGTGTGCGATGGAACTGCACAACCTGATTCCGCCTAGCCCTTTCCATCATCGGACTACAAGACGTACGGCAATGCGCCATCGATATATGGTGGACATCCCTCCGGTGCGTACAAAGCGTTTTGCCAATACCTTTATTGTACGCACAGCTAAGGAGTGGAATTCCCTGCCGCCATCTGTATTTCCCGACAGCTATAACCTTGGGGTCTTCAAGTCAAGAGTGAACAGGTTACTTCTAGGCAAGCGTGCTTCACCGTCGACCACATCTTCGCTTACCATCAGGCGAGATAGTGGTCAAACGCGAACCTATAATTAATAAAAAAAAAAAGCTGTATTCACCCTGAGTAACATAGGCTGGGCATGAGACGGATCGCTAGTGTAGAATATAGTAGTCTACATTTTTATTTTATTCTTTTTCTGATTTGGAATATATTAGATTTATTCTGTGTTTTGAGGGTGTTTGAAAAAAATTATGTGGACCTAGCCAGTAGGTATTCAAAAGTTTTTTTTTTTAATTATCGAAATCAAGGCATAACAACTTCTATAAAATTGTGGCTCTTCTCAAATGATCATGGCCATAAATGGATGACAAAATATTTATGTAATACAGATAATTTAATTTTAAACTTTCCCCAAAGTAAAAACTCTTGCTCAACACACCACGCTGCGTTTGATTCCCCGATAAACATCAAACTAGCCATAAATACTCACATAGAAGTCAGAAAGAGCATGTTCAAATAAAACTATCATGGCAGACATCCGTTCACTAATAAGCATACGACCATTTTTTGATTTGTTATTATAAAACAAACACGTATGCAAATAAGAAGTTTACCACCCGTTGAGCTTTGGCGCACCACGGGGCCTTCTTACACCATCCAATTCTCAAAACCTCACAAACTAAATTGAATTCTACCTTCACTCTTCTACAGTTGATTATCCTTTGTTCTTTCTTCTTACTCCTCAAGGTTAATTTCGTGTAACAAGTCCAGAATGTATGTAACAGATCTGACGGCATGCGGGCTGGGTGCATATATCATTTTCTTGCCGTAGATGATAAATTAACCGAGATATGGTATGCGCCAGCGTCGAATAAGTAACCATATCTTATGAGTAACGGCTTGTAAATCTTGTCCGCATTTATTTTGTATGGAGTGATAACTGGGTATTGTTTTTGTGTGCTTATCTGTGTTTTGTAAAGAAGAATTGACAGAATATTAATGTTCCTATGATCGGTGCTTGAAAGGTCTTGTTTGGCTAATGGATTTATTGTATTGCTTTGTTAGGTACTTACTGTTTCTTTTTTATCGACAGAGATACTAACCAAAAAGTAAGTAGTTATTTACTTATTTGTAAAGCCTTATTTAGACGGAGCAAGAACTCGCATGCGAGTTTCATACATTGCGGTATTTGTTTGATCAAAGGAATTCGTTGTACCTACCTAATGAAACGCAACTCGCGTGCGAGTTCTTGCATCGTCTAAATGAAGTTTGTAAGCGTTAACAATACCGAATCGAAATTACAATCACAACCTCTAAAGACTAAATAAATGCAAGTTTTAAAACGTTGAAAAGTTCTACTTATTTTCGCAAAAATTATTGTTAAAAAGTTAGTTCATTTTTCCATTAAGAAAAACTGATTTAATGGACTTTTCCTGCATACATAAAACTGAACTCACTTCATCATAACATTACCGTGATTATTCGCATAAATTCAACCGGACTGCCCTACTTACTCAACTTTTATAAAAATGGCCGCCATGAGAATTTACAGCACTTCTCTTATTTACATCCAGTTCTAAATTAATGGAAGATATATCTTTAGAAAACATTTAACATTCAGAGCAGGGAAAATTCTTAAGTCATTCCAAACCAATTTAGTGGGACGCATTATTATTTTTCTCAATTAAAAGGACTGCGTATGATTTAGGGGGGTCGCGCGCCGGACATTTTTGCGTCTCCCGTAAAGCGATAAATAACGAAATTAGGAAGCTCCGTGCCGTAGATTCATTGTCTTGTTCATATTGGGAGACTTTTTTTCTTTAATTTTTAGGTTAAAGTTAAGATAAATAGTCGGGCGTCACACAGGCGATGTTGAATATAAAATATAGCCTAGGAATAATGTAGCTTTCTATTGGTTTAAAGATTTTTCAAAATCTATTCGATGGTTCCAGAGATTGCCTCATAAACTTTATCTATGTATTTATAATATTTATTAGTTTAGATACTACATAACCATTCATTTAGCTCTACTTCCAATAAAATAACCAAAAACTAATCTAAAAACATACGTTTTTAACACATTCTCTAACATTACATAGATATTTTTGTAAAACAATGTCAACGTGTGTGGACTCGTCTGTTATCGATCGATATTATGACTGATCTATTTCCCGTCTTGCGCGAATCAATCAACGGAAAGGAAAAGGATGCATCAAGTGACTATAAATAAAGTAATGGAAATAGCAGTGCTCGATATCATAAACATATTACTAGCATATTTATGTGCTTCAATTATAATTATAAGGTTTTCTAACACACTTATTATAACTTATTATCTTATTTTAATGATTTACTCACTTATTAAAATGATTCCCGGAAATCTCTGGAACGAATGGCCCAATTCTTTTGTTTTTTTTCTTCTTTATATTAACAGTCGCAAGTCGGAAAAAGTAACAGCCCGGGGAGCGATGAGGGATGAGACGCAGCTGGCCAGGGTCCAGACCTTCATGCAAAGTCTCAAGCAAGAGCTGGTTTATTATATTCTCAACAAAAACCATTTCAAGACAAATGCCATGTTAGTTAATATCAACGACAATAACCCAAACATTATAATTATTACCTACTAGCTTCTGCCAGCGACTTCGTACGCGGATCCTGTTGCTTATGCCAGCAACAATGGGGTCGTCAAAATCGAAGATCTGAAACGTCTGATGTCAAATTCTTAGAGCCTGGGGACGGGAAAACAAAGGGACGCGCATGACGATTCCAGACGTTCCAGATCTTTCATTTTTGTAAGTCAACAGGAAATGCCCATCAGACTAAACAACTCTTGCTAAGATGTTATTCATATATGTATATGTTATAGTGTAGCTGGGCTCTTGGAATTCCACATCAGTTGTTCCAGATCTCAATTTTCATACGTCAACAGAGAGTGCTCATTAGGCTAAACAACTCTTGCTAAGACGTCATTCCTATATATGTTATAGTGTAGCTGGGCTCTTGGAGTTCCACATCAGGTGTTCCAGATCTTCAGTTTTTATACGACAACAGGGAGTGCTCATCAGGCTGAACAACTCTTGCTTAGACGTCATTCCTATATATGTAATAGTGTAGCTGGGCTCTTGGAGTTCCACATCAGGTGTTCCATATCTTCAAATTTTTTGTCTCGGCAGAAAATGCTCATCACGCGGAACTATTTTTGCTATGGCGCTATTTTTGTATCTCTTATAGTTTAGCTGATCTATTGCAGTTCTGCATCAGGTGTTCAAGTTTCCAAGATAAATTATAGCCTGTATGTTGCCCAGACTTAATAGCTATACAACAAAAAAAAAAACAATCAAATCCGTCTAGTAGTTCCGAAGATTAGCGTGTATGGAATAACTTCTCCCGTTTTCCTAACATTTCCCTTCACTGCTCTGCTCCTATTGATTGTAGCGTGATGAAAAGTATACTATAACCAGCGCAGGAGTATGAGAAATAATTGTACCAAATTTCGTCAAAATCCGTCGAGTAGTTTTTGTTTCTATAACGGTTATACAGACAGACAGACAGACAGACAGACAGACAGACAGACCGACAGACAGACAGACAGACAATAATTTTATTAATTGCATTTTTGGCATCAGTATCGATCCCTAATCACCCCCCGATAGTTATTTTGGAAATATATTTCATGTACAGAATTGACCTCTCTACAGATTTATTATAAGTATAGATATAGATAGAAGATAGATAGATAGATAGAAGATAGATAGATATAGATAACAAACTCCAAGAAAAACTGCACAAAATATTTCCAAACAGTAATCCTTCGGGCACGCCGCAATTGCGGCGGTAAGACCCCTCTTTGAGGAGTGGCTGGAGAGACGTCACGGCGTCCTGACCTATCGGATGACGCAGGTCCTCACCGGACACGGAAGTTTCGGGAGGTTCCTGTGTCTGATAGGGAAGGAGGAAACGCCCGGGTGTCACCACTACGAAGATCGCCCGGAGGACACAGTAGAGCATACGGTGCAAGACTGCCCCGCTTGGGCAGAGCACCGACGTGTCCTCACGGCGGCGATAGGCGGAGACCTCTCGCGCCCGGCATTGGTTGCGGCCATGCTGCGGGGCGAGACGGAGTGGGAAGCGGACGCCTCCTTCTGCGAAGCAGTAATGCTCGTGAAGGAGGAGGCGGGCCGTTTGAGAGAGAGGACAGCGTCCTCCCTCCGCTCCAACCGCAGTGGTAGACGCGGCGTCGGACGTCAGCAGACGATCTCCGGCCACCGTAGGCGCGGGCATGCGGGCATCGAGTAAAGGGCAACTCGCTGCCCGACCATGGACCATGCCCGGGTCGACGGCGCCAGTAATCCTTCTACTAGACATGCAATATAAAAACAATTAGGTATCAGTAGTTCAGCACATCTCGCAGTGTAAACGCGAGTTGCTGACGGCGCGCGATGCACGCTCCGGACGTAAATCATGCGAGCACTAGAGGAATGGCCACGACTCTTTGCACTACGAGCTACGTGTTGGTCCTGTAATGTAGTGGACTTTTGAACCTTCGTGTTAAGTCTACGATGGATTTGTATTTTAGCTGTCTTCAGTCAAGATGCTAAAAGGACTTACTTATTCAAGGAACGCTAATACTAAAAGTTTAATAAAATGACCCTGTTTTTCATAATTTATTTTAATTAATTAATAAGAACTGGTATCTTTCTGAATTGTAGATCGATGATTCGAACCCAGCCAGACGCATTACTTTGTGTAATTTATGTCATCACCACTGCTCTCAAAAACGATGCAGGAAAACATCGTGAGGAAACCGTATCCTAGAACCAAATTCGGGATTCCGGCCCGATGTGGTGGATTATGGCCCACTCCCTCTCGTAGGAGGATGATGATGATCAAATCGAAGCAACTGATTTATAATCACTCCAAAGTCCAAACTTACTATGTTAATAACATTGTCTTTAATAAACTAAACTAAATGTTAGTAGCAGCTCAAAATTAGATAAGACGTTACAGAATAGACCACTCTCCTACTACCATTATCCGACTACCGCTATCCAAACAGTCACTATGAATTATGAAATTGCACACAAATAAAGAAAAGAGTTACACAAGTACAGGCACAAAATAATATCAAAGGAAACAGCCACATTAGAAGCTCTTTCAGCTAAAGTATGCATAAAATATTTCCCGAGCAATAGCAATAAGTACTGGTATAACGGGCCATTTGCCGGCGAGTGTGTGGGAGTATGCGAATGGTGCTGAGCTATGCTATACGTATGCTAAACAGAGAAGGGTCTGATGGATGGCGATGATCAGAATTTGTTCCCTCCCGAAACTGCACATAAAACTCTTTGGAAGATTTAGAGGATTGTAAATTGAGACATTCCTTCCAATACGAGTTATAATTGAATGGCGAGAAAAGATATTAGGCGAACATTTTGTTCAGACCTGTGACCCACTAATGAAACTAGCCCAAATAAGTCAAAGACCATGAATACTACCTAATCAGATGAGTCGTATTCCTCAAGAATATCGTTTTTTTTTTTGCAAACCTATAAGCATCTGAAGGAACGATTTTGAACTACACACCTTTTTCCCCCATGCATTTGAAACAAAATAAATACATTTCGTGAAATATTAACCCTAAACCTTTAAAACAGATCACATTTCAATAATGGTCGCATACCGGGTCAAAAATGTACCTTGGGGAACCTTCGGCGATTTTAAAATCAGCATTAGAATGGTTAGTCATTCTATAATACTCTTGATAGAAACATCTTTCAAGTACTTACATCAGAATTACATACTTATCTACAGAGACCCGTATTCTGTCGACCACCTTATTCTTTAATGAATGTCTTCAATGTCATCAAGCTTTCCCCTCAAATCTTTTCGGATTTATATTCGACTTACGAATATTTTAAAAAGTTGAGAAGGGAACTGATCAACTGACTGAAAAGGAAGTGATTATGATGAAGTGATCCGACACATTTCGGTAAAGACGCTTTCTACAACTTCACCTTCACTGTAGTTGTCGTTCGTGTGTTCGCGTGTGACTCATATGTTAGCAATCTTCTTTGTGAATAAATAAAAGGAAGTAACTAGTAGGTACCCAAAGTAAGTATTGTATTTCACGGTGTCTTTACGAAGCGTTCAACAAATATTCCTGTACAACCTTTCATAATATACTTCAAAGGGTACATACAAATCGTCGATTTTTTAAATATAATCCCTCTTTCTCAGAAGATGGGTTAGGTACGCAAATTCGCTGACGTATTACTGGCAATACTAAAGAAATGGTGTGCATTCAATCAACTTCATAGCCATCCTTTTGGGGTGCAAAATGTAGTCATTTTTGAGGATCTTAAACTGAACAGGGGTTGGGTTATGATGAATGAATTGGCATGCAAATAGTATCGTGTGTGCATCTAATTTACTTCGCGTGTTTGGATCATTGAAATACATGCATCGCTATGAGACGCTTTAGATACAAGCGTCTCATAGCGATGTATAAAAAATCAATAAAAGAAAAATTCAAAAAATGCTTAAATATTGGACAAATTCAAAAATTATCCTTCAGTCTTTTAGAGTAATGGTAGCCATACACCATCCTGCCCATCGAACGATCGATTTCACGCTTGCAATTGTTTCAAATTGGCAGTTCGTCCATATACACCATACACCATACTGCCTATCGTACGATCGATTTGACACAACTTCAAATCTGCAGCAGCGATGCCAACTTAGCAACTTTATAGCTAGATCTAGCTATTATTCGGTGACCGATAGCTACAAAATTATAAAATTGTAGCTGTCGTCACCGAATAATAGCCAAATGCATCACTGCTGCCGATTTGACGTTGTGTCAAATCGATTTGATGACCTATCAAATTGGCATGTCATGCCATCAAATTGGCATTTTTCAACACTTGCAATTTGAAACAATTGCAAGCGTCAAATCGATCGTCGATAGGCAGGATGGTGTATGGCTACTATAATGGTAGCAATACACCATCCTGCTTATCGTATGACGCTTGCAATTGTTTCAAATTGGCAGTTCGTCCATATACACCATACACCATACTGCCTATCGTACGATCGATTTGACACAACTTCAAATCTGCAGCAACGATGCCAACTTAGCAACTTTATAGCTAGATCTAGCTATTATTCGGTGACCGATAGCTGCAAATTTATAAAATTGTAGCTGTCGTCACCGAATAATAGCCAAATGCATTACTGCTGCCGATTTGACGTTGTGTCAAATCGATTTGATGACCTATCAAATTGGCATGTCATGCCATCAAATACAACAAAACAATTGCAAGCGTCAAATCGATCGTCGATAGGCAGGATGGTGTATGGCTACTATAAGGTACTTAGCAAGTATTTCACGAGTTGAATGTCAATCATTTAGGGAACCCTATGTTCAAAATATGAGGTCTTTAGAACATACTTATCCATACTTTTTACTTATCTTTTATATCTATTTCTTTTCAAACATAGTGTAATTAGAACTAAGCTGTTTCTGTGAAAGTAATTGATGTGGTACAAAAGTATACAAAAACTGGGTTAAAGTGGGATAATTTACAAGGTTATATTTTTCCTAATTTGTCTACTACATTACTTATCCCTCACGGGCACATTCACAATTAAATTCCTCTTCTCTTTGGGGCAAAGGTCGCGTGAAGATCAGGGTTCATGGAGCTCCATAAACGTGATTTATACCAACCCACCACTAGAGGGCGACCGTGTCGTCACTACCAGAGGATTCAATCATGAAATTAGAAAGATCTGCAGATGAGTGATCACCGAGGTTCCTACAGGTACGAGACATATTAATATTATTCTTATAAAGTAGGGGGAAATTTTATTATTTTAGGACACTTTCGCTTGCGATAGCTCGTGGTGGTATATTTCACTTGTGGACCAGCTGGATGAAGGTTTATTTTTAATTGTTTTTAAGTACCGCAACAGACTCAACAAAGTAGAGACCGCGCCACGAGTGCAGGAATTCGTGGTACCTACCTACCTACTTTTTTTTCTAATTATGCAGTTTGATGCAATGACATCTTACCACACTATCGCCGCGACAAAAGGATTTCACTCGTGGCGAGATCTCTATATCCGATATCCGACTCACATCATTCCTCTAAAATACAACCAACAAATAAATTGGCTAACATAATGCCCAATACATATAGCATAAGCTATTAGCTATCCAGCAGATCTATGGGTTGTAAACAAACTCGTGGGGTTGCCATACTTGCCATAAAACAAGGTGATGAACGCCGTCCGGCTGTCTCGCGATATTTGCATCAAACCAGCTTGGCACGTCATCGCGAGTTATTCTGCATTCAAATGGTGGAATAGTTTTAACACTGGCCGGTGTTCTTTTTTTTTGTTTTTGAAAGGAGGTTTTACGTAAAAACTAATTCGTCTTTTCAAAATCTATCTATACATATCTATACATAAAATAAAACTGTAGAAAAATCGTTTTTGTACATCAAAATAAAATCCAAAAAAAATAGCTAGGGTGTTGAAGGACAACCAACAGAACCCATTTCCAGGATTTTTTGAATTTTTGTCTGTTTGTCTGTTTGTCGGTTTGTCGGTTTGTCGGTTTGTCTGTTTATTTGTGGCTCCATCACGTAAAATGTACGAAGGCTATGTAGATAACCTTTATACACAACGATCGAGCGTAACTTGAGGACTAATTTAGTTTTTGTTTCATTGCAATCGGTTAAGTCTATCAAAAGATATTTGAATTTAAAGTGTTCCAGACCCAGAAGTAAAATTACGGTCAGTTTACACCGAGACGCGCAGTTCAGTAGCGCGATTTAGCTTGGAACAGAAAAACTACATACTACCTATTCAAATAATGTTGTGGACTGGAGTGGAGTGGTTTGGAGTGGAGTAGAGTAGAGTTAAGTAGAGTGTAATGGAATAGAATGGGATGGTTTGGGATGGAATGGAAAGAAAGAAAAGGTTTTTATTAGACTCGCACTAGAATGGGAATGAGTGGGATGGAGTGGGATGGAGTAGGATGGAGTGGGATGGAGTGGGAAGGAGTGGGATGGAGTGGGATAGAATCAGATGTAGTGGGATGGAGTGGGATGGATTAGAATGGAGTGCGATGTAGTGAGATGGAGTGGGATGGAGTGGGATGGAGTGGGATGGAGTGGGATGGAGTGGGATGGAGTGGGATGGAGTGGGATGGAGTGGGATGGAGTGGGATGGAGTGGGATGGAGTGGGATGGAGTGGGATGGAGTGGGATGGAGTGGGATGGAGTGGGATGGAGTAGGATGGAGTGGGATGGAATCGGATGGAGTGGGATGGAGAGGGATGGATTAGGATAGAGTGGGATGTAGTGGGATGGAGTGGGTTGGAGTGGGATGGAGTGGGATGGAGTGGGATGGAGTGGGATGGAGAGGGATGGAGTGGGATGGAGTGGGATGGAGTGGGATGGATTAGGATGTAGTGGGTTGGAGTGGGATGGAGTGGGATGGAGTGGGTTGGAGTGGGATGGAGTGGGTTGGAGTGGGATGGAATGGGTTGGAGTGGGATGTAGTGGGATGGAGTGGGACTGAGTGGGATGGAGTGGGATGGATTAGGATGGAGTGGGACTGAGTGGGATGGAGTGAGATGGAGTGGGATGGATTAGGATGAAGTGGGATGGAGTAGGATGAAATGGGCTGGAGGGGGATGGAGTGGGATGGAGGGGGATGGAGTGGGTTGGAGTGGGTTGTAGTGGGATGGAGTGGGACTGAGTGGGATGGAGTGGGATGGATTAGGATGGAGTGGGACTGAGTGGGATGGAGTAGGATGCAGTGGGATGGAGTGGGATGAATTAGGATGGAGTGGGATGTAGTGGGATGGAGTAGGATGAAATGGGCTGGAGTGGGATTGAGTGGGATGGAGTGGGACTGAGTGGGATGGAGTCGGATGGAGTGGGATGGAGTGGAATGGAGTGGGATGGAGTAGGATGGAGTGGGATGGAGGGGGATGGAGGGGGATGGAGTGGGATGGAATGAGATAGAATGGGTGCTCTAATCCAGTAGCAATTCTTCTGAATCTGAACGACAGAGGGCGTTTATTATAATCACCTCAAATATTCTTGAAAAATAAATTCTAAATACAGGGATTATATGAAAACGATATGATTTATAAAAAAACGTGGCGAGAATTAAGCGCTTCGCACTAAAAAATACATTTTTAATTTCCGACATCCACGCGAACGAAGTCGCGGGCACAGCTAGTACATATAATAAATTTGTAGAAAAGTGGTGTCTGTACAATGGAAATATACAAAAAAAAAGTAGCAGGGGTTGTTATTTTATCGATGCCGAACCCGAAACTGTAATTAAAATTTTTTTTGTCTGCTTGTCTGTTTGTCTGTTTGTCTGTTTGTCTGTGTGTTTGTGCACGCTAATCTTCGGAACTACTGGACGGATTTGAATGATTTTTTTTTTGTTGTATAGGTATTAAGTTCGATTAACATATAGGCTATAATTTATCTAGGAAACTTGAACACCTGATGCAGAACTGCAACAGACCTGCTAAACTATAAGAGATACAAAAATGATGCCATAGCAAAAATTGTTCCACGTGATGAGCATTTTCTGTTGAGAGAATAAAATTGAAGATCCTGGACACCTGATGTGGAACTTCAAGAGCCCAGCTACACTATAACATATACAGGAATGACGTCTTAGCAAGAGTTGTTCAGCCTGATGAGCACCTTCTGTTGATGTATAAAAATTGAAGATCTGGAACACCTGATGTGGAACTTCAAGAGCCCAGCTATACTATAACATATACAGGAATGACGTCTTAGCAAGAGTTGTTCAACCTGATGAGCACCTTCTATTGATGTATAAAAATTGAAGATCTGGAACACCTGATGTGGAACTCCAAGAGCCCAGCTACACTATAACATTAAGGGAATGACGTCTTAGCAAGAGTTATTTAGCCTGATGAGTACTCTCTGTCATCGTATAAAAATTGAAGATCTGGAACACCTGATGCGGAACTCTAAGAGCCCAGCTACACTATAATAATACAAATGACGTCTTAGCAAGAGTTGTTTAGTCTGATGGGCATTTCCTGTTGTCTTACAAAAATGAAAGATCTGGAACGTCTGGAATCGTCTCGCGCATCCCGTTGTTTTCCCGTCCCCAGGCTCCTAGAATTCGACATCAGACGTTTCAGATCTTCGATTTTGACAACCCCGACTGCTGGCATAAGCAACAGAATCCGCGTACGAAGTCGCGGGCAGAAGCTAGTTCAGAATAAGTAGGTGGACCATGGAAGGCCACACTAACGAATGAACAGTTATTATTCGTTTATTTACTAGCTAAATAAAACTAACTAATATTTAAGTAATACTTTGTTTTATTACGTAACTTAGAAACCACTTTTTTAAATTGCAGATTTAATCAATATTGATTGAATTTAAGTTTTATTGAACCCTTCCAAATGGCTTTGCTAAGGACAAGGGCTTCTTAGAAGGCCATTTAATAAATCAGCCATTTTATACTCAAAGTTACTGAATAATTATTAGATCTACAACAAAAAGAAGAGGTTTATATGCATTACATAATAAAACAAAGTATTACTTAAATATTTTTTAGTTTCGTTTATGCAGTAAATGAACGAATAATAACTGTTTATTTGTTAGAGTGGCCTTCCTTGGTACACCACCTTAGCTTTACGTCCTCGATTCTCGATATCAAAGAAGCGATCTGCCAGAATAGTAGCGCGAGCGATTCGCCGTCGCGTCTGTGGTTTGCAATTCGATAGATGTTTGTGTAAATAGAAGGAATTTGCCATCACATGGTAATAACTATGAAATTTTAATAATTGGCCTTCGAAGGAGCATGGCCTTCCATGGTCCACCCACCTTATATTTAATTGTGTAACTCTTAACAAAAGCATAAAAACAATATCTACCTGTGGAAAAAAGATAAAATGATAAAAGCAAGAAAATTAACATATTCAGGAAATATTAATTTTATGATAACAAAATTCATTGCAATCGTATTTTCACTTTCCGTCACAATGAGTCCCACTCACCCGCCATCTTTAAAATTTTAAAATCAAACACCCTTCGTGCGTTTCCCGCCATTCTTCCAAATAATCTTAATTCTGTTCCGTAGTCGTAATCAACAACCGTAGCAGGCGCCCCCTAGCGGAGATTTGCACAACAATAGCTCGATTTGAATCACCTATAATGCCTGTCGTGTTTTCAAGAAAAGCTTCTTCGAAAGCTAAATCATATTAAAATGAGGGATTTAAACTGTGAAATTTCTACATTAAAGAAGTAGCATGCATAATAAGATTGAGATAATCTCCGAAATATTTAGTCTCGAATGAACCGTACCTAAATAATTCCGATCTTATTAAAATCACCACAGAGAAAACGTTTACGAACCGTGATTTCACACTCGATTTCTCCGCATCGAATAATAAAGCTATTGCTACAATTCACACAATACGCTTAACAATTCATCGATTAAAATGCTCATTATTTTTTGTTGTAATTTCACACCAATTGTATTGATATTTAGCGGCTCCGTGAAATCACAAACGTCATCAAATACATCTAAATCTGCCATTGTGTAGCAAGCCGACAAAAAAATTGTAAGACGCCATATGGCGACATTTGTGACAAAGCATGTCGGATTAACCGGCAGCTAAACTTTGTTACCCGATTGAATTTGACGCCGGATTATAAGGGACTTCGCATATGTATGTAGCATTGTAATTGTAAGCAGAAACTATTTGTTATAACTAATTGATGAATGGCTTGTGTGTATTGGACAGAGCACGCTAAATAAACGCTGGAATCTGGCAACATTCCAACGTATTCAAAAAATTGGGAAATGTTGCCAAAAGTTTTCTTGTGGTGAAACGACATAAGAAAAATAAAGATTATGTGTGTGTGGTTACACATCATATAGAAGATTTCGTGAACTGAAAGTGTAATTCTGTTAAAATGAATGATGGAAATGGAAATGCCTTTGAATCAGAAGAAAATCGTGATTCCATAATTGATATGTAGGTAAATTATGAAAGAACGTAAAATAGTGACATCTCTGAAAATATAATTAAAAACAGATCTGAAATGGCGGCACCATTAAAATATTCCGCAATGAAACTGGAAAATAATTTCTCATTTTAACAAGAGCTTAATTTAAGTTGAAACGAATTTTATGTAGCAGAATTGTCTCCTGCCGCGCAGCAATAAATAACGGACAATTATAATACACTTGAGTACAATAGTCGGGACCTGAGGGGGCGTGAACAATACATCGCATGTGCCAGGGTCACCAGCATAACTTGACATTTCGTAATGGCTCTATTTGATACGGCAAATGTCAGAGGAATGCCAAATGCAGAGCAAAAACTTGTTCCACATTTCGCCGTAGTTCAGGTTATGTTGGTCTACCAACAGTTGTAAGGGCATCATTCGTGCATTAAAATCATTACAAATCGCCATTGGATGGGCGCGAATTACATTAACAAACAAAGACGGGACTATTTCTAGTTGGGAGCTCAGTTGATTGAGTTAAATCGAAATTATGTGCCTCTTGTTGTTAAACAAATTGGCTGGCTTCCCTATAGAGATCGGCATTATTCAATTGCTACATTTCGATATGTATTATTAAGTTTGTGGTGGAGTAGTGGACATGTGTAACAGTGAGAAGAGGTGAGTGGAACCACCTCTTAAGCCAGTAACTGGGTATTTCAGTACTGGCTTTTGGTCCAAGATCCCAGACATTGAGTATTTATTTTGATAGCGACTGTCCCCTAGCTTCGCACAGGTAAAATACTTACATGCAATGTTACTCCCCCACATAATGCAGATTTTTATTTACGTGAAAGAATATAAGTGTCGTAATTTTCAGATTATAGGTACTTATTTACAAACAACCATAAAAACTATTATTATTTATAAAAATATGTCTATTATTTTATTATTAATGGGCTACTACCTAAATTCATAGAAATTGGTGAAACCGTTCAAAAATTATGATGAAACGATGAAACAAAGAAACTCCCAAACATGACCAATATGACCATACAAAAAATCAAAAGAAATAAGACTTATTTTTAAAAGAATAGAAAAGATAATTTAAATTTACGAAATGTGGGATCGAGTAGTGTTTAATGTACTGTGAAAGCCAACCTACTTGCTAGTTTGAGCCGACGACGACGGATTGTCCTTTTTGAAACCACTAACCAGATTAACAAAAAAAATTTTCTCAGTCATTTCTATTTGTTTGCCCAGTCTAGATCTTAATAGCTGGTCTAAATGGCCTGTCCCGTTGCGTCGTGGCTGGAAGCTGCGTGGCCAACGCAATGGGCCACGTTGGGAGCACGCGCGGGATTCAGCTTATCGGGAACCTACACCCATGTATGTTTGGACGGTTCCATTGACCCACGACAAAATATGATTGAGAAAAATTGCATTTGTTTTGTAGTTCTATGTTGAAAACCCAGAAAGACGAAGCAAAACATTGTCAATTGGTTAGAAAGAAACCAAAAATGTTGAAGTTGCGTCTTGGATTACAGCCAACACTCTCTCACTGGGAGGAAGCCTGTGAAATACGTGAAAGTGAAAGACACAAAAACGATATACATAATGATATAGATAGACACATAAAATCGATATACCATCTTCGGCATCTTCGCCCGTCTATTCCCATTTGCCACAACTAGAACTAGCTGTCAGGTCATTGCGCAGATTTTAAAAAAGTGAACTGTATGGTGGGTTTTCCTGTCTCGCTGACCGCACGCCGATGGTCAGCGCTGATGGGTCAAGCCAATATGCTGTGTCATCATCATCAGCCTATAATGTTCCCACTGCTGGGACACAGGCCTCCTCTCTGTGAGAGGGAGTGGGCCATAATCCACCACGCGGGCCCAGTGCGGATTGGTGGATGTCACATGTCTTCGAATTTTTGGTTCTAGGACATGCCGGTTTCCTCACGATGTTTTCCTTCACCGTTTTGAGAGCAGTGGTGATGAAATAAATTACACAAAGTAATGCGCCAGGCGGGGTTCGAACCCACGACCTACAACTCGTAAGTCGGGACCGATACCACTGGGCCACCACTGCTCCTCATATGCTGTGACAGAAATTGTCAGTTTCTACGAAAACATTTTTAAATCCCAGCGCCCTGTTAACGACATACATATGAATCAAAATGAATTCCATCCTATATTTTAGAACACCGCTTGATTATTTTGTCGCTTAATTTAATTTGTCCACGAGACAAGCTACGGTGTCTCCAAACAGGCATTAATTAAATCAAGGCATAAATACTCCCGACACTGTGAGACACTGAGTAAAATGGATTGGCAACAGAGCTGTAGTGAGGAGAAATTTGATTTTAAAGTCGATGATATCCATATAGGTACTTATAATTTGGTTTCTAACCACAGAACAGATATAGGAGTGTGTTTCTAACGCGAAATTTTAAATCAATCTCGGTAGCAAGAAGTCCTGAGCCCGATCCTTGTCTGACCAATGATTTCACAGCGACCGAATTTGATGTCCAAACAAGTCAAACGTCATGTTAAGAAGTCGCGTTAAGACAAAGGCCAATAAAATAAACTAACGACGACTTTTATCAGGACTTTCTGAAAATCTTGTCTGGAAACGCTCTGACCAAGAAAAACATGAGTCAAGGAAATTAAACATTTCCAACGCTGTGATTTCACTTTGAGAATTCAATAATCTCCATTGTGTCTTTGTCCAGCAACAGAACAGAACAATTTTAGTTAGAAGAAGCAATGGCAGAAAAATCTCCCCATCAAAAACAAAGCTCAAACTTCATTTCTGGAAAAATACCACAGCAACAATGGACGTATGCTACAGTTGTTCGACAATAGCGCCCGTTACAGCACCTTAGTCCAGATTTACGGTCGCAACAGCAGCAGGAACAATGGCGGTTGTTATCGCGACTGAAAATATTTAGTTTATTTTATAGTACGACGGTCCACGCCCACGTCCGACGTGCTCGGCGGTTTACGCAGAAATGAGTTCAGGCCTATGGATGAAGCTATGGAAGTGCAGTTTTCTTTTTAATAGCTATGGAGCTTTAACAAAGGTTTGTTAGTCGCGCAATTACTTTATTTGTTGATATATTTCGACGTAGGATAGCGCATCTCTGGTGGAAAAGCAGCCTTATACGTGTGCGGTGCGGTATGGTATATCCATCACTGTATTTAGATGTTCTTAATATCTTTTTAATGGGGTTGGGAAATATACCCTTCAAAAAAGAAAAGAAGTTTGCCAAGATGAAAATCAGAAAGTAACTAATAAATAACCGATACTGACTTTAAACCCACCCTGTTCTTTCAATGGCCCTTTGCGTTCCAGGGCACCTTAGATTATGGGCCATTATTTTTTTCCAGGGCCCATAATCGGTCTCTCAAGAACAGAGCCTACTAAATTAAAAAAAAACTATGATTACTGAAATAAAATCGCTATTGGTAGAAACGTAATTATAATATCTCTCTAAAAAGACAAAAACATTAGTGGAAAATGTTATAATTTGACGTAAATCATGGTAACTCAGCTGCTTTTCGCGGTAACTCAGTCGTATTTCATACAAAATCCGGCTGTCCCAGCAAGCAACTCGCTTCAAATACATTGACATTACATTCAAATTTTTCACGGTACTATAAAATGAAAATATCTAAGAAAATAAAATTAAGTATGAACTTTAGTACCAGGCTCATAAATTTATCTTTACTTTGACCGTGTATTATTTACGAAATATTTCTTGTCTTGTCCCTTTTGAAGAAAGAAAACGTAAGTACCCTATGTTACCAAGCAAAAGTGATCCTTTAATTCGACTTTTTTTGTGTATTTTCGACTAATTTCTTTTGATTTAATGTAAATTCCTGGTGGGGTAAGGCGGGTGTTCGTGGCTTTGACGCTGGCCGCGTCAGTCGAGCTCGAGTTGTCTGAAGAGGCGCGAGTGTTTATTGTGCGACCGCTGAGTTACCGACAGCAAACGGTAAGTTTTTTAGATATTTGATTGTTTTTTTATTGCGTTTTATATTAGAATAAGTAAATATTTGAATGCCCTCAAAAATATTGGGTAATTTATTATCATATGATCCTAATGCTAGGATAAACGTTATTTTTACAACTGCGTTACCACTACACTGCGTTACCACGAGAAGTAACGCAGTTGTAGGTGCAGTAACGCAGTTGTAAAGTAAACAGTTTTTTAAGTATATTTATCTTTTTTACAGTTATTTTGTTACAGTATATTATTTTCAATTTAGTGGCGTAAACACCAGTAGAATAACAACGGGTTTTACGGAAAAAATCAAACAGGACCCTGTAAAAAATGCTGAAGCTAAAAGAAAACATCTTCAGAAATATCATGATACTAAAAAACGTGTAAAGCACATGACAAAGAGAGAAAATGAATCTGCAAAGCTTAAATGGATGGTGGCAAACAAAAGACATCGAGAACGTCAGAAAAGAGTGCAAGTTATTCTAGATAATACGCCGGCTTCAACACCACGATCAGGAACTGCAATTTCTCCAAGGTCAAGAGAAGAAACCGTGACTTTCAAAAAAAATAAAGAGCAAAAGAAGTATATCTGCTTGATACAATGAAGTTTTTTTTTCATTTTTTTCAAGAGAAAAGAGAGAATCCTATCGAGAGTTGCTCATACTCTCATTTCACCAAGCATAGACCATTCTACGTAAAACCCCCACCAGTTGATGGCAGAGATACATGTCAATGTAAAACGCATACCAATACACAATATTGTGTGCTAAATGCTCTTACTTGGTTGGACAAGTAACGCAGTAGTTGGCACCTGCGTTACTTGTCCCTCTTTTTCTGAATACGTTAAGAGCTATAAAGCTTAAATATAATTTTAAACCAGCACAAATTTTATATTTTTTTGTTTATCTACCATATTTCAACCTATATTGTAAAGATTGAGCTTAAATTGCTACTATTAAGGCATATTTTGAGAAAATACAGTAGCTTAAATTAAAATAACGTAACGCAGTGGTAAACTTAATTAGAAAATAACATATTAGACTGAGATGATCGTGATTTTACATTATAAGATTATTGTAATTCTTGTCTAAGTTTATGTCTGAAAGGTTTTTAAAATTGAGGTAAAAGTTCCTACCAATAAAACTGATTAGTTTAAGTAAGTAACACAGTTGTTGTTTTTCTACTCCTTTCCTTGTATTAACATCAAACAAAACAATAAATACTAAAAAAATCATCGCTGCTAATGACTGTACTGTTTACTTCAAATATTGATAAAACTAAATTAACATAAAAAAATTAAAGAAAACGAATTTGTTAAAAAATATTTTTTACGACATAGTAAGTCAGTTTGGGCCCTGGAAAAAAATAATGGCCCTTATATAGACAGTACAAGTCTAATAGTCCCTCCCGTGTCTCCCTGGGGGGAGGGACTCATTTGATGATTTTACCACGAAAAAAAAAAGTAGCCGCTGTAACTCTTTTTTTGCACAAACAAATAAATGAAATGAAATAATCTAAGTTCAATAACATTGTAATCATAACGGCTCAATAACTTTCTATTTCACTTTTAAATTAAATATCTCATTTCCTGTTAAAGCTTAAGTTCGTAAACTAAACTTCCACCAGAGAGTTGAAAATTAGTTAAATTATTTTGTATTTGGAAGTTTGCCAAAATCGGATTAACTCATGAACGGAAATAAGCCTATTTTCTGCTAAACAGTACCTTAGTTCATCCCCTAAACGTCCAGTTTACAGTACAATCACGAACATCATTATGTTATCATCTGAAATACCGGTGGATGTACCTCAGTGAGTTCACAATACGTCTACTCCTAAAACTGTACTATAAAAAGTACAAAAAAAAAAACTTAAATAAATAAAAAAACGAATCAATTGTGAACATTGGGTTAAAAATTGATTCTTTATGAACCATTGATCACATTATTGAGCGGTTCCTATTACCATACTGCTTTTGATATCCAGAAGACAGTTTTTTTTTTGAGTTAGCTCCACGAAAGCTAAACGCGAAAAATCAAAACGATTTGCTAGATTTTAAAATAAAACCTAGTAGCATTCTTGCAGATTCTAAAATAGTATGTCCATAAAAAACATGATTTAGGACTCTCAAGAAAAAAAAAACAAATAAAAATTGCTTAGTGTACGCATATTTCCGTTGCCATGTGTTGTTAACATATCAGTGTTCATGACTGTACATTATCCAACGTATCATATATATTGATTAAAATTTAATCAAATGGTGTGCGCTTCCCGTTTCAATTTGAATATAAATGAGTGGATAACAAGGTTTGCGCACATTAATTAATATTGCGACATTCGATCCCCCGCCTAACGTATGGCAAAATCCGATTTGTGAAATACGGAAACGTGTTTTGGAATTAGGGTGGTGTAACGAAGGCTAAATATAAAGAGCGAATGTTTTGCGCTTTTAAAGCAATTAACGCCACATGTTGGGATTTAATTACAGTGAATTCGCTTCCGTATGCTATTGAATAGATCCGGCGAGAGATGTCGTGCGGTGTTCCACAGGGTTCGGTCCTGGGACCGCCCTTGTGGAACATCGGATACGACTGGGTGCTGCGCAGCGACCTCCCTGACGGCGTCAGCGTAATTTGTTACGCTGACGACACGCTCGTCCTTGCACAGGGAGAGTCGCACCAGGCGGCGGCCGACGTGGCGACGGAAGCGGTCGCGACAGTTGTCGAGAGGATCCGGCGGTTGGGACTCGAGGTGGCGCTGCACAAGACGGAGGCCATGTGTTTTCATGGCCGCCGTAACGCGCCACCGTCGAGTTACAGCATTACGGTGGAAGGAGTTCCAATCGGCGTACAGGGGACGATGAAGTACCTGGGACTCGTCCTCGACAGCCGGTGGAACTTCAGGGAGCATTTCCTGAGTTTGGCCCCAAGGCTGAACCGTGCAGCGGCCGCCCTCAGGCGACTGCTGCCCAATCTCAGCGGGCCAAACGCTTCCTGCCGTAGGCTGTACGCTGGCGTCGTGCGGTCCATGGCCCTCTACGGGGCCCCTGTGTGGGCCCTGAGCATCCGGACGCGACCACAGAAGCTGGTCGCATGCCAGAGGGTCATGGCTATCCGAATGATCCGGGGATACCGCACGATTGCCGGCGAATCGGCCAACCTGCTTGCCGGATTGCTGCCTTGGGATCTGGAGGCGACTGCCCTCCAGCGCGTCTATGAGTGGCGCGTGGAGGCGCAGCGCCGGGGCGTGACCCCGCTGCCTCGCGAAGTCGAGGCGCGGCGCGAAGACCTCCGGCGCGATCTCAGGGCAGTATGGAAGGAACGACTGTCGCGACCGACGGCCGGGCACGCCGCAATTGCGGCGGTAAGACCCCTCTTTGAGGAGTGGTTGGAGAGAAGTCATGGCGTCCTTACCTTCCGCCTGACGCAGGTCCTCACCGGGCACGGGTGCTTCGGGAGGTACCTGTGTCTAATGCGGAAGGAGGAAACGTCTGGGTGTCATCACTGCGAAGATCGCCCGGAGGACACGGTGGAGCATACGGTGCAGGACTGCCCAGCTTGGGCGGCGCACCGACGTGTCCTCACGGCTGCGATAGGCGGAGACCTCTCGCGCCCGGCATTGGTTTCGGCCATGCTGCGGGGCGAGACGGAGTGGGAAGCGGTCGTCTCCTTCTGCGAAGCAGTAATGCTCGCTAAGGAGGAGGCGCGCCGCGAGCGAGAGAGGACAGAGTCCTCCCTCCGCCCCAACCGCGGTGTAGGACGCCCACGGCGACGGACGTCGCGAGACGATCTCCGGCCACCGTAGGCGCGGGCATGCGGGCAGCGAGTAAAGGGCAACTCGCTGCCCGACCAAGGACCATGCCCGGGTCGACGGCGCGTTGTGTCCCACGCGCGCCTCAAAGAGCGTCAGCATAATGACGGGGCCCCCCTCTCAGAGGGCCAAAGCCTGCCGGGGTCGCGGGATTATTCCCTTACCGTAACCCCGGAACTTAACAGGCTATGAAGGACACCGTGGATTTTAGTCAGTAGAAGTCTGACAGTCCCTCCCGCCCTGCCCGGGGTTGGAGGACTCATTTGATGATTTTACCACGCTAAAAAAAAAAAAAAAAAAAAAAAAAAATGCTATTGAATAGATTCTTTATGTGCTTTGTCAATAATATACATTGGCAGAAACCGATACTTACGCGAACATTGGTGAAATGTATTTTTCGTATAAAATAAATATGATTACCAACATCATTTTTCGGATGGAAATGAAGAGACTTTAATCAACTGACAACCGTACCTATCTACTTCAATGATATGCCTATATTAATTTGCTTGTGAAACTCCTGTAATACACAAAAAATAAGGTGCGGTCTAACCAATACCAACAAATTGCAGATACAGTACCCTTAGCAAGAGTTTTCAGTATTTGGGACGTAAAGTAAACTGGAACTTTCACAGTTTCAAATTGACAGTTTTCAAGGAAAAAATTAGTTCCTTCTTCGCACACCAGAGGCGCTGTTCCATTTTTTCATACAAGAAACGCTGTAAATACTGGAAAGACGCTGTAAAGTAAAAGAGTGAAAACTCATGCTAAGGGTACTGAATATGGACAATTAAAGTACTGGCAAACAAGTGAACATCTCCAAGAAAAACATTGAGCGTTTGTTTTGTGCGAGGCGCGCACTCATAAATTTATAAAAAAAGTTTGTAAATATTCTAAGGTCCGCTGTCACATAAGCTCCATGTGAAATACTTGTACATATTCAGTTGCATTCGATTTGACTGGAAGCTGAGTCCAACAGACGAAAAAGTCTAGGCAGTTTCTTTCAGTTGTCTAGCAGACAAAGGACACTTTTTAACGTCATCATCGACGTTAAAAAGTGTCCTTTGTCCAATAAAAAAACAATATTTTATATCCCAAGCAAAAGTTCATCAATCAATAACAATATCCACTGTTGGACATAAGTCCCCATATACACACTAGACTTAAACACTTTACATCCTACCAACAAAACCCTAAAACCTAATTCCGTCCCCCCTGAACTTTTAAAAGCTCACAAACACAGACCTAAGGTATGTCAGACCACGTGTCGGGGTCAGGGACCTATGCAAAGCACTCGCTAAGTGAGCAATGAGCAGGCAATTACTTTAATCACCTCGCACGTCTGTTACTGCCTAGATGTTACTGCGACGTGGGGTATTATGGGCGACGAGATTTGAAGTTTTAAATCGGTATATTATCGGAAGATTGCAAGTAAACTTTTTGTAGTTTTTAGTAAAGGAGTCTAGTTTTTGATCGTAAGTCAGATAGAAGTTTAAATATGTATTATGTAAATACGTTATGTCGCATATTTTTGTGATTTTATTGTTGGTCTTAAAGAAATGGAAGAATAATGACAGTTCATATCTCCATTTCAACTTTATAGTTATTCAAATATTAACAGTTATTTAAACTTTTCACAATTTGAAACTTTCGGTGGGAATTTTCGGACGCATTTAATCTAGTGGTAAATATCATTGAAATATAATTTGCTATTCTCTAAGACGTCGTCATCATCGAACTCTTCGTCGAAACTACGGTTTCCTTTAACAGATTTTCAACCGTATTCCACCGGTTTTAAAGATATAAATCTGTTGCAGACGGTGACTTTTTGTCTTAAAATTTTCTCAAAAATGCATTAATCTAAAATCAACATCCCACACTCCAGCCACAACCCACATCTATTAAAATAAAACAGACCTCATATCGTTTTACTCTCGTTCCCTCTCCATAGTTCCTCCTCCCACGGCCACCATTGTCTTCGCTCTGAAAGAACTATGTATCAGTACTGAGCCTATCCTCTTGTGTACCCTCACTTAGATGTACATAAGTTAAGTATAGGAACCTTCTTACGTGTTCGTATGACTTGGCCTAATGCTATTTATTGTTTCGTTTTGAAGTATATTGGGAGACTTAGACTCTATTATTTCTAGATGTGTAATGTGTTACTAATAGGTATTACAAATGCAAAAGTTTGTGAGCATGTGCATAATTATGTATGTAATGTGTGTTTTTAATACTCTTTCACGCAAAAACTACTGAACGGATTTGGATGTTTTATTTCGATTTAATGTTCTACGGGAACATTTAGTAATTTTCGAGTTGTAGCGGGCGAACAAGTAAGTACAAGTAGTTATAGAACTGTACCCAGCAGTGGGTGATCCCGGGCTGATATTACTGATGATGATGATGATGAGCGGACGAAGCCGGTGGCAACAGCTAGTTAGATTTATAAAGCTTCGTTAAATCCCGTTTTCAGATTCGCCGAACTGCAACCGTAAATTGTTGACCATGGGGATATAGCAGTACCTTACGAGTATGTAAGGGGCATATCAAAGCCCTTGCTAATCAAGCTAATCTACCCGGATAATTATGACGTGGAGTTGCGGATACAAGCCCGATATACAATAGTGTAGCGTGGATTTCAAGCAGGCATGCCTCAGTAATCTTTGGGAATTACAGGCGCGTGATTTTTTCTTTCTTTCTATGTCATGTTGTGTACTAAGTAACATACTCACTGTAGTCTCAATAAAAACTTTTGCTTTTCAATTTGAAGAAACAGAATGCTTTTATGTTCAGCTTCACTTCTACTTTTCTTGAAATCAAGTTTTCTTTTCGCAAGATCTAGAATTCTAGCCAACGGGGGCACGATCTCTTTAATAAATATAGCAGTGGTATCTTACAGGTAGGTACTGCTACGTAACCAAGGATTTTACTGACGTTCTTCGTAAATAAATAAGTTATCTACAAACTCAACTAGGTTCTTTTGAGTTCTGACCGCGACTACGTCTGCGCAATCGATAATAATGTTTTACTCATATCTATTTTAACACAATTTCAGATCCTTTTTAGGGTTCCGTAGCCAAATGGCAAAAAACGGAACCCTTATAGATTCGTCATGTCTGTCTGTCTGCCTGTCTGTCCGTCCGTATGTCACAGCCACTTTTCTTCGAAAGTATAATCTGTTGAAACTTGGTAAGTAGATCTATTATGTAAACCGCATTAGTATTTTTACACAAAAATAAAACTAATTTTGGAGGTTGCCCCCATATTTTTTTTTTTCAGTTTAAATTGTTAATTGAAACTGAAAAAAAAAATTCATTCGAACCCATACGTGTGGAGTATCTATGGATAGGTCTTTGAAAATGATGTCGAGGTTGCTAATATAATTTTTTACCAAACTGAACAGTTTCCGCGAGAGACACTTCCAAAGTGGTAAAATGTTGGTCCCCCCCTGTAACTTCTAAAATAAGAGAATTATGAAACTAAAAAAAATATATGATGTACATTACCATGCAAACTTCAATTGCAAATTGGTTTGAACGAGATCGAGTAATTAGTTTTTTTTTTAATACGTCATTAATCGTAAACCGCAATTTACCTTTCAAAGTTACAACCAACTACATGAACTTTTATTTATGTTACTTCCTGCTACGGAACCCTTTATGGGCGAATCCGACTCGCACTTGGCCAGTTTTCTATTTGTGATAAGCTTGCGTTTGACCACTATTCGCCTGTTGGTAAGCAATGATGTGATTGACAGTGAAGTACGCTTGCCTAGAAGTTACCTATTCATACCCACTTGACTTAAAGATTGGCGTTGACTTAGACATTGGCGAAAGATTTGTTGGTATCGGATGAGTAGTTACATAGATTATGTACCTCATACACACAAACAATTTTAGAAACTTACTTAATCACATCAGCCGAAGGACTTCCACTGCTGAACACATTCCATAATGATAGTATTCATTAGAAACTTTATTTTTTATAATATTGATATACCTATAATGGCGGCTCCACATTAGTGCCGTCAACCCCCGTGAACAGGCGCGAACGAGAATGTGGATGGTTTTCGCGGGGTTCACGCACGTTCGCGCCTGTTCCCCGATCAGTGTCGGTATTGTGTCGAGAATTCACGGCGAGAATTCGCGGCGTGAATTCACGGCAGTAATGTGGAGCCGCCATAAGCATAATATAAGGATTGAGGATCTTCTCTCTCGGTGTCATGTGGACGTGCTCTTTTTACTCGCGAACGTTTTAATTCATAAACCCAGTATTAAGTGCAGTTATCTACTCAAAAGTTACACTAAAACGTGCTAAATAAGACCCGCAATAAGCTGTGAAAAAAATACAACAGTGTACAAACTATCAACAAAGTAACAAACAAAAACATTACAAGTTTTAAAAGTGAACGTTAAAAATTTGTCGTTTGTCTCTGTGTCGAAGTGCTCTGACCTTTGAATCGGTCAATGACACTTGTCTGCGTCCCTCAAAATACTTGGAGGCGAACACCAAATTCGCACATCTCATTATAGCTCCGGTGGTCTAGTGGCGTAAGCCGCTACATAACTAATGCCCGCCGCTGCCGTCGCGTCATAAGAAACTCCGAGTTCGAGCCCCGCAAGCTGTATCTCTTTTTGAAAGTTTAAATTATTTATTTAATTTAATATCATTACCAAACATCTACCGGTGAAGTATTGACGAGCTCTGCTCACTAACTGCCAAGTTATTTAAAATTCCTTCGCTGGAATAAATGAGTCAATCTGTGACTACATAGATTGGATTGGCAGAGCTCAAGTAATAGTGGACGGCAAACTGTTTCAAAGCAAAACGTCGATCACGACCACCTTAACCTGAGCTCTGAGTGTAACACCGTCCGAAAGCTACGATTTATTCAGTGCTCACGCGCTTATCGATTGTGATAAAGTCTATCAGTTTTTGCCATTGATTACATCACAACTATTTTGTAAATATGTCCACTATAAGACGCTCTCCCCCGAGCACGCCGAAAACTCAAACAAACAAGCTTTGCCAGTCCCAGACCAAATCGGAATCGGATATAGCCGATGCAGTGGTGAGTGATTATGTAAATCGAAATAAAAGAGCCCGGACGGCAGACTCGCCACAAGGCGCCAATGCTACATTAAACTCGCACGACCTTCAAACTCAACTCGCGAATTGGAAGGAGGAACAAGACTCGTCAATTGCGAAGGCACTTGCGACTCAAACCGCTTTGATGGCTAAACTAGCGGTCGACATAGGGGAAATTAAATCCCAGAACACCCAGATTCAAGCAGCTAACACGGAAATACAAAAATCAAACGAGGGGATGGTTAGATCCATGTCTTTCATAAACCAACGGTTTGAGGAGCTGAAGAAAGAAGTTGAAGACCTAAGAAGGGAACGCCGGGAACAAAAGGAGTATATAGAAAGTTTAGAGAAAAAAATACAAGATCTGCATCACAAGTCAAGGACGTCGGGCATAGAAATCCGAAATATACCGCAAAGTAATACTGAAACCAATGCCACACTTGCAAAAACAATATGCAGCATTGGTGAAGCTGTCGGGGTCTCCATTAAGGACTCTGAGCTGAGGGATATTTATCGCTTGCCGGGGAAGTCATCGAACCCATCGACCACATCACGACCGATTATAGCAGAATTCTCTTCTGTTATGATAAAGGACACACTCATATCTGCAGTTCGAACTTTCAACAAAACCAAGGAAAAGCAAGATAAACTGAACACTGGTCTCATTGGCATCTCCGGAACTTGTCATCCGGTCTTCGTCACGGAACAGCTTCCGGGTAACACCAAAAAGCTGTATTATCAATCAAGAGAGTTCGCGAAAGAACACAAGTTTAAGTTCTGTTGGGTCTCAAATGGTAACATATTTTTACGCAAACAAGAAGGTGACAAACAAATGTTAATCAGTTCTGAGAAATGTCTGCAAGATATAGGCAACACTGGCAAGTGACTAGTAATCCATATTGTCAAAAACCTTATTATATTAGCATCCGTCTGTTTAATATTATTAATTTTAGTTATTGTCCATGCTTCTAAATTTACAAATATACGCAAATTATTATGTAACATTCACTTAACCACACAAATAAAATCTCAAATTGGCATACATACTCTATACGAGAATACACTCACAACGCACTCATACAAAGACACCACCTATAACATTCAACCTTACGCAAAAAAACAAATAACAAATGACACACTGCATATTAGGCAAGCAAGTCCTAACTATACAAGGCTTCGCTTTGAGTCACTTTTTGGTCCCTCTGCACACTCCCAATGGATAGCATAATCAGTTTAAGCAGCGAGCTTGACTCGCTAACAGTAGGTGACTCATTTAACTGTGCCCCAGAAAATTGCATTGACTATGTTAATAACACTGACAGCAACATAAAACTACTACATTTAAACATCCGTAGCTTAAATAAAAACTTTGACCAAGCTCAGCTATTACTACACTCACTGAAACTTGATTTAGACGTGGTAGTCCTTACAGAATGTTGGCTTAGTAAAGTCAGTAATATGCCTGTTTTAGCAGGATATGATTCCTATTGCACCACTATAAACAATAATCAAAATGATGGGATTGTTATCTTTACAAAACAAACTCTCCGGACCTCAGAATGGGAACCAGAGTTTGTGAGTGGAAATTGCTTGGTATGCAAAATGGCTAACCAAAATATCGCTATCGTGGCAGTGTACCGATCCCCGTCATACAGTTCCAAAGAAAGTACCGAAAATTTTCTAAATAGTTTAAACAATGTATACGCAAGCCTATCTTCCTTTAAAAATATAATTCTCGTAGGCGATATTAATATAGATCTTAAACCGAATAGTACTGATAACCGCTGTCTCGAATATCTCATGGTAAATGCCTCCCACGGTTTACTTCCAACCCATCGATTCAACACTCGACTGGATAGCTGTCTGGATCATGTATTTGTTAAAAGTACCCTCCCTGTTACTACCCTTGTACTAGACTCACACATCACGGATCACAAACCATTGTTATTTAATATTGCTAACAAAAAGCCTGGCACTATACCACCGCACATCGCTACCCACATAGATTACGAAGCAATTAAGTTAGATTTAGAAAATTCAGATTTTTCCCCCTTGTATAATATTACTGACCCTAATTTATCCATGAATATCTTTATAAAAATCATATCTTCAGTCATTGACAAGCACACAAAACAAATTAAAATCTCTAGGAAAAAAAGAATTGTAAAACCATGGATAACCACAGGTATCTTAAAGTGTATACAAAACCGTGACCGAATGCATAACAGATTAAGGAAAGATCCCAACAATCTTATTCTGAAAATTACCTATTCGCGGTACCGGAATTTTTGTAATGACTTGCTCCGAAAACTAAAAATTGCCTATGAGAAAAGCGAACTTGAAAAATCTCGGAATAACCCCAAAGCACTTTGGAAAACGATAAAACAAATCACAAATACCACCAAAAAGAAAACTAGCCCCGTCGAACTGTTGGACATCTGTGACAATGCTACATTATCGGCAAACGAAGTGTGTAGATTTTTCAGCAATATAGGAACGAGCTTGGCTGAAAAAATCTTGTCCCAGTCTCATCATCCTACAAATCTACACAGGAGATTAGGTCACAATACGGCACCCAACCCTGCCAACTCTCTTGTGATACTTGAGGTTGATGAAACAGAAGTGGAGTCACTTATTCTGCAACTGCGAAATGACTGCGCAATAGGTTGGGATGGCATATCTCCCCTAGTGTTAAAATGTTGTCGGCAGATCTTGACGCCACCATTGACGTATATTTTTAACTGCTGCCTTCGAAAAGGCATCTTTCCTGATGCGCTCAAAAAAGCTGTTATTCATCCAATCCATAAGGGAGGGAACAGAGACTGTGTCAACAATTATAGACCCATATCAGTCCTATCAGCGCTCTCTAAGATACTGGAAAGGATCTTGAACAATGCTCTAAAGAAATTCCTCAACAAACATCGGCTCATAGCAGATAATCAGTATGGTTTTCGCTCAGGAATCTCAACTGAGGATGCAGTTCACGATCTAACACAGTTAGTTGCGAGGAACCTTGACAGTGGCGTTAAAAGTCTAGGGATATTTTTGGACCTATCTAAAGCTTTTGACACAGTATCTGTTCCCAAACTTATATCTAAATTGGAACTCCTAGGGGTACGAGGAAACACCCTCGAAATTTTTAAAGATTATCTCAGCAACCGGACCCAACGAGTAAAAATAGGAGAACATCTAAGTGATGAAATTATAAACAACACCTACGGTGTGCCCCAGGGAAGCATTCTAGGCCCCACCCTCTTCCAAATATACGTCAATGAGTTGTGTAATTTGACCATTCCCAACTCTAAAATCTTCGCGTATGCAGACGACACCGCAGTCATAGTTTACGGACCAAGTTGGGATAGTGTTAAAAGCCACGCTGAAGTGGCAATGACAACTATCATGACGTGGCTCAACCTAAACTTGCTTACCCTGAATTGCGATAAAACCTCGTACATTCCATTCGCCATTCGACGAAACAACTTACCTGAAAAGTCATTCTCCATAACAGCTCACACCTGTCCCACACATTCCCCACATTGTTCATGTCCAAAACTCACAAGAACAGATAATGTGAAATACCTGGGTGTTCAAATAGACGGAGGACTACGATGGGACAAACAGGTTGACGCTGTCACGGCTAGGTCTATGAAACTGTTGCATACTTTCAAATCCCTCAGGGACTCGGCAGCGCCTGAAACCCTGAAGATGGTGTATTACGCATTATGTCAATCTGTCATTGGATATTGCATCACAGTATGGGGTGGTGCAAACAAAACCTGTTTCCTGAGGATTGAAAGAGCGCAGAGAGCCGTCCTGAAGGTAATGCTTCGCAAATCTTATCGCTATCCCACTACGAAACTGTACGCTGACTCACAAGTACTTTCTGTTCGCCAGCTCTTTCTATTGCGGTCTATCTTAAGAAAACACGGTAGTGTGCCTCCTACTGACCCTAAAAAAAGGAAAAAATTACCCATTAGCACGCCCCACAAAACCGCCTTCGCTCAACACCAATACTACACACTAAGTACATACATCTACAAACAAATTCACAAAAAACTAAACATAGTCGATCTAAATAAACATGAAATAAAATCAAAACTTACGGAATGGCTACTGAAACAGGACTACATGAATACAGAGTCTTTACTCAAATATGTCGTCTAACTATCATATATATATTATGTCTAATTACATACACAAATACACACACACACACACACACCCGCGCATACACAAACATACACACACCCGCGCCCACACACATACATGCTCACACACAAAAACATAACAAGTGAATGTAAATAAATATCTCTCGGTATAATATTTCCTTAAACGCTCGGGTAGATCGACACAGTCTACTATTATTATTATAGCATTAATTTTAGGCCGAATCACTGTCTCTCAAGATACAGGTTACCTAGTTTGAGAGGCAGGGTTTTCCTTATTGTGTACAGATTTTGTTTCTAGATTGTACTGTATTGTCTACTACCAAAGCTCTTTTAAACTGTCCTTATTTAACATTGTGAAATCTGTATATTTTTTTGTGAAATAAAGTTTATTATTATTATTATTATTATTATTATAATCAGCAAACATGAAATGGCCAATACATTGATGTCACCGTGTCAGACCCACATTAGCTAAAAGGGTTAAATAGCAAAGGATCTCTCACATTTGTCATGTGTCATGTTGCTGCTAATTACCTTATTTAGGACCATAAAATTAAAGACGCATACACAAAGGAATTTTACTTAATCTTTTTTTTTATATTTTTAAAACATATTAGGCTAATCTAGCCAAATACGGATACTTAAGCTAGTCCTAAAATAGCCTTGCATTTCATTAACATAAATGGATGTAGGTAGGTATATTATAATCTCCCTTTGCCGTCATTTCTAAAATGTTTTCACAGAAAGTGATGTAGCCGCAACCACATCAGTTCTGTGAAAACATCACAAATATCTAAATTATTGGGTAACCAAAATTCTAGAACGTAAATGGCTACTGAAGGAACACTGTGGATTTTAGTCAATACAAATCTGACAGTACCTCCCGTCTCGCACTGGGTCGGAGGACTGACTCTTTTGGTGGTTTACCGAGATAAAAAAGCGAGCGAACTAGCACTAGCCGCGCTAGCTTGCGCCAGGCGCCGCGGTGCAAGGTCCTGTCTTTGTACCCAAATGTCCGACTAAACTGACTGGCCTGTCCGACTTTTCGGTATTAAGACTTGGCAACCCTAACCGACACCAATGAATGTCCCATTTCCCGAATTAGGACGGTGACGCGTACCGTGTAAGTTACGTTATATAATTAACGGTTGAACTTAATTACTTAATGAGCTGACTACTCAGCTCAGTTATTATGCCATTATGTAATCTACTTTACTAGGACGTGTCATTATTTCGGTGACCAAAATTCGTCCACTTAAACACGATTATTTTTGTACGCGTTAGGTATCTATCACAGGTATCTATAGTTTCCGACAAAAATTACAAACTTTCATTGATATTTTAATTGATGAATTTCCCAAAGCCTTAGTAGATCATCTTTATTCGTGGTCACTACTCGAGAACTTTTCTTCCTCATCGGTTATCAGTTCTACGAGGGTTGCTGAATCCAGCGGTTTTTTCCGTCAGATCCGAATCAAATGTTGTGAAAAACTTGACATTTCCTGCATAAAAATAACATTTGTATCATTGGTGTTTTAATTGTACTTAGTAGTTAAACAAGAACAAAAACAAATGATTAATAGTTTATCAATCACCCGATAGGACACCACACACAATTTCTGACAAAGAAAACGATAACTTGCAGAAATATCCCGGTACACTCATCAAGACATAGCAAGATCTCCACCAATCACAATCAAAGCTCTCTAATAAATGAGACCTACTTTATCAACCCTTTATATTCCCCCAGCTTCTACGGCTCATTAAAAAGAAAAATCAGGTCTCATTACTAGATATTTGTTACGGGAGAACAATAGAAGAAATTCTAATAAAAATTCTGCCTTTGTCCGCACTTCGGTGGGCAATCCCTCTTGTGCACGAATGTACTGAAAAATGTGAAACATTCTCAAATATCTGTTCCGTATTGTGTAGGCTTGTGATTTTATTGCTGGGATGTTTTCAGTAGTGTGGTTGGAGATATCAAATATTTATTAAACCTTTTTCGAAATGTGTTTTTTTTTTTAAGTTTGCTTTACATTCTGAACCTGTACCCTTAGGCCGAGTTTTCAGTATTTGAGACGTAAAGTAAACTCGAACTTTGACAATTTTAAATTGACAATTTTCAAGGGAAAAAATAGTTTTTTCTTCGCACACCAGAGGAGCTGTTCCATTTTTTCATACAAAAACGCTGTAAATACTGGAAAGACGCTGTAAAGTAAAAGAGTGAAAATTCGTGCTAAGGGTACAGTTCGGACGCCCACGGCGACCGACGTCGCGACACGATCTCCGGCCACCGTAGGCGCGGGCATGCGGGCAGCGAGTAAAGGGCAACTCGCTGCCCGACCATGGACCATGCCCGGGTCGACGGCGCGTTGTGTCCCACGCGCGCCTCAAAGAGCGTCAGCATAATGACGGGGGGCCCTCTCAGAGGGCCAAAGCCTGCCGGGGTCGCGGGATTATTTCCTTACCGTGACCCCGGAACAGAAAGGGCTATTGAAGGACACCGTGGATTTTAGTCAGTAGAAGTCTGACAGTCCCTCCCGCCCTGCCCGGGGTGGGAGGACTCATTATTTTGATGATTTTACCACGCTAAAAAAAAAAAAAAAACAGGGTACAGTTCTGCCGTTTTCGATGTTTATTTTTTTTATTTTTCAATGTTCCTATTTAAATTCATTCAGGTTTTGATGAGTAGGTTTTAAGCTTCTTATTTTAATTTTAAGATTTTGTAAATAAAAGTTTTGAGCCAGAGGTGGTTTCTTACCAGAGAATTTGAAATTGATAACCTATCGAATTGTAGTAAGCATTAATTAATGTGATACTTAAAAAAACAACATCTGATTCGATAGACGACATAGATTTATTTCACTGGCAACAGAGAATCACTGATTTTGGAACCCATTGCATATTTATTTGTTTTAATCAATTACAGTTAGCACTTACATAAATTCCCCTTGCATTACGTACACATCAGGTACTGACGCACTAAAAACAGTTAAGCCTTCCTAGCATTTTATGGATGCACTATGTCCACGATTCCATAGAAATACAGGATGTACTTTAAACATAAGTGGGTAGTTGCTACTTATTCAAGCTGATATATCCGCAAGCGATGACTCAACTTGAAACAATAGAGTTTTAGAACTAACTGCAGCCTGTTCGCACTCGTTGAGTGTTATTTGTCCTAGTTTGTAGGAACAGGTAGGTAACTGTTAGAGCCTATGCACACCACGTTTTATAAACGCGTCGTTGCAGCGCGTTTGACGCGATGCAGACGCGATACGCACGCAAGTCAGACGCAGCCTAAAACAAATGACAAGAAATTGCTAAAAACGCGGGGCACCGGCGCGGCGCGTTTAAAAAAAGGTGGTGTGCATAGGCTCTTATATCACTATACGTACTTAGTTATTACTGACACAGTTCTTGTTAGATTTTTCTTTATTTCTTTACGCCATATTTTAAAGCATTACATTCTGTGTTAGAAATTGCGTTTTTAACAGTACTTTTAGACCTAGGGTCATTAATTGTTTGATTAGTAGACAAGCAAACTATGAGTTAAAAGGCTATAAATATAAATTGCTTTAAACTTTTTGTTATTTAACACTTAATTCTTAGCTTGCTACTTGGCGTCACTGCTACTCGTAAAACTGACGCTTGGGTGAGCTACTAGGGAGATAGGTTTCATTTAAAAATCACGATTACGAAATGTTCAATAGCATGTCTAACGAATTACCGTGACCCCGGAACGTACAGGGCTATTGAAGGACACCGTGGATTTTAGTCAGTACGAGTCTGACAGTCCCTCCCGCCGCCGCCGCTTGATGATTTTACCAGGCTAAAAAAAATCCCCTTTCATGCAACGCTATCATAAAACATTTAAAACGCACCAACCAAGCCTGAATGTAGCCGAATCGCATCTCATAACTGCTACAGAATCGCTCGCAACGAAACCCCAGTCATAATAAGGTACTACGAATTCTCGTCACGCTGCGAGTATCGAGCGACCTACAAGCGAACTGATAAGGCATCTTCCACTGCCTCTTATCACGTCTCGCCGCCACGCTGCATAGATCCTTATGGTACGATCCCACCAAACTGAGCTGCTACGCGTTCTAAGCTGGCATCGCGTTTAGCCTCTATGTCTACCGGCAAGGCTGTGCGTAACTTTTGTCAGCGCACAGTGCAGCACATTTGTACGCAAACATTTTACTCACTAAACTAAGTTTCGCAATGTGCGCGCACAAACAGCGACTCCACTGTTCACTTGTGCGCGTACAAAAGAATCAAAGTGTGCACAATTTGTTTGTGTTTGCTTGAGTGAGTCGACCAGACCATGAAGTCTTAAAACGACAGTAATTCCTGCGTGGGAAAGAGATGGCGCTAGACAGCTTGTATAACTCTGTCTCTTTCCCACAGCGGAAATATTCTCGCTTTAAGGCTTTATGGTAGGCCATTAGAGCGAACATAATTATGTGCCGCACATCGGTGGAATCGCATCTTAACGACCTACTAGGATTACGTACTAACACGTCAGGAGCTCAGAATTAGGAGACAATACATGCTAGCTACACGAAATTGTACAACGTGATTAGTAGTGCAAGCGTGAAGCCTGGTTTATGTTCTAACACTGTAGAGGTAATCTATTCAGTGAGATAAATACATTAGTGAACTGAATGGAAGATAGGTTGTGTTGAAATTGCAAGAGGATTCCATGGTATGCCATTTGTATCTCTACCGTGTGCCGTTAACATCTCCAACGAGGGAGAATTAATTAAATTATATTAGAGTAAGCTGCTAAAAGATGTAGTCTCAGCCCAAAATGTTAACATACACACTAAAAAACAATAACAAAAATGAAAGAGGGGAACAAAGAATACAGGCAGCTATGATATGATTCAGGCAGCTATTGTTAAACTGCCTGATAATAAATAAAAATAAAATTTTAAAGTGAATTCATTCAATTACAATCTTCTACGTCGAGGCATCTTTTCTTACAATCCCTATCTGCCTAGTTAAGTGAACATAAGTCAACGTTCAAACTAAAGTTTTAAAGTTAACCCCTCAATGGCAAACATCAAAGTTAAAACGTACTCAATTCAATCTATCCTTTGGGAAAACAAACCATACATACATCGCTGAAAACACGGAACAAGCACAACAATCTCACCGCAGCTTCAGCAAACAATTTACTTAACACCAAACCGCAAATCATCATTTAGAAAACCGAATAATTACATTCGCGAACAAAATTCCTGCAAAATTAATAACAAAGCAGAAAGTTCTGAGCAAAAAGGAAAGTTTTCAGCGCTGATTACTGTATTACAAACATAAGTTTGCAGTTCACGACGGCGCTGCTGTCAAAGAAAACTGTTATTCAAACGTCAGATTCGGTACATTATGAATTAGTTCCGTATTTCGCCACCTGCAAATATAAAATTGTAATCTGGTACACTTCAGTTGTATCGCTGATAACAAACTGGGAATTTAATTATTATTTCACAGTAATTCGCGCCCCTTTCCTTTAATTCTCCTTTAATTTTCTGCGGGTGTTTGTTTTACCGAAAATAAGGTAATTGTGCGCGAATGGAGGGCTGAAACGCTGACGTTGATTAATTATATTTGCGCTGTTTACATAAAAACGGTTGAGTGAACACCTTGATGGTCCCGCGTTGCCAAATCTGAAGGAATAAGGAATGATCTTGGTACGCAAGTTAAGTGGTGCGAAAATGGCAAAGATCCAAGACTCGGGGGAAATGATAGGCATGAAGTTGTAATAAAAATCCTTTTACAAGGCTTTTTATGTAGCTCTTATAAGTGGGCAAGATTTGTTTAAGGGTACTTGTGAAATCGCAATAACTGTGGAGGTTATTAAATTCGACACAAAATTAAAAGAAACAATCACAGACACAATAAAAAACAATACAGTCTTGCGCATATCAAGAGGGTTCCAGCAATTGCAGGTACTGGAAGAAACGTCCTTATTTTAAGTCAACGCATCCAAAACACAAGAGAAATTCTTAGTATGGTGCAACGGTATTAAAAAAAAGGAAAACAGAAACGAAAAAAAAGTTTTATAAAAATGATAAAGCTTCAATTTGGTACCTACTAATTTACACGTTATTTCTGCTGTCTGTATATATGTTTTTTTTTCTCATCATGACCTTAATTATCTTCCTCGGTCTGCAACAAATGGAAAAAAAATACCTCCTAAAACATATTCTTTCGCAGCTAGGTACTTCAAATTCGACGTCACCCATCGAAAATCGTAGCAGGAAATGTTCCAATATCATCGAACATTAAACACATTCGTCGAATATATCCCTTGCCCCACCTGTAATGTTATCTCTCGCCATTTTCATATCCACTGTCATGTACAGTCAATCAAGAAAGTGATTCCAGTTTGGGGACAAAAATACTTTATCAAATGAAATCCCTGAAACTGACTTTTGCCAAAACTTAACTTGAAAACAATAGGAACGCACTTTGGTGATAGCCCATACAAGTTCCATTAGAAGCTATTCTTATCAATACGCCTTTAGGCACCAAATTATTGGTACTTACCTACTTATCCTAAATTGTCAAAGGAAAGTAACAAAGTCTTCGTTAGCTATCCCCATGGTAAAGGTGGGTATATCTTTGGATATGACGCACTAAGGCCACCAACAAACGTAACAATTAATCGTCAAACTATTATTTAATGACTCAAAAAATATCTTACTACTCTTGTATTAACATACATACAATGCAAGTTTAAAGCGACAGGCCACTTTCGTAGATGACGGTACCTACGTGTAGCTAAAAGAAAGTACTTGTATTATTTGAGCATGGCAACACATTTCGTATAAAAGGGCTGAAGAAAATGAAGTGTCGGCTTAAAGAAACCTTTGAAGGATCGCGGGAATTCATCCAGGGGAAATTGTGGAGGTTATAAGACATATCTTATGGGTTTTATTTGAACGTGAATCAATATGGCGTAGGTACGTGTATGGTGAAAAGGTATGGTTTATTTTGTGATTATCGTTTGGGGGTGAATTATTATTGTTCAAAATATTTTAGTAGCTTCTTCTAGCTGTAATTTGGGGTTTTGCTTCTACCCTACTGCATCACCGGTAAGGGTTTTGATGAAACACAAAAATGATGAAAGAAACCTAATTTTCTTTCGCAGTAAAGTCAAAAATAACAAGGCCAGCAAATCTGTGTAATGTATAGATCTAATCTAAATCTGTACAACTGTACATCATAGTCATAGTTGGGTAGAATTTGAATATACCTATTATGATATTTTTAAATAGAGCGAAAAGAAGAAAAACCACAAACCGTTTAGTGTGTAAAATCATACCATTTAACAACAATTAAAACCAAATACCTAATTGAACTAGGAGAGCCCAATCGTTATGAAATGAATTTCATAAAACAAATGACTGGCCACACCTATCAACTCCACAAAAAAACAAATGCACATCACCGCACACAAAACCACGGACATTTTACAGCCGTTAGCCCTAATGAACTGCAAAGCGATGCGCCCAATCTTGGCCAAGTTTCCGCCATGACAGCTGACTGGCCGAAAACGACCGTAACGACAGCAAACCAGCTCTCCCGTCACAAAATGGAGAAAAAGTATTCTTCTTCAGTAAGAATGCCAGGGAATATGAAAACTGAAATGTAACGTGCATGTTCGGTGCTGAAATGTAGTTGTTTTTGGTGCGATTGGCTTCGTTTTCGGAGGTTTTAAAATGATAGAAAGGTGTGAATCTTATAATAATGACTTCGATGACTTTGTTTCTCTACAATGGTGTTGGCAAGCCTTGAGAATAATTGTTGTTGAAATTCTGATTTTTTTTATTTTATTTAATAATTGGTAAACAATGGATTAAACAAATGATCAAACAACTCGGCCTTATTTCTCGTTGAGTTATGCTAAACACAAACAAAAAAAACTAATCTGAATGATATAGCGATTATTCTCACACTGCAATTATTATAAGGGAATTATTGTTTCTTCTCTAATTAGATTACTTACAAAAAATATTAAAAAAAGCTTTTCTAGCTTCCTGCAACAAACTTCTTCATCAAACAAATCCATCACACAACTCAAAAGTACTTCCTAAACAAAAGCATTATCTGCGTTAAATCGCGAAAATTAAGAGATCCGGATTTGAAAACAATCAAATTGATTTTCCGGAGTTGACGTCGGATAACCGGAGCTATGGAGCCGTTATTCATAATCTTAACGATATTTCGTAAACTCAGGGGCCGTTGGGAATTCATTATGTAAAGTAGAAGGGATGCAGGGTTTAAGATTTTGGGGGCCTGCCACCACAGTGCAGTATTAGCGAGTCGCGCCGCGCCGTGCGACTATCGCATGCAAAAAAGGGTTGAGCTGTTTCAATGTGTACGAAAACATACTCGTAGTTGTTGAATGAGAGTAGCTGATAAATGATAGAGTCAAACAGTGTAGATAGTGGACTGCAGTAAGATGAGATGATGATGATGAACATAGTGGCAGTGATGAACTTATTATGATACAAAAATCGATGCCAGATGAACCAGTCATGCGATTTTGTATCATCATGATCTGCCTAACATTTTCTCAGTTGGGTAGGCTTCCAGTTTAGCCTATCTACATAATTGCAGCATAATTTCATAAATGCAGCTCAACACTAGTATTTCACTTGAAGCGACCGTCTATCTATCTGATCCACAAAACCCGGTGAGAAGACTTTCATAAACCTAATCAAATTATTTTACTCTAACTTCAGAATCAAAAAGCTATCTCTTTCCCACAATCTTGTGACGTTAGAATAATTATTCTGCTATTAAGAGGTGGTGGTACATACCCTAGTCCAATGAAAAGAAAATGAAGTGTCACCTGTTCGCGGGTAAACAGGGGAGAATGTGACCGGTAACACGCCACACGCCGCATGGTGGGAGTCGAGTTACCTACGAAACCTCAAGCGTGGAATGTTTTTCGCCACATTGGACGCTGTAGTGTTTTTTGAATCGTAATGTGATCGTGTTCTGTTTTGAATATTGAGGTTGGATTTTTTGGGAAACGATATACCTACCCTTTTTCTGTGGTAAAATCAATGAGACGTGTAATTTTAATAAGAAAAAAACACTGGCAAAAGTGATCATATTCAAAATATGGAAGCAATAGCAAATTATATCATTTTTTTTATGCTTTAAAAAAAATGTAACCGCCTTCGAAAACAACCACAAAAAAGGGTTAAATAACCTACAAAACTTTTCTTTCGGAAGTCGGTGGTTTTTTTATTAATTTTATTGTTTTTTTGCCACCGACTGTTGTTTTTGAAGGCGGTTACATTTTTTTTTTTAAGTTTTTATTTTACTCTTTTTAGTTAAAATATTCAACCAAAATTCTTGACAAATAGGTACATCATTTTCTTACATGTGCACTAGAATTTTGTAATCCGTAGCACCGGTAATAACATCGTTAACATCTCTTTCATTCCTTCCCTATCTCAAAAACTACTGAACCGATTTTGATGAAACTTGCAGTATTCCTTAAGTTGAACGATACCTAGTACAACATATAAAGAATTACTTAAATCGGACTTTAAGTTCCGGAGATATACGCACACAAACATAATTTACTAAATCAGTCGATGCCGACTCCTTACTAGAGGAGTTGTACCTTCCATCATCAGCTCATCCACCTGAGATGATGATTATCAGATGCAAATACTTGAACAGCTTTAGAAAAGAAAATATATGAAAATGGTAAGTACTATGTGCCTATAAAAGAAGGTTGCCCTCGATTTCCCTGAGATCCCATAATCAGATCCTGACCTGATGATCATGGGACCACTTGGGAAGTATACCCTTTAAACAAAAGAAAAATTTTCCAAATCGGTCCAGGCGTCTTCGAGAAATCGGGGAACATACATAAAAAAAAGATTCCGACGAATTGAGAACCTTCTCCTTTTTTTTGAAAGTCGGTTGAAAATAATTGTAATACAGCGTAATTTTTTGGCTACTACAGCACTATTGGTTTGAATCAGTGTGTGGTTGCTCTGTAATAAATACTTTTTTTCAAAAGGTATCAATTACAAAAAAAAAATCTTAACGAATAAATAACTCATTATCTCATAAACAAACAACTTGTTGAAAACCAAATAATTATAAAATAAATCGTACACGACGACTGAAACATCAAATAATTAAATTGATCCCCATCATCAAACTCATTACCAACACTTTTAATCTCGCTAACGAACCTCACGACACATCGACACCAGGGAATATTCATTATTAAATCTCACAATTTCATAGATGAGCAAGTAAATTGATTAAAAATGAGAATGATTGATTGTGCATCCCGCTCGCACCTGACAGGAGCGATTTCACTACACGCGATCAATCATGACTGACAGACAATCGCGACAGTTCAGTCACTCACCGAGCATCGAGCGTACGCTGCGTGCATTAGGCTGTGCCCACATTGACTGTTTGCTGCCAAACTATCTTCACTACACTATATTTATGTATATTTTAAAAAGGGTACAAGTCCATACAGTATTTTATTTTATTTGGGATTGGGACAACACTATTCCAAAACCACTGCAACTTCTGAAAGCCAGAATCAATAGTGACAACCACCGGAAAAGCGCCGAGACAATGAAGCTCGACGTGTCCCGGAGAATGAATTGACCTGTCTTGGATCCTGCAACGAAATTAATCAGAAATAATTGTGGACGAGTAGGAAAAAGTCCATTCATCATATGCTAAGCGCAGTTAGGATTGTCTGCTTACCGAATCAGTCAGCAAGCATCCGATTCACAGTAAAATTACACGCGAAATTACCACGTAGTACATTACCACACAGGTGAGTACGCGTTGCAAAAAGTGTGTCTCATGCATGAATAACTAATTTGATACAATTCGTCGTTCATTCGACATTAAGTTTACGTCTCAATCGCCCCCAAAGTCAGACTCTAGAGTCTAGCTCTAGAGAGTCCGCCGCGCTGGTTGACTATGTAGACACAGCCTAAATGGTATGATGGTATAATGAGTTGAATTATACCGACAAGTGTAATACAGCAGGTAATCATAATGATGATAATGACGTCATAATATTAATGGAATCGATACATCGTGGAACAAATGTCGTTTTTGAACTTCACATACAAGTGTTTTCTTTTTGTTTTACGAGGCTATTAATATGCACTCAATAAACATAACCTATTTAATAGTGTTGCCGCTTAATAATATTCATAACTAAACATTTAATAACCATTATTAATGAAGAACATGTCGTTTCCATAATTTGTATTACAAAACACAAGTTACGTTAACCAAATCGAATTTGTTATTCCAACTTTATTACTACTAAAATAAATATGGAATGGAAGTAACTGTCAAAAGGTAATTATTGTAATAAATATCTATACTAAAACAACTTTTAAGCGTTTAATATGTAAAATGGACCTACATAATATTCAGCAATGTTCCGTGCTAGCGAAAAGTTCATGAATAAATCGCAAACTTTACAAGAAACTGGAAGAATCTCTTGATTACACAAACAACGCTAATGATCTTCCTTGAAGCGTTTTTTCGCGTCATGTAAATGAATAAAATGATGATACTCATCAATCACCGTTGCCGTGGACAGATTAAATAATTTCGCTTTTACTCTCCCCTCCTTCAAAATTCCTTCACTAAGGCTGGAAACAAACGACAAACACTTTGTTATTGAAACTTATTTTTATGTGAACGTAATATAACTATTGATAATATGTCAAGATTGCGTTGTTTTATCAGGATTTATATTTATTTATTTAGACTCTTAAATACTATTTTTTTTCACTTTATGTTATATCCATTCAACCGCCATGAAAAGTAGTTAAAATGTGTGGTAAAATATACTGTTCAAATTCAAAACAACTTGTTTTATTGATGCCAACCCTGAATATAACGTTACATACAAACAAAAATTAGTTGAACCCTAACAATAGCATCTCCTAGTCTGTTTATTCTCTTTCTGCCTCACATGCAACATGTCAGCTAGTTGCATTTGCAGATACAATATGTAAAGTTGCAGACTTGCCGTTGCAGTTCCTAATTCAAAAAGTTAGACTTCCCTATCGTCACCAAGGCTGACAGCATTTGTACCAGATGTTGCATAGAACAATAAAGAAACTGTTCGTGTGTAGCGGTCCTTAATGTCGAGAAGGTAAATATTACAGTGTTCCATTCTCCCCCGCTTTCCTTATTGTTTTTCTTTCGCAGTTCGTTTATCTTGGCAAATATTTAAAATATGAATTAAGTACTTACTTAATTTTATAAAGTGTGAGTCAAGTTATAATTGGAAGTAGGTGGAAAAGACTTCGGGTAAAGAGGACCCCGCGCGCCCGAGCCGGTCGGTATGGAAATACGAGTAAGTCAATTTGACTGCCGGGGTCGCAGGAATGTCTTTAGAAGTTACCGCAACCCTAGTGAGCAAAGGACAATTTAAGGAACAGGGTGGTTATTAGCCAGTCAAGTCTGAAAGTACCTTCCACTTCACTCAGATCAAGAGGACTCATTTGATAATTTACCATCCCAAAAAATATTGTAGATGCCTAAATATTTTTTTAATAAACAAAAGGATGACTCTATCTACTACATATTAGTTGCCGTTTTAATTTAGCTCTGAACGAATATTTTAAAACAAAAAAGAAAAGATCGTGAAAAAATGTTAAGCCGAGCTGTCCCAATTGCTCGACTACTTAAAACGCAAACATTTTTTCACAGTTCTAAATGAGAAATTCCAGACTACCTACTTACCTATAGACAGAGCGGGGTAATTGTCGCGTTTTTGGCGTAAATTAGGCGCTTACAGAATATATTACTTTAGTAATTACTTTCGTTATTAAATTTTAGTTAGCTAAGAAAGGATTATTCAAGTTTGAAACAAGCAAAAATGTGCTCAATGTAAAAATATCGAAACTAGAGCGGCTAAGAACAGCACATCGTTTTAGGCCCAAGGGAAGATAATTTCGTCGTTTACTAAAAAAAATACAATTTCATACAAAAGTGAAATCGATATCCTACATCATCATCAGCTGTCTAGCCTTGCCCCAACTATGTTTTGAACAGCTTCCAATCAAACCGGATGCAGCTGAATATCAGTATTTTACTTGGAGCGACTGCCTATGCCGGGGTCGCGGGACTGTCTTATCAGGAAACCGTGACCACGGAACGCAAAAGGGCTATTGAAGGAACACTGTGGATTTTAGTCAGTACGAGTCTGAGAGTCCCTACCGCAACACCCAGGCTGGGAGGACTTATTGGTTGATTGTGCCAAATAAAAAAAAGCGGCTGCCTATCTCACCTCCACAACCCAGTTACTGGGTAATGCGATTCACCTTGGCAAGACAAAGATCCTACAAAATGGTAGCCGGGACCAGCAGCTTTTCGTTCTTTCCGAGGTAGAGAGGCCAGCAAGTCAACCTACCCCAATCTGTCAAATTTTACCAATCGAACATTAATCTTTTCTGGTATTACAACAGGCAGTAAGACGCATCGCCAAAAAATCAAGAATCTCCGTCAAAATCAACAAAACAATCAAACTAAAAGCAATAAAATTCTTATCTTACTCTTCTTTGACATCTCATTGTGGTTCTATAAACAGTAATTTTATTTTATAGACTTCCAAACACGCATTATTTTGATTAAGAGCACCTAGTCTCCGATTGTAATTAAAGATCGCTAGTTGTGATTGCTCCCTCCATCAGCTGCCGTGGGGTGGTTTTTAAGATCCCATCCCAAGAGACATTGGGTTTCACTGATTTTCACCAGCAGACACGCACTCTCTGATATTGTGTCGAATGCACCCTCGGTTGGTTTTCTATCTCACTAAAATACTGTTTTTACATACTTAGTTTCAAAAAAATACTTCTAATTGCATTGTTTTGATTCTTGTGTTGTTTTTTTCATGTACTTAAATCACACTTAAATAGTTTTGATAGTGCAACCCAAAGTGTGGGTCCATAGTGGAAGCTGAAAAAAAGAAACGATGGACGACAGTTGTGATTTTAAAGATATAATTTAATCAGAAAGTGAGTAAGAACTGAAGAAACGTTCTCGAGTGGCGACCACGGACCGGAAGACGCAGCGTATGCAGGCCTCCCATTAGGTGGACCGACGATATCGTGAGAGTCGCGGGCAACCGATGGATGCAAGTGGCAAATTGTCGTTCGGCGTGGCCAAAGACTATATGTGGCGGTCTAAGGGGGAGGCCTATGTTCAGCAGTAGACGTCTTACGGCTGATGATGAAGAAGGAACTGAAGGTCTGAAATCGCCACTTTAACACTGTTGTTAAAATTGTTATTAGCACCGTTGATAATGGGTTGATAAAGGTGATTTTAGATCCGCTGAGATAAACTATTAGAAAAGTAATAAAAAAGAGATCATGCTGCTCCCACTCCAAATGAATTGAAGAAATTGATTATGATGAAGAACAACTAGACTTGTTTTGAAAACTTTATTAACCTAATACAAAAAACCTTGATATCTCCAAAAATTTCGATTTACTCGGATAACGTTGTTTATTTTATTCATGGCCGTGCCTTCACCAGGTTCCATAGAAAAAAGATTCAAACCTCTAATGACATTAACAATTAACCGATAACAATTATCCCTAACATACCTCAACTAATTAATTGTTAAATAACACAAAACCTACACACATTACATACCTCAATCGTTATCTCAGAACGCAAGCTCAACATACATAACTTAGGCCCCTAACACACTATCTTGTAATTTCCAATCGCTGTTGTTTCGACGGCCCGTTATCAGCTGGCCAGGATTACGTTCAGACCCCAACATTGTTATCTGAACACAATGAGACCCATCAGTAATTACTCCCCCATGTTAAAGGACACATAACTTGAAGTTCATTACGGCCGCAGAAGTACAGGGATGGATTTGAATGTTCACGTTTTTGATTTGTATGGTTTTGGCGAAAAATGTTACTAGTAACATTTTTATTAAGTACATAACAATCTGTTACCATTCGCTTATTCCATTTAATATTGCAAATGTCAAAGTACGAGGGAGAAGGCGGCATGCGAATTTGCGGGCAATCAAGTTTATTCCATACATGTCATTGTCATACATGTCATTTGGTTTTATTTTACGGTTTTACCGGTTTTATTTACATTCTGATGATCTATTGACCTAATTAAATAAGTGTGTTGATTCTGAATGAACTTCTAGTTCTCAAATATGGGTATGCAGTACGTATGTACATACTTACCACATTTTGTTTAATGTTTTTCCACCTAACATAATTATGTTGGTACTATTTAAAATACCAAATAAGTATATTCTTTTGCTGTTAACAAAATACTTACTTACCTACATTACAATTCCATTCATATAAGCTGATCGTCGACCAATTTCAGTCACTTTCATATTTGTTCGATTCATATTCTAATTTCCTACCAACCCCAAACTCCCTCCCTGTGTCAGCATTTTGAGAGGCTGAATATTTCCCCATTTTCTTAACAACAATCGACTATTGAGAGTCGTAAGTCCTTATCGCGATAAAATGTGCGACGTCAGACGAGTAATGGACTCATTTGATATGAACTTGTGAAATATTTAGCAATACAACCTCTTTATTGGCCATTTCTTATTGTGCGGAGAAAGTGCTGGCTGACTATAAATATTAGGAGTGTGAGTCATGCACAAAATGGCTAACTTTGCTATTGTTTGATGGTAATCTGAATGTATTGAAGGGTGTCCGATGAGTAAGTCTGTTTTTCACGAGTATTTGATGAATCACTAGCTTTTCTTTAGCACTTGAAGTTGAGGTGAAGGTGAGAAAATAGGGAGTCTTTCTGTCCCCAGTTCTACAAAAACTTTTATAAAAGTCAATGCGGAGAAAAGGAAATGACAAAGCTTACAAATCAAAAGTTTGGCGAATCGCGGGTTTTTCGAAGCCCGTGAGGCAATATGGGAAAAGAACATATCAACTGCTGCTGTATGTTTCTAAAATATTTAGGTACCTACCTAGTTTTTTTGCGAAAATATAAGCAAATTTAATGAAAATATACAAAATAATATCAATATAAAATGAAAGTATAAACAAACCCTATTCAAAACTTGCAGTAAGTACTTTATAAATTATGCAAATTAAGGTCCCACCTGCTCACTAGACCTATTCCAGGCAAAGTTTCCATCTAGGGGTCTCATGGAAACCAGTCCAATCTAAAGTATCCTGATTTATGATATCTATAACATAAAAAAAATATCAGATCCCACCATCTTGCAACGATGATCTACCGTGTTATCCACACTTGATGCATTGTGTCCCATGTATGGAAAAAGATAGTACTAACATAAACGTAGATTTTTTCTCGCGCCATACACGTTGGGTATTAAAATTGCAAATTTTTCAGAAAAAAAGCTGCTCGATTAATATTTATGAACACACAAGTGCTAGTTACGAGTAGTTTCTTGCCGTAATCCTTTTTAATCTTGGGATAAAACCTGGCTTACTTAGGCGGTATGGTGGTTGTCTTTGCCATATGGTATGGTAGGATTGGGGACACGTGCTGGTGCAATTAAGCTGAGCTTAGAAGCTTTAGCCTGTGTCATAGTAGCTTTAACTGTCAGGAGATATCGGGATTTTCTTTTCTTTTCTTCTCTCGGGGAGGAAGATTGGATATCAGCCCTAAGAAGTCAGGAAAATGGGTCTTGTGTACCTAAATATCACAAGATCATTCCGTTTTATTTGAACTTTTCTTTTTGTGTTCGAAAAATGTATGTTTTGGAACGAAGTTCCTTATTTTTTTTAATAGGCAACCGCCATTCATTTCTTTTCGTTTTTTTTTTATTATTTATAATTTTATTATATTTATAATGGACACAATATATCCCTCCTCCTATTCTGCCCCAATAATGGCGTTAAAAAATCCTCAAATACATCCAACTAATTCAATTAATCCATTGTCCATCTGACTGTTACCATGTGAAAATGTTCCCATTTTTATTACCGCGTAACATCCGCTAATTTATAGCCAACATGGGAATGTCCATAATGCTCGTAACACATTTAAAACGCCATTTTAATGGCTTCTGTAACCATAGATAAACAAAATACAGCTAATTAATCGGTCGAAAACATTGCCAGTAACGCCCCGCGCATTTTTTCAATCATTAGCCAACCGCACCATATAAAAAACCGGCCAAGTGCGTGTCGGGCAACGCACAGTGTAGGGTTCCGTAGTTGCCCATCAAAATACTTATGCGAACTAACTAAACTGATTCGCTGAATTTAATTTTAAAAAGAAGAATTTTCAAAATCGGTCCAGGAGTCTTTGAGAAATCGGGCAAAATACATTTAAAAAAAAGATTACGACGAATTTAGAACCTCCTCCTTTTTTTGAAGTTAGTTAAAAATAGTTGACGATAAAAACCTACCTATCCCCAAAAACATACCGTAAAACATACCTACTAAAGCTGTAAAAATAAAGTTGACAAACTTACATTTGCAGTTGAATAACATGTTCTCCGATACATTTTGTTTAAGAAAAATATTATCCAAGTACATTTTATAAGTTGGTCGACTATTACTCGTAAAGTTGTAAAGCCTACTAAGTCATGACAATTTTCTTTTAAACTTCGTTATATATACTACTATTGTGAATTTTTTCACACCCCCAAACATAACCGTTTAGCTGGTAGAGGGGGGGGGGACTCGAGTCGAGCAAAAATTAGCACTATAAAGCTTAATAATTATTTCACAAAGGAATCTTTTTATCAAAAAAATGTTAAAGGAAACTATCAATATTTTTTTAAAGACCTATTTTAATGATACCTCACACTAAGGGGAACGCGAGAAAAAAAAAACATCCCCAGTTTACGTATACAGGAGGTACCCTAAAAAAATATTTTACGAGATTTTATTTTACCACTTTTTCGGCGCAACAAATCCGTATATTTACACCAAATTACAGCTCTCTAGTACTGTGCGTCTCTGAGCTAAACTGCGGACAGACGGACGGACGGACGGACGGACATGGCGAAACTATAAGGGTTCCTTGTTGACTACGGAACCCTAAAAACCAACGAACCCCAGGAGCCAAGGGGTCGCTATGGGAACACGAGACAGTCGTCAACGACATACCTAATGAAATACCGCACAAAATATTGCCAGTGCGTGTAATAAAACGAACGTTTCATCTACTATGTCAATAACGATTGCTGATAAAAAATAAATTACCCCAATAATAGTGATAAAGTGGCAATTGAAATCATAAATAAACGCAAAAAGTATTCGCAGCCGGTAGGATTCGAACCTACGCTCCCAGAGGGAATCTGATTTCTAGTCAGACGCCTTAACCGCTCGGCCACGGCTGCCACATCTAAAATGGCGAAATTAATCATTGCTTGCTAGCGCATATCATTTTATATGACGTAGAAAGTCGTTTAGTAAAATCAAGACACCTTTCTAAAAATCTTCACACTTTTGTCATTAACACTGTCATAACAGTGATAATCTATGAGTAGATATTGCAGCGTTTTTAAAAAAACGCTACATTTTTGAGTAGCACCTTTTTTAATAGAAATTGTTATGCAACCTGTTTTTGGAAGCCTTGACTCAATTTTTTTTTAAGTTCTGAATCTTTTTAAATTTGAATTTGTTTCTGTTCTCGAAAAAAAGTGAAGATTTTTTTTCTTTGTGTCAGTTGGTTGTGGATTGTTGCCCGATACGTTTAATCGCTGAATTTTTTATTTTTTCGTTGTAAATCTGGGCTTTAAATCAGTGAAGTGAGTATATCAGTGCTGCAAAATAAATATATTGCTCTTCTATTCGCCGGAATGGCGTAATCTGAAAATTTTCTCATGGTTCGGTAAGTTTTTTTTAATAGATTTTTTCTGCAAATTTGTCTTCTGTTCAGTCCGTATTTTTGGTCTCATGCCGCCTGTTTTTCTTTTCTACGTTGTGCAGGAAACGCTGAGTACGGCATCACCCATAAGTTTATAAGATAGCAGTCTGGAGCAACGCTCCGCCGCGACCCGGTGTGGTCGCGTACAGCCTTTTCCGGTTCCTGAATTTGCCAGGCTCTTAAGCCGGCAAATGTGATCCAGAGCCAGATTTTTTTGAAGACCTGTTTCTGTGTTGACCGAGGTTATCAACACGGTGCTCCGCAGCAGGCCGGCAGCGCGTCTCGTCATCCTGACAGGATCCAGCTGAGCATTTCCATTTTACTGTTTTATTTATTTCTTTTAATGTTAAAATTGATATTTTTATGTAAGGCTTAGCAATACAACCCCTACTCAGGGTATGTGTGAGGATTTAGGCATTTAAAAACCACTATCTTACACAATCTTTCTATTCTTACCGAGGCGCGTTAATTAGCATTGGCCAATTAGTTAATTACCGCAAGGTTCGCTTGATTATTTTACCTCTAAATTTCAAGATTTTGGTTTTCCCTTAATAAATTAAGTAACAATTAATTCATACTTACGTTGGTTAATCTGACATAATCGCATAATAACTCAGTTTTAATTGTGTGCAACCAATTTGTTTTATAATTCAATACTAGATACTATCGATAACCTGGCACAATCGCAACCCAACTGATTTCTTTTATGTTTTTTTTTTACATTTTGAAAATATTTAAGAATTATACGTTTTTTAAATAGGGGAACGTTGTTTTTCTTGAAGTATCCCGCTATAATATGCATTAAATTAAATATTACTTAAAATCTACCGTTGAAAAACGTACCTACTATGTAATTAATAACACAATTTTCATGTTAACAAGGAGATAATTATGTATTTATTTAATCATTAATTAAATTGTAAACTTAAAGCATTTCATCTGTTATCAGATGTCAGGTTGCGGGACTGCCTAAAAAGCTACTGCCCTCGGCCCTAGAACGCAAAGAGCAACCGCAATCAAGTCAGAAACAGGGTCGGTTTTATTCGGTCCAACCAACGACGATATAATACTAGACTGGTAATAACAGGCGACCGATGTCTGCCAACACATTAGGCAAAAAAGTCTTATATCCGTCTCATTTCGACCAATCCTGTGAGCCGTAAACATACGTTGAGACAGAACCGACCTTGAGTTAGCCAATCACAACGCAGTACCCCGCCTCCCTCGCTTACGTAGTACCTCAGCGAGTTGGCAGAATAGTTTTGTTCGTTAGATCGTGCAATGCGTAGTCTAGTATTATATCGTCGTTGGGTCCAACATTCCCTTCCGCTCCACCTAAATCGACAAGATGAGTCCTCCATCTACAGGTACTTCATATTATAATTCTGAAGAGTTTGTTTGGTTGAAAGCGCTAATCTAAGGAACTACTAAAACATTTTTGTGTTGGATAGTCCATTTTTTGAGAAAGCCTATAGGCTATATAACATCATACTACGACCAATAGGAGCCGAGCAGCGTGAGTGAAACTGTCATCATCATCATCATCATCAGCCTATAATGTTCCCACTACTGGGACACAGGCCTCCTCTCTGTGAGAGGGAGTGGGCCATAATCCACCACGCGGGCCCGGTGCGGATTGGTGGATGTCACATGTCTTCGAATTTTTGGTTCTAGGACATGCCGGTTTCCTCACTACGTTTTCCTTCACCGTTTTGAGAGCAGTGGTGACGAAATAAATTACGCAAAGTAATGTGCCTGGCGGGGTTCGAACCCACGACCTACAACTCGTAAGTCGGGACCGATACCAATGGGTCACCACTGCTCACAACTGGGTGAAACTGTGACAGAGAGGTATTCCACCTCTTCTGTTGCCTCAGCCTCTTTCCTTTAAGGGGGATGCTCCAACCAGCCCGCGAAATTCAAATTTTTTTACGTTTTGTGCAATTTGCAGGCCAGTGACATGTTGTAGCTTTATAAATATATGAGTTGCGGTAATAACAAGTATAATTTTAAATATATAAATTATCAAAAAACTCGCTCCATCAGCTCTCACATAGAAAAGGTGCATCATGTTAAAATCTCCGAAATCTAACTACGATGCACCTTTTCTATGTGAGAGCTGATGGAGCGAATTTTTTGATAGTTTTTATATTTAAAATTATACTTGTTATTACCGCAACACATATATTTATAAAGTTACAACATGTCACTGGCCTGCAAATTGCAAAAAACGTTAAAAAAATTTGAATTTCGCGGGCTACATCGAAGCAATCACCTTAAGATCTATTTATTGATTTAAATTTTTGAAAATTCGTATTTCGAATTTTCAAGCTGTTATTGCATCACTTTCAACTCTTTTTTTTATTCAGTACAATTTCACCAAGGCATGCAGTTACACGTTCTAAAAATACGTTTAAAAAGCTCCTATATAATTTTCATTTTCCCACGTTTTTACGAGTATACACTCACTTTTCTTGTTTGTTTGTTTGTCGTTCCGGTTGGACTTTTGCAACTCAATTTTGAGGCACTTCCCGATAGAAACGAAACGTCATAACAAATCCAATATGGCGACCTCCCCAAGATGGCGGACTGGCTGTTTGAAATCCACCCCCATTGAATTGGGTATCAAATGAAAGGGTTTGCTGTCGGGAATACGAAAAAAATTGTCATGTGACTTAAATCCAATATGGCGGATGTCCAAGATGGCGGATAGGCTTTGAGGCACTTCCCGATAGGCTAGCAGGCTGAAATTTTCAGGGTAGCTTCAAACCCGAGGAACAAAGATAAAAACAATAATATAATTAATAGATTTTAAAAAATCTAAAAACGAAGGTTTTAAAATGTCCTAAAAATAAGAAAATAACCCTACGAGGCTGAGTGAGGGGCCACTCAAAACGTGGGGGCGTATCTTTGCAAGTTACGTAATCTTTTATATTACATACTTTAATGAAATTTAAACTTTATCACAAAAGGAAAATACTCAATCTTCAAAATTCTCCTAATTTTCGATTAGGGGAGAAGATTGGAATAGGTTGACGTGCGTGTGTCGTACTGAAAGCTCGTAAAGCTTTGGAGAACCGTAAACTTATTGAAAAACAACTAAGTAGGTAGGTTTATTTACGTGGTAAAATAATCAAATGAGTCCTCCCTAGGACAGGGCGGGAGGGACTGAGACTTGTACCTACTGACTAAAATCCGCAGTGGCCTTCAAAAGCCCTATACGTTCCGGGCCACGGTTACCTGAAAAGAGAGTCCCTCGACCATAAGTAGGTAGGTATGGTCGGTACAGTACTACTACAGCCACTCACACACGTTATCAAAGATAGGTATGCCCTTATCGAAAAGGATTTCAAAATCATGGTGTTTAGAAGCGTTCACTCAAATTCTTACATTATTTCAAAAATAAGTATATCAACCAATAATTAAGCGAAGACAAATTAATATTCAGATCATTGCAATAAATAAATTCATTATCGTAATAGGATAATAATTTATCTTCGCACTTTATTGATAATAGCGCTACACTCGGCTACTGTTAAATATTATTGCCATATTTTAGACATAATTTATGTATTCAGCCGTTCTTTGTTAACTCAGCAAAATTCTCCCCTAAGAGCAATACAATGTATGCCAAAATTTCGACGGGCCAGCAAGAGGCGCCGTGGCTTAGTTGGTTAAAGCGCCTGTCTAGTAAACAGGAGATCGCGAGTTCGAATCTCGCCGGGGCCTGGAGTTGGTGAACCATTTTTTAAACTAAAATTTTCTCTTATCCTGATTTTGATCTAAGCTAGCTTTAATTATAATTTGCCAGGATCAAAGTTCTCAGTCCAGGCAGTAAAAGATAAGACATTACTGTTTGTCCTACATAATTAATAATAAGCAGTTGTGTTTGAACGTAACATAAATTATGCAAATACCTATAATACGAGTATGTTCAGGTACTTATTTACTATTCCTACTGATCGATATTGCATTATCGATTTGGTGTCTATGGTAATGATGGTATGGCTTTAATGTCAATATCATTTATAGCCAAAGCCACGGACATGGTCGGTTGGTCGTACCCAAATTGGGAGAAAAATTTTCAAGCCGGGTCTCTTCGTTATCTCATATCAAGGTGCCTACATAGCTTTGACGTTATCGGGGCCAATTCTCGATTTTCGCCATTTTTCTCGAGTTCGAGATTGTAAGTCTGTCTCTATGTCTATTAAAAATATCTCTATCTCTACCAAAAAATGTCGAATTGAGCAGAAATCCGTATTCTCAGTCAAAATAGAAATAAATGTCACGAAAATGTCGAGTCGAGTGAAGATAATGTTACCATTATGAAGAATCGCACGTTCCGTTTTAGGTAACTATAGGTTAATGAATGATTTTGTTTTAAAACGCTGACTAAATCTAATTATTTAAGGATGAAACGAAACGTTTTGTGTAAAAATAATAAGTTTGACAGTTGATTGTCTGTCAGGTCAGTGTCAGAATTTGCGTCTTTTGATATGTTTACATGGACTCTGTGTTTATAATTCATTAGTGGGCTGTGCTGTTTTACATTTCATGATTTTTGTTTTAACATGGAGGGGAATTATTTTAATGACTTCTGTTTCGCTCAAATCGTAAATATCGACGGCGGGATAAGTGCGCTGTTGTCGCCGTGTATTCATGTATTGGCCAGTTGCTCGCCACTTTCCAACAACTCCGAGACAAAAATGCTATTGTTATTGTGATAAAAATGCTAATAAACTCGTCCATCTTTCAGTGGTTTCTAATCCAATCGTGGGTACACAAATTACAGTGTTTGTTATTTGCGCGAAGGTTGTCGTTTCAAGAAAACACAATGCAAAAATCAAGAGTTTATCGAATTTCCAGTAGGTATGACATGCCAAGCCGTATTTTATTTAAAAACTAAAGAAAAGAAAACAGTGTACAATCCAAAACTCAACAAATTCACTCAGAAATGACGTATCTCTACAATCGACATTACATCTCTACTGCTCAGAAGCACTCGACATGAATTCTAACGTTAGCCTTCGACAAATGTCGAATCCGACATCCCCAGAATAGCAACTTTTAAAATTTGTCGAAAAAATGACGTCATTAGAATTTTTTGTCGAGTTCGACACCATCTCTAAAGCCGAGAATTGGCCCCATCGACCAATTTTACTCTTAATTATTTTGTATTTTTGAAGAAGTAGGTACCAATACTGAGCATTATTCCCACGTTTTGAGTGGCCCCTCTCCCAGCCCCGTAGGTTTATTTTCTTATTTTTAGGAAATTTAAAAACGTGGGTTTTTAGATTTTTTAAATCTATTAATTTTTCCCATTTTCTTGAAGTGTCTGTGACATCAACAAATACTAGGGAGGTAGGTAAATGAAATCCAGGGTTATAGACATCTTTCTATATACAAGGGAATTTCAACTTTCTTCTAGGTAAAGCAAAAATAGTGTCAAGTAATAGCACTATTCAAAGTTTTATTCACGAAGGGTGGATATTGTATCGAGGTGTATTTGTATGTAAGCCGAAGCGTGGGCAATAAAAACATGTTCATTTGTTTGAAAAATGCTTCAATTTGTTTCTTGAATACGATGTAGGGTGACTGGGTGAGGCTTGTGACTCACTCCTGTGCGTGTACAAAAAATAATATTGTCTGAGAAAAACTTACACTTTCAAGTTTCAGAGTTATTTTTGCGTGTTAGCAAATTATAAGGGAATTTGTAAGTATATTCGGTAAGTTTGCATAGGTATTGTGAATTTTTCATAATTAATGTCATGATCTACTTTTAACCGATAGGGGTGTAATTTGATCCGCCATAAACTTTACACTGGTTTAAGTATAATTTATGTACTTATGTTTTTGTTTTTTAACTCACAAAGTATACAAATGCAGAGGTAATGCCATGGGCCAGTGCACTAGATTTTTGAGCGGTAGAAAAAAGCCATGACCGACCAGTGCTATAGGACTTTTTCTACCACTTAACATTTCAGTGTTCAGCACAGTATAAAATATCTCAAATATCAGACAGTAATGTGTCCCCTAAACCGTGAAGAGTGGTACCTACCTAGTTGCTGTAGGTATTTCCTGTAGCTCCAATTTCCCTATCTTTATTTCGCAACTGAACAGTTAAGCTCAAATAATATGATAACAAAGCAACTAGTATTTTTTACATTGATATCTTGCTAACGATCTATTGGATCAAAAGACGTTTGATGTAGGCAATCAGGTCAAGGCCAAGAAGACGTTAAAAGTTTCTCTGAAACCCGGAAAATTACGTAGTTTCACTCGCCCGGCCCAGGGGATTCTGTACAAATTATGGTAGGTCAAAGTTGGGGGTAAAGGGGAATAAGAATAAGTAAGGGAAATTGAGGAATCGCAAGAAAAATCTTGTATTATGTAATGTTAAATGAAGTAATGTTCCGTTTTCACGAAAAAGAGGCTTAATTTGAAGACTTTGATGACTCCTGGCAGCGGTAAAAAAATCGAAAAAATGGATATAAATTAAATTTCGAAATGATCCTTTGTGGGTTTTTATCTGTCTAGGTGTAAACAAATAAACCTTTAAGTGGCGAAAAATGGCCCGATAACTGATGACACACACCTGAACCCTAAATACGATTGGGATAAAACCAGGACAATGAATGATGATGATAACGGAGCTGGTGATGATGGTGATGATTTGGAAAAGTTGAAACTAAAACACAATTTAGATTATTAAATCACTCGTATATTCACATTTGTGTCAACTTACAATATTTACACATGTACAATATGTATTGCCGCCCCAAATAACAGGTCCTAGTATACATTCTCCGTATCAACTCTATTTGGAAAACATTCGTAACAATATTATTGACAAGTTCTAGAACTTAGATCATATTACTGTTTGTGGTCTTAATTTTTTTGGAAACTAATACTTAACTCAGTTTTTTTTTGTACAAAATTGATAAAGTAGAAAGAAAAATGTAAGTAATAATCGCTCTTCTTTTCAACATGATTTTTAAATCAAGACCAAAATAAAATAATATTTTTTTTATCAGAGTAACATAAATTTTAAGAATCACAAATGAGTTTATAGTCAAAATATTAATTTTAGGTTAGGTAATAGGTTTTCAATTAAAAATATTTAACTTCAAATCCCTATTGTTTTCTTTGTAGCTAATTTAATCAGTACTTGTCTTCTTTTACATGATTCAATCATTAGTTACTGTTTCATAATTCAAGTAATTATTAATTTAATCAATATAATGACTTTATTTGCCCATTCGGGTACTAATTTATCAATTATTTTCTTGTTATTAATCAAGATACACGTAGATCATCTAATAAAAGTCATATCAATTTATTAATTTTGTTACTAACGTGACAAATACAGAAAAACTTTAAAAATAGAATGATAGCACAGATTATAAAATGCCATAGACAATTTATGTAAAAACTACTTTCGAATTAAGAATCATAGACAAGGTATTGTAAGGCAGAATATTTTTATTAAATATGTAGTTAATGGGTAAAAATTGTTTCTAGTCCAGTCTTAATCAATAATTATAATACTCTAACCACTTATAAACGTCTTGATAAACTCTGAGGCACATTCAATATTACGTATTATATTCGAAATTAGTCCGAGGTATGGAATACTTGTAGTAGTGTTCTCTCGCTACGCCTGACGCGATTTTTTAGATTTATTCTTTGATAAAAATAAAAGTTATTTTGATCAAAGTAATTTTTGCAATCTGAAACAAAATAAAAACGCCGCGCCTGGCAACACTGCATTTAAGTGTCATTCGTTTTCTTCGCGCCCACAAGACGCAACCGGAAAAGTTTTATGTTCTTTAAAATTAGTTTAATAAATGTATTAAACACAAACCAAAGATGCCAAAACACAATAGAAATAGTGAAGAAGACAAGGAAAGGAATAAATTGCCCCGAAAGAGTGAAAAATACAAATAAAGATGGAGGAGCTCATTAACTGTAAGTTTTTTTTTCACTGAAGAGTTTATTGACGGAAAGATATGATAATGTGTGCTACATTCTCGTTGAGAATTTATATTTACGTTGTTTTAAGGGTTTACAACCCCTCATTTACTTGGAGTTTAAAATATGAAGGTCTATCACGTATAAACTCGTCCAGTTGGACGGAAGTTAAAAGCAACAAATAAATCTCCTTGTGGACTTCTGTCCTCTGTCCATCATGACATTATGTGTTACATTTTGTCTCTTTTTCGTTGAAAAAGTTTTTGCTTCGGATCGATATAACATTCAGTATTTCCAACAAACAATGTAGGTACACAAGTCCTGTTAAAATTAAGATAGTTTGTGTTACATTCTATCTCCTTCCCGTTGGGAAGGCTATGCTTTGGACCAATTTAACAATAGAAGAATAATAATATGATACACAAGTCCCGTTGAAATTAAGATAGTTTGTGTTACATTCTATCTCCTTTCCCGTTGGGAAGGCTATGCTTTGGACCAATTTAACAATAGAAGAATAATAATATGATACACAAGTCCTGTTGAAATTAAGATAGTTTGTGTTACATTCTATCTCCTTTCCATTGGAAAGGCTATGTTTTGGACCAATTTAACAAATAGAAGAATAATAATTATGATTGGGTAATTTGTGTTACATTTACCTACCTCCCGTTGGGAGGGCTACACTCAAGTATAAATACACAAGTATTCTTCGTGCTACATGTTAGCTATCTAAGAAGAAACAGGGACACTCCCTCTCCCTTAACAAGAAAAGATCCTATAGCATCAAACATAAGTTGCCTCTACACAAAGTGATGAAATATTGATAAAAATATACTATTACTTGAGTTATGACTGGCAGGATATATTGCCATAATGTAAATATTATAACAGTACCTAATGGTCATGATCTGATTACCGAAGCAATCAAATGCACAGCCTACTATAGACTACATATATATACCTACTCACTCTGAACGTTTGGGTTGTAAGATGGATGCCCAAACATGTACTATGAGGCAATATGGTCAGTCATGAGAACAATTCCGATACTTTTGCTCTAGAACAGCAACCAGAAGCAGAGCCATCTGGCAATAATATTTTTCTGCCTTAAGTGGGCTAGACCGGTTCTAAGAGGGATTATGTGTTGTGAATGTATTGAAAGAATTATAATAGAGGGAAAGGAGCAGACTTACATAAGCCTGCACTTGTACCAAATGATGCATACAATATAATATGACATGCCTGGAGACAGCATCCGTTGACTACTCAACCTATACTGGCAATATATGTATTAATAATGGAAGGGACTACTATTACCAATCTTAGATAAGACACTTCAACTTACTAAGAGGCAACAAGTGAACTGAAATTGGTACCTATCAATTCAAAATAAAAGAAACGGTGTGACTTCCACCACCGTGAAAGGAGCGACCAATAGACTTCATACAAATATTATTACTGGAAATACAAATAAGTCAATTCCATGAAACTACTAGCAGTGTAAACAGCCCTGCCCACCTCCATAAAACAGAGGAATCTATCTATACAAATTGAGGAACAAGCCAACAACAGAAATACCTCAAGCGACAACAGTCATTTTCCAGCTGACCCCAGGACAAGTACCAGTAACAGTTAGTGGTAATGTTTGCTGCTCCCTTTGTATATTTCTATTCATACTGAGAATCTATAACCAAAGAGTCTGTTATATAAGACTGGGTAAGAGTACCTACTAATTGTTCAAGATAAGATTCCATATAATATCTCTTTCAATGAAACTAAGAGACTTATCTTATTCTAGAAATAAATAAACTTTCATAGATAAGTTCTGTTAAAAACAGCTGATCAATTTTATCCATGATTTTCTATAAACTCACAGATTTATAATAAATCTTTAAATGTTAAATAATTTCATCATAATCAACCATGTCAGTCTAGAATATACAAGGACTGTATCTCTATGAAAATCAGATCTTAAGGGTGCAAACTATTTAGTAGCAATTAAAGAATATGGTTAGAAACTTTTGTGGTTCACATCTAAAAAGCTGTACAATAGGTCCTTCCACTGACCCCTGTGTATTTAATCAGTTTGGTAAACTGTGTTAGTTAATAACCTAGATGACTAATCTGCCCCGGATTAACATAATTATAAAAATGCCTTGTTGTGCAAGCGTACTAAGAAAATCAATTGATTATTTATTTTTGATGATAAACAAAGAAAACAGCTCAAATGCCTGCCCCCTCAAGCTGTGAATGGTCAGGACTGGTGATCAATTCTAAATGCATGACTAAATGCTATGTTTTGTTTATGAATACTCAATATTAAGTTTTTCCTCAATTATTAGAATATATTATTAGAAAATTTGGTATCAATTTACATGGCTACCTATCTCATAATGCAGTTTAGTTCACATAAACACTTTATAGAAGAAACATTTTTCAGCCCTAGAGTAGAGATTAAGAGGAAATAAAGTCAGAATTACTTTGGGGAAAAAAGAACATTATTAATAGTTGTAAAGATATTATACAATGTATCTAGACACGCGGGAGCGTGTCAAGCCAAGTTCTGGAGCGCAGCTCACCTTATTCTTAATTTAAGAAACATTTTCAGATGCATTACTAAGTGGTTGGGATAAACATTACAAGGGGTAAAGTACCTACTAGAGACAGTCTGTCAGTCTGGAAATAACAACATGTAAACTATGTAAGAGTTCATAGATGCATACTTTACCTGGTAGAACTTCGTGATTAAAATAAGAACTGTGTTATTTTACGTAGATCTGACAATATTACTGCAATAGCTCATATAAACTGTGTGGGAAGAATACAATACTCTTCTAGAAACGGCACTGATTTTTGCTAAATCAGAAATAATTTATTTTGCAAAGACTGTGGGTACAAAATAAGGTGTTCACATTTTAACATAATGGCTCTTCCACATTCTACCTAAAGAGGCTGACTTTGAGTCTCGTAATTCCAATGTAGTTAAAGAATGGAGACTGTCTAAGTTTTCAATTTTAGAATAAACGATCATTTTGGCCACCCAAATCCTGATCCAAAGTCTCATAATTTCAATGTAGATAAAGAATGGATACTAAGTTGTCAATTCTATAATAAATAATTTTGGCCGTCCAGAGAGACCTTAATTTGCATATCGAACGATCATAAGAGTCCAAAGTATATTTCTTGGGATAGGGGTCCCTAAATGGAATAATCTCTTTTTTATATGTTTTTCCCCTTTCTTAGTTTACTGCTTAAAGCTCTCCTTAAGATTAGAACAGATAGGGCTAAAGAAATATAGTCTTAACAATTTGTGACATTACAACCATGAACTAGCTATCCTCTACAACTAACCCGGGGGGCTTGTTTATTATCAAGCAGGCAATTAAGAGGAGAATGATACATGTATGTATATTACCTATATAATTCTTAATTGTGTACCATTTTACAAAAATAACTTAAAAAGACTTAATTTTATGCACAAAGGTGAGTAATTGATTTTGATAGGTAGATTATCGCAGAATTTGCTGGAACAATACAATAGTATCCCGTGATAGTACTGGTCTAATCTAAAAGACTAAAAATAAATTTATCAATGTATTTTATAACTTCATCTGTGATCAGGGCGCTTGCAACAGTGCCAAAATATCGGAAACTCAAACCAATAAAAAAATTATTTAGCAACTTTAATGACTTGACTTATTTAAGTCTTCAAAGAAATCAGTTAATTGTCACAAATCGACACCCCTATAGATAGTCATGTAGGGTCAGAAAATAGAATTAAACATTTATTTTAAGGGATTTTCCAAACTATGCCCAAGTAACGCAGAATAAAAATATTTTCTGGGATTACAACAGTGTTATTACATTTAATAGCTTCAGTTAACAAGACTTTACAAAGAAGTTTGTTAGGTTGATTGCGTTAGCCACAACACTATGTATCCAAACTTAGTGGTGTAAAAGTACCAATAAATTATTAAATAGATTAGTAACAAAGGTGCTATTAAATTAATTAATTACAGATATTCCATAACACTCAGGTCTGTACAAGACTAGAATGTTCATCAGACTGGTGTTACCTTCCTTAAGTAATAAGCCCAAATATGTCTACACATAAACTATCACAGAATAGGATATAAATATATATATATATATTAAAAAAAAAAAAAAAAAAAAAAAAAAGCAGCGGTGCCTTATACAGTCAATTAATACATTTGTTTTCGGAACATTCTACCAGACATGCATAATTCTTCAAATGCACATAGACTAGGCTTAACGGTGGACTCTACTGCAGGCAGTGAGGGGTCTTCGAGGTCGTTTACCTTGGTAGATCACTATAGTAGACCAATAGATGTACTTTGAAATAAAATTTGCCGGGACATTACATTTCATCAAGTTTTAATACCTGTAGTTAATTAACCTTATATTATGTCAATAATAATTATACAATACATTTAAGAGGTATATTCAAAGTTAAAGACTGTGATTGTCTTAGACCGGCTTTGATAGTATTAGGAAATAAGAAGAATTTTAAGATTTTCGTAGATTATGCAGATGAAGTGTGACTCCAGATGTTTAGTCTTAAATATTTGGAATTTGAAAGATAGGATTTTTTCATTTAAGTCAAGGTTGCTATGATTTTCTGGTTATATACACAAGCAGACGTATATCAAGATAATTAAGTTTTAACATTATATATATAATTTTATGTTCTCTGAACATCTACAAGTATTCCATACCTCGGACTAATTTCGAATATAATATAAGGATTAAACGAACTTACCAAGTGAAGTTCTATCCTTATTATATGAAGAAATTAGTCCGAGGTATGAGATTCCCACCCTCCCAAGATTAACTTTCAATTAATCTTCCCTTATGGCGGTACCTGGTACCACTGCTCTAAACTAAATGACACTTAAATGCAGTGTTGCCAGGCGCGGCGTTTTTATTTTGTTTCAGATTGCAAAAATTACTTTGATCAAAATAACTTTTATTTTTATCAAAGAATAAATCTAAAAAATCGCGTCAGGCGTAGCGAGAGAACACTACTACAAGTATTCCATACCTCGGACTAATTTCTTCATATAATAAGGATAGAACTTCACTTGGTAAGTTCGTTTAATCCTTATATTATACAATACAGTCGCTATCACCTAATTATAAATATTTACAAAATTTATCTATGCTAATATGGCAGTATCGAGGTTCAAATAACATAATTAGTGTCAATTTTCTAACTTAAAACAATAAATGGTTTTATAAGAGAACTGACAATTAGTATCAATAGTAATCACATATTTTAGTATTTGATTAATAAAGCACACTTGCACGACAACTCATTGATTGCGTACTTATTACTTCTTTTTTTTACTTATCTGCAATCTGGGGGCTTACAATGATATTTAAGAGTAGTTCCAGTGTGGGACAGAGACAGCTATACAGTCGTCTAGCGCCATCTCGTTTCCACACTGGAACTACTCTCGCTTTAAGACGGCATGGTAGGCCACCAGTTCCAAACTATAAACAGATTATTTGTTCCCTGTCGAATATTGTCCTCCTTAGCAGGATTTCCCTCATCCTTCACCATCTGTCATATCATGACGTTTAGTGTAGCTGGTAGTTACTAACGCAGTGGCTAGGTGGGTTTTAACACGACATTATGATGGAATATCCTCTAGTAAAAAAAAACAACACCAACTTTAACTAGAAAATATTTCACATAAGGTAACGCAAAGGGCGATGAAATATAGTTCGTCATACTATTGTAGTATGCCAGTACGACTTCTGATTGATTTTGAAGTTCCTGGAGTTCCAAAAAGAGCCACTTTAGCAGAATCCTAATATGAATTACAATAAAATTATTCTTTATCTAATATCTACTGTATTTCTTGAGATAAAGGTTACATTATTCATAGAAAAAAAACCCTTTAACAAATTGCAGATTGTAGTATTGGTAATCAAATCAAAATTTTCATCTGAGTATAAAAGAAACTTTAATGAAATACTGCTTTGGCTACGATTGACATAATAACTTATAATAAATGTGAAGATAAATAAATAAAGTACAAACCACTTACTTGGTCCACTACGTCGTATTTGTCTGTTACATTTATTTGTAACAAGTAATTATTACTTGTATTGAATGAGATCATTCTAAACAGGGTATAATTGCCACATTTGGTAATTAAATGTAGCGGTTTATGGCGTAAATGTGATCCTAAGCCGTCCATAATTGCTTTGAAGTAATTCCAACAATAATTATCGATACTTTGGCCAAATACAGCGCAGTACACCAAAAAGTGATTGCTAAAAAGAAAGAAAAACTCTACCTATGTTGAAAAATCGCGGTCAAAACAGTAAATCAATAGTAAATAAATACTTCTATGAAAACCAAATATGTGATAACTATGTCAATAAAATAATTTACAGATCGGATAAACGCATTTATATCAGTCTCTTTAATCATAGACATAGTGTATGGAACGAGCATTATCTGGCTAAAATTGCCATACCTACTCCAAAAAGAGAGATAAACAATCAAAGGATTGTATCTCTTTTCTGTAAAACAAAGATCATGTCTCGGGGGCCACACCATCGGGACATGCTGTTGAAAACGTTTCGTGTAAACGTCCATCATAATGATAATTGATATCCCCCGTTACTGTGGCCCAGTGACGATGGGGTGTGCCATCGGTGCCGTCAAAGGGCACAGACCCTGCAGGGGTGCAAAAATGGCCAAGTCAGGACCACAATTGACCAGATCAGGGCGGAGTAAAAGAAGCTCGCACTTATCGCATAAATACTGTGTGTTGATGTGGCCCCAGTATAAGGATATCGTAAGTAAAGGAAAGATGTTATACTGTGATTGTTTTCTCTCTTTCTAGAAAGAGTTTTCAAGGAAGGCTCAGTCCATGCTATAAGTCTATGTCTTTTAACAAATGTTCACTGTACACAGTCACTATGTCACTCACTCACGGTAAGGCCTCTTCCCTCTCTGTCTCACTATAATTGACTTTAAAATAACACTTATTGTCGTCTTTGGGATGTCTTTAAAGAGTTAACAAGGAATGCTTTATACGAATCTCGTGAGTTGCGTATGGAAATCTCTGAGGAAGATCTGTAGTTGCGTCAACGTCGGCCGGTCGTCGGGCGACATGGCCCAACAGTACGCCATTACTGCGAACCTAGGGAAGAAAATATGAACCTTAGTACATACATTTATTACATCAAAATATTTTTATGGAGTGCAAGAACTATCAAATGAGGAACTCTGGGTGGAGTACAAGGGACTGTTGGACTCTTAACATTATCAGCCTTGAATGTTCCCACTGCTGGGACACAGGCCTCTTCTCCGTAAGAAGGAGTGGGTTATAATCCAAAACGCGGGCCTAGTGCGGGTTGATAGTTGTCACATGTCTTCGATTTTTTGCTCTAGAGCATGACGATTTCCTCACGATATTTTCCTTTACCGATTTGAGAGCAGTGGTGATGATATGAATTGCAGAAAAAAATGTGCCAGGATGGGTTGGAACCCACGACCAACCAATTCCTTCACATGCCCTATGCGTTTCAGGACCACGGTGCGGTTTTAAGACAGCCCCGCGACCCCAGCAGTATAACATCACGACTGTCATCGACTCATCACCAAAGGGTTAGGGCAGAGGTGTACCTAATAGTACATTCACTTTTCTCCAGATATATTTAAGTTCTATGTATTTGGCGAGACGATTAAAACCAACCGGGCTTAAACCCAGTTCCTGCTATTGAGACATTCCTAAAGAAAAAACACAATAACAATTTGCCCGACTTCGAAATTGAACCCGTGACCTCATGCTCAACAGTCAGAACATTTAGCATGTTGAAGTAATATTTAACTTTGGCACGTACTTCAATAATGGAGGAGAATGAACTTTACATTAGCAAACATAAACATTGTTGAAATACCAAAATACTATTCCAATTGGCTTCGGCCCAGAGAGACGAACGCTTTGAACAACTCCTAATGGTCTCTGAATAGTCTTGAAATACTATAAAGTAAACTTTATGTAATATTCTACTACCATGATAAGAACGCAAACGTCATTAACCTCCATCTGTCAAAGAACTGTCATTTGAAAATTACGTTTAGCAAAACAATTGTTGGCGCAAATTAATTTTCATTATTATCGTTTATTATCTTATCATTTATGATTATTTTTTATTTATGAGGGTGCAACTGTGCAACTTTTAAAAGAGCGTGCATGACGTCACAATATGGCGTCGTCACATTTTTGTTCTCAACATGGTTGCATAATCGGTAAACCACAACTTCTGAACACCTTAAATCGTCACTCAAATATATTTTTAATACTACTTACAGTTCATCAGGGCAATTCGCCGGCTGCTGCAACCGGTAACCGTCCCTCAAGTACGCGGCAACCTCGAAGGGATCAACCTCAGCGTATGGTTGATGCGCTAAGGTCGTCAGTTCCCATAATAACACTCCTAGGGCCCAGACATCGGCCGCTGGACTGAACTGTCTCTTCGTGAGAGCTTCCAGTGCCAACCACTTGATTGGCCTGTTCTCATTGTCGCCGAGACAGTGGTAGTCGGCGGGGAAGAGATCTCGCGAGAGAGCGTTGTCCGCGATCATCACTCGGAGATTTTCGTCAACTCTGTTGAGAAAAGGTTTGGTTAGGAAGACTTCCTAATGCTGGGGCCAAAATAAAGGGAAATATAATAGGTTATCGTTGGTGAGGCCTCTGTTTATGAGGTTTTGCTATTCAACATTTCAATGGCTATTAAATGCTGAATTTTCTCCACGTATTCTCTATATTGATATATCTTGCTGTAGCGGAGTCTCCGAATATAGGCATTTTTGCTTACAAGGAGGCTCCAATCACTAACGTGTTTTTAGATTGTGGTTACGAAATAATCTTTTTTTTTTTTCACATTACAGGTATCCTGTCTCTCTACAACGCACATTAAAAATTTAAAACTCACATGCAATTCCTAGCAGCAATATCTTTATGTAAGACATGCTGTGAGTGGAGGTAAAGCAGTCCATCCAACGCATGGAGTGCCATCCTGACGACATGCTGCGTCGTCAATGGCGGCGGAGGTGGCGCCACTCCCGCTGCACCTCCCACCGTGACCCCTCGACAAGCTAGAAGGAACTGCTTCAAGTTCCTCCAGGTAGAATTCCAAGGGTACAGTAGGAATGGAGCCGTTTGATCCTCGATGCTAACACCCAGGACTGATAACACTCGCTCGTGATGAAGACCGTATAACATGCAGCCTTCTTGCAGTAACAGTGATACCTGTGAAAGAACGCTATGGTTAGTTGAATAATTTCATAGAGATCACACATATATTTTAATGTGTTGCTTGTATCATAAATTTTACAAATTACAGAACCATTACCTGCACTTGAGAAGCGTGTTCAGCAACAGTTTTCACGAGCACCTCCTGTTCCCTTCCATCCTCATCGGCATAAGTTCCTCTGTACACGCGGCCAAAGGTTCCTTCCATAGCCACAGAGCGCAACCTCACTCGGCATCGTTGTATCGTCAGCTCAGCTATTCTCTGTTGTAAGTCTCTCGCCTTCTCCTCAGCCGCCGCAGCAGGTATAGAGGTAGGTCGACGGTAGCTGGTATAACTGGCGGCAGACTTGCAAGACGAGTCCGGTAAGAATGCATGAGCGTCTTGTTCGTCGCTTCGTGCTCGTCGCAGCTTCCTCGCTCTTGCCCTACAAGCTGCAGCAGCCACTGCAGCTATCAGCAACACTCCGCCAGCGCAACCAGCTCCCGCATAGAATATATCAGCAGATGTAGGCGCATGCGGCACACTATCCACTCTCACGACCGGCCTGTGCGTCTCTTTTAGACATATCTTTTTCCTCCTGAACCGCAACGTAGAGGATGAAGAACCCGTCGACACATTCAGAAATATAATGATGTCCACTTCAGCGGCAACGGCGTGCGTACAAGGCAAGTCCACTCGCCATGTTTGTGGCTCGGTCGGCACGAAGCCCTCGTTTGATATATTGACAGTCGGCGGGTGCATCGCATTCAGATCGTCCTTCATGTCCACGTGTAACGTGTATGGCAACTGCAACAAAATGTTATAATTCGTGACTCAAACTCACCAAAACCTTTTCCTTAAAACTAAATAGAGTCGACACATTCCTAACGGTACAATCACATCACAATGTAACTGTATCAGTACGCAATTGACGGACCATGGCACGCAAGATGACCCTAAACGGTCCATCTGAGCATCCAAAGCCGTGTCAGTAGAGATCAAATGTCGAGAGTAACCCACCGTGAGAGCACGAACATCGCTCCTTTATCGGATGAATAAACGACATACTTTGTTACCGTTGGCCATCGACTATATTTGCATATGTAGACGTCGTCGGGTCGTTCGATGTGGTTTATGTTTCCCTTATGTGGATGACGTGAACGTATTGTGACACGCCGCGGGCAGGCATGCTACACAGATGTTGTCTTTCGGCAAGTTTGTTTTGAAGCCGGTTATTAAATATTATGATCATGGGACGCTCATTATCTAACTAATCATCAGGCGGCGTTACATGAATAGTTAAACAAACAGCATTCGCCGCGGGCTCTTTGGCCGACTCATCAGCCATGCCGCAGCGGCTCGTAAGTGGCGGGCCGCGGCGCTGCGGAGGTGCGACACCGCGGACGCTAATTAAATATTATCAGTCGGCATGCGGTGCACACAGACAATAGTGGCAGGCGTTCATCGGCGCTAGTTAACCGGTTCCCAAATATTTGCTCTGCCTAGTCAAAGGCGCCGCCATGTAAATAAGGGAGTACTGTGGTGAAGTGAGGGGGAATCGCAGATCTGATAGTGGCGGCGCACAAAGCTCGCCGAGATGCTGATAACGAGCTAAGGGCTCGGCCGCGTGATCGCAACCGAACCATACTCAGCAGTTTGTTTATTTTTCAAATGCTGCACGGTTTCAAAAGAGTTTATTAAGCGTTATTCATACGTGTAAATCCCAAAGCGCTTGGGTTAGAAGTTCGGCGGCAACATCTGAATGCTACTATTCCTTATGTGTACATCGCTGCATATAGAGTTAATATGGCTTACGCCATCAAATCCTGCAGACGGCGCCATGAATACATTCAAATTGATGAAACGTCCCATAATCTGGAGAGCGCTCGTATGACTTGCAAATAACATCCTAAACAAGCAGATGTCTTATTGACAAGTTCGCTGAACTTGTTTGCGGGATACTTGGGGACTTGGGATGCTACTTTTGTTGGGCTGGCTATTGAATATGTAAAGTGGACGCGGCGGCTTCGCGTCGCTCCCGATCAAAATGCAATGCCGCTGAATGCTCAACTGATTTCTTTAACTCCATGTCGCCGTGTGTGTCGACTGACGACTGCGGATAAAATAAATAAATGCACATAATATTTGGTTAGAGATGCGAGCCGTACGTAGTGCATAATGCGGTGCTGCGTCGTGATCAGCCAGCAGCGGCATTAGCATGAAAAGCGATGCAATTTGAATTAGAACTAAAAGAGGAAAATGTAAAGAAGATTCGAGAACGCAGTATAATCAGTCAAAAGTAGCAGATGTTGTGTGTTGTAGAAACTTAAGAAAGTTATCTAAACTTGGGTAGGGGCTGCAACATTTACATGAGAATGGCTCGTTTGCGGGGCTCGGAGCAAACATAGGATGTTGTGTCCGGCAACTTGATAGAATAAAGTTTCCTCTTACATCAGCTAATTGCTTTGACTAAGGTTATTGACGCTTCAGCAAAAAAGTAAAAAGTTTTTAACAAACATTTCGCTAATTGTGTGAATAAAGAGTTGTTTGGCTTGGAACGTGCGATACTCGATGATCGTGATCAATTTCGCATTCGTTCCGTGTCGCGCATTACCATAATAGCGCGATTGTTTCATCAAATCAATTGTTCGTTAAACCAACACACAGCTCTATTTCTATCGACTGGTTTTAAACTGGATAGCTTTTACGTAGGTAGTACGCCATGTTTTCCGTACGTTATTTAAATTTTATAATTCCGAGGTAATTGCGCTTTTAAAACAACGGACTTCTATCCATTTTACGATTTCGTTTGCTTAAAAAAAGTAGCGCGGAATGAGGAAAGATTCTCAGAAGATGGATATTTGATACCCTAACAAGAAATAAGAATCTCGAATCACTTTGAAAAAATCTAAAACTAGATTTGAGTTTAGATTAGAATCATATAGTCGGCTTATTTATGTATGCGTATCCGTAAATTAGCTTATTACGCAAAAGGTAACATCACTGACAAAATCCTTCCTACAGCATTTTTAATTTCATTTATTTTTTATTTATTTCCTACAATTTAAAAATTATTATTTTAATCAGTATTTGAATGGACTTTGCATTACGTTTTTATTGGACTTGCAGAATCTGCAAAAATATTTTTTTTTCTACAGTTTTAGCATTTCATACCAAGTCAGGCGACGCTATCACTTCTTTACAATATTCCTATGTGCCTGCAGTTATAGCCGGGCCACACTAACGGCTTTTCCCGTTGATTTTCGCGAAAACAGTCTTTATTAATTAAAAATGTTCGTATAAACGTCCATTAACGCGATAATCAACAGCATTTCTTGTTATTGTAGCCCTGTCACAAAAATTTTCAAAGCAGTATAATTATTTACCGGTTTCCTAGCAAGACTCTGCCAAGTGAAGTGCAGATCAGCAATGGTGGCAGGCACAGGCACCACAAAGTTCAGGGCATACTCGTTGATCTGGCCATCTCGCACGTAGAACAACTCCGCCGTTAGACCTGGGAACAATGGAGAGATGAGGTGAGTACATTGTTTTATTAAGTTTAGGTTAATTCGCAAAATGGCAACGGCGGCGCAAAAGGATGAATATACTTCCAATTGTATAATTTTCCAATTTCGAGCAATCGGGAGTTTTGAAAATTGGCAATTTTTAGGCTTTTAGAGAATTTGCCATTTTGAGAACTTATCCTTTTGCGTTAAGATACATGCTGTACAGGGTGAGACTTATGAGATTTTTGCAATCAATCTATCACTGAAAATCTGGATGAAAATTCTTAAATCAAGTGATGAAATTGTCAAAAGAAACGAGAATGGAGAAAAAGTTATTTTCTGGATATGGTCAGATTAGACAGTCGCTGCATGTTTAATATTAGTTTTCAGCTGCAGAGCTGCAAACTAGAAGACAATCTCAATGTTGGGCAAATGCTGTTCATAATAATATTATTATGATTTCTGCTGGTATGTGTAACCAGGAAAAGGGATACGCTTTTATATGAAATTCGAACGACTATTTCATTTCCATTCATAAAAACCAAACAAAACCTATCAAAACGGTTTGTTATTCCATTTTATTGACTTTCCCTCCTATTACACAATACGAGAAATACGACGCCAGCCAGTCTGCCTCCTATCAAAGCTTTTCTAAGCACTACCGAATCTATTGAGAGTTCACAACAAATCAGTACGCGTCAATATCGAATTTGAGGCAAAAACTTTTGTACGCGAGCGTACAATGAGGCGGCGAGATCAAAGAGCCACCACAAAGATGCCGCGATCGACGCCCGCGCCACCTGTCCACAAATCATGAGAACCTGGTTTAGAGAAAAAAAAAAAGCGTTCATGGCCAGAAACTTACTACTGAGAGGTTTTTTGCGAGCGAAATTATGTTTGGATAAGTTAAGCAAAGTTTCTGGAGTTCAGTCCTATCTTGCTTGTGATAAACCTTCGTGATTTGTGTCTGTGGAAGTTGTGACTTGGAGTTACCAGTAAAATATTAGACAACTTGTTTTTGCGTATGGTTTGGCTCGAAGTGCGTTGGGAATTTCGAAAATTATTTCGTAAATTGGGAAATTTTACCTTAGGAACAACTACTGAAATATTACAGTTTATTCATCTAATAGTCAGATTACCATCTGTATATGCGCTTAATAACACTTAAATCCGTTCAGCTTTTAAAGTGAGGAAAGGCAAGAGACAGACAGACAGACTACTTTCCTACTTTTTTTAGCGTGGTAAAATCATCGAAAGAGTCCTCAAATTCAGGGCAGGGCAAGAGGGACGGCCGGACTTGTACTGACTAAAATCAAGTCCTTCAATAGTCCTTTACCTTCCGAGATCACGGTAGCTGTTTAGTTCCGCGACACCGGGGACTACTTTTCTACTCACCTGGTTTATGACTCGTTTAACGTTCCATATCTTTCATTCAAAGTAATAACATTTTGGCATCTTCTCAGTGGATTATGCACAGTTTTAAGTGCGCACAGGCCAAATTGGAAACTCTTGAAAGCACTTAATAATATCAAGAGGGTTTTCTTGATTGTAATATTGTTAAACCGAAAAGGTAATCGTTTACTTTTAAAACTTGCGTTGTTTGCATGAGGTGAATAATTATAAAGAATTTGCTTCGAGTTATTAAAATTTACATGGTTTTCTGCGATGGGTAGATAGTCACCAATTAAAACTTTTGTGGGGAAGGATTACCTTTCTCATAGTAAAACTAAGGAAACGTAAGAAACCCATAGAAATTCAAACAAATTCATGTCTTTTAGGTTTCAGCTATGAGGTGTTTGCGTACAACCCTCCTTCCTGGTAAAAACTTCATGGTTCGATTACATTGTTTGTAACTTCGATATTATTTTTATGGACAGACAGCGGTAAGCGAGTTTGTTTTATACTATGTAGTGATTTGTCGGGATAAAAGCAAATGCCCAGTTTTAGAAGCACAGTAAAGCAATGCCTTCATTGGTTCAATTTACCTGACACATCCAGATCAGGGATAATGCCGTTACAACTGGTATAAGTATACGATCGAGTTTTGAGTCCTATAGAAATAATTTTGAAGAGCTTGCACTGAGATATTAGTGTGTTGTTCTTTGCCCTTTTTGCCTCCAACTGATCTCTAACGTTGGCGTCATGCGATTGAAATATCTATTACTTCTTTGAAACCTCCATCTCATACCTCATGCCCGAAGTATTTATGTTATGGCTGCATCAGTCAGCTGAGTTCCCGATTTTTAGACTAACAATGAGTCTTCAAAAGAAGATTTGGTAAAAATATTACCATAATCTTTTGAGTGGTGGTGCAGCGTGTCGCGGGTTCGATCCCTGCATGGAACAAATATTTGTATGATCTGCAAGTAGTTGTTCCGGGTCTGAGTGTTTGTGTATGTGTGTTTCTATGTTTGTAAACGCATCCACGATACAGGAGAAATTCCAAGTGTGGAGCAAAGTTTAAAAAAAAAAAAATAAGTGTTCTTTTGTTTGTTTTCTATACTAAACAGTCTCCTGTTCAGATAACTTAACGAGCTACCCCCACAAATGAATAAAATCTGTCATACCATAGATAAGCACCACCATAATATAAGCTTCCTGCGCTCAAGTCATTTCTTCGAAGGCACGCAGTTATAATACGTGCCTCGTTAAGGATCATATCAAGTTCCAACAACATTAACTTTATGATTTTTGTGTACATTTTTTTGGTATCAAGTAGTGACCGACCGAAATTTCGGTTTCGGTTTCGGTTTCGGCCGGTTTCGGCCAAAAAATCTAGTTTCGGCCTTAGTTTCGGTTTCGGCCAAAATATAGCCGAAACTTTCGGCCCCGCCGAATCTCAAATGTTCGTGCATTTTCGTGCGTCGTTCGGCAAAATTCGTAAGCGCACACGTGCTTGCTCGCCGGTTCAGTTTGCCACCGGCCATTAAATCGTGAGTTTAGGTTATATTTTTGAGTTTACTGCCAAGAGTAAGTAAAACAAACAAAGTATGTTAATGATTAAAAAACTTATCAATTGTCAAGGCGATTAGGATTAGGCGGTACCTATTCGAAATATACGGTTTCTTCTTTGAAACAATGGTATTTTTTTCAACTCAGTAATTTCGTATTTAAGTATAGTGCGATTGTTGAGACTTCAAATCAGGTGAAAATTTGGAAACAATGAATTTTTAAAATTTCGAAATGATTATGGCTCAGCAGAAATTAAATAGGTCACACAGAAAAACAGCAATTTCTTAAAATCATCTATTCATAAGTTTGCCGTATTTCATTACTTCCCAGAATTTAATCCTTATTAGCAACACTATCGAATGCTGTAATAATACAGTGTGTGATTTTTTTTTCCAAAATAAGCGGGTTTGATTCCTGGCCAGGATTATTGATTTTTCTAAAATCCAATGATGCAGTTTTAGTTTTTGGCAAAATCTAAAAAAAAATATTAAAAAAATAAAGTGTGAAAAAAAACAAAAAATTTCAGAAAAAAAAACGAAGTATTAAATGTTTTAAAAAGTTTCGGTTTCGGTTTCGGTTTCGGCCGAAACTGAGAGCAAGGCCGAAAGTTCGGTTTCGGTTTCGGTTTCGGCTGAAAAATCAGTTTCGGTCGGACACTAGTATCAAGTTTCTTCTGGGATTAATGTCAATATTGCTGCTATACCCTTGAGAGTGTCATCTTTGGTGTGAAAATACAGAAAGATAATTGAAATGAGTCAACGTTGCCTAAATGAGATGTTGATTGTTACTACAGAATAACCGACACCTACGCACAAATTAACACCATATCTACAGAATTCCGTACAAATATTATTATGCGAAAATTAGTCTGTTTGTTTGTCAGTCATCAATTCATCATTCACGGCTAACGGACAAACGGATTTGGATGAAATTCAGGACATAAGTAAATAATAAAGCTGAATAAGAACGTGAGATAAAAATTTCATATATGTAGGTAATAGGTATAGGTATTTTCGGGAGATAATTTCCAATCTAAGTATACAAAAGTGAAACTACGGACAAACGCTAGGGACTGAAAAAAACTCTGTTTAAGGCAAAATGTTCATAATTAAATTATTTAATATAATTATACCACTTCCAGCTAATCATAATGAACACTTGATTAAATCTTTAAGTAAGAAGAAAAATAAAAGCAACAACCTCAAAATGTACAGTTTATTCCATTTGTTGGAAGCACAGATTACTACAGATCGGTCTCTTCCAAAAAACAATCAAACAAATGTAAAATCTATGCACGAAAGAATAAAGCACATTTTAACTTGCAGCCGTACCGCCCACCTACTTTTATATTAGCCTAAACTTCCCGTGCACAAGCAAAATTGTACTGAATGGCTACGCGCGAGAGTTTATTTTGGTTTATCCGACGCCGCGGCATTACAATGTTGCTATCGGTGTGCTGCCGGTCAAGCTCACTTAGGGTTGCGACTTGCGAGTTTAGAAGGCACAGTTAGGTAGGTAGGTGTATTTTATGCATTTGCTATATTACACTATTAACATAAATGTTCTTCAGGGATTTTTTTTATCATCAGCCTATATCTTTTTGGTTTCGTTACTACATACTACACACATTACTACATACATTATCGATTGGTAGCACAGAATGTTAATACATAATACCTACGGCACCTTACGTTAGAAATAATAATATATGTATAATTATAGTATCGTTTCTACCTATTCTTGTAATATTTTGAACATTTCATCTTACAAAAACAAAAAAGAATATTATTTAAAAATATTTGAAATGTTAGGCTTTATTGTTTAAAGCCTTTATTAAATGTATTGGTTTACAAATAAGTAGTTATTATACTGCAACAAACACTACATAAAAATCAGTATTTATTTCGCTTTACGACACACAGATTCTACAACAACAAACAAATGAATTTTAATGAATAATGATGACTGATGACGCAACAAGAAATGTCAGTCACAGAATACAAAAAGAAAGACAAAGATTACAAACAAACGTTACTTTTTTATTAAAGAGAGGCGAAGGAATCCAAACATACAGCCACCACGCGAGTTTTTGAATAATTAACCCTTTAACCGGCAGCACTCTATAATTTATTTATTATTTATTTATCAAATTACAACGGCTGTGTGAACAGCCAATTACTGCAATTTAAGGTTAAGGACAATTATGCAAATTAGAATTACGAAATACACAGTATTAGAATATGGAAAGCATAAAAACTCATTAGAATATAAAAATGTAAAAACATAACAAGAAAAAATATGGGTACATTCAATTAATTGTAAGTAGGTACTTTTTTGGTTTATAGCAAAAATAAAAACGAATGTCGATTTTCAAGGGTGAAGTATCGATTCACTGAATTCAGTACTATAAATAGATTTAAAAAATCGATCTTTTTGGCTCCAAAAATCTATTTTTCGATTAATCGATCTGTGATTGCCATCCCTACGTCACAGGCCCTGCGTTGTGAGTCCTTGTAAATGGTAAAAAAAGTCGCGCAACGAATTACGATCGCTGACCTTGAATGCATAGTGTGGCCATTTTCTGAGTTTGAACGTGAGTAAATAACAACGCAAACATCTTTCTGCTTTCTACCGAGCGATAAGGTAACTGAGAGTGATGTCAGGTTTGATATTCGTCTATTTATCTCGGTTGTCTAGTAGGCTCACACCCCCCGATTATCTCGACACATTTCCAAACTTGTAACCTACCTAACCATGATCAGTTCAGCGGAACGTATGTACTTGAATGACATAATAAATAAGCACATCACAACAGGTAGTTAATTAATAATTAACCCTAGATTCATAAACATTATGTGGGAATAACACTAATCATAAACATTCGATACTTTCACCTTTCGACGTCACGCGGTAGTTTATGAAACGCGAGGCCTTTATCACTGTTGTCGTTTAGGCAACCAAACGTTATACAGTATTTGCTTGTCTTCATATTTTATTATCTTTATTTACTTGTACGTGATTAAACGTAAGAAAAATAATTACGATACGGAGGCGGCGCGCGGCAGCCACATGTAGCGACTAGATATGAGCGCCGCGCCGGCGCGCCGCCGTCGCCGTGAATTCGGTCAGCGCGCCGCCGCCGAAAGAAACGCGCGGCGCGCCGCCACGACGAGTCGCAACTTGCTTTCTCGCTCGCACGCGTGTCTTTATGGCATTCGGCGTTTGTTCGCTCTAGCCTCTTTGCTACTCTCACTACGTAGCTTATGCCACACACGTTAGTGCCGTTAGTGCACGGTTGCCAGGTAGCCGGCGTCGCAGTGTAATGCATGTACTATAGTTTTCACACGTACCGGCGTAATTTGCCATACCGGCACCGGCTACCCGGTAACCGGAACGTGTGAAAAGGCACTTACAGTATACTTGCGGTAATCCAGACTTGCGCAAGTATACTGAAACGTGTGTGGGAAGATACTTGCACAAATTTCTAAGGGACGACACAACGACGTCAAGTCAATCGAATTGCATCATTATTTCTTAGTGGCAAGGTGGATTTTCACTTGTGGTTGGAATCGATCAAATCGCGTCACATCACGCCATGGTTAAAGTCCCTAACATGGTCACTGTCCTATGTTTGTGCAAGTCTCGATTTCTACAAGTATACTGGTACGTGTATAGTCGGCTCTACACAGTCAAGTGTATAATTTACCGGCCAAACCCGATTTCAGGATAAACTAGTCTGGCCTACGCAAAACTAGTTCTTCCTTCACAAGAGAAATCGACGGAGCCCCGCTTAGCGGGGCTCCTACTTCTGGGTATCGTCAACCTTGTCTTAGTCATTCGTAACCTAGACTAGGTTCAACGGGCTCGCCGCAATCGCGGCGGTAAGATCCCTCTTTGAGGAGTGCCTGGATAGGTCCCACGGCGTCCTCACCTACCGCTTGACGCAGGTCCTCACCGGACAGTGGACACGGATGCTTCAGGAGGTACCTGTGTCGGATAAGGAGGGGGGAAACGTCTGGTTGTCACCACTGCGAGGACCGCCCGGAGGACACGGTGGAGCATACGATGCAGGACTGCCCCGCTTGGGCAGAGCACCGCCGTGTCCTGACGCAGGCGATAGGCGACGACCTCGACATTGGTTGCCGCCATGCTGCGGGGCGAGACGGAGTGGGAAGCAGTCGCCTCGTTCTGCGAAGCAGTCATGCTCGCGAAGGAGGAGGCGGGACGCGCAAGGGAGAACCCTCGCCCACGGCGCAGTGGTAGACGCCCACGGCGTCGGACATCGCGTCACCGTAGGCGCGGGCATGCGGGTGGCGAGTAATGGGAGACTCGCTGTCCGACCATGGACCATGCCCGGGTCGACGGCGCGTTGTGTTCCACGCACGCCTCAAAGAGCGTCAGCACAATGACGGGGCCTCCCATTTAGAGGGCCAAAGCCTGCCGGGGTCGTGGGACACACTTATACCACGGCTCCGGTACACAAGGGGCTACTGAAGGACACCGTGGATTTTAGTCAGTACAAGTCTGACAGTCCCTCCCAAACACCAAAAATCAAATGAGTCGTCCTACCCAGGGCAGGGCGCCCTGGGTAGGAGGACTCATTTGATGATTTTACCACGATAAAAAAAACTAGGGTCAAGAGCAAACCCATTTCACGTAAAAAAAATAGATAGTGCTTTGATTAAAAACTCTGTCTCGCATCTTAAAATACTAAAACAATTATTGTTTTTAGTAAACGTAATCTCTAATTATAGAAGACTAAAATTGTAATTAGCAAATACGTTTCTATAAAAAACTTTTTTTGGTACCTAACAACAACATGATTTTCTTCATTTTTCTTCTTAATAAATCTCTCCCTAATAAAAAAAAAACTAAGGCGCACGGCCGGACGCGACGCGCCGCCGCGACGCCGCCGCCGCCGTGAAAATATACAGGCCACGCCGCCGCCGTGGAATTGGCCATCGGCGCTCATATCTAGTAGCGACACCGCCCGCGGTGTGCGCGTGTGAGCGTGCCGTTTCATACCTACACCGCACAGTGTCCTCTCTGTTAGTACTCTGTGTTGGAAGTGTCATAATCGTAAACAAGTTTTAAATATTCTGACCGGTTCTACAATCATACTACCAGGATACTTGCTACGTTATGATTATGACAGCAGCATTATTAACAATATTATCATAAAATAATAAGGTCCTATCTAAACATACTAGTAAGTACACAAGTCTATGCAAATGAGGAACCAAAACAGGCGTCAATGCGATTATATTAATAATTTTAACGCTTTTAATGGCTATTTGTTTATTCGTGGCGCGATAAAAGCGATTAACCGCTAACGAGTGACGATAAAGAACGATGTAATTTGCATACCAGCCGCGTACGAGTCGGTCGCGACAAATCGCTGAGACATGCGTGTGCGCTGCGACCGAGCCGTATCGCACCGTTGTTTACGACTGTACCTATCTCCATTTTATTATGCAATATTTTTATTTAATTGGCTGTTTGAGAAGATGTTATTTATTGATTTCAAGATTTAACAAGGTTTTCTGCATATTGCGATATTAAATCTGAGATACCTTAAAATAAAAACGATAAAGATCAAAAACGTTGCGACAATATTTTATATACAATGTAAATATTAAACGACTGACTTTTAAATTTATAAATATTTAAAATTTTACAGAGGATCCGAAAGAACTTAATAACATTTTTATTAATTAATAATGAATAATATTTATACGGTAATAAATTATGTATAATTTAACAAAATGAATTTAAAACCGAATCGTGTTAAAATAAAGAGGTTGAAGAACTTTCTAATAGAACACCTAATTTATTAACAAATTCAACAACCGGTGTTCGTTTATCTTGTGAAGATATCTCACCAAGTTAAGCCAATACCTGAGTACAGTTTTAATAGATTGTTTCCACGAAATCGAAAATCAGTGGTAGTTTTGGAGTAGGACCGACATGAGTTACCTTCGTTTTACGAGAAGCTATAAAAAATAAATACGTATGACATAAAGATACATTCCCACATAGTTATAAGCAGCGGGAGTGCTACCGTGCGCGGCGCGTTTGTAGTCGCGACGGGAAAAAAAGAACTACTTGATAGGACAAATAACTAGAGATAACTGGCACCCGCCACTACCGGCGCCCACTTTTTTCTGCTTATTCAAACTAATTCCCCGACACGCTAACGGAGCTTTTAGCTTATCGCGGATTCCTACATGCCTCGCCTCGCCATCGCCACCGAAATTCTAATAATAAAATTTAATAAGTTGAATGCCAACAAAATGGCGCGCGAGCCGCGTGCTCCTCACTGTTCACGCATTCTACATTCGCACCTCCGAATAAAGCCTTCATTACAGTCGTACAAAAACCCCATTTGTGTGAAGAATTAAATAGAAAGACGCACAATGGAAGCGCTGATATTTCGTATAGAAAGTTCCCCTTCGAGGAATGGATGTAAAGATTTTAGGGCACAACAGAAGCTTTATTGTGGAATTATGCGGAGGAGGCGTGCAAGAAAATAAAACAAAGTGCAAAGGTGTCGATGGAAATGTAAAGGTGAGAATGGGGACGTGCGAATGTGTTGGTAAACATAACCGTCGATTTTTTTTATTATTTGATCAGGTGACTTCAAAAGACTAACTAAAATGCCCACTTTAAGCAATATTCCTAATGATTCACTTCGTCTCTTGCTATTCATTCACGAAGTAAAATCATTAGGAATATTGCAAAGGGGCTGCTGACCCACAGATTTTCATCGCCACAATTCACTACTTTACACAAAAACGGTTAAAAAACGCAAAATCTTGAATTTAGAGCTCGGCGTTCATAAAATAAATAGCAAACCAGCCTTTCTTAAATAACCATAAACTATAAATCACCTAAACTTGTTTCGGATAACGTATTAATTGAACACTCAATACACTGATGATTAATGTTTGCTATAATCCGTAATCCTAATTAATTATGTCGATAATATTACAGCACATCACTATGTATGGAGTTGCGCGTTTATAAAAAGCACTTCAGTTATCGACGCGAGGCGCGAAGGGGTACGTTTCATAGGCGCGGAAAAATATCGTCATTTATTATTTCTCCCACACATTTGCATTATGAAGTACATTTTGTAAGACGGAGGGAACATACAAGCGGCCGGAAAACCGCTAAATAAATAACTGTTTAACATTTTACAGCATTACCACATCCCATAACGACGTGTGATAATAGATGCCATAAAACACAGTAATGTGCTAAGAATAGATAGTGGACGTTAAATTAAAAACGTTTTAGGTAGTACAGGTTGCAAGAGAGGTAGTATCATAGTTGTTTCCAACGTTAATGGTGTGAAGTCTCGAGTGTGGTTATCGGCAGTTGCTTTCTAAGGTCTTGTATAAACGCTTAACTAGTTTTACCGCTACCGTTTCTATCTGTTACGGTTATAGAAACAATATATTCTCAGCACGGAACGTCCCCATTGACATTTTTGTGAGGTGACAGTTCATTATCCCATCCAATATAAAGTTTCCATTACTCAGAGCACAGACGCGCTGCACTAGACGGAATTAGCTGATTATAAATCTGCGACACGGGCACACGACACGAACCAAATTTGTCGCCTTAATTGTAAACAGCTATAAAATATGGGTTCGCAATGCGCTCGAGATAGTCGATTTGCTCGTAAAAGACGCTCGTAATCGGTTATTTATCGATACTACATCGATGTTCGTAAAAAGTGAACATGTTCTACACACATCCTGACATGGATTGTAAAAGTTACGAAGAATTTTATGTTACTGCAACAATAAATTGTTATTTTCCCAGAAACGATACGGCCTTAATGCAGAAAAGAGCTTAAAAATAACGATTAGTCTTGTGTAGTGTACACATAAAAGTTGTCAAAATAAAACGTGTGGGACGAACAAATTGATAAAACGAAAAGGTTTCGTGACCAATTTGGATGTGCAAAAACTAACAAAGACCCTTTAAAAAAATAAATTGACTACATTATCGACAATTGAGGTCCGCATAGCAGAGATACTAAAAAAGGTAATATATCGCGTTACATTACATGGCAATTGGACCGTAGATAATTGCGTAATAGCATTTGTCGAAAAAACGTCAGACAGAAGTGTAGTCAGGTGTAAAACTTTGAGGTTTTCGGAGTCACCGTGCCGGAAGTGAGGTGGGGTAATGCGATCCACCATTGTTCGTCCGTCAGCCTGGATGGGCTTTGTCCCTAACAAGATTTGGCCGAACGTCTTGCGATCAAAGCTGATCAGCGACACAAAGGCCCTGTGAAATGAAAGTCTATAAGAACAGACTTGAGGCGCGAAGAACTTTATTTTTATAGATATCACGAAAAAGTTCTGCCAGGCTTTTGATTACGGAGTAAAAACGAAAATACGAAGTTTTTTACACGTTTTGTCCATTTGTTTAGGACGATCGCATTACATCGACTGATGGAAGATAAAACAAAGGCCTGCGTACATATTTCAAAAACTGATTTTATTATCTTCAGTAGTGGAATATGGAAAAGTAGTTACCGTACAAACAGCAAAGCTGGTAACAACTCGTTATTTTCTTGTAAAATCGATCCAGAGTCAATTTACGAGTTAAGTTTACACTGGAGAAATACTAAAGCGCTGGAGAAATATTCAAACAGATCCAAGTGGAATTGAGTTGAAAAACCTTGCTTGCATTTCGGGATTAAGAAAAAACTTCTTTAAGAAAAAACTCCTTTTCATGTTTTTCAAAAATAAAATAAAATGTTTCGGTCTGTGTGTTTTCCTCAATATAATCAAGGTGCAAGCTCCGAGGGAGCGCGGGAGATGTAGACAACATCTTGGAGCAGATAATGTGTGCAATAATCACCACCATCCTTCACCGCTGTACCGTTACGTGTCCCATGTACCCCCAACCTCCCCTTCCCACTTAATTACACAGTAATGCAACAACACGTGCATTCATTAAAGAAATTTATTGAATTATTCAGAGCACCAACTACCAACAATTGGAACAAATTAAACAAACAATAAAACACTGAACTAATAATGCTCCCAGCTCACACACTTTATTAAAACAAATTGCAGTTTTATTGCAGTGATTAAACCAAAGATCTATCTAATCTACCGATCAGAAAATTACGCAAACAGAAATCTTAAAAAAGAAACTTTAACAGGCGTTTGTAATGAATTAATTCGAATGAAAACGACCAATTAATTGAGGTATAATCACCAATAAGTGTGATATGCGTACCATCGGCCATATCGGATGAATTGGCGGCGGTTTTTCTTTTATCTCAAACAAGTTCTGACGACTGGAATGATGGTGGGCTTACATTACTGGTAATATTGAGAAGGCTGTTCTAAATTAGCGAAAGCTGCCAGCGATACTCGAATAGCAAGATTGAATAGTCGAACTCCAGCTTAAAAATATCCCGCAGCGCATTGGCGCGTTGATTGATGCGTCTTTTTGCCCGCGTGCCCCTCAGACGTAATCCCGACGAATTAGTTTGACAGTCGGAATCTTTTCCTGACTTTTTTTGTCTATGGAATACCACTATACCACATGTTTATTGAGATTCTGCCCCTAACGATGTGCAGCGATACGAAAAGATACGGAAACATCGATTATTTACAGCTTTGTTTAATTAAGTATGTTTAAGTTATGTTACATTTACTTGAGGGAGATTGGATGTTGTACTTTGAGCTGCAATTATCAAGTGTGTGTGCGTTAACGATATAATAAATAATTGCTGCAATAAAATAAACAGTGTGTGTTTACGATCAGTAGGCAGAGTTCTGCAGACAGATCTACGAGTTGTAGTAGCTCAGAACGCACCTGACGCTGAATTATTGCGATAACGTAAACATTATCGTAACATTATCGTGAGCATGATATAAGGGAACATCAAAACAAACTCGCCTGTCTTATGTTTATGCTGTATAAAGATGAGGTAGATGACGAAAGGATAGGGTTTCCAAAACATGCTACTCGTCTTTGTAAAACTGTTTTATTTACAGTTATACTTTCATAATAACGTAAAAGTACGATTTTTCTCGAATTCTAAGCATTTGAAGAAATTCTATCGATAAAGCTCGTCGAACATTATTAGGTCTTGAGTATACAGATAACGATTAAGGGCGTCGTTGCTCACAGATAACCAAGAAATAATTTCTCTAAATAAACACTTAGTTCAAGGCCTGAAATTTCGATAAACAATAAATAGAAAATTAGAATTTCTTTGAAATCAATAAATAAATAGGTGTTAACAAATTAGTGTCAGTCAGAATGACATTTCTCAGCATAATCGCGTTTTGAGCTCAAATGTATTCATTGGAGCATTGGATCATTATTTTTTAAGACCCAAGCAAGCACTGTACAAGAGAATACATAAACATGGATGTGCTTGCGACATTAACCAAATTTCGCCAACCCTAGAACATTTACCAAAAGCTAGCGTCGGCAGAAGTGCGAAAATTTATGACATCACGTGTGCTACACTTCGGATGAAATTAAGTTCAACTTAGTTACGAGCTCCTCCGCTCATGTGATATTTATAACTTTGAACTACTTCAGCTGAACTCTGGCTTCACCTAAATGTATAATAGATAGACAACATCCGAGGTTTAATAAAGCAAGACACACTGCTCCACAGTATGTCAAATAGAATAGGTACCTACCTTACCGAAGCAATTTAGAGAAGTACCTACTACCTACCTACTACGAGTAAGAAGAAAATTCTAAATTGAAACTTCGAAGATATAAGCTACACAGGTGGCAATGAAGTTTACAGAAAGTGATCGGCGATAAGTGGCTCACATTTCAATCTAGGTATACTTTGTCAGAATATTTGCTTCTACCAAGATCAAGCTAATCCCAGTCTAGTTACGAAGCAGACCACACGAAGTCGTGACCACATAACGCGACCACGCTTCGTGTTCGCCCGCGGACCACAAAAACCACAACTAGAACTTAGGACCGCTATCGCTTCGGGAAACACTCTAATAGCAGCGCTGAAAGATTAAATTGCCTGTCTCTGTAGCTTTGAACGAAACATGAAACTCATACAAAAAAGTAACCCATTTCACTCGACAGCTCGAGGCAGTGCGATGTGACAAACAGCACCACGTATAGTAGAAAAAACTGAGCACGAACACAACCGACGTCGTGACATGTTTGTAAATGTTGCCAGATTATAACCAACCCCTCCGCATGAATTTGTGTCTTGTATCGTTTATACTCCAATTACTGAGTCGGTCCACGTGCACGACAGTACACACGACGACGAATTTCTCTAGCTTATCTATTAGATTACCACAATCCTTCCGAAGAGGTTATCGCACGGTAGCCCTGCTGTTTAAATCGATGCCTTATCGCTCAATATGATTTATTTTCGACTTATCTTCGCTTGATAAGACATACGTGTACAAATATCCGTCGGCTACTGGGTTCCATTTATTTGGGAAAATGACTCGCATCGTCAGATGTACATACGTAAACAAACAGCTGTACCGGACGGAGGGCCACCGCGTTCCTGAAAACTCCCATTAGTTTGTGTCAGGGCAATTCAAATAGAAACTGTGTGCGGAGTGGAGGTGTCCAATAACAAAACACACGAACACGCTTGTCAAACAACGTTCACCAAATATTATCCGACCGCCACACTGTATTATGTCGTGGATTTGTACTAACACAACCAGTGTATGGGACAGAAGCACGACGCGGTGACTGTTTGCATACGAACTTAGAAAGGTTATAACGCTCGCCAGGAGGAAAATATTACAAAGAAAACGCAAATACTTTTTTGACATTCTGACACCAACTACGCGTCTGTTATTTGTATAGTAATGAAATAAAATGAACAAGAACGAAAACAATACGGACGGGCAGTTTAAAAAATCCTCTGTTGAACGAAGGCTTGAAGAGAGCAGTTTGTGAAGTGCTCTCGACGAGGGCTCTCCAACCGAGCGTCGACGCCAGCCAGCGTGCTTAACCTGCCCTGTTTACACCCGACGAACACCTACGTATCGTATCATATACACTTGTAAACCTGAAGTACGGAATTATATTTCATGTTAAGGACGTCGAGCCAGCGGTTCCTAAACCATTAAAAACACGTAATTGAACGCCGGACCCCATCAAATAAATTAAAGGCAATCGAAAAGAATCGCATACACTATCTGGAATTATCGAGTTGGCAACCGTTCAGGATATAATTTGATCCGCCGCCGCCGTCAGTCATAATGGAAATCATAAAATTTAAAACATCGCCCGTAAAGTAAACAATGGGTAAAAAGAGCAAAAATTTTAAATGGTGGGTGTAAGCGAGGCCTGCCCTGCGGTGCCCTGCCGTGCACTCGTGTTATTTCTCATCTCAGCTCTTATAAAATAAAATTTTAAGTATGAAAAGCGCTAAGCGGGTGGTTACTGAGCGAATTGTGGCGGAATTCTCGGCTTGATGGGAGAATTCACGAACTCGCTTGTAAAGTGAAGACGTTGGCAACACTTTTTTTTCTATTTCTTGCGCTAGCAGACATCATTTTAATACTTTTCTGGGGAATTTTAGAATTTTAACCGCAGTCTTTCAGTACTGCGTAGGAATTTGATCTACACGCCCTTCAAACGAATGTTTTATACGTTTTGGACGAGACTACGTACAATAAACTGACGATGAACATGACAAAAAACTCCAGTTCGTTATCTGTCAGTTTATTGAGCCAGAATTTCTATAACAAGGTATGCATCCTACAAGTGTAAAGGATGAGGTTATTTAGGTATTTAATTATACGCTTTTCCACGCCTTCCGTCACGGGACAGTTTCCGGGCAGAGCGACAATGCTCATGGCTCCGATCACAAATTGGATGCGCCCCTCACTAACCAGCCGTGTTCGATACCCAACAGACCAGAACAAGATTGGGCAATCAACACTAACTACAAATGATTGGTTTTATGGCCTACGATTACGAGCAACGCGCTTGAATATAAACTAGCTAGATAACCACTTGATGGATAACATGGATACTACCCGCAAGACGTGTAATAAGTAGCTAGTTAAATTCAAATGTGAGAATGTTTAAATATGCGTGTGATTTGAATCGAATAACAAACAAAACAAATTCAATTAATTTCCCAGCCATCGCCGCAGGATAACATCTGTTTTGAATTTAAAATACACCAACACGTACCGTCGTCCCTTGTTCAAACCCTAATAAAAATAAGACCCACACAACTGGCTATAACAAAAAAACAATACATAAAAACGCCTACATATACGGTACATCTTAAATTTTGATCTTACGACTCTGAAGGATCCATTATTATTAATAAATCGATGTCTAAATAAAACATACGGGCAACATAAAAATATTGAATAAAAAAGGAGGATAAGATTTTTTTTTCCAATACGAGACATTTATTAACACGGACGCGCAGTGGATCGAGATAAAACAAACATGGCGGGCGGCGCGCGCGCATATAAACATGGAGTTTATCGTGGGAGGCTGTCACAACACGCGCCCATTGGGCATCGCTGACGCACCGGTGAAAGCTAAGGAGACACCCTACGATATAAGACGAGATGATGTTATCTCACACTTACATTTCAAGCCTACGCATCGCCTACCTCGCCGTCAATTTTAGTGAACACAACTTAAGATTCCAATATTTCGATAATCATTAACACACTTTGATAGTCATCAACTTCATGATCCGTAGGTCAACAACCACAAATATTTACCGTATCGAATACATTCTAAATTACTAGCTTTCGCCTAAAGTTCGGGTGCCGACTATAAGATAGATTATCAGATTTCCATAGCAGCCGTAACTGATTCTACAAGCGTTCAACTTTCAAGCTTCAGGCAACTGTTTTGCAGTATATGAACGAAACTTGAACCACTCTTGTCGAAATAAGCACAACATACGCGTTCAGAAATTGAATAGTTAAATAAACTACATTTCAAACTATCACCACTACAGGAGAACCAATTAACTTCACAAATAGTCTATTCAAACGTAACAAGGTTCTAACAGGGCGGAAAAAGCGGCGCGGACGTTGCGTCTATCAACAAAACAAAACAACAAAGAAACGAGTCGTGATCTCCATCACAGATCCATCATCGAGTGCCGGCTGCTAAGATAGATTGCCCGTATTATCCCAACAAGCACCTCCGGATAACCGACCGAGTTTCAATTGCCGACAATCTGTCCAAGTCAACTCTTTGTACAGCGGTTCAATTTTGCTTGAAGGAATAACTAACAAGGATAGCTTGTTCCTAGAAATGGCAGCAATAACAACGTCCCTGTGAGATCCATCTTGTGTCTCAATAGTACGCCAACTGATTTACGTTTACCGCATACTGATTGCAGGGATATCCGCAACAATGAACCCTCGTGCACACTCAGCTGCACTTCCTGCGAAACGTTAGGCTTCATTAAAAAAATATTAAAAATCTAACTTTACATCAAAAGACTTTTTGAAGTCAGTATTTTAATAAAGAGTTGTAATTAAGAATTATGAATGAGTTAATTGATATTATGACTTGGGAACGTCGAGGGGAATCCAACCATCGCAGGAGATGTAACCATAACTTTATAATAACAGCATGCGGTGTCTATAAATCAGAATTAAGGACGTAACCAAGGGAGATATAGTTTTCGGCATCGCTTAAAGCCGACTCGAAAACAAACAGGATCTCAACCACGCCTCTCGTTTCTTTTTTCAAAGCCTTCGGGCGAGTCCGAGTATTATTCCACCTGGTTGATGCCCATTACAATTAGACGGTCCTCTTTTAAAGTTGCTACCGGTTCTAACATAAACGGCGAACGACAAGACACGTTATTTTTAAAATATTTTAAATCCTCGAGTCACGAAAAAGGGTGGACAAAACGAAATAAACATTACGTACCAGACCACGCAAGGTTGCGAACTACGATCAGTTTAAACGGTAGAGTTCCAAAACAACAACGAGAAAAGCGAATTACAAACGAAAATAAAAACCAAATAAGCGGCTGTCTCGCCACTGCAAAAAGTAAAAAAGCTTTAGATTTTTAAATGATCAGGAAAGTAGAGGTCCTTCCTACCAATCGAAGCGAACAAAAGAAAGAATTAAGTCAAGTCGTTAATGAGGGAGCATGTAGAATGGAGCAGTCTGAACAGTCTCCCGTGAATTATCTGATGCTCTAAACTCGAGGGAGCGAGTCTAATGGTATAACCGCCGACCCAAACAACCCAAACAAAACCGCACATTTTGATTACAGTACCCATGGGTGAATGTGGAAGAAGTAGGTATTAGCATACTAGTCAATATTAATCTTTCGCACGACTCCGCTACACTGGCGAGCTGGCAAATAAAAACATGCAGTAAAAGAGTAGAGTAAACATTTCCATTCGGAATATTCTCGTAAAGATTTCCGAGTTGGAATTGAATTTGCATTTGCAAAAAGAGTGTGGCGCAGCATGGTGCGCCCACACCTCGCTCACATTAGCTCGCGTACTTGCATTCCTCTTTATGACCACACGGCACGACCAGCTAGTTACACGACAGATTTTTTCTTCGCACGAAACCTTTCCATAATTTATACATATGGTATAAAGTTGGTAAGAAATGCAGCTGTGACTGTAAATCCATATTGACTTTTATAGCGCATTATTTGCATGGGTTTTATGTCTTTTTTTCGTTCCAGGTAGAAACGTGACCGTAGAGCGGAGGCGAGCATTTCCCCGATCACGACCGACGACGGTGCGATGCAATCAGACGACACTGGGACACTCGTACATGGTAATGTGGGGGCACAGCGCACGAGATCCATGTTATACTCGACAGACACAATTAACCTAGCAACCCAGCATACCTCGTTAACTTTAACGTTCTTTAAATCTAACTAGAATTTGAGGACTGCTGATTGACTTGAGATTAGGTTTTTAGCTTGCGTTACTGGTTTTTAGATTTGGGCTACTGGTTCTTGTAGAATGTAGGTACTTCAGTACGTTAAAGGCTAACGTTGGTTTGCTAATGTTTCGAGATCTTTAGGTAAGTTTAAATGGAACACACGCTTTAATTGATGCAACGACATTTATTATAAAGATACTATAGTTCGATCGTTCATCAAGGAACTCGTACTTTCACTCATTATTCAACAAACGTAAATCATTTACCAGAAACCTCATTAAGCTTATTAACACCATCGCAGTCTAAACTCAATCCGACAAAATTGATGGACGAGGCGAGGAAATGACGGACGGTGTTAGTGCAGCCATGTTTTAAAAATCCACACGAGCACACGCAGCCATAACGAGTCGAGTTACGAGCGGTTAAATAAACGCAGTCTCCCATTACTGCCATTAATACGTACGATTGCCTCGAACCAACTGAGCCAGAAATAAAATTTAACCCGAACGTGAACGCAATCGCATTGAGCGACATTACGAATTAAGGAAATGAGTTTTACGAACATTCAAATACAATAAATAAATCCAAACGTTTATTTTGTATCCGTTGGGACTTTCTTGAATATCAATTGGACAATATTGTAACTAAATTGTGGGAACACATAAAAGAACATACTTTTAGACGCAACACGGCGACATTCTGGATTTCTTTGTTATATTCCCACAATATGTTCGAAACTAGAATTGAATTATTATACTCTAGGTATGAGTATGACCACAGCCAGTATGTAATAACGACCTCTAGTAACCAAATATTAGTCCACGCGCACCTCCGAACGGATTCAACTAATATTTGTTTACTACAACTGCTTCCCAAAAGTGTATTTTCTTATTCAACAACTTCTACCGTTCAACGCCCGCGAGGGTGTCACGATGTTTGACTAACCTGCCTCCACAAAGCAAACAATAAATTCTCATGACGACAGCACAGGTTTATTTAATTAATCGTTTGTTTTTTCTTCTCCAAATGACAGTAGAACAATTGACATTATATGCCCCCAATTTACAGTCAGCATAATAAATTCCAGATGTAAAATAAAATATCCAGTCACGTCGGGTGATCGGGGCGACTGTTGCATGTTTATTTACTTTCTTAATAAAATAAACATCGGACACAATAACCAGTTTGGGAACCTAAAGTAAACAAACGAGAGGACAAAGCCACGGTCGGTCCCCAGGGATCACATTGACAAATTTTGTGTGTATTTTATTAATTCAAAACTGACTAGACGTTATCTAGTCGACTGCTAGGAACTCACAGCGCATTACAATAACCCTTATTCGAAGCAAGAATGTAAATTTTGGGGCATGCGGGTTCTCGCAGCGGGCCCTGCGCCGCGGGAGGCCAGGCCCAACACCATGACTCGAGGTCGACCCATCTCTACGCCATGCTGCGAAACATACGAATTCACTTTGAGCCATGTTAAGATCTACTGCCCAAATCAATCTATGTCAAACTTTTGGTTTCTTAGAGTCCTGTCTAAACAAACTGGAGGTCCAAACAAACGTCACATGCTGCAGTTTATTGTGATGCAAAGATAACGTTGATGCCATTTCACGCTGTGCTTTAGGACAACTTATGGGTGGTCGACCCTTTGATAAAGCACATATTATGGGTAACGCAAATAAATTGTCACAACCTCTCCTGATCTTTTAGGAACGACTGTCCTGACCACAAAATTCAAGGAAACACCTATTGCATTAGCAATAAACTTGAATTTTCATTGGAAAACATAAATCCAGGACACTTTGGTTACCCATCGACGATAAAACGTAAGTGTGCATTCGTCAATTCTACGACAGAGGCCTATAAAATGTTATTATTTAGGAGCTCATAACTGGAAAGATTTACTGATCATAAAATAAGGTGAGTTGACCACATCCCCAATCCCCATACGAGAAAGAAATCCTTTATTCATTGTTGGTCCTAGAGGAGTCTCAACAAGCTCAAGTGGTAGACTGACCAAGTCTTCATTTAGAGGCACATGAACATGATGGATATGTTCGAGTGGCAGCCATATCCGGTGTAAGCAAATTTAACTCCGAATAGCCTTGTTTATTCAGGGGTGCACTGAACCATTAAAGCTCAGTTGAGTCGTAACAACGTCGACCGCGTTAAATTCTTCAATACTATCATAATGCTCAACTTTAATTGCTTTCTTACGAACCCATAAAAATCTAAAGTGGCTGCAGTTCAATATTTACGACTCCGGTTTAAATTTTAAGCGTAACGTTATTAAATCGAAACAATTACCACATTAGGGAATAGAATTTCCATTGTTCAGCTGTAACTAGTGCACGTTATGGTGTAATATGAATATTGCTTGGTACCTACTATAAATTAAAGCCATTTTTAATGCCAAAACGTTTAGGGCTTTATCGACGCCATAAACTTGATCACAATAGGGCTTGTGGCAAAAAAGTTAAATACAGTCGCGACCCCATTGATTAATTTGTTTCACCATTAGAATTCTCTTCACGGGCTACAAAAATGTCCCGGTGGAGAGCAACGCAGCCGAATTTTGGGGCATTATTTATGGTGTGCCATTCTCTTCAAAGGACTGTATGATTTACAGCCGGCCGTACAAAAGCCACTGCCTTATTATGACGTGCTGGCCCGTGCATTGTGCCAGCATATTTATTCGTCCGATTGTGCGCGATGTTTGTTTATTTTCGGTCCTTCTTCGTAAATACAGTATTGTCACAAAACTACGACACAATTGAGTGGGTCCATATTTCACGGTCCTTAATTACGACAATGTGAATAAGGAAATGTTTTGCCAACAAAGCACATTTAGAAACTTTTGTCATGCCAAGTCTTTTTAAATTTCTACACTTGTGGTAAAACATTGGATGTTTGGAAAGAAACTAGTTAGGAGAGATTGGATGATCAAACAAAATGAGTAGATACTAGTGATCCGTGAAAGTACTTAGAGTTATCGAGTTGTTAACTAGGAAAAGAATGGTGTTCCATAATGATAGTATGTGGTATCGTGTTTAGAAGTGATTAGCACCACGCACAAGCTAAGCGGGAGTGTACACACAGACAGAAGCTGGGGGAGGCAGGTATGCTCGGAGCTGACGCCAGCCATGTTTGCTCCCGCGCGCCCACTGGCCCGTGTGTGTGATGGTCCCTACCTATTTTATATTATAAATAACCAACAACCAAAAACAAGAGTATTTATTTACGCTTTCCCAATCAGGCCGAACATAAAACCCTTCACCCAATAGGTAGCAAACAGTCATACTTAGTTTATGAAGTGTGAAATTTTAACATGTTAATGTGTCTTCCTTCACACCGCCTCTAAGTGCGTTGAACAATTTAGATAATGTCTCCGAGGCACAGAAGCTTTGCGAATATTCAAAACATTACGAAGCTTTTAGTGGCGCAATGCCCGTAGTGAGAGAATAACAGCTCTGATTCGTTTAATAATGTGCGTAAACAAACATAATATTACATTACATTAGACACATTTATTTGCACATTTACTCCTGAAGCAGAGCTTGGTCGCGTGCGCCATCCGCTCGCCTATTCAATTACGCCGCGTAGCCAACTAAATTGTCACAGCATTATCACTAATGGCATATTTTTGAGCTCCCACAAACACAAAGGAAATATAAAATAGTCGTGTGCCATCTCTACGGGAGTTCTCATATTGTGCTCGTCGCATCATAGTCGCACTGCGAGATACTTCCTTCGTGGGCTATTAAAGCAGTCATTAACTATGGACGTGGGATTATGGGTCAACGCCGGTAATCCTCGGCCCCAAAACAAACACACATCTCATCTTTAATAGTCGAACAAAAACAAAAATGAGTCGTAATGTCATTAGCTAAAACGTTAACGAGTGTCCATGTTGGAGCGGCTGCTATTTCGGTTTGGGCACATTCCACCCGCTCGTATATCATCTATCATGGTCGGGGAACTGTCAGGTTTTAAACTGAGCTTAAACTGGGTTCGATTCTGCTCGTCAGCGATGGCAGACTGGCAGTTGATGGACACGTCGTGACGGCCCGTCGACGTGCGCTCACCAGCCGAGGGACGCGCACAACATCTGACCTCTCTCTATCTACGGCACAATGCTACACGCTACTGGTTGTGTGCATTACTCGCGGTGATTGTGCTAGTTTTAGCGAGATGTTATCGTCATCGAGTGGCGGAAGCTTCTCTTCGGCCGTTGCACCTCATCTCGCTGTGACACGTTTTTCAGGCGCATGCCTATTGTCCCAGTCTGGTATCGGTCGGATCGCTCCCCCATCCTCCTAAGTCCCTAGAGAGTTTTGCAGTAGTGTGTATTCTAGTGACTACGCTGCATGATAATAAGTATTAAGATATTCAATTTCCAAGTGAAGTCGCGTATACATTTACAAAAGCAAACAAATCTGAACGAACAAATTTGAAAATTTCTAAACGCAGATGTTCACACAAAAAGTGACTGAGTGCGACTTGCGCTAACGCAGCATCGTTGATCGATCGAAGCTTTTTGTCGCGTTGACATCTCCATCCATTCGGGCAAATTGCCGAACGGGCACAAAACCGAGGTGTGATTGAGAGGTCGACCCTCGCCGACGGACGAAACCATTATTTTGAATATGTTCAACTATCGATCACGCGGAGAAAAGTAATTTTAGAACGTTGATCTTTCCACGTGATATGTAAGCGTACAGCTTGAAGATTTTTCAATGTCAGCTAGACGGATGAGCGAGCTTTCTACACGTTTTGTGTTTCAAATGATGCATAATGTATTATTATTTGATGCAGATTTTGGGGATATATTACTGTGATAAAATAAACCTTCGACAAAAAAATATCTACTACACTATCATTGCTCCTGAATCCAGCCAATTGACTAAGCGCCAGTTAGAGACGTAGTGTACAAATTATCCGTGGCTTCTCGCAGTTTATTACCCGGAGTTTCGCGTTATTTATAAAAGATCTATTTATTCAGCCGCCGACTGACCTGGATACATTGCCAACTTGTCATTATTGGCTGCAAGCCGTCTCTCGGTTCACTTTCTGTTTTGGTGTTTAGATTTACATTTTTGTTCGTGTTAGGTTTTTAATTCGACCTTTGGAAATAAGAGGCTGATAAAAAGGTTTGTCAATTTATACTAAAACCGAAAAATAGCGAAACAAATAGGTACTGAATGGCAGATGATGAATTTAATTATTATCTTCATAAAAAAAGAATAATTAAAGATCAGCTGGGAATATTCCCAACTACTACTTAAACACACTACACAGCTGTCCATTCATAAATAAACATGAAAACAAATTAGTTTGTAACGCGCGAAAATAAAAATATGTCACCTCCATTACCTGACTAAAGAGCAAAATGGCATAAAAGCTATTTCATAAACGGCATAAAGATCCTCGAATATTACAGGTATCTGCATAACGAAATAATGTGTAGCACCTTGTAAGTGCGTGCTTCGTAAGTGAAGTAAAAACTTGTAACACGCGTTACGCGTTAAGCGTGGAACGAGAATGCATGCAGTTTAAACTACACCTATAAAGTTTCTATTCCATAGACAAGCTGTAATGGCGGGAATGTTGAGTGTGGGACTTACACCGCACGTGCACCGATTGCATTGTTTAGTTAGCATAGTTTAATGGACACGACGTAATAGTCTATTAAATGCTTTGTGTGTAATGATAGTACTATCAAGTATTGTGTTGTGATTGGGATATTAGATAATATTGAGTGCGTAAAGTACGCATTTGTGTCAAAAATATCATGCGTGGAATCGTAGATATGGAAATTATCATTATCTTCGTCGAAATTATTTGATTTTATGCTAAGGTCTAATGGTAGGTATGTGTATATCCAGATCAAACCCTGTGTATGTATGTAAGATCGTAGACCACAAACCGCACTGGCTTGACTGACGGTTACATTACAAGCAATGCATGGCGTAACAAAATCCATCATAGCGGGGCAAACAAAAAAGTTAACTTTAGAACTTATCAACGGCCGATTTCTTATTTCTTTTAATATCTGTGGAAATGTTTTTTGTACCGGTTCGGTTTTCAAAATTGATCACATAAGTACAAACGTCAAACAATATTATTTTCACCTCACCCGCTCGGAAAGATTCTTTTTCTCATTCAAAATCTGAGCGCAAAACTCCATTTTGTGCTCTAGAGCACAAAGTGTTGTTTAAAATTCGAACACGTCTTGTATTCAATTGTTTTCTACTTTTCTAGACTGGCAGGCGAGCCGCCCCCACTACATTTCCTCGCTGTGTGAGGTGAAAAGTTGTGTGTTGCACTCGGCAGCAAAGTTTTTCTGCGTCTCGTAACTTTGAAAACTTCGCATCGCTCAGGATTCTATATTTGAACCGCTCGTTTCTCTCGCGGTTCAATCTTAGAATCCTTCGCTCGCTCAGTTTTCAATTCAAGTACTCGCGCCAAAAATCAACTTTGCAGCCTTGCATAACAAATAACTATTCTTGCCAAACGTAACAGTGGCGAGCATTAAATATTGAGCCATTCTTGGAAAGTTTTTATTTTGGAATTCCTAGAATTTTCATATTTACAAGTACTTTCTATATGTATATTCAATAAAGTGACTTCATTTTAAACATTCCGATATGTGACAATAGCCAGCAACTGCAGCAAAATTGACAGATAATAGAAAAGATTGCAAAGGGTGATAAAATTTTATTGTCACATTTTTTGCCTCCCCCGAGCCTTGGAGTACAAAAACTGCGAGAAGTATTATACGTAGTTGATGGATGTCCTGTACTGAATCGATCATCCTCGTCGCAGGTGATTGCCTTGTAAAGACAGATATTCCATATATGATATGTACAATAAAATATTATGTACTTATGGCTTTTACAATACAATCTATAAAAATGTGCAGTAAGTGAAGGACCTTTATCTTTCCCCTATGTGATTTACTGTTACCATCGTTTAGTTAAGAAATTTCAATCTAAAAGGCAAAACGAACATGTCATTACTAAAGCTGTTACATTAGAATTTTAGATCTCAGCAGCATAATGAAATGGCAAAACAATATGCATTTAATAAAGCTATGACAATGAATAATCATTAAAATTGCATGAGGTGTCGAGGACAATGGATTGCAGAGCTTAAACGATTAAAGCTAAGCCGACGTCAAGCGTAATTGAAAATAACGAGATGCATATTCATGTAGTGCACATAGGTAGTAAGTAATCCGTCTGTCACCCGCGGCTTGCTACATGTGTACCTAATTCTATTTCTGCTATAGTCTTCGTCGACAGGGGTTTCATAATTGCTTTTAAATTGACCTCCGATTCTACAACCAACATTTATGCATCATATGCATGCAATGCTAAATCATCTGGTTTTATGGCTGGTTTGAGCAGATGACTAACAAACTTCTCGAATGGAATTACTCGATGGAAGTAAGCTGCTATTACTTGATTAGCAATCCACGCCCATGCTTTCCTTCTTACTGCCAACGCACACCTTTCTAGTACCTACGGTAAATCGTATTGTAATATTTCTAAGATAAACTTGTGCCCGATACATGAATGCAATTTATATTTCTAATTAACCACTTTCATTCTGATCACGTAAGCGTACCGTGTTTTGCCTAAGCCTACACCTGCCCGCGGGATACATATCACACCCCCACAGATTAAAAACTGCTACCCAACCGTCCATGAAATTAAATTTATTTAGGGCCCACTCCACATCATCCCGCGTGTCAACTGTATTTACATAAAGAATAGTTTCGAGAAGGACGTGAGCCCATATTTATATTGCGCCGTCGCTGGCTGTTTATTGAAATATTTCATTGTTAATTCTCTAAACGACGTCTTCGTTTTGGGGGACGAGATCCGAATGGCGCGGGCTGAATGCAGCATTAATAGTATTTATTAAAATAACAATGTCTATTCCCGACTGTTTTTATTTATTCTATTGTCGTTTCTGTACCTGAATGGTAAACTGAACTGTTATCTCTAAGGTGATGGCCGGATGAGAAGCTTAAGCTTTGGTCTGGTACGAATCACACGTAGGCCAGTTTAATGCCCGTGTCACTGATAATATTGGTATAGGTCTGAGAAAAGAGCGTCCTTTAGATAACAAAGTTATCTTCTTTTGTTGTCTAAAGGACGACCGGAAATATGAATCAAACAAAAAAGGTGGTTGACAAATTGTAAAAGTTTTAAATGCTAATGTGTATTTTGTTTCTTTCTATACCTACCACCCCTACATATTATAGTACATACATAATAATCATCCAATGTCAACAACTCTGAAACCGTGTGAGGAGGTTACGGTGACTAGACGGAATCCTACACTGCATCTTAGTATCGAATTACGCAAGATTTTTTGTTGCCCACCACAGTTCCAGCCATGTAACCCAAGACGATGGTACAGTATATTTTTACTTTCGTTGGATGCAGGAATTCAATACCAAGCGCCTAGATATTTTTTGGATAAAGCTGTGTACAAACAACTAAATTTATTGTACCGTTAGAAAATACTAGTTACGTGATGCAATCTGGAAAAATACTGTGGTTACAGAAGGCATGATTGCCATAATCAGTCCAACTGTCTGTTCTCATTTTATTTTGCTTTGCTTTATCACCGCAAAATTGCTTTTGTTCTCGGATTCAAACCAAACTTTCGAATAACCAAGCATTATGTGCTTTCCTAGGACACACAGCGTCGATAGAAGAAGAAGCTGTTGTAAATTCGCCTTTTATTGATTATATGTGGTTAAAAACTTACCCAAATGTCCATGGTTCTATACCTGTCTCTTTCTTTCACCAGCGTGCATCCTTTTCTTACCGTGACAGATGCCATGACTGCTTAGCTGTCAACTTCATAGCGTTTGTAAATTTTGCCGGTTAGACATCGGAAAATTTTCCAAAGTTAAAAAAGTGTTCAAATACAATAATTAATTGTATTTAATTAGCACACAGCGTTTATTTAGAGTCCGTGACACGTTTTCCTTTGTGAATTAGTGTTTTAGAAGGATTACGAACTAAATTGAGTGGGTAAGTGTGGTGTGAGGTTACGAGGTTTGAATGTTGACGCTCAGGCGATAGATCAGCATTCAATACGTTGAGACATGATGACTGATCATCATCATCATCATCTTCATCCTTGAACGACGAGAGCATAGCTTCACATCCACCCAATAGAAGACGCAAAGTCACGTAAGTACAAACAAGTTCAAACTTGTCCGGACCCTAGCGCCTCGTGTAGAGACACAAATTCAAGACGAGGACTTTATTTCTAGTTATTTAACTACTTGTATTACCTCCTCTGACAACGAGAAGGCTATCCGACATCAAATATTTTGAAAAAAAAAAAAAAAAAAATATTTGTGTATTTCGAAGTTTCAGTACGGAACTGGATGAAAGACAATTTATTCCACTTTCAATGAAGGATTACAAGCAAATCCAAAATTTAATCAGATTTGTCTGATATATTTTTACAAAACCCCCGTACAATCTTGTATCGCTACTCCTTGTTTTAACCGATTTGTTGCGGAAGCATGTTTCAAAGCCATCACCTTCTTTTGCGTGTGGCGTTAGGCACGGATGTGTGTCATTGTAAATCGGTTAAAGGTCTTAAAGTTAATGATTAATTGTATCATTTTATCAAGACCAAAGAGTAATAAGTTTCAACGGAGTTGTTACTATCCAACAATATTTTGAAATTGAGAGAACTATTATGATTAACATTACAGGGCTTGCTTAAGTGGGTATCGGATACCTTAATTATTTTCATTTTAACACATACTTTGAAAAGATTTTGATTATTTTTGGTCCACCAACGTCGGACTCATAATTATCTATTCAGTTTTAGGCCTTGCACCCTATCAAAGGTTCTTTAGGTGGACTTAAGGTCCAGCTAATTAAACAAGTATAAACAAAAAACTATTTGAATATTTGACTATTCAGAACATTTAGAGGGATTGTCTAAAGGACCATGCACATTCAGGGCAACCACAGGGAGTAAGCAATCATATTTTGAAATTAATAACAGCTTACCATGTTCCATTCATAAGGGAACCTCCCCTTGGTATCTAGTCAAAGACGTTTTTAGAAAAATTTGCAACCCCAATTACAAAGGGCCATATAGGTACCTAATTCGAGTTTACTATGTCAAGAGATTTAGTAAAAAAAAAAAAAAAAAAAACAATTATAAAAGTGGGTTATTTCCCATATTAGACCGCGGAGGTCTCAATTCATAATGCCAGTGAAGCATTTGTGAAGATATACATTCATTCATAAATTACTATGCTTAGGAGTATTTTCAATTACCAATTGCAGAGACACACAGGAGTCTCCTCTATGTGATCTATAACAACGAAGTGCTGCTGTTAACAGCCTTTGTATTTGGCCTATCTATGGCTTCAATTATGTTGTTGTGCGAACAATGTTTCTGTATAATTTTTAAGTGCCTGGACTGTTGTTCCTGGTTAATCAGGATCGTACAAGTACTTGTTTCTCAGGTTGCGAAAACGCTGAGAATATTGGAAATCTTGGGGTATCACATTAAATCATCAGAAGTCTGCTTGAGTGCTCTCTTTAAGCAGAATATATTGGCCTAGTATGGGACACCCAGCAAAACTGGGTATAACGTTCCTCCAATAAAATAGATAAAGATTAAACTAATCTTTAACAAGATAGAGCAATTTAATCAGTTGTCCACAAGAAGCTCAGACTTTATTGGTTTTACTGAATTATGATAATTATGCAGTATCAAAAGAAATATATTGTTGCAGAAGGTAACTGTTTCTAAAATTGTTCTATCAAAACAGGTTACTAGAGAAAAGTAAGTTTTCCTCTGCCTGTTCAACAAGGGTGGTTAAAGCCATAGAGTACAACTCAATACCGTAGAGTTAAGAAAGGTGCAACTCACTTCTTGACCACGGATACACCCAACTAGGGGTAGGGAGCCCAATTAAACATCACTTACTCGTCTGTAAGGTGGGCTCCATGCCAGATGCCCTGGCGCTCAAATTTTGTTTCTGAAGCGGTGTCGTATTTGCACACATAAATATTAAGTCCGACAACAGGACTCTTATTTGCATATCTCAGAAACAAAGGGGGGGGGGAAGACACTCCCTTGCAATATTAAAGCTGGCAAACAAAATTGCGGATCGCCTCTCAAGGGGCCGCAATGTACCAGAGTGGTATCTTTTACCCCAAGCCGCGGAGGCAAACAAAATTGCGGATCGCCTCTCAAGGGACCGCAAAGTACCATAGTGGCATCTTTTACACCAAGCCGCGGAGGCAAACAAAATTGCGGATCGCCTCTCAAGGGGCCGCAATGTACCAGAGTGGCATCTTTTACCCCAAGCCGCGGAGGCCATGTTAAAGATGTGGGGCGTCCCAGACGTAGATTTATTCACGTTATGAGAAACGGTTTTCGTACCAAAACTGCAAAGTACGCAAAAAACTAGGTTCCAAAACCTTATGCAGTTATATGCGATGTTAACAGCCGACAATGGGACTATCGGCTGGGCTGGGCATTCCCCCACCCAGCGTAATACCAGAAGTATGAACTACTTATTTGAACAAGGCACAATCTTACAATCGACAAAGAATTATGACCTACCAGAAGCATTATTTTCTTACAGACATTCAAATATGATTAGGTCCACAGTCATAAACATAAATTAAATATCCATATTAACGACCTTGATCTTTGTTATTTTGACAGATTCAAACGACGAATTGTCAAAAAGGATCATAATTCAAATTTGTTGATAGTACATTCTACTAACGCCACAGTGCGCCAAATGCTTCTCACTACTTGATCTGCAAGCGAGAGCGGGAGCCACTTTCGATAAAGAACCTGCGGAAGGTCTTAGATCGGACTACAGGCAAGTGCCCTGCACAGGTGGACAAAATTTCGATAAAGAACCTGCAGAAGGTCTTAGATCGGACTACATGCAAGTGCCTTGCACAGGCGGTCAAAATTCCGATAAAGATCCTGTGGGAAGTCTTAACATATTGGACTACAGGCAAGTGCTTGGCACAGGTGGACAAGTTATACCCCTAGCTTGGAAAATTAGGGGTGGGCTGACCAAGTCTCTCCCTAAACTCTAGTGGAACAAGACTTATTAAAAAAGTAACTGGCGGACATCTACTTTTACAACAATATAAAGCCCTATTTAAAAGATGGTGATCCTGGTGTTACACCAATCAAATTAACCCTGAATCACCTGTAGGTGTACAAGCTGATAAAGTAAAAATTTCAGGCTAAATTGTTTTGAGAAAACAAACGAGATTATAGATTCTATTTGATCGATTATATTTTGCCTGCATACGTTTACTATCTCAACTTACTGATCAACATCTGAGGTAGATATCTCAAGACAATCTTTCATTCAGAAAGTTCTAGAAGCCTTTTCACTTGCTAAAGCTTGCAGTACAAAAACTGCCAATAGGGTACACTACAATATTACTTTGTTTTTTTTAATTGACTAAAGAACTCTGCATATCCAGGTTCTTCGTTTAAGATAGCTAGGCGAATAGCTCTAATATTATTGCTACCCTCAGGTCATAGAATTCATGATCTCACATCAGATCGAGATAATTAGAAAATAGCCCGGAAAATCTTATTACTATGAAAGATGAAAACAGAATCAAAATCACACAGTCAGTAAGGTTCGTTGTTGCGGAAACATCGGGACCATGTCTGTCTACCGTGTTAGAACTGTCTGAAAATAGAAAAAACACAGTCACAAATTTATTCCTCTATCTGGAAAATTAAAGCCAGCTTCTACACAAGTTGGGAACATAGCATTACTTTCAAAGTTGCTATTAATAGTGCCCCATTGGGCAGTTATAACAAGTTAGCTATTAGAGCCTCAAGAAGCTACTTGTTCAAGCAGTACTTGACAGGGAAAACTGACAGAGTTATAAAATGTAGGTATCAGAAGTTTTACTGTCAACCAGTAAACAAGATTGATGACACCAACTCCAATGCTTATTTATTGCAGTTAGATTTATGCAATATTCATTAAATAAATAATTGTCTTTATTGGTTATACCTTTAGAAGACATAACTTTATCCTGGATAAAGATTTAATTTAGAATTATCTCCTTGTACCAACTACTATTTTGATTTCTGAAGAAGTTACAAATTAGAAAGGAACATTACAAATCTTGTTACAGTAAGGTTTTTATGAGAGGTCTTTAAAAACTATTTTTAGATCTATTTATGCTGTAGAACAGTATTATAATTATTTCATCATAGCGTTTGTATTTATCACCAGCAGATACCAAACAGGTCTTCTATCGACGCTGTGTGTCCTAGGAAAGCACATAATATGACTGTTTTGCATTCCAACAAAACAGGTATTATGTGTTGAATAGGACACACAGCGTCGCAGCAAGTCTCTTGCTGGTACCTCGAAGACTCTATGAAGTTGACAGCTAAGCAGTCATGGCATCTGTCACGGTAAGAAAAGGATGCACGCTGGTGAAAGAAAGAGACAGGTATAGAACCATGGACATTTGGGTAAGTTTTTAACCACATATAATCAATTAAAGGCGAATTTACAACAGCTTCTTCTTCTATCGACGCTGTGTGTCCTATTCAACACATAATACCTGTTTTGTTGGAATGCAAAACAGTCATATTATAAGTAACGAGTCGTAGTTATCTTGGCTGTATCAAGCAAGGAAATATTATAGGTTTGCGCCTACTTTCCTGGTTGGGGGCTGCTTGAAAAATGCGCACGGCCACCTTTCTTCAGAAGCAAAATAATGGTACAATTCGTAGGGATTGTGCGTTTTATAAAAAGTTCTTTGTTTCGAGTGTTTAGTCGAGTATGTCCATTGCCATCATGCTTTATATTGCACTTTTATTTGGTTCTTGTATGTCTGACTGCAGTAAAACCAAACACTGAACAAGATAAAAGTTTTTAAACGCTGAACTCGCAAGACTTGGATGTTTGTTGGTCCGTAAGTTCTACAGAATACAGATGAACGATAACAGGTGACCATAAACTATCCTGTCGTCTGATACCGCCTTAGCTCGCCAAGGGCGCAGGCTTTGCGGATTAATAAGTACCTAGCTATGGATTCTGCAGTTATGTTAGAATTACTTAGGTGTTAATATATTACACGTCTGCAATACTGTAACGTTAATACGATCAATTTAATTGATTGAATTGAGTTAAAAGACGTAAAAATTCCAAAATAATAGCGTTAAATTAATTAACATACTGTGTCGGAACATCAAACGTGTGGGCGTCGACTATCATCTAGCGACTAAGCAAATAAAATTTCATTTTGCGATCTTGTAGTTTCTAATCAAAACGATGTAAAATATGCGTCCCATTCCCATCGTGTCGGATTACACATTTTAGGCGTTGGGTTTATTGGCTTTTGCTCCATAGAATCTCCATAAATGTCATCTAAAATAAATTACATGAAGCCATGTAGAGTACCTGCAAAGGCGATCGAACCGTTCGTACTCGCACCATGGAAGCTTTACCAGATAACGCATAAAGATACGTGTTATGTTAATTTTTATGTTATTATCGTTGGAAATAAATTATGTTTCGTAAATTACTGAGCTGCGAAGGTAACAGAAAAACTGTTTGTTCTACGTAAAGTACGTCTAATTTACATCATTTATAATTATTTAAGACCTGTTCAATTTGTAAAAAATGAACGTTTTTTTTTAACTTTCGTCAAGTTAAGTATCCTATTTATCAGTAAGGAGACCGATGGTCCTATTTCGTCCTTAATGTTGTTTATTATTATTCTAATTTTTAAGTAAGAACAAAAGGCAGATGGTTGCGTCGTCGTTGACAAAGATGGATTGCACTCTATGGCCGGGGCAGGTTGGTACAATGGAAGGGGACAAAAACTGGCTTATTGTAAAAGCGTCACATCTCTAAGCTCATTTACCTGCGCGCGCGCACGGGCCCTTTCAAAAATGTCACTCCAGCTTACCTCAAAGACATAAATGACAAGCCCACAGGTATTAGTTGTGACGTTTGTCTAATTAAAATCGTGAGGATTATGTTCTAAGACTTAGAAACAATGTTCCCGCTCAGTACTTTAATGCGATTAACTTACCGTTAGTAAATACAAATAGAATTTACAGCTAACTCTTAATTCCCGTTAAACTGAAAATAACCACAAGTACCTACCTATTTGTAATCATTAAGCTGTTTTCTTGTTCGATATTTTCTATTCCTTACTATATTGTTGATGTAAATCAGTGGTTTTTTATTCAGGAAACATTTTAATTGACGGCACGGTTAGCGTTGTGGCTGAGCCATTGGACTGCTGCGCATTGGCTGCGCAGCTGTCGCGGGTTCGATTCCGGCACGGAACAAATATTATTTTGTATGACCTACAAGTAGGTAGTTGTTCCGGGTCTGGGTGTTTGTGTAGGTATGTGTGTTTCTATGTTTGTAAACGCACCAAAACGATACAGGAGAAATTCCTAGTGTGTGGCAACGTTTTTTAAAAAAAGAAAAAAAAAGAAAGAAAAATACAGTTTCTAGTTAGGTACCTAGGTACTTTATGTACCTAATTTTATTTTGTACAGGCTTTACTTTTTGCCATTTTCATAATTTTTTTAAACAATGTTAAGTATGGTTAATTCGATTGCATCAAACTTCCATTTTCAGTGAATGTGAGAAAGGTAAATATGATAAAATTTTACGTTAATTAAGATACTAATTACTAACAAAGTTTTTAAACATCTAACAAAAAAATGTAAAATCGATTTTGTTAGTGGTAGGTGTGTTTTTGTGGCCACCACTGTAATTTAACTCAGAAATTACGTGCGTTCCAGGTTAATCCATAAAGTTAGTATTTTTAGCATGAGTTAATATTTTAAGCTAGGTTTCGTCACTTTTTAACCCTAACTGCATTTTTCTACTGTGTTCTTTTTGAAGTCTACGTAGGTAATCTGTGTCTACGGACTCTTTGGTTAGGTTACTTTTGATCACTTGAAAACTTTATTGATTGTTAGCTAGATTAAAGTCGTTTATCGCATTGATTAACGAAAATCAGCATTAACAGAATTAGGTGAGCATTTAGCTATTTCAGCACAGATAGTTATTTACAGTTACATAAATAACCTTCACGCGATAACGATAAATAAACTGGCATACTGTAACATGCGTGCCAGTTTATTTTGATTTGTATGTTGTTCTAAAAGTAGCTTGTTTTCGCATACACTATCCTAGCTAAACAAATTACGTAGACTTGATGCTTCCAATTTTAAACAATTTGATGATGACATAGCGCCCGAAACCGGCTTATCGCTACAGATTATCGATATCGACGATATCAGCGATAACACTTGCAGTTATGTGCAGCTGTTTCATCGATAATGCAATTGAACTTACCTAATAACCTCCACACTTCGGCGCTACTCAGGTAAACATTGAGGTGTGCCAGACACGCAGGCAACAATAGTACGAACACCAGACTCCTCATCCTGCAGTCTCCAACTTCCACAAACGTCTCAAAGTACCAACTCCAAGTCCAAAACCACGGTAAGTTCACCAACACACATTTGTTTCACATTTTCATCCACCGTCCCAACAAAATCAACGATGCTGAGTTCTCGCAGATACAAGATTACACACTCGAATAAAACGTACAAATCCAACAGAAAAACCTAATAAACTCGCGAATTAACACGTTTATCTAAGAAAGTCTTAAACTTTATTCACGAATAGACCTTTTAGTTCACGTTTCTTATCAAATTCTGTTTATAAACATTGATATTATCAATGTTACTTTACGAAACAAAGCGACACTACCTCCACGCGCCACGGTTCCTGTCAAACTGGTTGTTTGTGTTGCGCGAGTCACCGCGTGCGTAGCCGGTGTTCTTCTATGTGTGCGTTTGTGAACGAATATTTTTGTATGAGTGAGAAAAGAGATGACGAAGCGGAGCAGAAGCCCCAAACTTTTTAAATGTTCTAGGGTGCACACTAGATGGCGGCACAATAAAAAAAATGTAGTAAAAGTTTTGTTCTAATTTTCGTGATGATTATTTCACCAATAATTTTAGAGTTTCGTTTAGTAATATAGTAATATTCAATTTTCCGATTTCATAATTCGAAAACATAAGAAGTTTCTCAATTTTAACGATTTTTTGGCCAATTTTAAAAAAAAGATTAAGTACCGTAAAATGCTGCAACTTTGCACGGATTTTGACGTTTTTCTTCGATAAATCTTTAATCGTTAAGAAAGTCGTATGTTTTTTCAATTACTGTCCAATATTGGACTTTAAGCTATAGGAATACATTTGCTACTAGTAAAAAAAATACCTATAAAGCACCAAAAAATTGCTTTGAAAACGTAGGCAAAGTTGAGGTAAAAACTACAACATTGCCTGTCATAATATCTTTTTAAATGAATAGGTATTTTGGTAACGGATTTGACACCCATATTGCCATGAAGTTCTTTTCCACGTCAGACTTCACTGAATCTTGAATAGCACAAGAATTTTTTTTTTACAATGCTAGGCAAAGTTGTGCAGGTTTCTCTAAAACTCCCATACAAAAGTGAGTTCGGTGTAGGGCTGCCCCATAGGAAATGCAACAATTTTTCTTAATATTCAAATATATTTTTAAGAAATCAAATTGTTGTACTTAAATTCTAATAACATTTTTTCATAGGAAAACAAATAAATGTAGGTAGGTAATAACATTTAAAAAATAATAATGTTGGTACCTATTACGTATAATAAAATCTGTCGAACAATATGATAACATACTATAAATGACATTCGACAAAGAAAATTACATTCGACATCCTTAATTTCTGATGATGATAAATAAAGAAACAATAGTTCTACCTTCTATAAAACGTTCTTAGATCAATTACAACAAAAAAAATTACACAAGCAAAACCACGGTCGATTAAGGGTTTGTTGAAAAAATTAAAAGTGGCAGCCCTAACCCTAGATAATATTGAGTAAAAAGTTGCGAAAATCTGACACAACTTTGCCGACCATGATTTAACGGTTTAAATTAAGATATATTGCAGAAAAAACAGTTTAAATACATAAAAGAGCATATTTTCTTTGCTATATAACATATTACGCTAGAAAATAAAGCATAAATATTCACAAAATGAAATTTTCCTGAGAGCCGGTAAAAAGCGAGTATCCGCAGTGACAATGAAACTGACACTGACAGTTTGTTAACTAAAATTTGGAGTGACGTATGATCGAATGTTGCCGTATAGATTGCCGACTTGCTTTTAGTAATACCATAGACAATAAAAAACATTTCGCAGCGGGAATAATTTAACTTTTTTGAATTTAGGCAATGTTGAGCTATAAAGGCAATGTTACAGCAGTTTACGGTACCTACTTATAATGGAAGGCCTTGTCTTCATACCTAGCTAGGAACTATTCATATGTTACCTATTTAGTATTTAATATCACATTTCAGTACACAGTCCTAAAAACTCGAGCCGCATATGTAGGTACCGAGTATCGAATACAAACTCGATACTAATTACGAATATCGAGTGCAGTATAATACCTACTTGGTAGTGCTAACGATGTGGACGGCGCGGGACCACCCACAGGCAGCCACCGTCTCTTATTGAGAAGCTCATTGTGACTAACAAGCGTGTAAACAACTCGATATCGAATCACGAACGAGTTACGATCGATGGGGTGTGAAAGTCGCTGCACTTGCCACTTGCATCAATACGAGGCGTCGAGAAACGATCCCAGTTTGGCCAGAACGTCTTGAAACGGAACCAATCGTTTTGTTTGCTGACAACCTTTTAAAATCTTTGCAACCAATAATATAAACAAACCTACGTTTTTGTTTACATCAAATAGATGTAAACAAAAACGTAGGTTTGTTAGATTTATTATTGTGCCATAAAACTAACGTAATAAGTGAAAAAAAAACATTAAAAGTGCTGGTAGCGAGAGCACAGTGGCGACTTCCGGTTTTCTACTCTTATTTATTTGCCAAGCTGTACAGGGTTTTTGCTTTCGCTTCCGTTATGTTGGTACATGTGTGTCGATGTCCTTTTTAATATCTATGACTGAACACAGGATCAGCCTGTATTATTTTCATTTTTTTGGAAACCGAATGTTAAGGGCGCATAACCAGAAAGTTGGCAACGTCGCTAATAGCTGTCAAATATTTACAAGTTTTAATTCATTTGGCAATGTTAATGTATGGAAATAAGAAATTTGGCTCTGTAGTGTACTAGAATAAAACATTGAATTTGATGTTGTAACCGTTTCAGGTGTGTAAAAGGCATTTGGAAAGCTTCCAAAGGGTTTTTTTCGTCTAAAACTATATGTTCGGTGTTACGATATTAATTATTTCATTCCGTAATCAATTTTTTAGTGCACTACAGAGCCATATTTCTTATTTTCATACAGTAAATTTGTAAAATTAATTAAATCTTGTAAATATTTAACAACCATTTGCGACGTTGCCAAGTTTCAGAATAATAAGCGCTCTTAAAGTCATAGTACCTAAGACAGACAAAATTTAAAAAATGTTATTGATTTTTTTTTCTACTTTGATTTACTCAGTAGGAAACAATTTTGATGTTAGGTCACACATATTTGTGTTAAAACCTTCAAGTGAGTCCTCGTGTGGAACGTAGGAGACTGTCAGAATGACTAAAAACCTACCTTGCTCCCTACCTTGTTCCTCCATTTGCTCTTTGCTTTCCAGAGTCACGATGTCAGGGTATCCCTTTCCATGATAATTTGAAATGATTTTCAAGCATGTTTTTTACGTTCATCACGTGCCTCAGCGAACTGATTGTTAGTTCGTCAACATAGTAACTAAGGCCGCATGATTACTGGATAAATCGTATCGTAATTAAGGCCCATAACTTTAACAAGATCGGCGGAACAAGGCTCTTGTTTGTTTCTGTCCGCAATTTCGTTCCAAATTATAGACCAGACTCACCGCTCCGCAGTGTTTGAGACACGCCTCTCACGAACCACCTCTAAGGCTACCATGTCTTCTCTGGCGTATGTTTGATGATAAGGAAATGAATGTAGCGGTTTTAACTAGGTAGTCTATCTATGAAATTTTGAGTTGCCTATGCAATTGATTTCTGATTCAGGGGTCTACTACCTGTGCTACTACTCTCGTAGTAGATAGATACGTAGAGTCTATTCCAACGACGATAATAATACTAGACTCCTAATACCAGGCGACCGATGTCTGCCAACACATTAGGCAAAAAAGTCTTATATCCGTCTCATTTCGACCAATCCTGTGAGCCGTAAACATACGTTGAGACAGAACAGACCTTGAGTTAGCCAATCACAACGCAGTACCCCGCCCCCCTCGCTTACGTAGTACCTCAGCGAGTTGGCAGAATAGTTTTTAGACATGGGTAGTTCGCGAACGATTGAAGTAAATGAACTAGTTCATTTCCCAAAATGAACTTTTCATTCATTCACTGGCCATTCAAATGTGTCTTTAGTTCAGTGTTTCTTTTCGCTTAGTTACTCTATTCACCCTAATAAGTATGAACTTTATTGTAATAGGAATATAGTCTTTACGGGAAACGGTAGGTCCATTTCCCGTAAAGACTATATTCGTATTAAAGTTTGAAGGAATATCGATATTCGTATAAAACTGAACTAGTGATTTAGTGAAATGCATCATTTCTCTAAATCACTAGTTCAGTGAACTAGTCCAATGAACTAGTCCAGTGAACTTATTCAGTGAACTAGTCCAGTGAACTAGTCCAATGAACTAGTTCAGTGAATCATCTCATTCAAGAACTCGTTCTTATTTGTTGGACTAAATGAAGTACTGAATGAATGAATGAACTACTTCATCAAGTGAAAAGATATACTTCATTCATTTTCTTTTTACTGACACATTTTGCGCATCTCTAATAGTTTTGTTTTGTTCGTTAGATCGTGCAATGCGTAGTCTAGTATTATATCGTCGTTGGTCTATTCATACCGAGTCGCGACTCGCGAGGCTGCGCACACATTAAAGCAAATCCAAAACTAACTTTATTTACACGAAGGTTTTTCGCGTCTCGGTGTGAAGTGATCCAAAGAGGATTTTTTATTTATCCCGATACCTAATACCTACCTAATATGTATGTTAGTTCCAGCAGTTCCGGTGAAATATTTTCTTAAACTTTGATCATTAGTTCTTATTAATGATCGAAGGGCTTACTTACATTAAAAAAATACATGCTGGACATGAGTTTGACTCTGTAAAATAGTTTAGTTCGTAATAAGTTATAGGTACAACGTGTAACGTTAATAGCGCAAAACCTCTCGCGGGGTTACTCAGCCCATGTTACTGCACAATGTTTGTTCCAAGACTTTTGGAAATTCGCAAAAAATAATGATTTCTCATACTGATGGGCCCGATCAATTTCTCATTTTGTATGAACAAGCAGAATTTTTTTCTTGGAACAAACATTGTTCAGTAACATGGGTTGAGTTACCCCACGAGAGGTTTTGCGCTATTAACGTTACAGTCGTTACACGTTGTAGGTACAAGATAATAATTGTAATTCAATCAAGTGAGTTCAATTTGTTTATGGATCAGATTGACGACAATTCAAATTAAAGTCATCGTCTCGATGACTGGATAGCTTAATAAAATTATTAATCGGCAACCCTAATCACCATTCAACAAGTATAGCTACTGACATGTTAGGTTCTCCTTATTATTTCGACAAAAGATACTGATTCTCATAAACATTATATTAAATTAGCTTGAATTTGATTTTATTATACAATGGTCTAAAATCATACCTAGGTACTTAGATTACTGTCTTGTGGAATTAATCTTGAGCGACCACTATTAAACACTCACTAATTACTCCTTTTTTGATACCTAATTTTATTCAATCCTACATAGCTAAATCATACGTAAAATACAATCTTTTGAGGGCTGGAGACTTGTACTTGCCCCGCTGCAAATTCTGTGGTGATGATATTCTTATAAACCTCTACTGACATCTATGTTTTAAGTATAGAAACATGTACACGAGTTTCACTAAGTATCACAATAGTTAACACTAGATGGCGCTGTTTTAAGTTAGACTACCAAAACCTGTTGTGATGTATTATTTTAGAAAATATGAATTTATTTCAATTATGATATGAATTATAAAATTGTAATGATGTATTTATAAATTAATTACAGAAAAAAGTTAAAATAAATCGTCAAACAATAAAATCTAAACATCTATAGTGTTGTAACAGAACCACTTTTTCGACACCAGTTACCACATCTTCGGTAGTATAGTGGTAAGTATCCCCGCCTGTCACGCGGGAGACCGGGGTTCGATTCCCCGCCGGAGAGAATCTTTTTTTGCATTGTAATTTGTTTTAGTATCACTGATTTAACCATAGATTTTTAGCCAAGTGAGATTTTTTACGTTTGAAAAGGATTATTTTCATAGAAGACGTGCGTGGGTGTGGTTCATTACTGCTTATGGATGTAGCAGGAATCAATCGTAGCCGAAAATCATAGAATCGAAGCTGCTTCAATCAAAATAGTGACGGCTGAGCGATCCCACTGACAATGGTAGGCCTCACCAGCAGGGCTATTGGCTAACTTGATACCTAGTCACTGACTAGCGGTTGTCCACTGAACTTGGATGGCTTGATACCTGTTATGAGGCTAAGCTGAGGAGTGGAGTGCCTCAAGAGCGGTAGAATGGTTGATTTTAGGGAACATTTACATTTATCAGTAATAAGTTTCATTGCAAATGCAAAAGCCAATACGAAATTTACCTTTTGACAGCTATTTGATGATCACCACATAGGCACCAAGATACGCAATAGCCCCGCGGAGCCTAGTCGGAGTCAGCCACCAAAGTGTTTTATTGTGTTCCTTCGCAGGAATTCCCGTTCCTTCTGTAAGAGCTAGCTCCGCCTTATATCTCTTCGTTTCTGGCATAGATAAAGGTCATTTAAAAAAATAAAACCATATAGAAGTTGATCTTTAGACTAGATGCGGAAGGCGGGCGGGGTGATGTACGGCAGCCTTTGAGAGTCCTATGTTCAGCAATGGACTGCGATAGGTTGAGTTGATTGATGGTGATATTAGTGGCCTCCCAAATTAAACTAGATAAATCTTTATGTAACATTCTTATCTGGATATTTATAGCCTAATCTCCGACTAACAGTCACCGTGGCCATGAAATCCCGCGGCGCGGCGTCCGAATTTTTCCATTATCTCAGTCAAGCATTTGACCGCTATTTTTAATATTATCAGTTTTTCATAATCCAGACTACGCACTATGTTTGTATGTGCCTAATGCGTGTGTATCATTATCACTACCGTGAAACTAACTAATTGTATTTTCGCTACGATAAGATTACTGCCAAATTCTCTCTTCGGAGAACGAGTAATGCCCCAGTTTTAATACTTATCATTATTTTGTTTTGTTATGTAAGTAATTATGTATTTCCTAATCCAGATTTCAGATTCCAGCTGTCGCCAATTAATCATTATTAGCACTGATCAGACTAGAACAGTAATGTGATAGTGAGAGTGTACTGTGTGATGCCAACCAATCAGGGTTATTCTGATTAGGGATCTGCAGACCTCAAGCAGAATATTATTTTATAACCTCAAGGCACTGAAGCTGAAGGGGAAAAAAACAAATAATAGGTATTCCAAAATAGACTTTTAATATAAAATTTCATAAAAACTTTAGTTTTCATAATAAATACGTCTCGTTCTTTGGTAGATCAATTTTCAGAACAATAAAACCGTTGATTATTATCATCACTTGTTAAAAACATAAATAGATCATAGAATTATTAGAAAAAGTAAAGGTATAAAAATCAAACTAAACAATACATTTGCCGTGTGATAGTGAGTATAAAATTAATTCTAACATCGTATAGTAAAAAATTACGCGATACATAAAAGCATAATTATTCGAAAATTAAATAGACATTTAACATTAGAAAGGCTACGATTATGGCACAGAGGAACTATCGGGAGCGAGTCGCGCGCGCTCACTTCTCTTTGGGCTTCTTCTCCTTCTTGCGCGGCGGAGGGACGGGGGCGTCGGCGCCCGCCGCACCGCTCTCACTTTTCTTTACTACTTTCTTTACCACCTTTTTCTTGGGCGCGTCCGCGGCAGGCGTCGGCGTTGTAGGGACCGCGGGGGATTCTGGGGTAGTGGGTGTTGTTGGGACCGCGGCTTTTTCTGACGCCTCCGGTGTCGCAGGGGCTGCTGGTTTTTCTGGGGCAGCGGCTACTGCGGGGGCCGCGGGTGTTGCGGGGGCCGCGGGTGTTGCAGGGACCGCTGGTGCTTCTGAGGCTGCAGGTTTTGCAGTCGCCACTGGTTTTTGTGAGGCCGTAGGTGAGGCAGGGGCCGTGGGTTTTTCTGGGGCTGCGGTTGGTGCAGGCGCCACAGGTGTTTTTGAGGGAGTGGGCTTTTCTGGGGCCACTGGCGTAGTAGGCGCCGCAGGTGTTTCTGAGGCCGCGGGCTTTGCAGGGGCTGCGGGTGTCACAGGGGTGGGAGGTGGTGTAGGCGTCGACGGGGTCTCCGTGATGGAGGACTCTATTTGCTCGGCTATGGAGGACTTGCCCTTGGCGGAGGTCTTGACGCCAATCTGTGCGAGTGACACGGCTCCGACGGGCGGCGTGGGCACTTCGGGCTCGTCGACGGCCAGGCGGTGCTCCTGCGCGGCGGCGGGCGCGGGCGCGGGCGCGGTCGCGGACGCGGGTGTGACGGTGGGCGTGCGCAGCTCGCGCGCGATGATGTCGCTGGCGAGGGCGGCGGCGTCCTCCAGCTCGCTGTCGGGCGTGGGCAGCGGGTCGGCGGCGGCGGGAGGACTCAGCTTTAGTTTGCCCGCCGGCTTGCGACGCTCCTCAGCTACACAACCAATTTCTCGCCTTTATACTCTCGAGCGATTAGACGTGGCGTTAGTATGGCGATCACATTAGAGAGCAAGCTCGGTTAAGGCCTGGAACAAAGTCGAGGGAAAACGAAGCTACTTGGTTAAACAGAAACGATGCAAGCGGAAAGTTAGAAACTGTGTCAGTTTAGTGGAGTCTCAAAGCTTCAATGAACATTACAAGGATTATTATTTATTTTTATTTCTGGTTTCGGTGTTTTGGCGAGGATAACAATCCATTATATTTGTAAATAGGTCAAAGTTGTAGGAATGAATAATTAATAATATCTAATAGGTATATTATAATTACAATTATTTATAATATAGGTTCTATGTGTGTGAACAAAATAGTGCAATCTACGTGATGTGTATCGCTATGAGAAGCATTGAATAATGTTCCTTGCAATGTGTAAAACAAAAATGTAAAGCATCGGAAAAGATCTGTTACAATATCGTCGAGGGGAAAATGAACGAAATTGTAACATCTCCTTGGGTGCACCACACAGACATGCGAAGTTGCATCAAATGATGGAATCAGATGCAACCGCACAGTAACAACTCATTCAGAATTCAGATAATTCACTTTGCTATCACCATTCATTAGGTGATTCGCCAACATAAACGTTCTCCAGAAATAGCTGAATGAGTGGTCGACTAAACGTCCCTACGATCTGCATCTACTTGGACGCAACCCAACAACCACAGAATATTTCAGGCGAAAATTGTAAACAACAATGAGGAATTTCAATTAGACTAATGTACATACATTTTATTGGAGAAGAATTTAATCAGAGTGGAATTCATTGGTAATGAAAATAGTGTGTAGGATTGGTGGACTTCACAAGGCGAGGAAGCTTTATTAACAAACATACAGTTCCTCCACCGTAACCCAAATTCAGCGCAAATCTGAAGTTGCGTTGAGTCCAAGTAAAATAATAATTATTACCTGATCTATCAAAGCCGCGTCTCTTGCGCTGCCTCCTCGGAAGCTGGGTGAAATAACAACGAATTTTGTAACGTATGCTGATAAAATAAACATAAAACCAAACATCACAAAACGGCACAAAAGAAAACAAGTGGAAACATCGAGTTACGTGTCGGCCGACAAGCTATTCGTACGTCGACGGGCCGAGCCACGCAACGCAGATGCAGCTAAACTATCAACATATTAGTAGAAGTCTGAAAACGGCAAAATGAACTCTGTGAGAATTGACAGTGCAAAGCTGTTAACCGTCGGTGGCGCGGTCGCCGCTGGGCGGGACATACTCACTTTTGGGAGCCGGCACCGAGGGGGCCTCCTCCTTGGACGGAGTGGTCGCTAGTGGCGGACTGTCGGACACGTCCGCCCGCGCCGCCGCCGGGGGGGTGGCGGGCGCGGGCGCGGGAGCGGGGGCGGGAGACGCCACCTTCTGCGCTGCTACGACGGGCACCTCGGGCGCAGCTACGGGAGCGGCGGCGGCCGCTGCGGGAATTTCAGTCTTTTCCACCGGCTTCTCAACGACAGGTGCTGGTTCAGAGGCCTTTGGTGCTTCTACTGGTGCCAGTGCTTCGACAGGCGCTGGGACCTCTGGGGCGACAGCTTCCACAGATACGGGAACTGCGAGTGGAGATTCTGCCACGGGCACAGGCACGGGTGACGCTGACTTAGGCGCCGGTGCAGCTACTTCTGCGGGCGCGACGGCCTCTACTGAGACGGGTACTTCAGCAGGCGCGGCAGCTTCGACAGGTGCCACAGCTTCTACTGTGACGGGCACTTCAACTACTTCCACAGGTGCAGGAGCCTCGGCTACGGGTGCGGGAGCCTCCGCTACGGATGCAGGTGCTTCCGCTACAGGTGCCGGTGCTTCCACAACGGGTGTGGGTGCTTCAGCTACAGGTGCGGGAGCTTCCGCTACGGGAGCGGGTGCTTCCGCAGCGGGAACAGATGCTTCCACTGCGGGTGCGGGTGTTTCCGCAACGGGTGCTGGAGCTTCAGCTACGGGTGCAGGAGCTTCCTCTGCAGGAGCGGGTGCGGGCGCAGCAGTCTCCGCGGGAACGACTTCCTTTGCCACTTCCACTTGTTCAGCCACTGGTTCCTGTACGACCTCACCGGACTCAACGACCACCTGTTCAGGGGCGGGTTCCCTCGGAGGAGACTGTTTAGCTGGTGAGGTGCGAGGCTGGCTCAGTGTTTGCGAGATTTTCGCCCAAATGTTTGCAAAGGAGTCGGCACCCATGTAGTCAATGTTCCCGGCCTCCCAGCCCTGGCGACGCGACAGCTCGTCGAGCGCTTCGCGTTGACCGGCCGCGCCGGGGAGTACTCTAGCCAGGTTGCCGGCAACACCACTCTGTAACAGATGTAAATTTTATGTAGTTTCACCTCGTACAATCGCAACGATACGTCTACATCTCTAATAGGTTTTTATTTATATTTCTAAGGAAGAATGTTAATAATAGTTAAGTACGTGCGGAGTACAATCAATTAGTGAACATGCAAAGCTTATCTACAAACTGAGCTTACATTATAAACACTTCTGCTTTGAAGCTTTTTTAATAAGAAAAATGTTTTACCTGAGTTTGTCGAGGGTGTATATTTTTGGGTGGAACTTACTTGGACATCAGGGTCGTTTGTGTCCTGTGGCTCATCTTCTGGTAAGAGCAAGTCATCTATCGGTGACGGGGAGTCGGGCGGAGGGGAGGGAGACGGTGTGGGAGGTACTTCATGAGAGCAAACTTTCCGACCGCGATTGTCGAAGGTAGCTCTGTGCCTTAGATAGAAGCCGTCGTAAGGATGCCTTGGCACTATGTAGTCGGAATCGTCACTTTCAGTCTCTGAGACTTCACCATTCATCATTGCTGTTTCCTTATAAATATCAATACGGTGTAATCTTCGACTACGACGTTTCTTTTCTTTTTTCGCTATTTGGACATGGTGTACTGCTATCTCTTGGTGTATCGCTGATTTTTGTGGAATAAATGAGGTAGGGTTGTTGTAAGTGTGTTCCTGTTGTTTTTCATGAATGTGATAATTTTGCGGTTGTTCAAACTGTTGTGCGTGAGTATTATTTTCGTTCTGTTGACCATGTGAGTAAGCTTGCTGGTGATGATCAGGTTGACTGTGATGGTGCTGGCTATGATTCTGATGTTCATGCCTGTGATTGTGATGATCATGACTCTGGTGTTGATGATCATGAGAATGGTGGCTATCTGAGTGGTGATCATGTGAATGGTCGCCGTGAGAGTGATGGCCATGATTATTGTGACTGTGATCATTAGAATGATGGCCATGGGAGTGATGTTCATGAGAGTGATAACCATAGTTATCTTGAGATTGATGACCATGATGTTCCTGGTGACCATAATTATCCTGAGATTGATGACCTTGATCCTGATGACCAACATTATTGTCAGAGTGATGACCATGATCCTGATGACCAAAATTATCGTGAGAATGATGACCATAGTTGTCGTGACTGTGATTGTCGTGACTGTGATGGTCGTGACTGTGATTGTCGTGACTGTGATTGTCGTGACTGCTCCAGTTGTGATCAGGTTCCTGATACAAGTGACTTTCATGGTGATGTTGATGGTGTTCGTGAGCATGTTGAGTTTCATGTTGCCAATGATCTGTGTGATGTGTTCGGCTATCTTGATTCGGATTATGTTCAGTATGAGTGGACGGAGGTTCTTGTGCCTGGTAATCCCAGGCGTATTTTCTAATTTCTTCGTGATCTTCTACTCTTCCCAGTTCCACGTGATGACTGGGCGTATCATCTACATGTGGAGGTATGTGACCTCTATAAATTTTCCATGGATCGTGGAAATCAGTTATATCTATTTCCTTCTCGCGCATTTCTTCTTTGGTTTGGACAATGGGGTGGTGCCAAGCGAATTCCGACTCTGGGTCCGGGGTTGGTTGATAGTGGAATTGGTGTCGCACGTCTAGTGGAAGTAACTCTGGTTGCGCTTCATGTGCGTCATGTGCCCCCACCTCAACCTATCGGTTGAAGTGAAACAACTCAGTAGTATGCATGCACACATACACTTGAACTAAGCTTCGCGCACTAGCTATCTCACTAAACAGTGCAAAAAACTTTGTTCAAGCGACTATTAATTTTCAAATTAAAATGCGTCACTAAATAAACATACCTACTGATTTTATTATATGCCTAAAACTATTCAGGATAGAGTGCCAACAAAAAGAAAATAACTTTTAAAGTAAAAATAAACAAAGCAATTATTCTTCGGTATGTTTATAAAGATTCCGCGGTGAGTATTCCACCAAAATACCAACACCATCTACTCAGTCCCATATAGATATTAAATAAACCGTGCAAAAGCAGACACATACTTTGAAAAGTTAGAAAATGTTAGTATTTTGGAGAAATATTATGTCACATGGGTAAAAGAATGCTTCAAACAAGAGGTGCGTCAAGTAGCAAGTAGTAGTACAGTGCACAAGCGCAGAGTGCAAGCTATTGTTATAGGTACTGTTTAGTCCACAGGTTTAGTCACTCAGGGATTCACAAGAACTAACACGGTGCTAGATTAAAAAGAGAAATAATTTAAAACAATAAACCTACACATAGTGATAACATTGTATAAACGCAAGGTGGAAAGCCAAAGTTGAAATGTGTAGTCTCACCTTGGCAACTTTAGCGTTAGAATCCTTCCGTGAATGCTTGGAAAACATGTTGTAGTGATCAGATCGGAGGTTGTAATGACAATGGATCGATTTACTGGACCGTACGAGGTTCCAGGCGATACTTGCGGTCACGACAAACCGCATACACATGGCTTCGATTTCGACAATGTGTAACCGATATGGAAATTAATCTAGATCAATCGCAATATGTAATACTTAAGACATCTTGAGGTTGCAATACAATGGAATATATTTTGTGGTAATTCGATATATGGATATCGATTTCATTTGTTCTATTTCGATTCGTTGCATATTCATCTAAACAAGTCTGCGTTCACATGACTAAGCGGACTAGACATTGTTTGTCTCGCGTTATTTATAGGCTCATTCACTTTCCTATTTGTGTTTCTAAGATCACCAAAGCCGTTATAGAATCATAGATTATGTATCTAATCCTAAAATTCCTGATAAACTTACCATGCCAGTGTCGAGTTGGGAGTGGACTTGTCCCACGAAGATGTCCCACCATAGTTGGAGGAGGCCACGGATGTGTTCGGATGCATCGACGGAGCCGGACTCGAAGTTGAATTGTTGCAGCCAGGGCTTGGCGGCGCCGATGAAGTGGATGATCTTTAAGTTCTGCCCGAAGCTGTAAAGGGATTTGTAAGATTGGAATAGCTGAACAGTCAAGCGAAGAAAAAGGGTGAGAAGAAGTGGGGAAGAGGGTTGAAATTAAATGCAACAATCGCAAAAAGGGTTGCTGAATAGATTTACGATCGAATGACAAGGATCGATCAATCAAATCCATTAACCATTTGGCTCGCGTTCGTTAAAGTCATGTAATTTACATCAAAGCGAGTTCAACAACACATTTCTATCTTCCGCTGAAAATACAGGATGATTAGATAGGGACCAACCCTTTCGTTTTAATTTAGTTGTTTCCATGAACTTGACTGAGATAACAAAAATTACAATCATGTGCATTTCTTAATAAAAACTGGAATCATCGATCATTTTAGCTTCTGAAGCAAGATTGGAAGTATTCTATTTTAAATTCCTGTTTACGTCATACAAAGTGCAAGTAACTCAAGTAGGTATTTATGATGACGTATATATCTTTTAAGTGAGTTTGTATGCGACATGTATCGTGTTTGCCAACGTCAATATCGGACTCGAGAATGCATCAGGTATTTTCACTCGTGCGGATCAAAGTGGTAAGATAAACGGTCTCTTGGATTTAATGAAGTTTTTGTGAACCGCCATTTCTACTTGTAAGTAGTTCCATAATTTGCACAATAGAAATGTTTTTGTTTTCACTTGACTTACTATCTACATAATGTGAAGATTCCTTTCATCAATGTGTTTCAAAATTCCTGAGATATCAGACAGGTTGAAAATTCCTACAAGGGACTTTTTGATTTCTTTTTTGGATGGCTAACTAAAAGAAATGAAGGTAAGTCAATACTTACTGTTTCAAGGCGGGCAGGTAGGAGTAGAAGGCGGCAGAAGTAACGTTGTAGAGGAACGGGAGGTGCTTCTTGATATCTCCATGCGCCCAGTCAGAGAAGAAAGAGTTCAATAAGCCTTGGTCGCCACCTGTTACCGAATATCAATGATTTAACTCACTAACCCACTTCATAAATTACCATCACTAATAACGTGAAAACACTAGAATTAAAAGCAACGTGTTTTAAATTAGTTTCCGTGACTAGTTTACATAAAAATATGATGAATTTATTTCAGCTGTGTAAATACAAGTGACGTTGCGAAAATCCGCTGGAAATGAAACATTACGAACATTTCCTACTTTCCAAGAAAAATAATGTTGCAAAATGTTTCACATCTCCGAGAAGTATCTATGAATATAGAAAAAACTAGACGTGAAACTTATTTTTCATTTTACGATGCTCTTTGCGAATTGAAGGCAATGTAAAGTGAGGCTGCCTCAATTTGGCTATTTGGCGCCTACAGCCAACTGATTGATGATTCTGCGACTGTGATTGATCACGACCATTTATAAGGCCACCATTTATAACCAGAGCAGTGGTGGCCCAGTGGTATCGGTCCCGACTTACGAGTTGTAAGTCGTGGGTTCGAACCCCGCCAGGTGCATTACTTTGTGTAATTTATTTCATCACTACTGCTCTCAAAACGGTGAAGGAAAACATCGTGAGGAAACCGGCATGTCCTAGAACCAAAAATTCGAAGACATGTGACATCTGCCAACCCGCACTGGGCCCGCGTGGTGGATTATGGCCCACTCCCTCTCACAGAGAGGAGGCCTGTGTCCCAGCAGTGGGAACATTATAGGCTGATGATGATGATTTATAAGGCAGTTACAAAAGGATCTTACCATCGAAGCTACCGCGTTCCTGTGCGAATTTGATGAGCTTGCTAAAGGTGTCTGCTGATGGGGAGTATACGAAGACTCCAGAGTTAAAGCAGTCGGGCCAGCCGACGTCAGGGGCTGCGGAGAGCTGCTCACGCTCGAACAACTCATCGGAGTTTTGGACCACCTAGTGAATAAGTTCGGTGTTAAGCTTCTATGAAGTGTCCGATAAAGTTGCAGGGAGATAATGACAACCTCTTGATAAAGTTTCTTGCAGAAATGGCGAAATCTTTGGAGTAAGGCGGAATTTGGCCTACTCGTGTTTTCAAGCAAGATGTCATAAGTTTGGGAATTAAAAACAAACATAGAGAAGTAGTAGAAGTAATAGTTAAGAAATAGGTACGTAAATTCTGATCTCTGATGAAAACTTCCAGAGAACTTTACATCGTACAGGCATAGACCATTATCTACCTACTCCTATTTGCGTTATGTGATTGAACCCAATGAGTTCGATGCCGAGGTCTATTTAAAGTTGAATTTCCTGAATAGATTTAAAAGGGTTCAGAAGTTATACCTATTTATCATTCTCAATTAGAAGGTGGTGTTTGTTTTCAATGTTATGGTCAAATTCAGAAGAATAATTTAAACAGAATTGGCCGCATTATGCTATCGAATAGCGTGATGTAATACCTAGATCTAATCAAAATAACGAATTGTAATGCTCTCATTATACAAAGATTTCGTTATGAACCACGTGAGGAACATGTATAACAAATAACTAGTATGTTTATCAAGAACTCTTTATCTGTTATTGGATAAAAACACAAGTTGACTCAATAACCTGCGATAAATAAAAACTCAGCGAGTCAATGGATTCTAGCTGAACACTATCGCATTGTTTATTTTTGGAATTTAAATGTCCATAAATTGAAATTTTCTACACGTTTATAATTTATATTATGTTATTTCATGATATAAATGATAACGGCATGAAAACATCATGTAACAATTGTTTTACTTTCACAACACATGTGCTAAACCTTCAAAAGAGCTGAAGAATGAAAGTGTAAAATATTGGAGCTGGTCCAAAATGTCGGGTACAAAATATTTGGGCCATGGTTATGCGACTCGTCATCTCGTGTTACTGCACTAACGTCCACATCCGGTAACATTGACTTTCTTTATCGCATAAACAGCTACATATTAAAAATTAATGACTTTTACATACGATCGTTAATAGGAAAAATCGAAAACGATTTACAACGTTTAAGATTTATTGACACGAATTCTATAGCCGAGGTTAGAGACATGACCCTCGTTAAACATTTGCAGATTTGGCTGACACAACTACAGTCTACAGTGTTAAATGTTTGACCATTAATTTAGCATGCTTATAAGAAACAATGTACGTGACAAGTCTCACACTTTATAATAGGCCCTAGTTTCAACAATTTCAGACGACTGTTACTACACGAGAATTGATTGAAGTAATCGCCGACGACGTTTATCTACATAGCTCTTTGATATTGCAAAAATATTTACACTGGAAAGTTTGCTTTACCAATCCGGATCATCGCGAATAAACTTGCAAACTAAAATGGGAATGGATAGTGACGCCCGGACATGAAACTGTTTACTGAATCGTTGCCGGCAAACAGCTTAACATGTCGATCTAATTTAGTTTAATTCATTAGTGCTGTCAACGTTATAGGACGCTAATTAATTAAACTTTAGAGAGAAGACAGATCTGTCTGAGACTGCTGCCAAAAAAGCTCACCAATGTGTCGGCATCCAGGAACACACACTTGTCATACTGCGTGAGATTCCAGCAGTGGATCTTAGTGAAGGTGATGCCGAGCTCGGGTCGCTGCAGCAGGGCCAGGTGCGCCGCGTCCTGTGAGTCCAGCACATCTACTGTGATCACCTCCGCGAACACTGCGCGAAGACGCTCCCTGAGAACACACAACGACATAAAATTTAAACAATCTTTCCTACCATCCCGTCCTTGAGCAGCTGTTGTGAAAAATGCGTGTAGGTTGTTAACCACTTAAAATCAATTGTCATTGATCTTCATTCTCACTTGATCTGCCTATCAATATACGATTGCACTTCCAGAAAGAATATTATTTATATTATCATTGTGTTTTCGATGTTACCGTTATTATTCTCTCTCAAATTTGCACGCAAGTTGACTGGTATGGCAGTATTTGGGTGGTCATCGTTCGTTTCTTCGGCAACAAATACACAGGAGATGAACTGTCCGTACGTGAAACATTATTTGAGTAATGATTTCTATTTGAATAACGAAGAACCCATAATTTTTAATTTAGAAAATTGTCAATTGTAAAGTGCGAAATAAATATACTGGCACAGTGATACTGGAATATTACTGTGCTTCAACAATCATACAATCAGTCAATAATGGCAATTTAAAAATAGGTGTTATTTCAAACGAACACTGAGTAAGATCGACTAGTGTCCAATGCCTGCTTTTTATTGAATTTCAATCAATGTTCATTTATACTGAATGCGAATGGTCCGTCTGTTTTATCAAAAGTACGGCTGGAATTGATTTTTGATCAAGTAGTCCTTCCCAAATCTTCGCATCAACGCATTTGTAAAAATGATCATGACTCTTAATTTAAACGGTAGCTCATTGTATTATGTATCGTACTGTGGATGCGATGTAAATCTTTCACTCCCCAATTTAAATCGTGACACCTCAGTTTTGTAGTCATACTCTCTAGGTAGTGTGAAAACAAGTGTAGGAAATACCGACACGTTTACCTACACATTTTTTTGTGGTACCATTCAAAACTAAGAATAAGTCATACCTCTTTTCGTGGGTGGTGCTGGTGTACACAGGGAATATTATTGGGATAAATAGACAAAATTTCACGTGTATTTGCAACACAAGTAACGTCACAAGCATTGGCAAGCAGATCTTGCCTCAAGTGGTGAAAACTTGCAAAATCTTGGACAAAGGGATCTTTAAGGCCGAGACTCCACCAAAGTTGTGTCGAGCTGTGCGGAGTCGAGACGTGTTTTGAACAACCAATGGAATTGCGATAATGACACAGCTCCACTCCGCAACGCAATTCTATTGGTTGTTCAAAACACGTCTCGACTTGCACAGCTTTGGTGGAGTCTCGGCCTTAACCCACAGTTTGAAAGCTGCAAAAAGTTATAAAAGAAAAGTTTGTAAACCTACCTCATGGGCTCAGTGACGGACGGTGTGATGAGTACCACGGCAGGGTACGAGGAGCCGACGCGGCGCAGCGAATGCGCCAGCACCAAGGCTCCCAGGCCGTAAGAGTCGTTTGTGGCTAACGTCACCCATGCTCGATCTGCACACAAAACAATAATGTAAGAAGAAACCAAGCGAAATATCAATATTGACCTTAACAATGTTGTGTGTTGTGTTTTGTCAACAGTGGCATTGACGCGTCTAGCACACACAGCGAAGTGATTTCATTAGGAGATCTTTCTTCAATATCCGGCTTTGTCAAAATAATCATGATCAGAGTTAGTTATCCCATCTTGTTCAAGAATTAATTTCCTCATTTTTTAAATCATGTCTTTTTCAATCATGGTAAAATCATCAAATGATGAGTCCTCCAACCCGAACCAGAACGGGAGGGACTGACAGACTCTTACTTAGGTACTTAAATCCACGGTAACCTTTAATAGCCCTTTACATTCATACAGTTATCTGATAAAACCAGTGGCGCGACCCCGGCAGGCTTTGGCCCTCTAAACTTAATTCATATCTTTAATTTTTTGACAGAGGTGGTTTTTGAAAGTTTTCATTTTTGGATTGTGTTTTATGGCACCGTTACTTTCAAGTTTTGATGTGGACAGTACACCAATAGCACTTCAGAATGTTTGTAGAATGCTGGTCACTATTTGCACTTTCAAATGATGTGTTCAGTAGATAGGTGCCTCAATTGGTACTTTTACTGTAAGTTTTATTAACTGTTAATCAAACAGCGAACCGAATTGTTATTTCTGGTTATGCTTTCAACGAAGTATAACCGGATTTATTAGTATGGAAAATAGGTACAGGAAGGAACCTATTATTATGGCAGATTCATTTTCCTGAAGCATTTTCGGCATTGTCAAATTAATAAAGTTTAAAGCAAAATCAGGGCAGGGATAACTACTATACTCGTCTTTATTTCAGACTTTTTTTTTTTTTTTAACGTGGTAAAATCATCAAATGGTGTCCTCCCATCCAGGGAGGCACACCCAGACTTAGTTACCATTTTATTTTTGTAAATCATTGGCCATACGTGTATCTAAAATATGTTTACGTCTTTCAAGGCTTTGGACAAAGTTTTCAACTAAGCTTCTGTTACTGACTAAATATGTATTGTCATTTGAGGCAAGTTTATATGAAAAAACAAAGAAAATCATATTAATTCTGATCCTCATCATCTGTTTGCAGTAGGAGGTCAAAATGAAATGTCAAAATGAAGTTCAAAATATAAGAGAAGTATCATTTCGAAAGTTATGAGATCCTGATCACCCAAGGAAGCTCAAATCTAAGCGCTAGAAGATTGAGATTGCGAGAACAACTTGTATGACCTAATCGGGGAGCTCCTACAACTCCTTTATTATCACGCTATTAAATGTAACTGCAGCATTCAAGGCGTGCAAATACCTGATCTCTGTGCTGAATCTCTGGCTATATTATATCTCCGAAAATTTAAAGCAGTTGTCTTCGTTATAATCTATCCACATTTTTTTTTATTTATGCTATAATAATTATGATGTCCCGAATATATTTACGAGAAGCAAGTAAATAACAAAAACTGCCACTGACTTGATTTAACAGGTTATTTATCAATCCGCATTATAATTTATGTGTAATTTACAAACACACGAGTCTAATCACATTTCTTGTAGTTGCCTTTGGTGCCAAAGACGTAAATATCTAAAATAACTGGAGGAACGTTGTTTTGGAGGATTACGTAGATCTATATTATAGCAGCTTGTCTGTTGGTGTTGGGGCGTTGCCGTCGTCATCGTAAAATGCTATGAGGAAGTGCGCAGTTTCTTCCTCTCGAGAAAGACGCAGAGCTTCTACGTAGGTATGTTAAGATGTATAGTAGGTAAAAGTACATGTTTGTTTGTATTGGCACGTGCTACTAGTGTTGGCGCCGCCGCCGCAGACGTATGCGCACTATTATTTCTTCACCTGTCAATATCACCACGTGTTCATACTGTTGTCTCGAAATTCAGTCTAATTAGGAAACATTTATTGTCTAGTCATTTATTAATTATCATGCCTTGTGTAATTGGCATGCCTTGCGATTTATTAGACTGCTTTATTTTAGCAACAAGGTAAGATACTTCAGTAAGAGGATCAATAGAGCCAAATCATTACTACAAAGTACTGGATGAATTATTTCTGATTAAAATATGGACCAACGTCTCAGATTCCACAAAAATACTCTTCGGAATAACTCCCGGCATTCTGTCTGCGTGGGCCATTACATATACCACCAAGTAATAGACAAGTGCCGCACGTTCAGTTCCGAAATAGCGCGACACAAATAAAATTCAAAATAAAACTACTGTGTAGCGTTAGATATTTGGTGTCGAGCCCGTCCACGCCTATGTATTCCACAATTAAACTCGTAAGTCTTCTCTATCAGCACGAGCTGCTCCTATGTAGTGACGTTCCTGACAGTAGGACATTCCCCACGTGCACGAAACGACTATGTACTCGTGTGATTATCCAATTGCCTGCAAATATATATGAATAGGTAGATCCAAAGCGAAGTCTTTTATTAATATGTCGTTTGTGATCTTTCAAGTCTCCAGGCGTTCAGTCTTCTTCAGTTAAATTTAAAGATACATAAAACACCCTCCAAGTCATAAAACGATCAAAACCTTGCAATAATTTTATCTCAGGAAATTCCGTCAATGTTCGAGGCCACATTTCCGTGGCTAGAAATCTGCTCATTACATGTTTTTCCAGCTTTAATGGTTTATCAACATCGTAAAACCACAACGATTTATTTTTCTAAAATATCAGTTGGCTAACAGGAAGATTTCAATAGGAAAGGTACCAAAAATCATTTTGCGTTTATTCGATGCAAGGAATTAATATTCTCTTGGTAAAAGGCACCCCAACAAGGCACTCGAGAGTTGAGATGCAGGATCAGGCGCGCTTGGGAGCAATGTCCCTGCGGTTTCTATTTAGGTGCGGCCGGTCCGGCGGGATGGAACCACGCGGGCAGTCGACCGTTTAACGGAATAAAGGAATGCAATGATGACGTGTTCATCTTTTTATATTGTCGCACGTACCTATTCAAAACTAGGAAATCTTCACCGTCTGAAAAAGTGGCCTTGGTGATCCATACTTTCTAAGTTCGCATCTATGATGCACACGCTATGCGCCGTTAGCGAAATGCATTTCTCTTGGCCAATACCTATTCAATTTTCAGTGTTGTGAAGTGAAAATCGAAGACTGAGACTTGTCGTTAGAGAAAGTGGGACTGGTTTGCGAATAATCCGGGTTTGGTACGAACGAAACCCATAAATCTTTCTAGGTATTGTGCTATAAAACTGAACGGCTCGATGTTCTGCAAATTCTTAGTCATTTTGAACATGCAATAATTACTCAAATTATATTCATGGCTGCATCCGACCCCTTTGATAAAATTAATAGGAACTCGAATGATGGAAATTTGCTATTGTCTCGAAAGTTGAATGCTTAATTGCATTCAAATGAGAACGACATACCATATTGGTACAAAGCCGGCGCCAGTTTAGCCGCAATCAGGTCGGATTAACCTTTGTGGTTAGTATTGAATATCTATATCACGATAAGTGTATGATGGTAGCCTCAGGCGCCGGTGCACTAATAGATTCTGTAATTGTATAAAGTAACATAGTAGATGAGTATATCCATATTGCTGACAAATAACTGCCTCTCTCTAACCTGCTAGACATAGTGCCCTTCCGACAGGTCTAAGTTGAATTTATGTACCCTCTTTTTCCTGATTTTACACACCCAATGTCCAAAACTTGGGCCTAAACTGGTCATAGGAACGTTCCTGACGTTGAAGATAACTACGAACCAGGTGGAGCGGCGATCTGGTTAAAATATTAGAAAGAGTTGGATGCGGGAAGTTCATGATCGAATCGTGGTGTGCAGGTGCCAGTGGAGATCTACGCTCGGAATGAGGTGGAAACGGTTTAAAGATGAAAGAAGATTATGTCTTATACATACTGTGATTATGTCAACGTTAATGTGAAGATTAGAATGTCTGTACACAATTTTGTAGTTTCCATAACAGTTCATATCACGAAATTGATAGGCCGGTGTTTATGAATGTAGGTATTTGTAGTAGATAACGATACTCTGTTTACGATCTTTCGCTGCTGATAGGAAAGAAATTAAACGTAGGGTTGAACAATTCATAATCTTTGACTGCTTACGTAGTGACGTAGATGTTTGTGGGGTCAATAAAGATATCGGACGCACATGCTAGACCAGAATAATTCAAGGTTATCCAGCTTCCTTACATACTTTACACAAAAATTACAATAAACATGGACAATTCTGCCGATATAATTATAGATAACAAGTTTAAGATACGCGTCGTGGACCACATTTAACTGAGAAATCATGTATTGAATGCGAGAAAAGTGAAATTTAACGACTATTGCATAAATTTTCGATATCCTACATAGAATTAGACTAAAATAAACTAGCTGCTGTGATGGTTACACTTTTTGTGGAAATTAAATAAATGTAGGTAGGCAACTATTAGCTTTAGAGTCGTTTTTTGAACATTTTCCTTGAAGAGTTCAGTCCTATTTCATGAAAGTTTAGCAATAAAATTGTGCTTGGTTATTTTTAATAAATATAAGTTGTAACAGATATACCTATTTATCTAAACACTCCTCAGAAAATTTTAAATACCAACTCAATTTTTTAAAGCATTTCCATTAGTTTAACTACAAATTCTACTCAATTATGCGTTAATTAGAATAAGTAATGCATGAATTGTGACAATAAAAAAATTTGCGGTGTTACGTATGGTACTATTACAGCTGCTTACTTGACATTTTGTGGCCTGGTGTAGTCTCGTGTGTGACAGTTCCAGTCACCTCTGATATCACGAACTACACGCGCTCTTCGCGCAGCACTAGCTAATGCACGCAGCGTGCGCGACCGGCAACCGCGACCCCCTCGCCGCGCTGATACACACACTATCGCACAAACGTCACCATGCTCCACGCACACATCAATAGCAAACGACGCATGCGTTAAAATAAAAAAAAGAATTAACTACCTCAGCAATGCTTTTATTCTAAATAAAAGGAATCTAATGGGAAGCCTAATATTGCAAAGAAAAAAAGAGATATATAGAAAAAAAACTCACCCATTTTTTTGTTTTCACCACCATTAGCTGGCAACTCTAGTTCAAGATACACTCAAACAGCTGCTCGAGGCGATCGATAGATGTCAGTGGGTGTCGCTTTATTTTCGTTGCCGTATATAGCATAACGGTATCCGTAGTAAAATCATTTCATTGTAGGGATGTGAGTAGTTTTTAGAAACATCGATGACATTAGTAGTTTCTATGTGACTCATTATATCTCAAGTTTCTATTATACCTTCGTTTATGATGCTGTGTTTCTTTAATACCTAATCAAAATTGAATCGGTGCTTTGATTAGACCAAAACAAGCCAAATTGTTCGCAATTGGACGATGCTTTTGACAAAGATGGGTACCACTCGGTATCAGTTAAGTCTTGTTTTAACATCTGTCTCATAAGGTGTGGCTTCGATGACATTTCTATGATTCAGAGATATTATAATTATTTTTACTACAAATATTGTGTTATCGATAACTTCACCGGTATTTGTCGACTTTTATTATTATCGATGATTTATAAATACTTACTACATCCCTACAGCGCTCTCCAATAGTCTCTTTCATACTCGGGGACGTTCCGCGGTCTTCTTTGATATTATGGTACGCGAAGTCGGGTCGATGAACGAATTCGGCAAAAAATGACGGTCAATTATGCAATACGATATTATTTTGAGAGTCCGTAACCACGGATTTGTGTTGGAAAACAAAGAAAGGACGTTTTAAACGAAAAATGTCGTAAACGGCAGGTTAGCGTGTTGTGTTTGTTTTCGGTGTTTCGGTGGAAACGATGGCCAACTCCCCGACTAGCATAGAAACCCAAATAGACAGTTTTTTGGAAAATTTTAAGAGAAGTGCGTCAAAGGCGATGGAAGAAAGGATGGAGTGGCCTGATGGTCCGTCGCCAGGAGGTGTCGTTAAATCTCGCAGTAGCTGCTTCGCCCTAGACGCAGCAGCTGGTGAGTAATAGAGCTAGAAAAAACTGAAAACTACAATGACATCATGATAATATATCAATCAGCACATGCTTTAAATTGAACAAAATCACTTTACGACTAAACGTGCACCCACACGCATATTAGGAATCAGGAAGCGTAATGAGCCGATAATAAAATTGAACCTACTAAAACAATTATTTTTAGTCATGCATTTACTAAGAACAAGTTCAAATTATCAAGACACTGAAGCAGTGCCTCTGCCTAAAATAATTAATCGCAAAAACAAAATAGGTAAGTAGGTACATAATGCGTTATCGTAGGCACTATTATTTTGTACCTACTGTAGGTACTAGGTAGGTAATTAGGAAAAGTAGACTTACCATTTCTAATTAGATTAAATACCTTTCAGTTAAAACACTTACGGTACGGTACGGTCACATTTTTGAATTTAGAATCACAAAGAAAATGACGTTTATAGGCGATTTGTTCCCTCTGATGACAGTTTAATATTTATGTTTTTAGGGTGTGTGACCTTGTTATGTGCAGTGTTTACGAACTTTTATAAAACGTTTACCTATTTTCATCGATCAATATTAAAAGATAGTCTAGGTACCTTTACGTGCAAATTCGGGTTAACAAAAATTTAGCATTTTTTAAAATAAAATAAACCTCGTCGCTATTGTCGCTTTCGTAAAAAGTTATTAATAAATAGGTACCTATGTTATTAAAAATTGTAACATTGTACCGACTTTTATAAATAACATCACGCTGCATAGCTTCTCATTAGTTTTTAATAGCGCTACCGTTTAATTAATTGGGAAAAATGACAATGGTCTCTTATCAATTTAAGCGCGAGGGACCGACATCACATAAAATAGAAGTGCGGAAGTAGAAAGGAAATGACTTTAATAGAACAACCGACCGCTGCCGATGTGTCAACTTCTGATGAAGATGCATGTCCCTACGATCGAGTATCTAAATTACGTTAACTTCAAAATAAAAAATAAATGAATCTATAATGTACTTAGGTACCTACATCAAAATTAAATACCAGGGTTGTATGGCGGTTGGGATTGTTCCACGTCAACGACGATATAATACTAGACTACTCATTGCACGATCTACGAACGAACGAACAAAACTATTCTGCCAACTCGCTGAGGTAATACGTAAGCGAGGGAGGCGGGGTACTGCGTTGTGATTGGCTAACTCAAGGTCTGTTCTGTCTCAACGTATGTTTACGGCTCACAGGATTGGTCGAAATGAGACGGTTATAAGACTTTTTTGCCTAATGTGTTGGCAGACATCGGTCGCCTGTTATTTATTACCAGTCTAGTATTATATCGTCGTTGTTCCACGTCGTTGCGGACCCTCATGGACGTCGAACCCTGCTATAATTATTGTGCGTAGTTTTATTTTCATTCTTTTTTTTTGTAGATCTACCCAATGAATTAAATATTTGCGTATGTGAAACATTTTTTTGTTGTTTGCTTACGTTACGTTTTATTTGTATTTTCCAAACCTGTCCCACAATTAATACTATCTTTGAGTTGTTATCACATCCCTTAATAATAAAATATGGTATCAAATTCTTTGATCTGAGGTATCAAATAAAATATCCATGGCGTAAGTAACTTTTTATATTAAAATTTCAAGAATACTTACAAGTGCTTACGAAGAAAGGTTCTCGAATGACAATCCTTTTCACCCATGCATACAGCATACCGTGTATGGATAACCTTCTCAAAATGCTTAGCTACTTTTTTTATCTTATTTTATTTAATTTTCCCTTGTTCTGTTCCGAACACTTGTACTTTCAGTTTTACCTGATTTAAAAAATAAATTCAAACTGTTAACTTTTTATTTACGTAAGATACTTTTTCTTACTCGGTATTAATAAGATAGAAGAACAAATAATGGTGCCAACTTTTTACTATAAATCCTAAAATATGTCGTTACGTAATTCATTATAATTTACGTTTTTTATTTGCCGGTTGATGTACAAAAACGTTTTTCGTTTAAATTTTGCCGCGCTTGTTCACGACAAGAGCGTCGATACGGAAACGCGTCTTCAGCGCCGTCTGGTGGTGGCGCACTGTACAAATTACGTGTTCTACGGCGTCCTCCGATTTTATTCACGGAAAGTGTATCGCCATATTGCTTCCGTGAACTCAGTGAAATATTTGTGAATTTCTCTCTAATTATGACTGTAATATCAATATGAAGTGAATTAAAACAAACCACAGTCTGTTGGAAACTGTGGGGATACGTTTTTATGCATCTCAGTCTCTAAAATAGCGTGGAATAGGTGAGTTTTATTCTTCCTTTGCTATGACTATATGGCCCAATATTCCACGGGAGTTCGATCCGCTATGCGATAATGAAACTTAAAAAATGCGATTAAGGTTAATAATTGCGCGGTTTTTGTTATGTTTATTTACATGAATTTGAAAAGTTATCGCGGTTTTTCTTGTATTGTGCCTTGGGATTGTCGATTCTCCTTGCGATCGGGGCGGGTTTCTCGTGTGCTTTGTACATACACGTATGTACGTACATGTGATTTGATGTGAACGATCGGTTGTAGCGTCGAGCAGGCGGAATGTCGTTCGAAAAAATGGAAGTGGTGAATCCTGCTGAGAAAGAGGCGAGCGAGGTGCTGCATTCGCTGCTTTCTGTGGAGCGGCGAAGCGTGGACAGCAAGGAGGCGATCATCGTGTCCATACCGACGGACCAGAACGGCGGGGGCGAGTACGGCGAGAGTGCTCAGTGGCACACTCCAGTCATGGGCCAACATTCTGTCTTTGAGATGGGAGCACAAAATATGCAACAGCATAACTACAATGGACATCAAGAACAGGTACTAATATTGCACCAGCTATTTATCTACTGAGTCAAACATCCCTGCATTGTGTTTCATCGGTTAAAGACTTAACAGTATAGTGTCTATTCTTAATCATTTACAGGTTTTATGGCAAGGACACACAATACAGGTGGAAAATGGTGCTGCCAATCTGCAAAACTTACCTGGTACCTACAGTATGGAATTTGACGCCCATGTCGGAGGTGAACCGGGTGACATGGAAGTAGATACTAAACCCAAAGTTGGAAAGAAGACTGGCAATAAGAAAAAGAAAAAAACTGAATCTGATAGTGATGAAGAAGTTCTTGACAATAAGCTGGAAGATAATCCTACACAGGTGAGGAACTCTTTTGTGTTGTGATAGGATCGGTAGTATTCTATGGTTTTGAGGTTAACTTCCAAAGTTAACAAAGTTTCTTGTGACAGGTATTGTGTTATTTAAACTGTGCCTTGGATGTTATGATGAATGGAATTTCATGTAGTTGTCAGGTTTAATCCCCTATTGGTCTTGTGTGCCTCTTGTGTAATCAAATTCAAGATTTACTCAAACCGGCTCTTACTTGCAGTACTTGTATTCATCATGTTAGCCTCTGTACTTCTTAATCTTCATTCTGAATTTACTTTACTTTCTTTACTTCACTTGTTATAAGTTACATCTTTGCGTCTCAAAAGTTCTGTTTTTTTTTAAGCTTTGAGTTGGAATTAAAATTGCGATAATGCTTTTTCAGGTCCTAGAAAGACTGATGAGAGGTTGCGATTGTAAAGACAACTGTTATCGAGGACTTAATCCAGAAGCAGTTTATCGTCATAGGCTTAATATTGCTGAACTGACTAAGAGTGAACATGATATGTACCTGATGGGCATAACAATGGCAAGCTTGGCCAATCCTGCAGAGACTTCACGGCACAAAGTTCGGAGGAGACTAAGAGCTTGCTATGTATATCAAGGAAGGAAGGTTTGCCTTGAGGCTTTTTTGTATCTTGAGAATGTTACTCACTATCAACTCAAACGGATCAGGCAACACGTGATGACTCACGGCGTCGCCCCTCGGATACACGGCAATGTTGGTAAGAAGCCATATAACACATTCACTCTAGATATTTACAAACATGCAACTAATTTCTTGAAAGAATATCTGAAACAACACGCTGGTTCAGCTAAAGAAATTCAACCAACTGGGGAAGGTAAAAAGGGCAGTAAGACTGTCATTATACAAGGAGACTCGAGGAAACATTTATTCGAGGCTTACAAGGAGTATGGAGAGATTCTAGAGCCAGGTGTAAAACTTATGGGCTATTCAACTTTCCGTGCATTCATGAAAGACCAGTTCCCTCATGTTAAATTTGCAACAAAGAAGCAAGATATTCCTAAAGACATGGTGCCATTCCGCAGTGGTAAATGTATGTCATATGATAAGAACAAGGATCCTATTAGACTACAACAAGAGAAAGAGAAGGCCGATGCTAAAAAGGCAGCTATGGAGGCTAAGAAGAAAGAGGAGCATGAGAGAGAACAGCAGGCTCAACAACAGGCTCAACAACAACAGCAAGTGCAGCAGCAGCAACAGCAACAACAGCAGCAGCAACAACAGCAACAGCAGCAACAACAACAACAAGTGCAACAAGTACAAGTTCAACAGCATCAACAGATGCAGAACCAGGCCCATGTTGTAATACACCAGCAGCAGCCTCAACAACAGCAGCAAATGCAACAACAAATGTTGGTCCCACAAGTGAGCCAGCACCAACAAGTGCTCACACAGCAAGGTGTACAACAAGTGACACAGCAGCATTGTGTGCAGCCGCTGGGTGTCTCGGAAGAGAATGGACAGCCTGTAGAAATGGCACAACAAGTCATACCACTGGCTGTAGTCCAACAACCACAGCAAGCCTATATTGTGACTCCTGTGTCACACTTCCAAACTCGCGTACAGGGAACTTGGTACAGGCATTGACGGCCAATCGCAGCTACAGCATAAGTGTCAGAAACGCGACACATAATGTAGATGCAAACATTTCTACGTAACCTTCGATCTCGCGACGACTGAACTGTTGTAAATTGAAACGGTTCCTCAAAAACTCTGGTTAATTTGAAACGCCACACGTAACTTTGGCAATAAGTTAGCAAGGATAGTTAAGAACACCTTTTCAGTATTGGTTGAAAAACTAATTTAATAAAACTATCTGTAAGTATAAAAGTTAATCATATTTACACCATTTATATTAGCAATTAGCTATGTAGTTTATTTTAGAAGTATGAAATGTGGATTTTCAACACATAACTAAAATTATTTTTACTATGAGTTATTATTATGAGATGTTATTATTATGAGACATTGTGTAGAAGATTCATGGGCTGTATGTGTGATGAAATATGTTAGAAGGGAGCATACATCCAAATGATCCAAATCAAATGATTTACAATTATTATTGATTTTATTACACAAAAAATACATGCTGAAATCTGTGTATGTTGGATGTATGCAGTAGGTAGGAAGGAGAGGTTAAAGTATCTTATGATGGTAACAAGCATCTATGTTTAGCGGCCTAAGGGTTACTTGATAATCATTAAATGCTAAACATTTATCTCCATATTAATAAATGTGAAGTCAAGTTAGACTACTATTCATACAGGCAAATACCAGTGTGATTTTTTCAATTCATATGAAAAGCTATTTCACACAAAGTAGATCAACCCACCCCAATTTGTAAAATTTCTTTATGTTTTCCACTTAATCACAAAAGAAAAAGGTTTATTTTCAATTGAGAAAATTTAGCAATACATTTTTTGAAGTTAATAATTGTCATTTAATAACTTCATAAAATTTATTGCTGAATTTTCTCAATTGAAAATAAACCTTTTTCTCTTTTGTGATTAAGTGGAAAAAAAATTACAAATTGGGGTGGGTTGAACTTGAATATTTTTAATAAGGGGTTTGTGCTTGTTGCAATCATAACTTGACTCATGTGGAGGTTGGAAATGACAGCTATCAGTTTTAGAGCAATGTTTTTTATAGCAATTTCAATAGCGATTAATTAATTTATTACAATATTATGATCAACAAGTTATTTTCATGTACCTATCAAAAAGCAGTGCCTTCATAATATGACGTGGATTTTGACATAACTTGTGCGATAACTTGTGTGTTATAATTTCGGAATGAAATGTTTAGAATAAAGTAATAATAGGATTTTGATGAAAAGTGATGTATTACAGTGTTTTAGTACACTTTCAATAGAATAACAGATAACCAAATAAATTATTTTAGTAACACAGTTTTTGGGAAGAATTTATTAGTCCACATTCATATTGTAGTCACAGTAGAACAATCCATGTCTAATACTTTGTTCATAAGTACTTGTTAGAAGCATAATTTTCCGATTGAACTTGCATACATATCAAAATAAATAAAGCATGGATAATATAACCCAATATAATATGAGCCATACATGTGTGTCCGTAAATAGATTTTTGTGATGTAATAGAAGCAAGCAAAAATTAACACTGTTCTTGTTAAGAATATCTACCGGTTTACCTTGTACCATAAAATAATTTTTGTAATTTTTAATCATTGCTTCCGGTGTATTTCAATATTTAGTGCTGTTCAGCAATAATTTACAATATAGCAATACTCTTGAAAGTACTACATAGAGAAACAAATATGATGTATTTTGTGGTTTCGATTTAGTGTCTATTTACTTATGAAGTTATCACATTTTAGATGTTTAGTGTATCACAACAAAAGGAACGCTTATTATAAAGACATTTTAAATCAAAGAGATGCATTTGTTCAGTGACATTAACAAGCGCAATTAGTTTTCTAAAACTTAAGTTGTCTATAAAGAAGGCTGAATTTCAGAATGCTGAGTTATAATCCTTCAGCTATGAGTTCTTACATTAATAAGGATTTATTTTAATAAGTGCAGACAAAGTTAGGTAGTTATTTAATTACACTAAGCTTTGGTGTATCTAGTTTTACTATCACGATGACCAAACGTAATAAACTCATTTTGAAGAACTTTGTGGTTTTCATACAGAAAACACTTGCTAATATGTTATTATTCATTGTATGTAGTCTAATATTGTGCTTAGATGGTTAAAATGCCAGTTTAATCTGAAATATTTCTTAATTTTTGGTCCATCCATTTTTTTTTCAGATAACGCTCTTTCAATAATTCCAAGATAGACCTTTTTATATGACACCTTTCTCATATACATATGAGTTGAACAATAACTTATTTGTGTGCTCACAGTCCAGCCTAGAAATCCGAGTCGTCGTCGTTTTATTACGATGACATGTCTGGTCGTGGGCGGACGAAAGAATTGTTGTTCGAATCATATTGGTTCCGAGTTGTTCTAAGTGCTTAAATTAAAAGATTTTATGAACCTCATCGATTATAATTTAATTGGTTTCCTATTAATATGATGTAACTGAAAGAACCTGAAGTGTTCAAGAGAAATGTGCCGTTGCATCATAACGTCGTACGTCAAATTTTGCGAGAAAAACTTTAAATGCCACTAATAGACTACATATTTTACAGAAATGTTCACAGATAATTGGCATATTTGTTTATCCCAACGATATTTACTTATAGCTGCACTAATAGTAGAAACAATTTCTTGTCACTGATCGGATTCCTTGTCTAATTTTTACAAAAACCAAAAAAATATGTCCTCGCGATGACAAGACTAGTAGTTTTCGAACTTGAGAGTGGAGACGAAAGTAAAAATCTCGTTTTAAAATAAATAAGATAGATATAGCGTAACTTATGTATAACTGATAGAAGTGTGTATTTCAACATAATTACTATAGACCGTACAGAAATGTGCCTAGACATTATGCTTATCCGTGTATTTTTATAGTGCAATAGCGTGTATGATTCGGAGCAGATTTTATTAATGAAATTGTCGATAGATTAACAATATTCTTGTAACAGTAATTCAAACTCGAGCCGAATAAAGCAAACCAAAATCACCTTATTCTTGAAATTATTCAAGCTCATGAACGAACCGTTATTTGCTTCGAATCGTAGTGATTTGCCCACAGCAAGATATTCGGCATCTATGTTCAAAAATTATTACCGTAGGGAGACATGATGTGATAGAAATTAAACTTTTTTACGCTACAATAAGTGTTTCAATTAACCTGTTTGAACCAGGGTTTAGGGACGTTTGAGTTGATCGGGGTCGGGGCTCCCACGCCATCCTCCAATAGTCCGTTGCTGAGTTACCTACAACCGGAGATTGTCCGCCGGGGGTGTACGTTCGTCGCACTCGTTCTGCCTCGGCTCATTGGTCTCCTGCAGCCGGCCACTTCACTCGACAATTTAATAAATCCTCCGCGTCGTTCATTTGTAAACAAAAGTCATTGTTTCGGCCCCAATCGGACAGTTTGACGATGGCGACTTGCCTTAGCGGGCGCGTGGCGCGTGTGGTGTCATCTCACTACTTGGTGACCTTTGCGAAGCTTGAAAACATGAAGTTTTGGAAGTGTAGTTCTAAAAGCGAGCGACGAGCTGCTGCTATCGGTGAGTGCAAACACTTTCTTTTGTTTTGATAAACAACTTCGGCGCTTCGAAATTAGTCTTCGTAGGTCAATATTTTTGACACAAACAGAATTTAATAATATTATCATTAGACAAATAGGCACACACCTACTTGACGTTATTAAATTAACCCAGTTTCGGACCGGTTTGCTGAAACGATATCTGTAATTTGTCTTGATTACGGACTGCGGAGAAGATACAGTTCTACGCATTGCAATAGAGCAGTCACTGAACCATCAATTGACTGTCTTAATTAAAAGTAGGTAGGTACCTACCAAGAGCAGATAGATACTAATTTTACGGAAAATAAATCCTGTATTCTCAGTGTTTATGATAAATATTATCATCGGTACAAGGGTGGGACTACCTATTTAAAAATAAATGCCAATAGAAGTTGATGTTATAATCGAATCCATGGACCATGACCTCTCCAATGTAATGCATGAAGATTTTTCACACGGTGAGATGAAACGGAACAATAATAATGATAAAATTATAGTCAATTCAATAGATTTACAACTTCTTGAAAGTATACCTAAACATTTTATTGATCATCGCCGAAATAAGAAACGTTCAAGAGCAAATTGAATCTTTTTATTTCGTTTATCGAGTTCATGGTTAAAAACATTTGTCTTAGTTTTAATCAAAAAATAATTTTAATTACCTAACAAGATACTACATTTTTAAACGGTGTGACTAGGTAGGTACTTGAGAATATTTTCATAACTAAAGCAGAGAAGACAAAGCGTTGTATCTCCGCACTATGACGCGGACGTTCAAACATAAACAAATAAGGCACCAACCTAGATATTTCGCCATGCAGGTGTAAAACAAAACAAAATATTGGTTACTGCACTTCAACCACGTTCCACATAGCGATAGAAGATTGAGTAGAAGATGTATAATTAAAAACAATCAGATAACTGAACGTCTTCATTGTTTAAATCTCGTAACACTTCGCGGTTATTTGTGTCTTTCCTTCCTTGTAGCACAGCAGGAAAATCTTGGAAAGCGGGAAGTGAGGGGTTGACCCGACATAGAATATATAACCGATACTAAATTATAGGTAGGTACACTAATATGAACTAGGTAACTGCACCTAATTCATGTATCCATAAACGTAACTCAACGCTTTTCTAGCTATGACATTACCAATACTTGTTCTCGCTTATCGGCGCCAATATTACCTATTTAGGGGAACACCCACCAGTAAAGGAAACTTGTTTATTAGAAGTCATCATGATGAAGTCGGCAGACGGGCCGAGCGTGACCGCCAATCTTTATTACTTTGTGTACCAACGGATATTTCTTTTTGTACTGTTTCAGTTAAGCTCGTTTATTTTGCGAAGGGCGGCGGACAGATGTGGGGGAATTAGGTGTCGGGCTGGTTAATTCCCAGCTTTGTGACAAAGATAACTGATTAGGCTATCTCGGCACCGTCACATCACTGGCAGTCCTAGCAAGCAAGTAAAGCAACTACTCCAACTGGTTTTCAAATTTTGCCTTCCATTCCATCCTCTTGATTAAGGTAACAGGAAAAATAAGAAGAAAATTGAAAAACAATTTGGGATGTACTCTCAAGAACACATCTCATGTAGGTAACTAATAATTTGACTCAGAAGTTTTTAGTAATACCCTCTCCCTAAAATGGAAGCTTGAAAACGACGCCAAAAATCACCACTGCCCTCGATAAACTGACAAGTAGAGTACTCTTCAAAGTCATTCACTAGGTGATTTTAAAAGCATTCGAGCGTAGACAATACAGTTCGTCAAAAAGGAATTTGAGACACGTGCCAGTCAGTTTTATAAAATCGATGCACGTACGTTTGGGCATATCGATGCTACTAGTGACGTTTACGATATCGATATATCTACAAGTATAACAGGCTGAAGGCTCTTGCTGGCGGGGGCTGTGTGCCCACTACATAGATTGGCACAGCGGTACTGGCTCCAGGCTGATTGCTATGCGAGCCGCAATCCACCAACCATCGGCCTTTGTTTGCGTTTCACATTGTCCCATCCTTCCTTTCCGTTCCAACTTTTACTGAATACGAGGCATTGTTTGATTTTCATTAAAATTTCATTGCAGTTTCTAGCGGACGGCAGCAATATTTCGATAATCAACTTAATTGATCCGTTATACTTAGGTGTGGGTGGGTATAGTTTCCTCACCGAGTCAATTATTACCAAACGGCACCTTTGAGAAGTCTAAAAAGATTTTAAATTCTTGTTACAGTTTATAATTATTATAGATACCCACATACGACCTAATTGGCTCAACCTGTCCAGGTTGAACCAATTTTTGCGCGCGCTTTACACAAGTTGGACAACTTGCATGAGTCCAAAAACCATTTTACAAAAAAATCTTCTCACTGAACCTTCTATTTCTGTTTTGTGGTTCAAAATCGAACGTATGCAAAAGTGAGACTTGACGGACGGGTCAGCTTGAAATTCGGATTTGTCCAACATAGTACATTTTTCCGCGCTGAACCTCGGTTAGTCTTATTTATCCACTAGGTACCTATTGATTTTTCACGCAGTCGTATCTAACTGTACGCCCCTATTACTGCTGTACATTTAGGGCTACACCACATCTGGCAGCACGGAATCGCCTTTTTCCGTCGCCCTTTCTCTTTCTGTCGCTAGAACTGCCATTTGCTAGACCGAGACAGAATGCATAATGCGATAGCACGCGGCGGAATCCGTGAGGCGGCGGGCTGCCGTCGCATTGTCTCCGTGCGGCGATTCCGTGCTGCCAGATATGGTTCAACCCTTAAACAACTGTAAGTACGGCTATTCGAAAGATCATAAACCAAGGTACTTACCTACGAGTGTACGAGTATGTAGGTATTTCATTAGTGCGAACTATGGAATGAGGGCAAGAATTTTCCGCCGCTTGAGAGAGAGGATACCGTCCTCCCTCCGCCCCAGACGCAGTGGTAGACGCCCACGGCGACGGATGTCGCGGGACGATCTCCGGCCACCGTAGGCGCGGGCATGCGGGCGGCGAGTAAAGGGCAACTCGCTGTCCGACCATGGACCATGCCCGGGTCGACGGCGCGTTGTGTTCCACGCGCGCCTCAAGGAGCGTCAGCATAATGACGGGGCCCCCCTATAGAGGGCCACAGTCCTGTCGGGGTTGCGGGACATAGGTATACCGCGACTCCGGTACACAAAGGGCTACCGAAGGACACCGTGGATTTTAGTCAGTACAAGTCTGACAGTCCCTCCCGCCGGTGGGAGGACTCATTTGATGATTTTACCACGATAAAAAAAAAGCTTGTATCGCGTTTAGCCCCGGCAAGGCTCAGTGCATTACATTTGTGCGCGAACATTTTCTATGAACTGAGTTTAGCAATGAACAAACACACAAATGAGTTCATTGCTCACGTGAATGCGCACAGAAGTATCCAGAACATAAAATATTCGCGCACACCTGGATACTTCTATGAATTCCTGAGTTTGTTCTTGTTTGCTTGAATGAATCCTCCAGAGCGAACTTTTGGGCCGCACTTTTGGAATCGCTTGTTTAGAAACTGAACTGCACCTTACTTATCTGCATAATACTTACTTATCAAAACTTGGATAGAGGCATTCCCCAAAGCACTACCTTCATAATGCATAATAAAAACCTTCCCCGAACAGAAGAAAACTTCCTTCAAAAATGTTTCCGAGTATCGCTTATCTTAGCTTTTTATTTTCACTAATTATGTACACTTTTATTCTCAACTTAGTGCTCAACTGTTCATCACAAATTCAAATACTCGTATCATCATCAGCCTATAATGTTCTTACTGCTGGTACACAGGCCTCTTCTCTATACGAAGGAATGGGCCATAATCCACCACTCGTGCCCAGTGCGGGTTGGTAGATGTCACACATCTTCGAATTTTTGGTTCTAGGAGTTTAGCCGTTGTGATGACATAAATGATTACACCAAGTAACACTATGCTCTCTATCCTACTAATACATATTATAAATGCGAAAGTTTGTGAGGATGTATGGTGTATGTAGGTATGTTTGTTACTCTTTCACGCAAAAACCACTGAACGGATTTGACTAAAATTTAGTACACAGATAGTTTATAACCTGGATTAACACATAGGATAGTTTTTATCCTGATTTTATGTTCCCGTGGGATAATTTTCGAGTTGTAGCGGGTGAAGCCGCTGGCAACAGCTAGTTAATTCATATAGCTGAGTAGATATCATGCAGAGTGCAAATATCACAAAACAATTGAAGTGGTCACATATATCTTCACTCACAGGGACAAATTATTATTAATTTCGGATCCAGGACACAATGCCCACGTTATGAATACAATAGACTAACGTCCTAGTCGACAATGACCGGCGTTGACGCAATGTCTTATAGCCAAAATAGACATAACTACTTTCCGGTTATGGAAACATTAAGGATAATATCATTGGAACAATGTAGTTATAAGTAACGGTATCAAGATATTTTTATTCGTATGCACACAAGCATTAAAAGGCAGTAATCTGTGGTAGTGTTAGAAAAACGGTTTATAAGGCCGAGACTCCACCGAAGCTGTGCGAGTCGAGACGTGTTTTGAACAACCAATAGAATTGAGTTATTGACACAGCTCCACTCCACAACCCGTGCCGCAACGCAATTCTATTGGTTGTTCAAAACACGTCTCGACTCGCGTGTATTCCCGTAACGGGAATTCGTTATTTATTTTCCCGATGGGCCCACTAAATTTTTTGAGTGGACTAATGGGAATAATTTATTACCTAATTCTTTTTTGTAGTTCTATTGGTCCCACCAAATAATATAAGACTGGTGATAGTAAAATAAATCAACAGCTATATTTTGCATAAAGATAGTATTCCATGTTTTGTTCTAGTGATGAAATTCTGTTAGTCTGTGGAATATGAGATATAAGGAAAAGAATAATATAGCGCTTGTCGAGAATGAAGTGGAGTAAAAGACAAGCAAACTACGAAACAACGAATAAACATATTTCTGCACAAATCTTTTTAGTGGGACGAATGGCACTAATTGAAGAACATATTCCCGTTCGTCCCCTCTTGAATTAAGAGTGGGACGATCGGGAACAAATTAAATATTATTTTTGTAAATTCCCGTTCGTCCCACTAGTGGGACGAAGTCGAGTGGACGAACGGGAATACACCTCGACTCGCACAGCTTTGGTGGAGTCTCGGCCTAAAGCTGTCAAGCTATTGTCAAACAGACAGGCGTGGCGAACGCGAAGCGAGGCGTTTTTGTTTGTAATGTAGGTATGGAATTTTTTGAAGCCAGTCACATAGACTATCGGATCGCATTCGCTTCGCCTGTCTGTTTGACAATAGCTTTAGTGCTTGTTTGGGTGAAAATTTAAATGGTGTAGCTACCATTCAACTTTCAAAAGTTAGAGTGAACAGGCTTCTTCTGGGTGGGCTAGCTCCATCGTCAACCTTGTCATTGTTGCCCCTGACCTAGACTAAGGAGATTTTTGACATTCGCGAATGCGGATGCGAATATTCAATTCCAATATTCGCGAATGCGAATGCGAATATTCAGTTTTAAATCAATTACGTTTGATAATTTAGAAAATACAAAAAAAGAACACTTTAATGTAACTTTATAACAATTTTTTTTTACTACCTGACTGTAACGAAAATGGAAAAAGTATGCAGGGTGATTTTTTTAACTGGGCGTGGATGACCTTCTGTAACTAAGAGGAATGTTGAAAAACTATGAAAGGAGTCTCGAGGCCGATTTTGACGAAAACTAAAACTGCATTTTTTCTTCACCAGAATTTGATCCTTGCTCCAGCTGGTTCGATTCCTGGCCAGGATTACTGATTCTTCTAAAATCCAATGATGCAGTTTTAAAATCGGCCTCGAGACTCCTTTCAATGTTTTTCGATATTCCTCATAGTTTCGGATAATTATAGCCATCTACACCCCGTTGAAAAACCGGCCAAGTGCGTGTCGGGCCACGCACAGTGTAGGGTTCCGTAGTTGCCCATCAAAATACTTATGCGAATTAACTAAACTGATTCGCTGAATTTAATTTTAAAGAGAAGAATTTTCAAAATCGGTCCAGGAGTCTTTGAGAAATCGGGGAAAATACATAAAAAAAAAAGATTACGACGAATTTAGAACCTCCCCCTTTTTTTGAAGTAAGTTAAAAATAGTTCACGATAAAAACCTATCCCCAAAAAACATACCGTAAAAACATACCTATTACAGCTGTAAAAATAAAATTGACAAACTTACATTTGCAGTTGAAGAGCATGTTCTCCGATACATTTTGTTTAGGAAAATATGTTATCCAAGTACATTTTATAAGTTGGTCGACTATTACTCGTAAAGTTGTAAAGCCTACTTAGTCATGATAATTTTCTTTTAAACTTCGTTATATATACTACTATTGTGAATTTTTTTACACCCCCAAACATAACCGTTTAACTGGTAGAGGGGGGGGACACTCGAGTCGAGCAAAATTTAGCACTTTAAAGCTTAATATTTCACAAACGAATTTTTTTATCAAAAAATTGTTAATGGAAACTATCAATATTTTTTAAAGACCTATTTAATGATACCCCACACGAAGGGGTACGCGAGAAAAAAAAAAACATCCCCTCTTTACGTGTACAGGAGGTACCCTAAAAAAAATATTTTACGAGATTTTATTTTACCACTTTTTCGGCACAACAAATCCGTATATTTACACCAAATTACAGCTCTCTAGTACTGTGCGTCTCTGAGCTAAACTGCGGACAGACGGACGGACGGACATGGCGAAACTATAAGGGTTCCTTGTTGACTACGGAACCCTAAAAATTCACCCTGTATAAGAGAAGATCTAAGAGTGGCGTCAGTGAAAGAAAAACAGACAGAAACAAGTTTATCTTAGCATGGTCATATTTATGATTAACTAGCTGTGCCCGCGACTTCGTTCGCGTGGATGTCGTAATTTAACAATGTATTTTTTAGTGCGAAGCGCTTAATTCTCGCCACGTTTTTTTATAAATCATATCGTTTTCATATAATCCCTGTATTTAGAATTTATTTTTCAAGAATATTTGAGGTGATTATAATAAACGCCCTCTGTCGTTCAGATTCAGAAGAATTGCTACTGGATTAGAGCACCCATTCTATCTCATTCCATCCCACTCCATCCCCCTCCATCCCACTCCATCCTACTCCATCCCACTCCATCCCACTCCATCCGACTCCATCCCATTCCATCCCACTCAGTCCCACTCCATCCCACTCAATCCCACTCCATCCCACTCCAGCCCATTTCATCCTACTCCATCCCACTACATCCCACTCCATCCTAATCCATCCCACTCCATCCCACTCCATCCCACTCAGTCCCACTCCATCCTAATCCATCCCACTCCATCCCACTCAGTCCTACTCCATCCCACTCCATCTCACTACAACCCACTCCAACCCACTCCATCCCACTCCAACCCACTCCAACCCACTCCATCCCACTCCAACCCACTACATCCCACTACATCCCACTCCATCCCACTCCATCCCACTCCATCCCACTCCATCCCACTCCAGCCCATTTCATCCTATTCCATCCCACTACATCCCACTCCATCCTAATCCATCCCACTCCATCCCACTGCATCCCACTCCATCCCACTCAGTCCCACTCTATCCTAATCCATCCCACTCAGTCCCACTCCATCCCACTCCATCCCACTGCAACCCACTCCAACCCACTCCATCCCATTCCAACCCACTCCATCCCACTCCGACCCACTCCATTCCACTACATCCCACTCCATCCCACTCCATCACCCTCCAGCCCATTTCATCCTACTCCATCCCACTCCATCCTAATCCATCCCACTCCATCCCACTCCATCTCACTCCATCCCACTCAGTCCCAATCCATCCTAATCCATCCCACTCCATCCCTCTCCATCCCACTGCATCCCACTCCATCCCACTCCAACCCACTCCATCCCACTCCAACCCACTCCATCCCACTACATCCCACTCTATCCTAATCCATCCCACTCCATCCGATTCCATCCCACTCCATCCCACTCCATCCCACTCCATCCCACTCCATCCCACTCCATCCCACTCCATCTCACTACATCGCACTCCATTCTAATCCATCCCACTCCATCCAGTGGGATAGAATCAGATGGAGTGCCATCTGATTCTATCCCACTCCATCCCACTCCTTCCCACTCCATCCCACTCCATCCTACTCCATCCCACTCCATCCCACTCATTCCCATTCTAGTGTGAGTCTAATAAAAACCTTTTCTTTCTTTCCATTCCATCCCAAACCATCCCATTCTATTCCATTACACTCTACTTAACTCTACTCTACTCTACTCTACTCCACTCCAAACCACTCCACTCCAGTCCACAACATTATTTGAATAGGTATGTAGTTTTTCTATTCCAAGCTAGATCGCGCTACTGAACTGCGCGTCTCGGTGTAAACTGACCGTAATTTTACTTCTGGGTCTGGAACACTTTAAATTCAAATATCTTTTGATAGACTTAACCGATTGCAATGAAACAAAAACTAAATTAGTCCTCAAGTTACGCTCGATCGTTGTGTATAAAGTTTATCTACATTGCCTTCGTACATTTTACGTGATGGAGCCACAAATAAACAGACAAACCGACAAACCGACAAACAGACAAAAATTCTAAAAATGCTGGAAATGGGTTCTGTTGGTTGTCCTTCAACACCCTAGCTATTTTTTTTGGATTTTATTTTGATGTACAAAAACGATTTTTCTACAGTTTTATTATATGTATAGATAAAATTGTTGTGATTGATTTCATGAACATTAATGTTGATGAATGGCGAGATAAAGGCAGATTGAACATAAGATGAATGGAGAGGACGACAAAAGATAAGAATGAATGGAGTGTGTGGAAGAAGGAGTAAGTACCAAATATTGGTATTTTTTCAGTCGCTCGTATTCGCAAAATATTCGCATGAATTTTGCGAATGCGAATGCGAATGTCTAAAAATATGCAAATATCCGCATGATGCGAATGCGAATGCGAATATTCGTAACATCTCTAGTACAAACACATCGTACAAAAAATTAAAAAAAGCTTCCATGGGTATTACAACGTCTTAAAACCAGCTTGTTCCAGTGAGTGAACGAGATGGCGCTAGACGACTTGTATAGCTCTGTCACTTTTACTCGCCGGAATAAGCCTGGTTTTAAGACTGTAATACCCCCCCAGGAAGGAACGAAGTACGTGTTGCGGTGTTGCTGAGAAATGCGACCTATTAGTTACTAGCTGTTGCCAGCGGCTTCACCCGCTACAACTCGAAAATTATCCCACAGGAACATAAAATCGGGATAAAAACTAGGTATCCTATGTGTTAATCCAGGTTATAAACTATCTGTATACCGAATTTTAGCCAAATCCGTTCAGTGGTTTTTGCGTGAAAGAGTAACAAACATACATACACATACATACATCCTCACAAACTTTCGCATTTATAATATTAGTAGGATATTGTTACGAGTAACTATCTCAGTGACTATGACAATGATTCTGGTATGAAGGACTCACTGATCAGGACCTAAGGTTACCTGATGAAATATAGAGATTATTCAAAAGGAAGAAAAATATATTGAAAAAAACCCAATAGCAGTAGCAAAACACATTTATAGCTATAATAGTGATAAAACTTTGTTCTATCTATGAATCAGAATTTGTGAAGAGCTTTGTTTTGCAAAGACAGTAATAGAACATGGAAAGATATTAATATTATAGTTCCTACAAATCTTACAGTTTCAACCCTTGTGGATGAGACTGCAATATACGGTAAGATCGGTAAATGGAAGGCCGCTTCCGCTGCGGTCACAAAATATCCAATACCAGTAATAAAAGGGATTGAGCAAAAAAAAAAAGAATAATTAGTCCAATTACCTGCTGTAAGCTAAGCTAGTTCCAGCAATGCCTATTTATACCTTAATCGGTAGGCATATCATATGTAAACTATTATTGAGTATGTTCAAAGCGCTTGCGTTCGGGCTAATAAACTTTCCTGCGGTATTTTAGTGCAGACGACCTAACGAGTAATCCAATCAGGCCCTTCCTAGACGAGCTGTAAACGGGTGCGAGTGCGAAGGTGTCGCCATGTCTCCTGCCTATAAATAGAGATGTACTTGTAAGATGATGAGATGTACGTGAGTGTTTAAGATTCAGTATGCATCAGACCCACTACTGTCAATTTTAAGGATTTAGTTGCAGAAAAGGAAGAATCCACATTCAAATAAACCGCTGCAAACAAAATCTGGTAATATTAGGGATTGATGAAATGATCCAACCAAAATTTAGTACCTAAGTATGAAGTTTACCCGACCAGGCCATGCTCCACTTACTGATGTATCTAGTGTCCCTACATGTTTAAAGCGCTACCACACCGTGATTTACATTGTCTTAGGGATCTTATACCTAGATAAGACAATATTTCATGAAATGTAAGAGTCAAATGAAACTATCGTCGAGTTATACCAGCAAATTCCAAAACTAATAAGAGAACAAGAGACTGGATCCAGAAGTCTCTCAATGATAACCACCTTCCACAATTACCTAGTTCCTTAGCTATACCAAAAGCAAATAAAATGATCTTGTAGCTGTTCTTTATCTTACAAATCGAATAGCACAAGTTTTGAAACTCCGATCACTTGCCAGTTTAAAGTCTTGTTAACTAGAACAGATTCAACGAAACTGGAACAAATGACAACAAACAGACGGCACAACTAATTTATTTCTCTTGGATACAGTTTTCCTTATTTTCCGACTTCGCTCTCGGATATTTACTGAGAACACAACTTTCGCAATAATAAGACGGGTACACTGATGACATAAGACTTTTATATTCCTTAATAAATAAAAGGGTAGCTTGATTAAACAACAGTCTTGTAATGGTAGGGGAAACTAGGTAATACGCCCTAGTTGACAAAACGCCCCGTCATTCCTCCACTCAAACTTACTGCTCGGAATGATACGCGAAGGTGGCCGCTGTGGGCGTACAACATGTCCCTTGGCCTCCGCCATGTTATACGCCAACATTTGCGACTCAACTAGGGCGTATTCCCTAGTTTTACAATATATACCAAAGCCAAATGTTGTTCCATTTTACTGGACAATAGCCTACAAAACTTATGAATGCAAGTATTATTTCTTGTTGGTATAGTACTGGGACTTTTCTCATTTGCTTTGCTTGCATTCCGTGTTATTATGCATACATTCGTTCTATATTTCGATTTGCTGCTTCGTAACAAGAATGTGTAGGTACTGGACTAACCTGTCCAAAGTCAGGAATTTCTTAGTTCTGAGGTTTTTATTTTCATGGGCCTCCGAACAGAGCGACTTTTAAGAACTGGCATGACTTGTAATAACTAATAAATTATGCAGTTTTAAGGTTTTTCTAAAATTATGAGAAACAATACGGTTTGCCTGGTAGAAAGCGATGGACACCAGAGGTATCGCCAGCGAGTAGCAAGGAGCATGTTTCCTCAGGTTAAGGGACAATAGTTGTGGTGAAATGTCAATTGTTACCGACACAATTCTTCACGATCATAAATATTGCTCACACATAGATCAGTAGATCCAGGATGCGAGTCCGGACTAGCGGGATTGATTTCATGTTTTTATTGCATTTTTTATAATAACACGAATAAGAACAACGAAATTCCTTTAAAAATAAATAAGCAAATTGATCGTAAAGTTTATCTTATCAAGCATCTGCCGGTCATAGGAACCGACCTAAATATTCAGCTTATTACAGCGTTTGTGGGCGATGTGCTAACGGCAATTTATGAACGGCAATAACTTCCATACTCTATAGTATAATATTATATGGCAATCTTTAAACTCGATAAAGTTCAGCCTTATTTAAATTCATGAACCTATTTATTCCTTTAGGAATGAATTTCTATATCGCGTCACATCACCTCCACATACGCCTGTAATGTGTGTTTTCCATACACTCATTTGCATTTCAAAAAACACGTTGGCTCCCTATTCCTTACCAGTTCAAGGCTGTACGTGTATCGAGTCTGTAGTTCTGTACATAGCTCGTTTATGTAAGTGGCACATAATTCTATTGAAAGTACTTCATTATTTACCTCTTTTATTACAAGTGTTCCATACAAACAGCTATTCATGGTGTCCTTTGCTGAACTCTGTAGAAAACAGAATTAACTTCGATTCAAAGCGTTACGTTTTGGAGTTACCCCAATGCTGGTCAAAACATCCCCTTTTTTCTAAATCCAAACTTTTGTAACCCTTCTGGCCATGACCAGTCTACTAAGTAATATTTTAGAAAGGATTTCGGGCAAAAAGTTTTTAAAAATTTCAATGAAAGTGGGAGCGGGTCACGTTTAACAAATGCACCCGGAAAGAGCAAAGATCGTCACTCACGGGACTCCTGAAGGAAGACATCCGTCGAGGTGGCCCGCGGCGTAGGTGGTTTGACCGATCATGTTCGCGGGGCAAGCATGTCCAGAAATTGCCCAAAACACAGAGGTTTGGGTCTGTGTCCAACTGTGGGACAAAGTATAGGTTATTCAAAAAATGTAAGAACTATGTTCTGGATCCCATCACTTAATTCTTTATTTCCTGCGGAAAACACAGTTGCTGGCCCATTTCAGATTTTAAAATCTTACGTTACAATTGTTTTGGAACCATGCCAGATAAGTTTTGTGATAGGCTCTGCTCTCACTTTGTAACATTGGAACACAACATAATGCGTAGTTTTGGCATCCTTTCTGCGTTCATGTGAATTCAGTTCATATATATTCAAGAGTCATGGAGGTTCCTGAAAAAACAAAACATTGTTTGACCTAGTTTATCTGAATTTATATTTATTTCGTCCTGTGTCCATATGGTGTTAGACTGTTAGCTTTTGTCTTAGGCTTCGCTTTGCATCTGTCTGAAATTATCCCACGGGAATGTTAACACTAGCCTGGTCGTCGTCGAAACGTATCCTAATCCAGGCTAGGTTAGGTTCGGTCATGGTCTTATTATGTGCTTATCGAATTCCATTCAGATTCTAAGGAAAAAAATTCGCAAATGGTTTACAGACATATGTAGATTGTCTGTCAGATAGATATAGAACAGAGTTACTCTGTGTACATGCTAGTGCCTGACTCCATCACATTACAAAAAGATCTCCCCTTCTTCCTCGTTGCGTGCTGATGGACTCAAATTATATCCGACCACTATTCCTCCGTATTTACAACATGCAAAAGGCTCATCTTGAGACAGTGACGACCCTTTATTTATGGTAAGGAGAATAGTAAAGTTCTCATCGGTAGCATGTTTACAGAGTTAACTGACGTGAGAAGAACACTGAGCATTGACCACTTTTGTTTGTCTTTAGAAGGTTAAAAAGCGTCTTGTTAGATAAGGTTGCTTTTTGTCTTTAACACCTGTTAAGCGTTCATCATTACCTTGAATAATAATTTTGATAAATGTTATATTATAATTTATAACCCTAAGTTTTTATTTACCAACTGAACTAGATTTGATTCTTCAATTGGCAAGTGTTATTGGATTTTTCTTCAAAAATGTCTCCAGTGTTATTTCTCCTACTACCTATCAACTGGCGAAACTAAGAGTCTAACTCTTTGGCAGGATTATACGTAATGTTATGTCTTATATGACTGTCATAATGGATAGTTGTTTATAAATAACGGTTCCTTGTAATAAGTCTATCATTAAACACCAATCAGAATTCGTCACAGTCGCCTTATTCAATAGCAACATTTCCTGGTGGCTGATGAACTAGTCCTCGCTTTGTCATGTTTATTCGGTCATCGTTCACTGAGCATTGCATACGAAACATTTTGAACGCGCGAGTTCATTCGTTCAGATTGACGGAATAAAATTTCACACATCAATGACAGTCAGAGTAGAATAAATTCGACTATATTTTGTGGGGTTTCGACTGAAAAATAGTTCGCCCATTATTTATTCAAACGTTGGTTTATTTTATGCTAACTAAATCCCATGGTTGTGCAATGGGTGGACGGCTTCCAATGACCTGTTCCAATTTGTTTTCTTCTGTGTCCCAATGTTCACGCATTGTTTACAGTACAGCAATTCAGAGCGCCTTTGTTTTAATAACAAACTAATTTTAAGTTCGCAGTTCTCAACACAAAACAGTTGACAGTCTGTGGAGTTAGTCTGAGTTGAGCTCTTGTCGGGTGCGATGTTAGCGGGGCGTTTGTTTTGATAAAGTAATAGTGTTGTGACCCTGTAAGATTGGCTCTAATCTGTGTGTGAATTTCGTCACATACTCACATGCAGATTACATCACATCTCACGCGTCGCATTCGGTGTAGACTGTAGATGTAGGACGGCGCGGCGGGAGCCATCCCATCGCGGAAGGACGGCGCGTTCAGTCAGTACGCGCTCTGTTGTCACCGACGAATATCCGATCCGCTCCACTGCCCCACGCGGCGCGAACTTACGAATTTCGAATTTTGTGTTTCGAAATTCTGCCGGCACCGGAATAAAAGTGTTTCGTGTTACATGTGATAGAAAAACGAGTGATATGAAAATACGGTTCGAGGTGCCAAACAAATTGGAGATAACTTTCGGAAGAGGTACATAGTGTTATGTTATTTTGTGCTTTACTAATCTTTAATTACCATGTTGGTAATGCAGGCGCTGTCGAGATTGTCGAGAACAGGTAATACTAACACCTTCTTTCTATTTTGATTTAATTCTACTTACTTCATGAATCTTAGCGTAACCAGTTTTATTCAACTTTACGTGAATGCTGGAGAAACTGGTTACTGACCTTTTTCAGTACAATCAGCAACGACAACTATTTCATCGCCATGTTTGACTACTTACTTTTACGAACTTTGAAAGAGCCGATATTGAAAATTCTTTCCCTTTTATCCTTCGAAGGGATTTTCAAAGCCCTTTGAGTCTCCTTTACAATTTTTACCTCACCTAAAATCGTATCGTAATAAGGGTTGTTGACTGAAGCGAAAACAAGGTTTTGGCAAAACAGGCTAGTCCCTTATTATCCGTAGTATATTACAAGTATGTAAGCAACGTAACTCGTTTAATAGAATCTATGTAAAGCAAATGTAAAGTCTTTGTAAGCGGCGCCGGCTCTGCGCGCCTACGCGGTGTAATGCTTCCCTTTATAATGTTAGATTTACTACCCGCCACATGAAGGGCTTCAACTAAATTATTTGCGTGAATAGTTTATTTTATTACTTGTAAGTCATAGAACGTAGTCTACTGTAAAGCGTTTTGAATGACCAGTTGAGCCTTTGAAGTGAATGTAAGATTTATGTCGAGCAAACATTTGAGCTCGAGTAGCAGCTGCCGTGCGGGATATTTGCTATCCAAGAGAAGTACGATCAGGTAAATGTGTGTGACAGGCTGACGGCCACTCGATAACCGATCCATTAACGTTTCAGAACGAAGCGAAACGATAAACGTTGGAAGAGGGAAGAGGTACTTATTACTTAACAGGCAATTTGTAAATACGTCATACTCTTCCAACGGGAAAGATACTTCACAATTTAGCTTGAAAGCCTGTCAGCGGTAAAGTTAACAGCTGTATTTACGTGTCAGACATTGCAGCATAAATGACCGTCACCCTGTCAACCACTTCCCTTCGATCGACCTTTCTCTATTGAAACGTGGACATCTGACAGTAGTCTATTATTCATCGTAGAACATTAAATATCTATAGAATCATTTTGTATTCTGTTGAAGACTGTGGATAGAGTGGACGTCCTGAAAATTTAAAGAGCATTTAAGACAAAAGTGTCTTTAATTTTTTTTGCGAAAAAGTACCCTGTATTACTGAGACACAGGGCATTTTTTCGCAAAAAACTTTCTGCAGCAGATCTTGCAATCTTGTTGTTCGATTTTATACTGCTTTTTTTTAAACATCGCGTCGCGCATTGAAAAGAAAGGTGGTGAAGTCTAAAAGTTAAAACAAAAGCAAAACTGTCCTATAAGCACCACACATTGATCATTATTATACTGTACTGTTTTCCATTCGCATGTTCATTTGTACGGTACATAGAGGAAGCTTATCAAAATTTCAGTCTATCCGTTGCCTATTGTAGTTGAGCTGAACTGTCATACATTGTGACCATCCGCATTTGAGCTCATTGTTGAATAATTGAAACACCGAGCATTCTGTTTGAGGCCCCGCCTGTAGATTCTGGATAGTTTTTTTTTTTTTTTTTTACCTGGCAAAATCATCAAATGAGTCCTCCAACCCCGGGCAGGGCGGGAGGGACTGTCAGACTTCTACTGACTAAAATCCACGGTGTCCTTCAGTAGCCTGTTATGTTCCGGGGTCACGGTAAGGAAATAATCCCGCGACCCCGGCAGGCTTTGGCCCTCTGAGAGGGGGGCCCCGTCATTATGAGATTCTGGATAGTTGTCTGTATTTGGAGCTGTCATCTCGGCTATTGCAAACGCTTGCTGTTGTTTCTTTTAACTTCTAAAAACTTTTGGCTAAACTTTTTTCATCATCATTATCGTTCGTAGCTTTAAACTAACCACTAGCTGATACTATATAACACCTTTCTTTTACCGCCAACTTTCTCCCGTCTTATGCAAAAAGTTTTGCGGACCAGTCACGACCAGTTAAAACTTCTCCTAAGAAAAAGGCATGGAAGGTTAACTCTTTAGTCATTCCATGAACTCGGATTTCCATTAGATGTGTGCTGTAGAAAGTAACGGCAGACTGATTCCCCTGTGGAAACGAGACACTTAATTGAAAGTCAGACACTGTGGTGCATCATGATGAATCACTAGCAATCAATATGTCCGACCCTAACGTGTGAATTGGGTTGCCCTAATTCCCTTACTAATTTGCATGAATCCCAATATCAGTGCCCTGGTCTTACTTGGAAACTCGTCCTGGCCTTACTTGGAAACTCGCAGTTCGATCGAGGTTTTTTATTCCGTTTTAACACTTTTGGGAAAGGAATTCCGGGCCAGATTTTGTCGGGTGGATTCGAATTCTCGATCCAAATGGTACTGTCGTCTGTCCGTTTACAGATGATTAATACATGTTATCAGGTTTCCTGCAAAGCTTTACTGCCTACGATTAACGTGAAAACATAGGTATCAGTATCACTACATCAGGTTGTATACAAAGACTGTATGTACAAGTATACATATGTATGACACAGTGGACATAAAGCTAGCTACAGATGTACATACGTTATCTGGGCATTGTGCGGTGATGCGACCCTGACTTAGATAACTGGCTGCTCGTAGTTCACAACGCATCGTATCGATCACACACGACTATCTAAATGTAAATAACAAAGTACTTACCACGCGTGAATTGTCACATGAATAGATTAGGCTAAATTTCTAGCAGGAAAGTACTGACTGCCTGCAAACAGATAGACTGATAGACAACACGGGTTCTAGAAAGGCCACTTTATCAATTCAATTTTTTATCTCAATTAAAATTACGATTCTGTTAAAGTTGGCTTTTTGACCCCGTGCATGGACTGCTGTAAAAGAGGTATTGTTATCATCTAGGTAAAACTGGAACATCTATAGAATCTGGCCACATTGTTACATTTGGCCTACGTCCTTCTAATTGATTTTAAACATACATGTTATACCTTTATGAATGTTCTACGCCTGCTACGATACCTTACTTTAGCGTCATTAATTCGTTTCTGTCACACACTCGAGGCGTGTAATACGTACCTGACCTTAGGCATTTTGTATTATCATCTCTCCACCCGATGATTTCACTCAAATCTGCATTGTTATCAATTTAATTTGTGAGATCGAAAACCAATCAAACCAGTCGGTTAACATTTACTGTCTAAAAAGCGAATTCTTGCATTCAGTAGCTACCAATATTCTATGCAAATGGTCTTTCTCCAAAGATAAATTAAATCTGGCGGTCTTTGGAGTCGTTTACTTAATTCAATCACCAACCTGCCTCTCGTTATTTATCCAATAGCGTTCCAATCAAAAGAGCCGCTCTTAACGAAACTGAATCTTCTGAATACTTACCTGGCTGGATTTTTAATCCATTAGAGTCTGGTGAATAGTTGATGGTCTGCGGTATTAATTGAATGGATAGAATGCTCAAACCTCAATATTGTAGATTGTAGCGAACCTTTTGTTAACAACTGCCAAGAAAGGTTTTCATGAATTTTAATTATATTTACTTATCTTTTTAATTTACCTAACTTGAAATGGAACAAAGAGTTTGTGATCTGAGTCATGATTTTCGTGTTAAAATTATAAATCCGTAACTACAAAAGAAATGTTTAATTAATAAAGAACTTCCGCTGTTACAAGTGCGCAATGGCAAGGTCGACGAAGTGACAATGCGTGGATGCGCGGGCGCCTGTACCTCTACTGTGAAGAGACACTGGTTGTGACGAAGGCCATTATTGTGTCATCTGTGCAAATATGACATTTTTGTAAAATATGAATATCAATATTTTATTAGAGAATATTATGCCATTTCATAACTTTTGCATTGGCGTTTTCGTCTCAAACAATTTTAGCTTTGTTATAGTTCCTTCTTCCCAGATATTTTAAAAAGGATTCCAAATTAAGAAATCAAAGGAAAATCCGACGTGTTATAGTAGTTATCAGCCTCGCCTTCTTGCGCAACTTTTGAAGAAGCAGTAAAAGGAAATAGGTTAAGTAATGGGGATCCCAGCCGATGGGTTTACAACCTGTCGGTCGTTAGCACTGTTTCAAACAAAGTTACTGTTGGATATGACTCAATCGTGAAGAACAAAACATTGTGGAGCAGCATTGGGATTATGGTAGATAAGACTTGTGCACTTGATAAGAGTAAAAATCAATATCAAATCAATCGTTGGGATTGCTTGTTCCAAACAGGAGGTTACGATTGGGACCGAGGCAGGCACTGTTTAAAGTTTCGTCTTCCCGTACAAACTTATTAAGGTTCGCACCTATGGTACGCACAGTAGGAATACTGAATACGGTCTCTCGGCAGTTAGACTTATTTTCTTGCTCTTTGGCGGAATTCCAGAGGGTGACACTTAGTGAGTTGACCACTACGTAAGTGTACTTACCCAGACCTGTTACTTGGGCCTGGGCAGACAACTAAATTATGACTACTTTTGTTAGCTTGGGTATAACCTGTAATAGCAATTGTATGTGTTAATGAAATAAATAAATAAATATGAAATAGGTAAGTATTCATGTTTGCAAATGAGCATGAATCTATCTACATACCTTCAGACTTCGTATCCATCATCGTAACAGACGAGTGATGTCCGCTGCTGAACACAAGCAACAAAAGATTAAACCATAATCTTTGGCTTTGCTAGTGATATTTTGCTTCTCAGGGCGAGTTGATTGATCAAAAGTTAAACTATCTAACTTTAATTAAATCCCATTTTTTTTTAACACAGGTTATATGTATCAGATTCAACAAATACATAGTTTAACTACTGGTCAATCAACTCGCCCTAAGTTCAGTATTCCCTTCGTATGGTTTTCAAACAAAGGTTACTTACCATCATTTCAATGAATACCTAAAAGTAAAGTTCCCTTCTTAACAAATCACATTCTCACTTTTGTTTTATGTACCGATTGTTTCCAAGCCTCATCGATTGTTCTGGGTGACATAAACACTAAGAACTCATGTTTTCTTTCTCGTGGCAACCTGATTGTTATGATTTCAACGTTTTTATAATTTGCAACATTGAATTCAATGTGGTGCATATGGATACGGGTCGCTTCATGTGATTTGCGGCCTCCTATAGTAATTAATGCAACGTAAATAATATTAATGAGTAGTTAATCAACTGCAATGAGTAGTGTATCATGTGGGTGGTCTCCCCGTTACATAAACAACGTAAATGTGGGAACTGGGAACCATAAAGTTGGACCTGGCCGCCTTCTCAGCCTTCCTCTTCTCCCCGGCCACTTGCCAATCGGAGGAGTCTTCGAAGGAGGCTGCTGGGACGACTGATTCCCGGCCTGAGCCTTCTTCTTTTTGGCCGCCTGTGGCCAAAAAGAAGAAGTGTGTGTGTTCTTTGTGGCCCCGCAGGTGTCGGAGTCGGAGGCGGCTTTGACGGGCCCGGTTTCGCCTGGCTAGGCTTGGCCGGGGCCGTCTTCGCTCTCGCAGGGGCCGTCCCCACCGGGGCCGTCCGCACCAGGGCCGTCCCCACCGGGGCCGTCTTCGCCTGAGTTATGAACGAGCTTGAAAACTTTTTTCTTTTCCTTCATTCATCGTTTTATTAGTCTGTATGGTGAACGTACCTGCAGTTCATTACTCGTCAAGTCCAGTTTAGTTAAAGATCGGTGTTCCAGTCTGTTTGCCTGCATTCCGCACCGCGGTGGCCCCGTTCGCCTCGCCATCGGAACCGAATCATTCGGATGTCTGCCTACATTCCGTCCGCGTTTAATCTGAACTTCTATTTTTTGCTTCAGGCACTTCCACGGTATTTAATAAAAAGTTGTTTGACTGGAACGTAGTTTACTCATACTTTTCATTTTTTAAAACATCCTCCCACATCGTACGATAAAGTACGGTTAATATCACGTTCCCGGCCTTAATAAATATTTTAGTACCGGGGTGTCGAATGATTGATCATTGAGCATCGACTTCCATAATCATGTTATAATTTCAAACACTGTATGTTCAATACTTATAATGAAGTTTATAGAAGCTGTAAAAATTCTATAAAACTCTGTTTCAAAATTTGTAAAAAATTCCATCCTCATCATATTCGGATACAATCATGAAACGGAACATTTCACGATAAAGTTGAGAAATACTTTACGCAGAGTTTGTACAAATGTTCACCCAATCGAATGCAAGATAAAGAAATCATCTCGCTCTGATCCAGAGCTTATCAATAATCTTATTGATATAGAAATGATGATATCGAATGCTGTACGACGTCCGTCAGTTTCGGTTCAGCGCGCGCATTATACTGTGTGTAACGTACCGTGCACCTTATTGGTTCGTGATAAAGCCACGAGTGCATGTGAGGCAAATGTATACGTAACAAAGGTCGCATGTCAAAGGTAGTGTGATGTCAGAGCGTGACAACTATAGTGTCAGTGTGGCCGCGAAGGGCGCCTGCTGCCGCGTGCGACGCAGGATGAACTGCTTCGGATTCCAAGGTAGCCTTTAATTATTAACGAACCGGCACGCGCCACACACGTTACGATGACGACTGTTATCGTAAACCACGCGACGATCAATTTTCGTGACTGAAGAAACGCACTGCGCAATCAATTTGTTTTCAAACATTGACGATTGAAGATCGCCGATGCGTTAAATCGATTTACCGCTTAGTTTTTCGACTCGATGACGCTAGGTACTGTATTCAATTCGCTAGTGATTGAAGGCATCTCCAGATCAACCGTTGATAGTCAGCAGGCGGGAAGCGCACAAACCTGCGCGCGCGCAGACGGATGTGTCGCATTGTGTTTCGCGTGTGGGTTGCACAGATGCGACTGAGTTTCTTTTTCATCAAGTCCGAGAAAATAGGCAAGTGATTATATGTATTGCTTCAAGTTTTTCTTAATGTTTTTATTGTGTGCGTCACGAAATATGCGCGTGTGAGGTTTATATGCGAAAATTAAAGTGAATTAAGTAAGGAATTAAGTATTGCTCGTGAATCGTGATTCGTGTTACGCTTGAAGAAATTGTATTATTTAAGTGCTATTACCATTAGATTAACTTCCTAACTGGGTTTATAGCGTATTGAGTTATTATTGTGAACGTGGCTTATAAGTGGGTTGAGAGTTGAGAAGCATTTTAGGAATGTTAACACGAAATTCAATTGTTGTAAACAGCTTTAACCATTAGATCCTAGAGCAGTGGTGGCCCAGTGGTATCGGTCCCGACTTACGAGTTGTAGGTCGTGGGTTCGAACCCCGCCAGGCGCATTACTTTGTGTAATTTATTTCATCACCACTGCTCTCAAAACGGTGAAGGAAAACATCGTGAGGAAACCGGCATGTCCTAGAACCAAAAATTCGAAGACATGACATGTGACATCCACCAATCCGCACTGGGCCCGCGTGGTGGATTATGGCCCACTCCCTCTCACAGAGAGGAGGCCTGTGTCCCAGCAGTGGGAACAATATAGGCTGATGATGATGATGATGATTAGATCCTTCGATCAACAAGGTATCTAATCGAAGATGAGAATAAAGCAAGACTTGGATTTACGTGTTATGGTGTGATTTTAGTAATTGCAACCATTTAAGAGGATCATCTACCGAGCGCTCGTCCATACTAAAAGAGAAAACGTTTTCCTACCCCTAAATGTTATCCTATCTTAATAATTTTTAGAATGCTTCCTACACAGTAAAAAACTAGGTTTATAGGTTTTCTTTTTTTCAAAATTTATAATAGATTGAAAGTTACAGGCGCCTAAGAGTTACTTACTTTTCTAATAATAATTTGATAAATTCAAATAAATATAAAATTGCAGTGTATCCTCACCTTTTCGTTGAAATAATGAAAATAATTAGGTCATTCAAAGGAAAATAACTGATTATAGCTAATTTAAGAAGCACACTTACCATGTGGACATAACACAAATAATTAAATCTTAACTAGGTACTTAATTAATTATAGGAGTATGTAAACAATAATATCTACATATATATATCTATATACATACATTACATAATATTATTGGATTTCGATCGGTGATAATGTACTTAGAAATTAATGACAATGATCTTTGGACTAACTGGTCTTCTGTAAGTCTTAGATTTGTAATATGAACACATTTTAAGCCTGGTACTAACTTTAATACCGTAACAATCCTAGACTATTTAGTGCAGGTTTAAACCAGTACTAACTCAAACTTTTGTAATAAGACGGATTGAGTTTAAAGTAATTGCACTTTGATTGAATTTACAATAGATTCATATTATACCTAACCTACTTAATTGTATGTCATTAATTATAATTTTCATTAGTAATGAAGACATTTTTTTGCCTAACATATCAGTACCTAGAAAAATAGCATATAATTAAATATTTTTCCTGTATAATTTCATTGTATTATTAACTAGCGGCCCGCCCCGGCTTCGCACGGGTGGACATGATGATTTTCGTCCTCTATAACCCGGTCCTGATGGTAACAAACACAACAAAAGAAGAATTATCCAAATCGGTCCAGCCGTTTGCAAGTTATGGGCTTAGCAACACATTTAGCGATCCATTTTTATACTCGTATTATAGACTCGTCATGTACTCAGGATAAAATATTTAAAATAAAAATGAAAAAGTTTTCTGAAGTATTTTTCTTAATGTTTTTAATTGATGTACTTAGATAAGTTAAAATCGTATCTGTCAAATAAAATTTTAAAACAGTTATTTATATGGTGAGTCCAACTGTAACGATTTATATTTAAGAGAAAGTAAAATTATCGTCAACTTAATTAAAGTATAATTAGGGACCTACCTGTATATTAAACGAGATTTCAATCAAAGTGTACGTCATTATTATTAGCATACTAAGTACCTACTTTTAGCCAATCGCTTCACTCTCTAAAATTAATTCGTTTTGCATGGTTAGATTCTATAAAGTGAGATTTATAACGCCCAATAAAAATTTCACCGGATATAGACAATTGCTATACAAAATAATTTCGTACAGTGTGCCTGGTAGAAAATCCTTTCGGAAAAACGAATCTATTTTTATTAGTTTTCCCCAAACATTATTCTACCATGGCCCTGTAATTTTTATACTGTCTCTTCGTGACCCTCATAAAACTTTTAAACCCAAGCTAGACTTTTATGATAGTTAAACCATTGAGTAAAATATTAATGGTAAAAACGACCAGTACCCTTAGCACGAATTTTCACTCTTTTGCTTTACAGCGTTTTTGTATGAAAAAAGGGAACAGCGCCGCTGCTGGTGTGCGAAGAAGGAACTAATTTTTTCCTTGAAAATTGTCAATTTGAAATTGTCAAAGTTCCAGTTTACTTTACGTCTAAAATACTGAAAATTCGTGCTAAGGGTACTGTGTGCCTGCGACACAGTTGTAGTTGCGGTACGCGGGTCGCGACCCGGCAAATAGGAAATGCTGTTTTAGGGGATAATTGTTTTAAAAACTCTTCATATACAATCCTTCAAACAATAGTTCTCCTTTTCGCGTAAAAACTTGCGCATAATTTCAGGACCATACATGCCTCATTATTGCACCCAACAATTTTTATTGCGTTGTCTGTCCGTGAGGCAGGTACCTAACTTTAAGATTTTATAAAGTAACGACACCTTTCTTTAATCTCTCAGTGGTAACAAATAATGATCCGTTAAGACGATGAAATGATGTGATCGAATCAAGATGATCTCAGACACGTCAACCGGTTCAATCGACATTGTCACAGAAAAACCATTGTTCATTCATGTCATTGTGTGCTCAATTGTGATTATCCCTTGTCTATCAACTTGACCATTCACTATGTAGTTAATTTAGAGAGTACGTTACTGGTTGGTCCACCTTTCGAAGCTATTCCAATATTACGTGCTAGTCCGAGTTTTCCCCAACCCCTAATTTCCGCGGTTTGCGTTTGGCATGTGTACCTGGTATTCCGGCACCCGCATCCAGCAATGCAGTACATTCCCACTGATTGATTACTACTGCATTAATTAATAAAAGAAGGCCTTCAAGAGAACTAGATTTTTTGTGTGTATATATATATTTTTTTTCAAATTCCGTCTCATAAATGAACAGCATTCAATTGAACAATGTCCACTGATATTTGCGCTATGTTTTTTTTTCAATATATAAGGGAAACGTAATCGATTCTTTATCATCTCCGAATATTTGGCCGGGCACTGAAAACCATATTTGTATACTTTTTACGTTTCCTTGAGGACATTTTCGCGAAGTATAATTTTTTCGGCGAGTCCGCTGGAAAAACTAGTAAATTGAATAAAACTAACGGTACCTCTCAAATCCTATCAGACCAAAAATAGATGTAACGTTGTTCTACATTTCTTTCTCTGTTTAAACCACAAATCTTTCTCAGTTCGTTAGATAGATGGGGAGCTATAAAAACAAACTCTGACATAGATTGCCTAGATCTATATGTTATAGACACGCACGTTACGTCAGTCCGTTAGCGCTGTGTTGATAGCAATCCGAAGATGAAATAACTTTATCTCGCCAGGGGGTAGGGTACTCAGATAGTTCTGTTCCGTAATAGGGAGCTATCAGAATGGAAACGTTTTACTACTGGAGCAAATAGCACGAAGTTTTCTCGAGTGTTTCTCTCGGTTCGAACGACGTTTTCTTTTCAAATTACATTACAAGAAATAATGGACCTACATATATTCACAGGTAAGGACTTAAAAGAAAGAAAAACACATAACAACAGTATTTTCGTAAATAGAGCATCCCCAAAGGGTTTACTTTATTTCAGTAAGTGACCAAATCACATTACCTAGATTCAAAGTAAGCCAGAACTACTAACATACTTATAGAAACATCAGGACAACATAAGGGATCCCGGATTGTGTTGTTCACCGCATAGCAATGAGGCCAGAATGGCAGTTTAAGAGCTCTTTGGCCCAGCCACAATACCAGCCATTGATACGATGCTGACAACGCTGCCTCCGGGCTATCTGCTTAACTGAAAAAGCTGAGGCTCTCGACAGCTGTTCTTGAATATCGATTTATTTACTGAATAAGGAAGGGAAGAAGTGCTTCGTCGTTTACGAAATCTAAATTCAGGAGAGGCTCTTGTAAAATATTTTGCCTTGCAAAATGTAATTGATTCGCTGCCAAGTATCGTACCCATTTTGACACTGAGAAATATGGTAAATTCATGTCAGATAATAACCGAACTTAGAAGTGAACAGATAAAATTGAACTCATTTCGTTGTCAGGTCGTGTTTGCGGAAGGTTTTCCCTCGTCTGTTATGTATCTTTGATTACTTTCAAAACAGACTAATGACAATCATCATTAAGGGCCTTGCCCGAGTTACGCTAAGAAAGGTAATTGAGGACCCGAAAAACTTCAACAAGATGCTAATGGTTTAAGGGTTCTCATTATCTGATCATTTAAGATCAACGATCTAAGCCGAAGACGATCGAGTTTAATTACCCGAAGGATGTTCGTATCCTTTGGAGATGTTATCTGCATTGTGAACAAAGGGGACCTAATACTTCTTATTATAGTCTGTGAGGCCGTGGGAATTCGCGCTATAACTGGCAACATTGTTGTTTGCTCAGAACTTGGTTTTAGTCACAAAGACGAAGATTATGGTAGGAACACTGTTTGGGACGACAAAGTGGGGCGACGTAATAAAGTAACAAAGAAATATTAAACACAAGAATAGGCTATGAAATCTACATAAACTTGGAAATCTCAACTCAAGGTTATAAGAGAAGCATATCTTCTCTTATAACCTTGGTTTGGTAAACGGCAAATAAAATAGAGGTTTCGGGTCATATGTTTGGGAGGATTTAACGATGATGCAGGATTTTGCTGCGTTGATATTCGATGCCATCAAGAAGAATCCGTTGTTCGTGTTCAATTTTCCAAACCATGATGTATCTTACGATGCATTCATCAACTCTGCCATTCGTATGATCGAGAATCCGATTACATATGGGATTCCGCCGCCATCATTATAACTGGGCCCAGAATGTGACTGTCGCAACAATGACGTTGATTTGAATACCATGCTCGGATCATTAGAGTACCATCGATGGGTGCCGCATATTGCGGAAGTAATTCCGACTTGATGGCCATTATATCAGGTGCGGAGCAGAAATACCGCAGGAAATATTTTCTTATACCGATATTTACATAGGATTAAATTGTCGTCTGTCGTTTCGTAACAATATCGTGAGTTTTCTACAGCTATTGGACTCTTTTTACCTTATATTACATTCACCCGAAGTGTATAAAGTATTTTACTACGTGAAAACGTGTTTGACTCGGTAGAGCCGTAAACTATAAGGTGATAAGAAAATCGTGTACAGACCTAAACTAAATTAGTAGAAGCAATATCTTTTACGGATGTAAAATGAGTGTTTCCCTTGAAAAATTCATAAAGTATGCTAGTTTCTTGATTGTTATGCCTGACCTTGCGGAAGATCTTTTGAACTGTTATGTAACTAATGAGCCGTTGTTATGTTGTGTCTACTTCAGTATTGTTACTTCCACAATGTATGACATTGCTAATAAATAATAATATACCATCTGCATTTTCTGTTGTTATTTTTACCTTCGAGAATGAATAATACCTTCTTTGTCGTTCTTCAGTTTTAATTTTGTGTTCTTATTTCGGTATGCTAAGCTAATGATTATGGTGACATTTTACTTGTAGAAAGTATGTTGTCTTATTTACCTACATATTTATCTTTTCATAGTATGAAATAAATTCTCTGTACGCGTAAATTTTCTAAAGGACTGCACCAAATAGGATGACTTTTGTTATGTTATTGTCAGGACTCAAACCTTTGTTTGAAATTTTTCCGGAAAATCTACCAGGTTGATTTGAACCCTTAGGGAACTCTGACGGGCTGTTGTTGGCTAGTACCCGATGGGTGGCAATAAGCTCGATCCAGATAAATGTAACATAACATTCAAATGTATCTAAAGAAATATTTTCATTGATGACAAAAGTGATTTCATACATTTCCTTAACACACTAAAACAGAAGCAAATTCTACGTTGACATTTCAATCTTCACACGCAAGGTGTGAAACTCACCGGAATCTCCCGTATCGGTAATGTTTACATGTCAAGACTTCGTAAGACTGTAAAACTTTGTCTAAACAAATGTTATCTAACATCGCTCTGGTTGATCGGTAGTGTGTTACGTATTTGTGTATACAACTTACAATATACAAACATTACGCATCTGGTAAGCGAGTAAATAGTGTCTTCAGTTTTCACTCAAGACTTCCTTACACGGATGCGGATGCTATTTGTAATGAGTTACTTCATGTATTGAGATGAGACTTATGTATATGTATAACTGCATAATCTATTTAAATGACAAAGGAACTGTTTCCTAATTTTCAATACATAAAAATGTGACGATTACTCAGTCTGTCTTACCTTTTCACGCCTAAAACTATACTGTACTTCTGACGGGGCTCCTATAGAGCCCCGCCCTCCCGGGGTCGCAGGCCAGCTAACGGTGACCCTGGAACGTAAAGGGAAACTGAAGGAACGTTTTAGATTTTAGTCAGTACTAGTCAAACACAAACAGACAACTGTCTGTAGCTACCAAACTCACAATAACGGTTCAGTTACCCAATTGATGAAACAGTGACCACAGCAGCTCTGAAAGGAACTTTTTTGATGGTGACGTTTTAACGTTCCTGATACAGAAATAGTGACACAAATTATTCTTCTACAATCTGGAGAACGAGTATCATTTCTATATCCCTACAATACTCCTCCAAAAGTCCCTCCCGTTTTCCAACCAGAGCGGAAGAACTTTTGATGATTTTACCAGGATATAAAAAAAAGACGTGTGGCACTCGGGGACTGCCGCGGTAAAGCTATTGCATAGCATTTTGTATCAAGTGCAATTATAATTTTATTTATTTATTTTATTCATGCAGTATTGCTTTTCTTTGATATTAATTCAAGTTACATTTTTAAATATTTCTTAAATATTATTTTTTAAAAATAATATTTAAGAAATATTTAAAAAAAAATTATTATTTTTTATTAAAAAAAATAATATTATTATTATGGTTTTATTATTTTATTATTATTATAATTATATTAATAAATCAATAATTAATTAATTTTAATAATTAATTTAATAAATTAATAATTTAATAAAATTAACTGAGCGTGAGGTTTTTTCGTTACGGAATTTCTGGATTCGGTCCCCGCGCTCAAGGCCCGCGATAGAAGCTATGCAATAGCTTAAAAACCATAAAAATAATTGTTATAAAATTAGAATATTTAAACCCTGGAAAATTCTAAAGGCTGGAATTCCTAGAATTCCGGGAAAATTCAAAATTGAAGACGAAGTCTATGGCTAAATATGTAAATTACGCTTATTTCAAAAATATGTATGTTTTTGAACTATTGTCACAAGCAAAATTATGAATGTCTAAAATCTATGATGAAGCCCGAAACAATGGGATAGTTATCTTCTCTTTGTTGTATTTACGTTCGTGTCGAGTTTGACAAGTTTTCAGCGTCCCTGTCTGAAACTTTACGAACTATCCTAATTTCACAACTCGTGGTACTGTTATTCTGTAGTTTTCAGCTTATAAACATGCATATAATTTGTTGGTGCTTTGCAGTGACTTATGAAGTCATGAAAAAATGGTGTACGAGTACCTACTAAAATAGATTTCACATTGTCAAAGTGCAGAGTGTACTTTCGAACTCTTTTTTTTTAGGTAATGCATGTTGGATTGTTGTCAACGAGACATCGCGTTCGAATTTTTAGAGATTTTTTTATTAAAGAATCTACGGTGATTTACTTCAAAAATGAGTTTGTGTTTGCGCTCGCGTGGGTTCTCGTGAACGTTACAGAAAAGCATTAGGTACAGGTTCTCAATTTCACCTACAATACTTCATGCTTACAAACTTACAAACTATGGCAAGTAATGGGTGACTCGCCGTCCGATCATAGACCATGCCGGGTCGACGCGACGCGCCTCAAAGAATTGTCAACAAAATGACGGGGCCCCCAATCGAGGGCCAAAGCTTGCCGGGGACGCGGGACTGCCTCATCAGGTATCCGTGACCATGGAACGTAAAGGGCTATTGAGAATCACCATGGGTTTTAGTCAGTACAAGTAGCTCCAGGCTATTCAGTTGATGATTTTACTAAGATCATTATGATGAAAAAAATGGTTACAATCTGCAGTGGAAACATATTTATCCTACTCCTCCACTATTCTTTTCTGATTAATTTCGTTACAGGATCCAAGACAGGTAAATTCATTCTCCGGGACACGTCGAGCTTCAATGTCTCGGCGCTTTTCTGGTGGTTGCCACTGTTGATTCTGGCTCTCAGGAGTTGCAGTGGTTTGGGAATAGTGTGGTGGGTTTGTCCCAATAAAAAAAATCTGCAGTGATCCAAAACTAAGTGGAATCTAATGTGTTTACAGTAAGGTCGTCTGAGTCGAGTTGATAGACCTCCAAAATGCACTCATTAAACAAAATTGTCTCAAAATGTCTTACAAATTTACAATTCACAAACTTCCGCATTTATCTCATTATCACATTAAATCTTGTGTAGAATCTTTTGTTTAGTGAAGTCGCGATTCTTCACCTCGGTGAATCAATTATCTTGACCTTTGCGCACGAGTCGCGCGGTCGACGAACTCGATTTGAATAATGACCGTTGGCAGTTTGCACAATGTCTTGCCAGCCTTGCAATTTATTGTTGCATGTGTGAAAAATCAACGCGTATTTAGATTTAAATTAGCATAATAAATAATAAATGGGGTTAGTTCCGACCTTTGAAGACTTATAGTAAACATAGTAGCAGAAAAACTATTTTGAATAGTTTTTTGACACTTGGCATTGCGTCCATAGCACGAAGGGGATCCAGATGGATCTACCTATTTCCTATACTTATTCTTGTTTCATGCTTTTTAGTTCTCCGCTCCATATTTTTACTTCAGTGTTTTAAATAAAATTCTTACTTTCTAAAATTCGTTCACGAAGTCTAAATAAAAAACCCGTTCAAAAAAAAAACGTTTAAAAAACGTTCTAAATCTCCGGGCGAATAAATTTTCCTTTGCGATTATTCATTCAAGTTCAAATAATGCCTTTGAGGTGTAATTTGCACTCAAAATTAACATACAGCTTTTCTTAAGCGAAGCAGCGAAGCGAGGGAGGTGTCGGGTTTGCCGTTAACGTAACACCTAGGTACGTAATGATACCTAAGGTGACATATAGTGGTACAGTCATGGTACCTACATTGTAACGTATTCTGGGTCTTGTTTAACTATTAGATTGTTGCAGTCACTGCTTACTGTGGTTAGATTGAGCAACGGTTTGCATATGATACGCCCTGCAACAGTTAGGATATCCGATTGATAGTGCTTTGAAATGCAAAACGATATTGCCAGATTTCAGCGTCGCTATGCAACATCGATCATACATACATTGACTGTATGGTCGATGCCATGCAATAATGCGAGCATATTCATTCGTCCTAATGTGTATTGCACATTTTATAGACACTATGCAAAACCTAAGTTACCGCTAACATTTGAATAGTCCTCAAAATACCTAGACAGCCACTTCACTTTTAGGACAAAGCCTTTTGAAGTTTTGAGCCTCCTTTCTTGCCATCCAGTGCTTCCTGTAGTAGCTCCCAAGCCTATTTGGAGCGTACTCGTAAAATTGGGTCGACCTTATTTCATCGCCTACTAAGTTCGAGACACGGTCTGCTGAAAATGTCTAGACTGAAGGCCTTTGGAAGTAGGCTTGGTCCATTTATTTAATTGACATCTTTGCGTTACTATTAACTGAAGTTGTGATAGGATTACTAATTAAGTATCTGGTGAACTTACCAGTAGTTCGAAATTCTATTAAAGTAGTAGCTATTAAAACATCAGAAAATCATCAGACTTTTATTTCTTGTTCTTTGAAGCCCAAGAAGGACAAAGTTCGCCCAAATCTTCACCACCATCGTTGATATCGGTGGTAGTGCAGTACCTACTGGCAGTAGGAATTGCCAGACTTTACTTAGTAAACATCACTCTATTCTTTCAATTATTGCCCTTTGCATTCCTGTATACTGTTTCTTCGATCTCCGGTTTACGAAGTTGGTGAATGGTGATATTGGATCTTTAACTTTGTTTCATCGACGGCTTAGAGGCAAATGAGCTACGGAAGGTCCCTGAAGGGAGTGGTAGGGACTTTAGGATTTCTGTTTAACTTAACCGATCCTCAAATGATACTAAACAACAACAAATGTTGAAGTTCTAAGCTATTAGCAGTATGTACCTGAGTACTACAGCGGTCTTTGTGCCTAATAACGGGTAAATGGACCTCGTTCAGTCGTCCGTCCGGCTTTTGTTTGTCACTTTGTGCAGTTGAGATGTACTGAGTTTATTGAGGTTGGGCCATCCCTGACCTGCCCGATGTGCTGCTAGATTAACAAAACCGCTTTGATGGATAGCCATGCTGGTTGTTGCTGTACTATTTGTTGGATACGAACAGTGTTGACTGTAAATAGCTATGTCTATACTAATACTTATAAAGCTGAGGAGTTTGTGTGTTTGAATGTGATCTCCAGAGCACTGGTTCAAATTAGAAAAATCTTTTTGTATTGCATAGTCCAATCATCAAGGAAGACTTTTCCGATCAATAAGAGCCGAGCTGCAGCGAGTGAAACCTCGGGGAACGGCCAGTTTAAAATATTCTGATGTGTTACATACTCTTTCAAAACGTGTCCAACAAGCATTAGACTTTTCTAAAATAAGTCGAATCACCTACCGTCTTACTATTATGAAGTTATTTTCCGCAAAACCCTTGACATTAGAACTTCTCGGTCAAAGTAATTTAAACAAATAATTTCCGCGATATAATCACAGCATTATTATAGTGAGGCATGCGACAAAAAACGCAAATCACTGTTCGTCTTACACAGGGTTGGCATGATTAAAACAAAATGTTTTAAAACACACGTTTAAAACAGTGTTTAAAACAGTTTGAAATTAAACAGTGTTTTTTATTACATGTTTAAAAACAAAGATTAAAACAAGTTTAAAACATTGTATAAAACAATACGAAAAAAAACATGTTTTAAAACTACTTTTCATGTCGCATAATAAACTGAATATAACAACATAAAACCAATTGAGTCTATATTGCTGTTATATTTTTGAACTTTCATTGGCATTGTAATTGACTTAATCTTTTTTATTATAAAACGTTGCCCCCTACTAGGAATTTCTACTGTGTCGTGGGTGCGTTTACAAACATATAAACTCACACACAAAACCCCCAACCCGCCAACATTATTTTTATGTTATGTACCTATTTCACCCAATCAAACAAATTTCTAAGTACCAGGATTTGTATGGGACAAGATAGCACCTATTTTTGAAACATTATCATAATCATTTCAAAACAATTAAAATTGTAACAATTTTAATTAATAAACAACATTAGTCATATAAAAAACGCAAACTTCGATCCCTAATGTTGGCTGTCGAAAGAAATTTGGTAATTCCCCTATTTTTAGACATTTATGTAGGTCGATGTTTCACAGTTCATTGTTCATATGGTAAAGCCCCGCGCCGCGGCGCGGGGATATACCTTATGAACAATGAACTATTCTACGAATAGAAAGAAAGCGCGCCGCTTGTCCCGCTAGGGAAGTCCCTACGTCGGTCGCCCAATTTAAAATCAACATTAGAACATACCTACCGGGTGAATGTGAAGCGTTTGATTACGCAACATACAAATAAATGTTATCTATTGATCGTTTTTTTGTAAAAATTTACTTTATTATGGCGAGTTTATAAAGATCTAGCCTAGAAAAGAAACATAGTCGAATTAATTTGAAATAATGCCCTAAACTAAAAAAAAACAAAAAAAACACTTGTTTAAAACATTTTGAACTGTTTGTTTTATATAATTTAAAAAAAACTGTTTTTTTTCCAACCCTGGTCTTACACCAATATATTTTACGACGCTATGAGAAATGTAAACACGTTCACGTTAAACAAAATTCCTGAAAATCCATCTTGAATAATCTTGATAAACCACTTTGCAGGTACGGTACAGTCGCGAACATAAATACAAAAGCGATTTTTTCGGGAAATCGCGATAGGACGAATATTAACAAAAGGCTTATTTGAAAATAGTCTGATTTCGAAAAGATTAACTTCGTCACACCGAAATTTTTCTATCAAAAAGTTTAGGAGAATAATGGCTTTCGATTGCTGGTGGTATGTTAAGGTATTTATGGTCGTGCCTGTACCTTAAGTTCTTTCTACCCTGTTCTATATAATTAATTGTAAGGCATCACGCGATCACGCTTTTTGTAGCCAACTTTATACAGATTGCTTACACAGCAATTTGTTACAAGGATAAATTGGTATAATTTATTTAAATGCTTTACCAAAGTCGACCACGAAATTGAAGGTTTCTGACAATATTTGTTCATTATTTTTCCATTACCTACTCTTCGCGGAGTGAAATGTGAGGAATTAATTAAAAGATTCCGCTGATTTCACAAAGAAGTGTCCGACTGGATTCATCTTCATTACCCGACTACTCGTACTTTAAGTAAAATGCTTTGTTCCAGTAACTGTATCTAATGCAGTAAGAATTTCCTTTGTTTTTATATTTAAATGAAGAAATTAACTCACAGAAGGATATAATAGTTTTAATATTTATACGCAATATCGCCTGTGTATAGTTTTCGTAAAGATTTTCGAAAAAAGAAAAAAACAGCTACGAGTGGAACTCGAACCCGGGCCGCGTCTTCTGGATAAGTACACTAGATGCCTTACCAGCTAGGCCATCGAAACACACTCGTTGACGCTGAATCTTTCATTCCCTTGTTTGAATGAGAGAAGGATATAGCTTTCCGATATCCATCTGTAAATTCTATATTTCAGTGCGATCCACTTTGCTTCGAAGATTCGTTCAGAAACTTCGTCAATTATTTGAAAGCAAATGAAGCGAACTTCCCCAGTACCTGCTGATTAAAGTCGACTTGACTGAAAACTAAACGAATCCTCCAAGTTAACTCGTTAGTGTGGTTAACTCTTGAAAAGTTCAACTTGACGATGAACTCATTAGTCAACCCGATATTCAACATTTATTATATAAAATATTAATTAAGGTAAACGAAAGGGTTAATTAGTATACCGGGGAGGTCAGATACCTCATTAATGACAGTAGTAAACATTAAAATGAGTTTAAACATTCGTTAATAACTCGTACTTGCACTAGTAGCATGCTAGCTAGCTTAAGGTTTGAAAAACTTCTTCAGAATTTAACAACTTACTCCCACACTCGAAAGTTACAGTTTATAAGCAAAACTGAATGAAAACTAACAACGAACTAACTACATAGAATAATAGGTTTGTTTAAAACTATCTGAAATACTGAAATAATACGAATAACCCCGACCTTTACCGACAGATTAGGGACAGCTGAAACTGATAGTTAGATACATTGGTAATTTCGGAGAAACCTTAAAATTATATTAAGTGGAACTAGCCTTTGACAGCTGCTTCGCCTGCGTAGTAATCGAAAATAATCCCACAACAACAGTAACAAAATAATTAGGGATAAAAAGATAGCTTATGCGTTATTCCAATTTTTATGGAAGTTCGCAGAAATAACTTTAAATGTTGTAAGTTTTTCGCAATCTTTGTTCGTATATCGTCAAAATGGGTCATGATTCCACCTTGTCGATTGTACCTACTTACCAAGTTTAGTTATTTTCTCAAAATCAATAACGCAATTAATAACTTAAATTCTCTGGTAACTTCAGAAGCGGAGTGCGACGGCTGCGGCGGCGATGGCGACGAGGGTCGCAACGTCAGCGAGCTGCTGCTGCCGCAGTACGCCCTGGCGACCGGAGGCCTCGCGAGGGACCACCGGCCTCTCATCACCTTTCCCGACAACAACAACTTCCACATCATCACACCTTCGGAGTACCGGAGGCTGCTGCTTTACCTCACCTCTGTGCCCTCGTAAGTAAAAAAAAGTATTTTATCTTCCTCAAAACAATTTAGAATTTATCATCATCACAACGCACATCACACATCAAACACAGGCCTCCCCCTTAGACCGCCACGACGAATCGGTTGCCACGACTCTCACGATGTCGTCGGTCCACCGTAGGAGGCCTGCCTAGGCTCCGTCTTCCGGTCCGTGGTCGCCACTCGAGAACATTTCCCCATCGGTTATCCGTTCTACGAGTCGTCCAGTCTATTGCCACGTCGAAATAATTTATAATTACCTACTTATTACAAAAGGATTTGATCATTGAGATCCACTTTCGCGTTTAAAGGACTAGAAAATTATGTGGGGATGGGCAAATGTTTCTTTCGTAGTAAATCTTTGTTAGATAAAAGTAGAGTCATGTGGGTCAAGTGTGCGCATTTTTTCTTTGATGCTTCAAAAACTCGAATATTACTAGTAGAATGAAATAAAACTGTATTAATTAGAAAGACTGTTTATTTGTAATCACCTTAGACACAACACTAATATTATCAGTAGCTTATATTTTAAGAAAGTATAGAAAACAAAAACCCTTTCGTATGCGCACTTTTACCCCAGTATCGGGGTATGTGTACGCAGCACTGTGGGTAAGTGTGCGCAACAACAAAAAAAATATATTTTAGAAGATAAACAATATTATATTATATTTTTTTCATCATAGGCACTTAAAATAATCAACATAACAATCATCTTAAATCAAAATAAGAGATCAACTTCGTCATTACATGTATCACAAATAAAAGTGCCGTGTTCGGAGCTGGTGCACAGTTCGTGCCACCAGGCTAAAGGGCTAAAAGGGCTACATTCAAGTTAGTCGTTCTTTCTTTATGGCTAATTTCTCTTCTTGCTCTTCTTTCTTAACTTCTCACTCAGATTTATAGGGACTTCCTTCCAGCGTACATCTGTGACGATCATAGATAAATGTGGTGACGCTGCGCACACTTAACCCAAACCATCGAAACAGGATTATATGAATATAGTTGATTATTGCGTCATCACAACAACTTAAACACTGGCAAATAACAAACTTTATATTATGTTGCACTCGATACCAAAACGCATATTTTCAAAAAAAATACATGACTACAAAAGATTACGCGTCCAATGTGACAAAATATCGTAATTTTTCTAGCAAAAATCTTCATTTACCTGTCAATCCAAAATGGCGCGCGAGAAGCCGTTGTAATACGAACGCTTCGCAGGACATCCCGCGGGGTACCGAAGAGAGGGGTTGCCGTTCCTGGCCGCTTTTTAATATTCGAGATATTTAGAATGCGCACACTTAGACGCTGCGCACACTTGACCCACATGACTCTATTAGACCATAACAGGAGCTCATATAAGTGACTTTCAATGAATTTCAGCTGCTAGAACCATACAGGCTGAATTTTATCCTCGACGTTATAGACTTCATGTTAATTAAAAGACGTTTGTGAACAAGAAACTCCTAACAAAGTTAGTGTCACGAAGTTATTTTATTAAAACATGAACAGCGTGGCCCTACAATGTGGGTTGTATAAGAAGTGAGGTTTTTAAAACAATGGACTGGTTGACAGTCTTGTGAATTTTGTGGCGTAGACTTGCTGATTGATTCACACGATCTAGGCTTCAAATGCTCAAATACACAAATCGAAAATACAGTAGACAAAAATCTGATTTGGGGACTGCATGACAATGCGTGGTATTATAAGATGCAGTGAGTTTTGTGCCTTTTCTATTTCCGTTTTCAGTACCAAAAAGCGGTCAGTTTCTTACTCCATTTTTTTGCGAAGGCCATTTTTGTTTATCATAAATAACTTTCATTTTATCTCCCGTTGATATTTGTGACATTTTGCTGCTTACCACCCGCAGAGAGTCTTACGCTTCATTGAACTCTGCAACCAACGGTTTTAGTAAAATAGTAATAAGTACTCGTACATACATTGTATGTAGAAACTTTTTGTTGTTAAGATCTTTTATTTCATAGCTTGCCTTCTATCTTACACTATTCTAATATTATACCTAAAGAGGAAAGATTTGATTGTTTATTGTATTTGTACCAGGGACCGAAAACCTTTATAAATTACGGTACCGGTATTGAAGAATTTTGGTTATTTTTCAGACTTAGGTAACCGCTATCTGGGTAACCAGACCGAAGAAAAATGTAACCTCTATTCAGGTTACCGTTTTAATACCGGTTAACTAAAGATAACGACTCTTTGTCACACACACATGCGATGCGCGCCCTGTGACTATTGCCGACGGCACGTGTGAAGTGTGCAAGATAGGGGTAATTTTTATTTCGGTAACCGGTATTAATACTGGTTATGTATTCACTTTTAATAATAAAGGTAATCTTTAAAAATACCTGTAAAAGAAAAAAAGGTTGTTACCGAAAAAATACCCGTATTGATCATACCGGTTTCGGTCCCTGATTTGTACCTATTGAAACCCCACGAGAGGTTTTGCGCTATTAACGTTACACGTTGTATATGTGAATAAAATATAAAAGTTTAATGTTAATATGGCGCTTGGCGTAATATTATGACAACATAGTGAATAACTAGAGGGTAACCGCAAGATAAAAGGGCTATTTCTCTTTCGATACAATTTGTTATCACACTTACCACAGAATATATAATAGTACTAAACGTCACTTACTTAATAAATTATTATATTAATTTAAAATAGTTAATTTATGAAAATAAATAAACGTTTTAAGCTTGCGACTGTACCTAAAAATGTCAAAGTTCGACAAGGCAATTATGAACCCATGTTTCTAAACCTACCTAGCATTTATCGCCTGACCGTCCACCACTAACTGAAATATTAATGGCACGTTTCATGTTGCCAAGAGACCAATTTATAATTAACGAACACAAATTAGAGGCAGCTTTCATTAACTTAAGAAGAAAATGTTGAGCGTTCGTCAAGTTACTGATTGATCTTTAACTTGTAAAGGGGGTATTAATTGAACATGTTTGATGAAACCGTTGAAATCCTGTAAGTAGGTGTAGACGACTTTGTATTTGATTTACCTCTGTAAGATTGATTTTGACTTGCACGTCTTTACTACAATAATAAAGCACATACTTCGTTGTACACAGTACATCCTTACATCGATGTGCAGCGATCCTTATATCCTCCTTTCGCCTCATCCACATTCATACTTTTGGACATACAAGCACGCCAATTATTGCGAGTACCTATTTAGCATAGAGTCCTGAAACTCCTGAAAAAATACTTCTTTCAGTTCCACATCAAAATACAGGCATAAAATCAGGAGTCGCGGGACTGTCTCATCAGGTAACAGTGGCCCTGGAACGTGAAGGGCTATTGAAGGATCACCGTGGATTTTAGTCAGTACGAGTCTGACAGTCCCTCCCGCCCCACCCTGGGGGCGGGAGGACTCATTTGATGATTTCTACACGACAAAAAAGGCATAAAATCAGAGTTATCATTAAAAAAAATCAACGTGCATATTATGAAAAAATCAGGGTGAAGTATTTACTGGGAATTAGGTATTGCTGGAATTGTTAAATGGTTAAAGCGCTCGACCAAATCCACAATTTGATAGATTATTTAGTATTACTACCACGACCATATGAGAATCGATACCAGACAGAATTCATGACTAAATGATAAGTGTCGTCACTAATCAATATTCAGTTTCATTATTCATTAGTGTTGTCTCTCTCGTTACAGATTATTGGAAGCAGACATGGGCTTCCACATCATAATAGACCGGAGGAAAGATCGATGGAACTCCGTCAAAACAGTATTATTAAGGATCTCAGTAAGTATTAATTAGTTAGCTAAATTATACGTTATTAGTCTGAAAATACAGTTAGTAATCAATATAATACTCGTAAATTACCTCTCCTAAGTATAATTGGGACACGATAGGGGAATTACATTAAATTAAAGGTTATTGACTTTCCTTTTACCTACATCATTATATGTATACGAAGCTTATAAAGTACATATGTGTATAAGGAAAGTTATTACTTATTTTATGATTTATTCTAAGTAAGTATTGGCTATACTGAGCAAATTGTACCGATTTACGTGACGCAGGTTGTGGTTTCAAACCGCATCAGGCACTCCATTTTGATTGATTTAATTTATCAAATCACCGATGCCTTAAAAAGTGAAGGAAGGAAAACAAAGTCATGTCCTGAACCATTTTAAAGTCATGTGATATTTAAGGTGAACGCAGACCTAGTCGCACCGCAGTCTCCGCAGTCCCCGCATTACGAATTCTTTGTATGAAGTTCTATGAAACCTCGCACACTCAACCGCATCGCAGTAGCCGCAGAAGCGGTAAGAAAACGATGACTGCGGGGACTGCGGAGACTGCGGTGCGGCTAAGTCTGCGTTCACCTTTACAAACCATGGAGGAGACATGTATTGCTACCCTCATTAAGCTATATTTTTTTTCCTTTTTCAGGAATTCTTCCCAGGAATAATTCACGCTGTCTACGTCCTTCGACCAGCAAGTTTCCTACAGAAGGCGCTGTCAGAAGTCAGCAGTAAATTATTCAAAGAAGAATTCAGGTTCAGGGTGCTAGTCTGTTCGTCGGTAGAGGAGTTGTACGAACACTTCGACAGGTCACAACTGACGCCAGACCTTGGGGGGGAACTACAATATTCACATGCAGAGTGGATACAGCAACGGATAGTAAGTAACATAACTTAAAAAAAATACTAGCAATATTGTAAATAAAGGTTTTATAGCTAGTTTAAAAAAAAACAAAACGAAAACAATTTGTTGCCAGTATCGAACAATGTCACGGGTTTTTTTTTAATGGCAACTTCTTCTTGACAAGGTCATAGTGGCGCCATCTAGTTGCTTAGAACTAAATTAAAAAGTTCTAAATCGCGCTATCAAAGTTTTTCGTACAATTTGAATAGAGGTAAAGAGTTGTGTTAAGTTCGGTAATGTTCAATGATGTCTATCCTTGCGCACTGAAATTATTTGTGTGGAAATATGGGAAATTTCATACAGCGCCGATCGCCTGTGTGAAATACTGAGAACAATTACCTGAATTAGCTATTCAACTGTGTAATTTTGCAACGTTACAATCGTTTGAATATTAAATAAGACTGCGGACATTATTATCTACTAATTATTTAAATTATTTAAATATAGCGCTTTCGCGATAGCTACTGAGTATTAATATTAGTCTGTAAATCTAAATAAATATTTATATTTCAGGCACTAGAGAAATTTTCTACATTAATGAAAGAAATCTCAAGTAAATTGGACGAGTTCATGCATGAGATTGTAGACTGCGATATGGGAAATGACCCGACACAAACCAAAGAATTATTAGACTGTCAGGAAAATAGGTACCTAACATAAATTACTTGGATACTTATCTTTTAATAAAATTAAATGTTTGTTTTAGTATTTCATTGGAAAGTACACATAACAAAAAATGTTTGTGATCACTAGCAAAAGCTCATATTTTGTTTATATTGAAAAAAAAACTTTCTAAAACTAAAACCAGAAAAACTCTTAGAAATACCATGTTAGAAAAGAAAAATAAAACTAAAAAATCATATTCATAATCTTTACCGTAACAAAAAGATTCGATTTTTCAGTGATCGCGAACCTTTTTTTGATTTGTGTAGTTACTGCGTTATTATTATATGTGAAAAAATTGGCTGCCATTGTTATATTATATGAAATATTAGCTGTTTTCTTGGTTGTAATTCGATGTTTTATTCTGATTTTGTTTCTGTTCCAGGTATAAAGCTTTAAAAACTGAACTATCGTCGGCAACGTCGCAAGGCGAAGAGTTACTGACGCAAGTACGGAAACCAAACCTAACTTATAATATTATCAGCCATGTCGCTGCAGTTGAGAGGTAATTATACGGAGAAACATTTGTTTTATTGAACTTTTATGTAATGACCCCTGAAAAAACACCGTTGATTGTATTTTATGCGATTACGGGGCCTAGGGACAATTCGCAGCAGCAAAAATTCGGGCGGCAGGAACGACGAATCGTCTTGTGACTTACACAAATGCCTAGAAAATCTAGAAATGTAAATACCTACGTGTAAATTAATGTATGTGTAGTACATTTGTATCCAATTGTTTATGTTGTCGACGATTAGCCGTTCCCGCCGCGCGAATTTTCGCTGCAGTGAATTTTCCTGTGGTCAGGTGATAAAGGCTTTCACCAATGAATCTAGTAGGCATGCCGACTAAAAAAATCTAATTAGACCGTTCAGTTAGGATTAAAAATATTAAAATTTGACCTGTAAGTATTTTCTGTTTTGTTAAGTTAGCGAAAGACGAATATAAGACGCTTTTAAAATATTTTTTACATTGATCTCACGTGCCCCCACTCCCGAGTTTTGATGCGTTTTATCTTGGTCAATATTCATTGACCTAAGATGAAAATACGTATCTATTATTTTTTAATTAGCTACTGACGTGTGGTGGGCTGTTTCTATGCTAAAAGCAGCAACGGGTCATCATCAGGACGACCAATTAAAACGAGTCAATACTCCCATTATATGTTATGGAAGACATTAATGGCAATCAGACAGCTAATTCAAGTCAATCTACTAATTACACAGGTCAATTAACAGAAGACGTTGATCTATAGTCTTTATAAAAATGAATAAAATATTAAAAGAATATTTAGGTACTTTCGTATTCTTTCAGATTACTGGTGCAACTGGACGAGACTGAAAAACAATTCGACAATTTCTGGCAAAAACATTCCACGAAGCTAAACCACTGGCTGAAATTCAGAACATTTTTATTAAACTTTAAACAGATGCAGGTAACTTACACTTAATCTTATTACAAATCAGTTGATTAGGGATAGTTTTCATAATCATTTAAGTTTTTACCGGTCGGAACTGGAAATGTGTCCCTGAATGACCCTGTTTATGTCTATTTCGAAAGTCAAACATTGGAGTTCCTGGTGAACAAACTCTGTGTGGTTCGTCAGTGTCTTTCGCTGGTCGAAAAACAAAGTCCCCTCCCCTGTTCGACACCAAGTCTGAAACAGCCCTGTTGACGACCAAATCCGATATATCCATACATTTCTCTTTACTATCCATACCTTCGAAATTACGAATATCCTTCCTTTTCTGAGCGTCCAGTTGAAATGTTAGCTTCTGTATTTTTCTTGTCTTTTCTTCAAGACGCGCCTTAAAGTCTTCCGCTTGTTTGCTCTTCTTATTATATTCTGATTGTAAATTAGTGACCTTTCGTTTGCAATTCTCAAGTTCTGCTTTTAGTTTTTGAATTTTCAGAGTATTTATTTCTTCCATACATTGTAGTTTGTCTCTCGCGTGTTTTGCTACACTCTCTTGATATAACGTTTCCTGCTCGACCTGGTACGCCCAAAACGACATTGCACGCATAGCTATGTCCATGATCGTGTCAGGTCTCATTCCCGCCAAAACGATTGATTTGAAAGTCTCATTGGGCTTCAGATCGGCTTGAATCACATCAAACTTGTCACGTAAATCGGTCCCGCAAGCCGGACAAGTCAAAGAATTTTCGGCAGTTCGCTTGAACTCTCTTTTTCCGTGTTCGACACAAAATGCATGTGAACAAGTCGTTACCCACGCTTCATTTGATAGAGACTTTCTGCATTTGCGAAAGTTGCACACTATTTCCATAGCCATTATTGTTTCTTATCACTTTTGAGTTTAGTTACTATACAATTTTGTTACTATTTAAATTAAGATTGCACAAATAAACACTTTTGCTTACATTTCAAATTTGTGAATAGAGGTTAGCTGTCAATTTTTTTTTTCTAAAAACTTTAATGTCTTTATTATTATTTTTTAAATATTGGCTGTTACATTCGAAATTTAACCTCCTTAGTGTTTATTTTTTCTTCAACCGAAGGACAAATAACGCTAACCACATGACGCTAACAACTGTTAAATCAGAAAAATGCGGTTTGAATTACGTGTTTCGTAATAACTTATTCAATAAACTTTATTTTTGTAGGCTACTTTAGACGGCCATTTAAAGGCAGCATGCGACATGACGGAGGTGGGCGAGACAGCAATCAGGGTAGACAGCCTTTTACAAGAGGCTGGCGACTTTGAGAAACTTTGTAACTGTGATCTTGATACAGCAACATCAGTTATTGACGACGGTAATGTATAAAGAACTATGTTGATAAAAAAATATGCATAGGTAATATTTTCGAATACTGACTACCTACCAAATATTTATGATAACTTCGATAATTATATTTTTAAATGGAAAGCTCGTTCGACGATTAAAATACCTAATTAAAAAAAAAACTATGGTCTGTGGGTCTGTGTTCCATAATTCAAATTATGAATTAAGAGCAAATTCAGCGTTCAATTTTTTACGGAATTTAATTTTGTATTCATTAAATTACTTGAAAAGAAACGATCTAATTAATTAGGGTACTGACGTTTGGTTATTTATTAATAATCTAAATAAATCTTGTTGCAGGAGAGAAATTAATGCTAGACCCGCTAAGTCAAGTTGACCACATAGAATCAAAATGCGAAGAACTAAGACGAACGAGTGCATTACTTCTGGAAAAAATACAAAAACGAAATCTTCTACTGACTAAAGCTAGAGAACTTATGGACAGGATAGATAAGGTAAGTTGTAGTATTAGTCTAGTCTAGTCTAGGTACTACTAAGTAAGCCAGTGTTCCCTACACGTTATCAAGTTAAATGGCGTTTTTCCATTAGCCGGCCCGGCACCGGCGTTCATACATTTTCGCTTCCAAGCACCGGCACTACGCCGGCGCCGGCGCCCGCCGGTAAGTGCAAAAGCGAGCCATACGTTTTCATACATTTTCGCTTCCCCTTTCGCCGGGGTGTAGCGCCGTCTAATGGAAAAACGCCCATTGGCGATCATAAAATAAAGTATGGTAATGATTTTTCACATTATCGAAATTGGTCCCACATTATTCCAATGAAGCACACAAAAAATTATCATTATTGTAATTAATGCTTGATTTTACTTTATAATGTTCTAAGTTAGGAATTTGTTACTGCTAATAACACAACAAACAAAAACAAAACGCGTAATCAATTCGTTTGCGCAATTTGATTTTTTTCTGAGATCTATAAACCGTGGAATCCGATTTTATTATAATGTTGCTTTATGTTTAAGTTTTACGATTGTTTTTTGTGTTGTTTGTTGTTTTTAAAAGTACTCTCACCCTGAAATATCTCGTGGTTCATACCATCAAGCTCATCAAACATGTGTAGATTTTTTTAATCATTACTCCTTTGTAACAGGCAAACGAGTGGTGCGCAACTGGCGTAGAAATCTTGGCAGGAGAAGGTGGTTTAATAGCAGTGGATAAATTGTTAGAAGATGCTGCCAGCTTCGGTCTGACTGCCCCTGACCAGTTCCGGGATATGCTGATGCAGTCAGCCACACAGGAGACCAGGGCTCTCGTCACTCAGGTACAGTACTTGATATAGGCTTTATAAGGTTCATGAGGGTTAGGACACTACACCAGAAATGGACTGACCGGTTTGCTTATAGCTGGAAGAATTCACAAAAGTTCACAAAAAACTTCACAAAAGTTTCTAAATTAGCTTAACATCTACATACCTACCTTGCCTATGGAGGTATATGTATAGTCTCGCTTTAAATGTAATAAAAAACAAAAAAACCTTCCCCTTCTAGAACTAAAAAAAAAAATTGACGTCATTTAGTCTCATACAAGACTTGGTGTGACAAAGAAATAAAAGAACCTGATGCCATAATTGCTGTTTTCAACTATCAAAAATGTTTTACACAAAACAGGCAAAATGTTGCTTTATGCTAAGTATAGGGACACAATTACCCAATCCCTGAAGTAACAAACACAATGAAGATCTGGGCGCCCGCGCCTGCGTATCACGCATTTGGTCTCTGCCGGAACTTGAGACGGGAGACGGTCCCCATCGCAGAGATCGGATTATTTTTATTTACAGTCACGAGTTCTATGACTGATACCCAATGTAATTAACTGATCAGGCCCGTACCTTATACCGCAGGTGGAACTTATTCCCGTCCCCTGTCCCTCGCAACGGAGCACTTTTATGTGGGACCGTGCAGCTGTCCAAAATACCACATTTGTAAAATTACATATCCCACCAAAAACATACCTGTTAAAAAGGGGGACAAGTTCCTATCGGCTAATTGTTCGCCTAAAAAAGGGTTGAAATCCAATCCAATTCTGCGAACTACCGTGCGCTTAGATTTTATAGTTCCAGCGTGAGAAATTGAGATACAAGAGATTGTATCTCAATTTCTAACAACTAAGTACCTCCTCTACAGGTGGCACAAAGAGTAGAAGACGTGTGGCTGATGGTGTCTGTGAAGCGCGCAACTCTTCAAAGGGCAGCAGCAAAGCCGGTGCGGCCGGTGCAGTCGGTTCCACCACAAAGCGCCGCCATAGCTCCAACCAATCACCAGGTTAGTAAGAAAAGGGTTTTGGAACGAAGTTCCTTATCGCGCGTTGTGAAAGGGGGCTAGACGGAAAAAATTCTTACGAAAAGTTGTCACGACACTATTTGGAACGAAGTTCCTTATCGCGCGTTGCGAAAGGGTGCTAGAGCTCAAAGAGTGGAGTGGAGTGGAGTGGAGTGGAGTGGAGTGGAGCGGAGCGGAGCGGATTGGAGCGGAGCGGAGTGGAGTGGAGTTGAGTGTATACAGTAACTTCGTTCCATCCGGGTGTCCCTTGACACCTCTCAAGTTTTTTTATTCCTGCAGCATTTCTCTTATAATTCAGTAGTTTCTACAGTTTCCTACAATTATTCATCTAATGAAAAATCTTAGACACGAACGCATGAGGAAATCTGAAATTGAATCACAAATTATGACTTCCCTAAGAACGAAAAAAAAAACTATTTCATTTAAGTTAGATACAAAGTAATTTTTAATAAACCATAAAATTAGATTTTTAGTGGCTTTGAAATAAATACAATACTTCGTTACTTTAGTCATTGAGATAGACGTGAGGGCACACGTTGCTGTAAAGTATCACAAAATACTATGGGGAGCCGTGTTTTGACTGTCAAAAAGATTTAATGGTTGTGTGGTACAAAACCCTATTGCCCTATAGCACTTTGGTTAAATTTTTGCGACAAGCACATACAAGTAAAGTCATAAAAATTAGTAAATAATAAGAAAGTGAATAACTATTCATTTTCAATTCGAAAAAGGGTCAGAAAGATACATTGTGTTTTTTATCACATTCTTACTAAGCTCACAAAGTTAGTTTGGTACATAAATACTGTCATAGCAGTACCTATAGGAAAAGGAAAACTTGACTGTTAGTCAATTACATCTGCAATGTAAAACTATCTACATGTCTAATTAAGAGAGTTTGAATTTACACTTTTCGGACTTGCCACTTTATAGTACTTACTTACGTAATTACTTACTGAATCAAAACAGAGGCTTTCTAAAGGACTACTATGCACCTTTGGTAAGCTAATGGTACAGGTTCTTTTAGTACAAGAATAATTGATTTAAATTGTTATCTGATTTTAAATTATATATGTAAGCTACGAAAAGTTATTAACACGTAAAAAATATCAGGCCTAAAACGCACTAGACACACAGTCGCACTTGAATAAAAGCTAATTAAACAGTAATTAGTCAAATAAAACGGTCACTAAAAGTGTATAACATTCTTACAGCAGTCAATTTCAATGTCAAGGCTTTTTCGCTTCCCTCGTGCGAAACGAAAACAATTTGACCGGCTGAAATTGATGCCTAATTAAAAAAAAACATTCGTTTAATTAATTAGAAACGGACACATAATATAAAGGCAAACAGGCGTGAAAACGCGTATCTTTTGGTCATAAAAACATTACGTAATTACTTGAACAATCAAGTGCAATGTTAACTAACGCATGCGACACCTGCGCGACCACTTTCTTGCGCGAGCGCATACTTATATGTAGTCTTTCCAAATCTTTGTTTCCACTGAGGCAAATGCAACTTTGTGGTAGGTATCGTTGGTCCAGTGGTCTCAAGCGCAACCGACATTGAAGTCCTAGGTTTGATTCTCAGTTCGGGCAGTGTTATTGGGTTATCAATTAGTAATTTCTTAGTAGCAGTCACATTCAGGTTTGAATCTTTCTGTGTTGAAAATTATTTTAGACTAGCCAAATATGCTACTTTTTCACACATTAACATAACTACAGTTCGGTTAGGTAAACCATTATGTACAAATTCTGCCTCAGTCTTGATGTTCTTAAATTCCGAATTTTAAAAAAAATGTCCAAACGGATGCTTAGATCAGATAATGAAGTAAATGATAGAAATCTTTCAAAAATACGTCTTAACGTATTTGTTTACAAGTTTGGATACTAGATCGCGAACATACACACATCAAAAGTGTCTAGGGATCAACATATATTTTTGCAATAACTTTTCTCCTGATTGATATTAATTAAAATGTTCTTTAAGGATTCATCAAATAAAGTGTTATCGTTTGTCACAGTAACGATAAACCAAGTCACCTTTGCATTCATAAAGAAATTTGCCATTTTCCTAATAAAGGGATTTTTGACATTTGAACCACTAACATTAAAGTTCGAAAAAAAGACTGAAATAACAGTTTTCTTTAAAATTTTATTGGGTAACTTAAACAATTAATAATCCGTGTTTCTACCGCGAACACTAACAACACAAGAACATCGGTTTGGCATACTCAAAATGAGTTCATCCAAATCACGCTGTGGAATGGCCGCCCATGTTCGTTGCAACAACAAAAAAAGGTCTTCTTGCGACTGGATACCCTCCATATTCGGCAGAGCTCTTCTCTGTAGCATATCCCATGCATGCTCAATCGGGTTCAAGTCTGGCGACTGAGCAGGCCAGGGCAGGACATTGATGTTAGCTGCGGCGAGAGTCTGTCTTACAACTCTTGCGGTGTGCGGTCGTGCATTATCATGCATTAACTGAAATAAGGGACCGATTTGCACTTGTAGAGGAACGATGACGTCTGATACAATCGTCTCAGCATAAATTTGAGCGTTGAGGTTGCCTCTGATCCAAATCAACTCAGTTCTTCCGCCGATCCAAATACCCGCCCATACCATGATGGTTCCACCACTATAAGGATGGACTTCCTGGCAGGATTTTAATCGCTGTTGGCGTCCAGGGGTTCTCCAGTGTCGTATACGTCTTGTATCCGGTCTCATACCAAAACGAGACTCATCAGAAAAGCACACGAAACGCCATTGTTCTTCTGCCCAATTTCTGTGTTCAAGAGCCCATTGATATCGAATCCTACGATTGTGCATTGCTATAGGTGGTACCCGTAGCGGTCTTCGGGAATGAAGGTTCACTTCATGCAAGCGGTTTCTGACTGTTTGGTCGCTAATTAAGTTCCCTGAAGAGTGATGAAGCCTCACGGCTAACATCATGGCGGTTATTGTTGGAGCTCTTCGAGTTAAGATTTGAATGTATCGGTCTTGTCTCCGTGTGGTGCAGCGATACCGTCCTCCATGGCGCTCAGCCACGGTACCAGTGCTTCGGTAACGTGTCCAAAGTCGACTGATAACACTCTGACTTGTATTCAGAGCTAAAGCCACAGTACGTTGCCGGGAACCAGCTTCTATCATTCCCACGGCTCTGAGCATTTCTTCCCTGCTTAAATGACGTCGCCGCTCCATAATAACGTTGGTTTTAATCAGTAGTAGGGAAACAGTAGCACTAATAATGTCTTCAATGCGTTGTATGTTTTTATAGGGAAAATATTGACAGCTGATTTTCATCTTTTACTCGAATTTGATTTACAGTTCCTGATTCAAATTATGAAATGCACCAAAAAGGATCCATATAAATTTATAAAATCATAATTTTGTTACAAAGCCACATCTCAATCTCAAGAAATCCGCATAAAAATGCTTGATCCCTAGACACTTTTGATGTGTGTAGTTTAAATTGTGATTGTGACTGATACGCGTCACGTATTACAAGGAAACTACTTTGACTACCTGTTCTGCTTGCCCACTATGAAAGTAGTCGAGATACATGAGGTCTGATTGCTAAAGGATTTTGTATTGTACGAGAGGTTTCACAAAGAAAGTTGACTTTGGCAGACCATAAACTTGCGACCTTTACATTTATATTCCTTAATTATGCATTTATTTGTCACTAGCTTCTGCCAGCGACTTCGTACACGGATCCTGTTGCTTATGCCAGCGACAGTGGGGTCGTCAAAATCGAAGATCTGAAACGTCTGATGTTGAATTCTTAGAGCCTGGGAACGGGAAAACAACGGGACGCGCATGACGATTCCAGACGTTCCAGATCTTTCATTTTTGTAAGTCAACAGGAAATGCCCAGGGTGCTCATTAGGCTGAACAACTCTTGCTAAGACGTCATTCCTATAATTATGTTATAGACGTGTAGCTGGGCTCTTGGAGTTCCACATCAGGTGTTCCAGATCTTTAGTTTTTATACGACAACAGGGAGTGCTCATCAGGCTGAACAACTCTTGCTAAGACGTCATTACTGTATATGTAATAGTGTAGCTGGGCTCTTGGAGTTCCACATCAGGTGTTCTATATCTTCAAATATATTTTCTCAGCAGAAAATGCTCATCACGCGGAACAATTTTTGCTATGGCGCTATTTTTGTAATAATAATAATAATCCACAACTATCACACAACGCCATCTAGTCCCAAGCTAAGCAGAGCTTGTGTTATGGGTACTAGACAACTGATAAACATACTTATATATTTCTAAATACATACATGTTATAGATAAATTACACCCAGAGACAGAACAAATGATCGTGCTCATCACACAAACATTTGTCCTGGGTGGGAATCGAACCCACGACCTCCGGCATAGCAGTCAGGGTCACTAACCGCTAGACCAACAGGCCTCTCAACCTCTCAAGTATCTCTTATAGTTTAGCTGATCTATTGCAGTTCTGCATCAGGTGTTCAAGTTTCCAAGATAAATTATAGGTAGCCTATATGTTGCCCAGACTTAATAGCTTAACAACAAAAAAAAAAAAAACAATCAAATCCGTCCAGTAGTTCCAAAGATTAGCGTGTATTGAGTAACTTCCCCCGTTTTCCTAACATTTCCCTTCACTGCTCTGCTCCTATTGATAGTAGCGTGATGAAAAGTATACTATAACCAGCGCAGGAGTATGAAAAATAATTGTACCAAGTTTCGTCAAAATCCGTCGAGTAGTTTTTGTTTCTATAACGGTTATACAGACAGACAGACAGACAGACAATAATTTTATTAATTGCATTTTTGGCATCAGTATCGATCCCTAATCACCCCCTGATAGTTATTTTGGAAATATATTTAATGTACAGAATTGACCTCTCTACAGATTTATTATAAGTATAGAAGATAGATAGATAGATTAAATCTAGCTTCTTAACTGTAATCTTCTATCTATATCTATACACTAGCTTCTGCCCGCGACTTCGTACGCGGATCCTGTTGCTTATGCCAGCGACGACGGGGTCGTCAAAATCGAAGATCTGAAACGTCGAATTCTAAGAGCCTGCGGGACGGGAAAACAACTTAGCAAGAGTTGTTTAGTCTGATGGGCATTTCCCGTTGACTTACAAAAATGATCTGGAACGTCTGGAATCGTCACGCGCATCCCGTTGTTTTCCCGTCCGTCCCTAGGCTCTTAGAAGTTGACATCAGACGTTTCAGATCTTCCATTTTGACGACCCCATTGCCCCTGGCATAAGCAACAGGATCCGCGTACGAAGTTGCGGGCAGAAGCTAACTACTATTTTGCGCAAAAGTTGTGTTGTAAAGATACCGCACGTTTGCAAAATGTCCTCCAATTAGCGATAACGTCGTCGGGCGTCCGCTTTGATTTGCCAATAAAAATATATCTACTTTCTTAAATAAAGATAATTGACTCTCTAACCAATAACTCAGGAAAGCCAGATACACTTCCGGCTATAAATATCGTCTCGTTATCGCTAATGAAGACACGTGAATCGCTGGATTTATCGCAAATCGTTCGCAAAAACGCGGGTAATCTGCGCTATGGCATAGAAAGTGCGCGCACGCCGCAACCCACGGAGGTCGCGTACGGCGCATGTCAAAGCGCAGCTTTCATTCATACGATCGTAATAATCTGACGCAGGGTTGGCATGATTAAAACAAGTTGTTTTAAAACACATGTTTAAAACTTAAGAGGCCTTTTACCCATTTGCGCGTAGAACTAAAATTATGGTCGTCTAATTTACCATATTAAGTAATACTCCAACATTTTTGAATACCTGTAAAAGAAAGACCAGTCTTTCGTGTTGTAATTTGACGTAACATATTTCAAAAAACTCTTTTATTAACTTTGTGGTAATTAATCTCCGACAAGTAGTTTACTGAAAAATCAACGCAGAGTCGATTTGCAACTCCTACATCTACCATTAATATTCGTAATTTTAACCAAAAAAAATACACAAATCATCAGACATACGTTTTTGTCGTCAAACTGCGTAGTAGAATTTATATTTTTAATAACACAAATTGGTAAAAAAATAAATTCTGAGGTCAATTTTTACGTTTTATATCGCTGTTTTATCGCCATTTTTGGTTCGAACAAAGCGTAATTACATTAAAAAAACTATGTAAATATAAACTATGTTTACAGACTAAACTAATTTCTAAATTTCATTAAAATCCCTTCATGTAATTAAACATACTATCGTTTTTAAAATCACTCTAAACTAGTATAAATTACGAAACATAACCGCGCTGCGATCAGTACGGCTCCAGCGCCCGTCGACGTAGGACCTGTATCACTTTTTTCCTCGTCCTGATTATAGAGCGTACGTATCGTGAACGGAATATTATACTACGACTGCCACATTTTGATTCTCTCCATATTTTTTTCATAAGGTAAGATTTTCGTTACTTTATCAAACTAAAGTATTATTATAATTATAATAGTAGTTTGTAGAATTTGTGCATTAATTAGCCATCCGTTTTTGTTTTATTAGTTTTTGCAATGGGGCGCAAGAGTGGTGAGAAATCCAATATGGCGGCCTCCCCAAGATCGCGGTCGGGCTCTTTGAAATCCACCCCCATGATATGGGTATCAAATGAAAGGGTTTGCTGTCAGGAATATGAAAAAAATAGCCACGTGTCTTAAATCCAACATGGCGGACATCCAAGATGGCGGATTGGCTATTTGAAATGCATCCCCATGATATGGGTATCAAATGAAAGGGTTTGCTGTCAGGAATATGATAAAAATAGTCACGTACCTGAAATCCAGCATGGCGGACATCCAAGATGGCGGATTGGCTATTTGAAATGCATCCCCATGATATGGGTATCAAATGAAAGGGTTGCTGTCAGTAATATGAAAAAAATAGTCACGTGTCTTAAATCCAACATGGCGGACATCCAAGATGGCGGATTGGCTATTTGAAAGGTACCCCCATGATATGGGTATTAAATGAAAGAGTTTGCTGTCAGGAATACGAAAAAAATAGTCACGTGTCTTAAATCCAACATGGCGGACATCTAAGATGGCGGATTGGCTGTTTGAAATGCACCCCCATGATATGGGTATCAAATAAAAGGGTTTGCTGTCAGAAACATGAAAAACCCACGTTTTTAATTTTCTTAAAAAAAAAAGAAAATAACCCTACGGGGCTGAGAGAGGGGCCACTCAAAACGTGGTGGCGTATATTATTTAAGGGATATATTTACATGACGTGTATAGATCGTGGTTGTAACTTGCAAAGATACGCTCCCACGCTTTGAGTGGCTCTTCTTTGCCCCGTAGCACTGTAAAAATATGGATAGTACGGAAATTACGTACTAACGTTCGAAACGGTGCACTCACACAAACACGCGCATCTACGAGGCTTCTAAGCGGACATCGCAGTGCTGTCAGTTCTGAGTGCCGCGTAAAGACGAGTTGCGTTAATTTATGTTACGTATAATTATGGCTGTTTGAACTCGGCTTCATCATAACCGGAGATTTTGTTTTTTAAACTCCCTGCTTATTTTGAAAGGTAAGAATGATTTTTATCAATATCGAATTCTACATCCGCGTGGCCGTTTAATAAATTCGTAAATAATTTGTAAAAAAAACCAACATGGTTTCTGCTACAATTTCTCATAATAGGCGTCTTTTTATAGTTTTCGTCTTCGAGGGTTTTGAATCCGATAGTGCTGTCAAAATGTAAATCCAAGATGGCGGCTGCAAAAATATCGAGGTTTTCGTCATGGGTGTCGTTTTCATGGTTTTCGAGGGTGTTGAAACCGATGGTGCAGTCAAAATGTAAATCCAAGATGGCGGCTGCATAAATTATAGAGTTTTTTGTCATGGGTGTCGTTTTCATGGTTTTCGAGGTTGTTGAAACCGATGTTGCAGTCAAAATGTAAATCCAAGATGGCGGCTGCATAAATTATCGAGGTTTTCGTCATGGGTGTCGTTTTCATGGTTTTCGAGGTTGTTGAAACCGATGCTGCAGTCAAAATGTAAATCCAAGATGGCGGCTGCATAAATTATCGAGGTTTTCGTCATGGGTGTCGTTTTCATGGTTTTCGAGGTTGTTGAAACCGATGGTGCAGTCAAAATGTAAATCCAAGATGGCGGCTGCATAAATTATCGAGGTTTTCGTCATGGGTGTCGTTTTCATGGTTTTTGAGGTTGTTGAAACCGATGGTGCAGTCAAAATGTAAATCCAAGATGGCGGCTGCATAAATTATAGAGGTTTTTGTCATGGGTGTCGTTTTCATGGTTTTCGAGGGTGTTGAAACCGATGGTGCAGTCAAAATGTAAATCCAAGATGGCGGCTGCATAAATTATCGAGGTTTTCGTCATGGGTGTCGTTTTCATGGTTTTCGAGGGTGTTGAAACCGATGGTGCAGTCAAAATGTAAATCCAAGATGGCGGCTGCATAAATTATAGAGGTTTTCGTCATGGGTGTCGTTTTCATGGTTTTCGAGGGTGTTGAAACCGATGGTGCAGTCAAAATGTAAATCCAAGATGGCGGCTGCATAAATTATAGAGGTTTTCGTCATGGGTGTCGTTTTCATGGTTTTCGAGGGTGTTGAAACCGATGGTGCAGTCAAAATGTAAATCCAAGATGGCGGCTGCATAAACTATCGAAGTTTTCGTCATGGGTGTCGTTTTCATGGTTATCGAGGGTGTTGAAACCGATGGTGCAGTCAAAATGTAAATCCAAGATGGCGGCTGCAAAAAATGTCGAGGTTTTCGTCATGAGTGTCGTTTTCATGGTTTTCGAGGGTGTTGAAACCGATGGTGCAGTCAAAATGTAAATCCAAGATGGCAGCTGCATAAATTACCGAGGTTTTCGTCATGGGTGTCGTTTTCACGGTTTTCGAGGTTGTTGAAACTGATGGTGCAGTCTGAATGTAAATCCAAGATGGCGGCTGCCAAAATTATCGAGGTTTTCATCATGGATGTCGTTTTCATGGTTTTTGAGGGTGTTGAAACCGATATTGCTATCAAAATAGAAATCCCAGATGTCAAATAACAAAAATCACATGAAAATAACATGAATAAGATACATATTAAGTATTGAAAAGTAATTTGCGCAAAGTATTTTTCGTTAAACACAATTGCAGTTACAATATGGTGCCTAGGTCATCTTATACTTAGTTGAAACGCATAGTACGGTGCGCAGCCACCGGGTTAATCAAGCATCAGCGCCACATAATTATGTTCCATTCTCCGCGCTCGTGGCAACCCTAACGCTGCAGTTGAGAGCGTAGGTATTTATTTCTACAATTAGGCCTAGTTTCCATACTATCCATATTTTGACTGCACCATCGGTTTCAACACCCTCGGAAACCATGAAAACGACACCCATGACGAAAACCTCGATATTTTTTGCAGCCGCCATCTTGGATTTACATTTTGACTGCAACATCGGTTTCAACACCCTCGAAAACCATGAAAACGACACCCATGACGAAAACCTCGATAATTTTTGCAGCCGTCATATTGGATTTACATTTTGACTGCACCATCGGTTTCAACACCCTCGAAAACTATGAAAACGACATCCATGACGAAAACCTCGATAATTTATGCAGCCGCCATCTTGGATTTACATTTTGACTGCACCATCGGTTTCAACACCCTCGAAAACCATGAAAACGACACCCATGACGAAAACCTCGATAATTTATGCAGCCGCCATCTTGGATTTACATTTTGACTGCAACATCGGTTTCAACACCCTCGAAAACCATGAAAACGACACCCATGATGAAAACATCGATAATTTATGCAGCCGCCATCTTGGATTTACATTTTGACTGCAACATCGGTTTCAACACCCTCGAAAACCATGAAAACGACACCCATGACGAAAACATCGATAATTTATGCTGCCGCCATCTTGGATTTACATTTTGACTGCAACATCGGTTTCAACACCCTCGAAAACCATGAAAACGACACCCATCACGAAAACCTCGATAATTTTTGCAGCCGTCATATTGGATTTACATTTTGACTGCACCATCGGTTTCAACACCCTCGAAAACTATGAAAACGACATCCATGACGAAAACCTCGATAATTTATGCAGCCGCCATCTTGGATTTACATTTTGAACGCACCATCGGTTTCAACACCCTCGAAAACCATGAAAATGACACCCATGACGAAAACCTCGATAATTTATGCAGCCGCCATCTTGGATTTACATTTTGACTGCACCATCGGTTTCAACACCCTCGAAAACCATGAAAACGACACCCATGACGAAAACCTCGATATTTTTTGCAGCCGCCATCTTGGATTTACATTTTGACAGCACTATCGGATTCAAAACCCTCGAAGACGAAAACTATGAAAAGACGCCTATTATGAGAAATTGTAGCAGAAACCATGTTGGTTTTTTTTTACAAATTATTTAAGAATTTATTAAACGGTCATGCGGATATAGAATGCGATATTGATAAAAATCATTCTTACCTTTCAAAATAAGCAGGGAGTTTAAATAACAAAATCTCCGGTTATGATGAAGCCGACTTCAAACAGCCATAAACCTACACAACGCAATACACTCGTGATTTTATAGAAATAAACGCAACTCTTCTTTTACGCGGCACTCAGAACTTCTTACAGTAGCTCGTTCTGTGTTCTTGTAGTAGATGTTTAAGGTTCACATTCATAAAAAATATGAAAACACGGAAAATATATTAAATTTAGGTTATATTCGATGACTAAGGGCTGATTTATAATAGTCAGACAACTTTTATCTGAGGAATGAAAATAGCGGTTTGACATATTTTCTATAGATGAGCTGTCGAACCGCCATTTTTATTCCTCAGATAAAAGTTATCTCACTATTGTTCAAACTTCACTTCGGTTAATCGCAGATTCAGTTTTACTTCCACAACAATAAAATATAACTAACTTTAACTCACAGGTTATTTTTAACACAAAATTTAATTAAAATCACCAGAACAGTTTGTTAACATTCGACATCAAACGAATTATCTAACAAATAATTATGGCGTCGCCGCCGCCAGGCACATGTCGTTCAACCAATCAGCGTGCGAGATGCTTTCCGTTCTATACCATTTAACAGTCTAATAGACTGAATAAACAAAAAAAAACTTTTTCAGAAATGTAACCAAAGTGCATTACGATTATATCGGCTCAAGATTGTTTAGTCCGTCTCAACACTAGCGCTACACTGGTTGCGTTGTGTATGTGTGAATAGCTACGCACACATGAACATTGCTCCCGTCTTTTACCTAAACTCGAGCGTTCGAATTTTGTGAACTGGCTCTTAAAACAGTTTGAAATTAAACAGTGTTTTTTATTACATGTTTAAAAACAAAGATTAAAACATGTTTAAAACATTGTATAAAACAGTACGAAAAAAAACATGTTTTATAACTACTTTTCATGTCGCAATAACTGAATATAAAATGAAAATAAAATAATAAGTATTTGAGTCTGAATAGTTCAACATAAAACCAATCGAGTCTCTATTGCTGTTATATTTTTGAACTTTCAATGGCATTGTAATTGAATTAATATTTTTTTTTTTTTATAAAACGTTGCCCCACACTAGGAATTTCTACTGTGTCGTTACAAACATATAAACTCAAACATGCCGCCAACATTATTTTTATGTTATGTAGGTATTTCATTCAATCAAACAAATATCTAAGTACCAGGATTTGTATGGGACAAGATAGCACCTATTTTTGAAACATTATCATAATAATTTCAAAACAATTAAAATTGTAACAATTTTAATTAATAAACAACATTAGTCATAAATAAAAAACGTAAACTTCGATCCCTAATGTCGGCTGTCGAAAGAAATTTGGTAATTCCCCTATTTTTTAGACATTTATGTAGGTAGATCGGTGTTTCTCAGTCCATTGTTCATAAGGTAAAGCCCCGCACCGCGGCGCGGGGATATACCTTATGAATAGATATGAGCGCCACGCCGGCGCGCCGCCGCCGCCGTGATTTCCCCCGCGCCGCCGCCGCCGTCTTCAGGCGCCGGCGCGCCGAACCCGAGCGGGCGGCGTTCAGTTTAATCTAACACGCTGACCAAACCGAACGCACGATAATAAATGCTGGTAAAATGGCGGCACTAGACGTAGAAGTTTATAAAACGAAACTCTTTGACATAAAAAATTCTGTTGTCCAAGTTATCAGCAAACAAGCACAGTTTTTGTTGGACCTATTTTGGTCAGTTAGTTGTTAATATTGAGGGAAAAAAACGAACAGTGGGCGACCAAGTGTTTTGCGACGCTTGTTTAAAACAAGCGAAAGAAAAAGATGGCGATATGCAATTTTCCAAGTAAGTTTATGTCGGGCACGCCGCAATCGCGGCGGTAAGGTCTCTTTGAGGAGTGGCTGGAGAGACGTCACGGCGTTCTGACCTACGTATATGACGCAGATCCTCACCGGACACGGAAGTTTCAGGAGGTACCTGTGTCGGATAAGGAGGGAAGAAACGCCCGGTGTTACCACTGCGAAGACCGCCCGGAGGACACGGGGAGCATACGGTGCAGGACTGCCCCGCTTGGACAGAGCACCGCTGTGTCCTCACGGAGGCTATAGGCGGAGACCTCTCGCGCCCGGTATTGATCGAGGCCATGCTGCGGGGCGAGACGGAGTGGGAAACGGTAGCCTCCTTCTGCGAAGCAGTTATGCTCGCGAAGGAGGAGGCGGGCCGTGAGAGAGAGATGACAGCGTCCTCCCTCCGCCGCAGCCGTAGTCGTCCGACGCCCACGGCGTCGGACGTCGCAAGACGATCTCCAGCCACCGTAGGTGCGGGCATGCGGGCGGCGAGTAATGGGCAACTCGCCGCCCGACCATGGACCATGCCCGGGTCGACGGCGCGTTGTGTTCCACGTGCGCCGCAAAGAGCGTCAGCAAGATGACGGGGCCCCCCTCTAGAGGGCCAAAGCCTGCCAGGGTCGCGGGACTTATTCCATTACCGTGACCCTGGAACGTAAAGGCTAATGAAGAACACCGTGGATTTTAGTCAGTGCAAGTCTGACAGTCCCTCCCGCCCTGGCCTGGGTTGGAGGACTCATCTAAATTAGTACCTAAGTAGGTAAGTAGGTACTAATTTAGATGAGTAGTACCTATGTTGATAGGTTTTTTACGAGGTTAATAACCTGGTAAAAAAACCTATTTTTAAAATCGCGTAGGCGCGTGGGGCCACCCATAACCCCGCAGCACCGGATCCATGACAGAAACAATGCTTGTAGCATGTTGCATGTTTACTTGCACGCTGCATGCTTGCTTGCATGCTACATGCTTGCTTGCATGCTGCATGTTTACTTGCGTGCTACTGCAAACGTCATTAATCATAATACAATTCCCGTCAGAGTTATTTTATCGAATAAGACATTTGCACAATTACCTATTTTGTATTGTCTACTACAATTCAATGGCGCATGTCAAAAATGTAACAGCCACAATTACCTAGTGTGCACAAATTTCTAGGCGTTTGGTGAAATAAAAATATGGCAATTAAAACAGTGATTATAATGAATGTTTGGAAACATAATACTTCGAACAACCGTTGTTTCGAGTAAGTGTAACATCGGTAAAAAGTTTTTCGACCAACTGAAGTATTGGAGAAACGAAAAAAAAAACGAATAGATAAAATAGGCTGAAAAGTGTCTTCGATGAAGTAAAAAAAAATCTAACGATAATAGTTGAAAAGTTTTAGGTCAAATGAAATTCGGTCAAACGTTTTTCGATCTTATTAATATGACTAGCACTCCGCCCGCGACTTCGTCCGCGTGATTTTAGAACTTTGCCTTTGTGAATTTGTACTACCGGACACCCTCTTTTTGGGATACTATTGGAAAATCGCTTCAATATACAACAAAAATTCAATCAATCCGCAATATCCCGTTATATGTAGCACCTACATATAACGGGATATTGCTCTAAAAATAACCCCATTGCAAAATTTGGAACTCCTAAGTATCAACCCCAAAACAACCCCTTACGGGTCGAATTTTACAACATCCTCTCTTAGTGAAAACCTATGTCCTAAATAGAACTCTCCTGCAAAATTTAAGACATCTAACTATCACCACCAAAGACAACCCGTTAGGGGTCGAATTGCGCAAAAACTCGTCTCAGTGAGCATCTACGCCCGAAAATAAACTCCATGCAAGAGTTGAAACTCCTTGCACTTATAGTAACGAAGTTTCATACACACTATCAACCCCCAAAACAACATCTTAGGGGTCAAATTTCGCAAAATACCGGCTTGGTAAGCATTTACGTCTTAAAAAAAACCTTTTTGCTAAATTTGAGATTCCTAGCACTTGTAGTAACAAAGTTTCATATAAATTATCAACCCCAAAAACAAACCCCTTAGGGGTCGAATTTCGCAAAATTCCGCTATGGTGAGCGCATCTACGCCCTAAAAAGAAACCCCATGCAAAATTTGAAATTCCTAGCACTTGTAATAACAAAGTTTCACAAAAACTATCAACCCCAAAAACAACCCCTTAGGGGTCGAGTTTCACCAAATTCTCGTATTGTGTAGCATTTACGTCCAAAAAATAACCTCTATGCAAAATTGGAGTCTCCAAACTATCAACCCCAAAAACGAACCCTCAGGGGTCGAATTTCGCAAAATACCACTGTGGTGAGCCTTTACGTCTTAGAAAGAACCCCCGTGCAAAATTAGAGACTTCTAGCACTTGTAGTAACAAAGTTCCATACAAACTATCAACCCCAAAAACAAACCCCTTAGGGGTCGAATTTCGCAAAATCGCGTGATAGGTAACTCTTACGTCCTCAAAAGAACCCGTATTCAAAATTTAAAATTCCTAGCACTTGTAGTAACGAAGTTTCATACAAACTATCAACCCCAAAAACAACCCCTTAGGGGCCGAATTTCGCAAAATCCGTTCTTAGTGCTCACCTACGTGGTATAAGGAGCGCTTATGCCAAATTTCAAGTTTCTAGGCCCAGCGGTTTGGGCTGTGCGTTGTCAGATCAGTCAGTCAGTTTTGAATTTTATATATATAGATAGGTGACCCTTGTCAATTAAATTTGTCTCGTCAAAATTATAATAAGTCGTAATTATACGTAAAACATTGTTTTTCTTAAATTAAAGAAGTTAAATAAAGGCCAAGCCGCGCCGCCGACGCCGCCGCCGCCGACTTCAAAAAGTCGGCGCGCCGCCGCCGTCAAATTGAGCATCAGCGCTCATATCTACAGTTATGAACAATGAACTATTCTACGAACGAATAGGAGGCGCGCCGCCTGTCCCGCTAGGAAAGTCCCTACGTGTCGCCCGATATAAAATCAACATTAGAACATACCTACCGGGTGAATGTGAAGCGTTTGATTACGCAACATACAAATAAATGTGATGTATCTATTGATCGTTTTTTTGTAAATATTTAATTTATTAGTGGCGAGTTTATAAAGATCTAGCCTAGAAAAGAAACATAGTCGAATTAATTTGAAATAATGCCCTAAACTAAAAAAAAACAAAAAAAAACACTTGTTTAAAACATTTTGAACTGTTTGTTTTATGTAATTTAAAAAAAACTGTTTTTTTTCCAACCCTGATCTGACGTCATTAGCTATGTTGTTTTTTTTCTATCTGTTATTTATGCTTTATCTTATAACGCAACAGTTGTGGATGCAAGAGTAAAAGCAAAGAGATTCGAGTCAACAAGTTTTAATTTGGTAATCTAGGTCAAATCGATGAAATCATAATTAAAATATTATCAAATAAATAAAATTGCGGTAGCCAGCCAATAAATTATATGAAAGAAATACACGCCAAACCGCTAGAAGAAGCATTCTGGTTTAATAAAAATATATAATTCTAGTATCGATCTAAATTCATGAAAGTTCAAAGAACTAAACTAGTAATATCATGACAAATTCCACGAAACGTTTACCTATTGGGCGCTTTTATAATTTACCGTGCCACGGCACGGCACGGCACGTTTTTATCGTCACGGTAAAGTAGGAAAGCAAAATGTATGCATTTGTATGCGAACGCTTTTAATTTACCGTCCACGGCAACGGCACGCCGTGAACGTCAACGATCTACCGTGCCGTTGCCGTAGCATACCGCGCTCCCTGTCAAATCGTCACGGCATTGTTGAGAGTGTAGTGTGTGCGTACAAGAAATTTGTATGTGTGCGTGCGTAGCCAAGAGGCGCGCGGGTGGCAGGGCGGCGGCGGCGCGCCGGCGGCGGCCGCTTCAGTTTTGCACAAAATTAGTAAATAGTACAAGCAAAATGGCGTTATTTAAATACGATGTGGTAACTTTATTGGAACTTGTTGAATCAAGACCATGCCTATGGGATAAAACGTTAGAAGCTTATAAAGATAAAATTGTTAAACAAAAGGCATGGAACGAAATATTCCGTTTCTTGGACTTTTAAATCATTACTCAGATGAGAAAGTATGTAATAAAAGGATTTTGTTGACATCCGAAAATAATTGAAAAACTTATTTGGGTCTTCCTTAAGCTTATCAAATAGCGTGTAGTATGACCCTTCTAGATATTTTACTTTTAAAAGCGGATGTTGCCAATACTTTCTAGTTATATGTCTTTTTTGACGTCTTAAATATAACAAATAGAGCAATAGTAGTCGCTGTCTCTTCGAGAACATGTCTGCACTTTGAAAACGCGCAAACCGTAATAATTTCACGGCGAATTATAAAAGCACCCAACGGCACGGCATGCCGTCCACGGCCACACAATTCTTCTTCACGTCCACGGTAATATCGTGCCGTGCCGTGGCACGGTAAATTATAAAAGCGCCCATATACGTTCCACAGCAGATAAAAACAGGGTTTCATCGATAAAAAACCTGTTAAACTAGAAGGTATCTAAAAGGATCGCGTGCGTCCGCAAATACACCCGTTTCTTTACAAAGTTTGATTTCCTTGGGGAAATTGAAGTTTTCTACGGATAGAGGTACTTATTTATTGCTTTTGAAAGGTGAAAGGGCGAAAGAGTGTGAGAAGGTGAAAAGGGATAGCTAACGTCATAATGTCAATAAAGTTCAAGTAAGATTTAAAGTGAATCTCATCTGAACAATAAACTAGCTGTTGCCAACGGCTTCGCCCGCGTGTCCCTCTAAAATTATCTTATTTATTAATCCAGGTAATAAATTGTCGGTGTAGCAAATTTCATCCAAATCTGTTCAGTAATTCTTGCGTCAAAGAGTAACAAACACCCATGCATCCATCTCCACAAACTTTTGCATTTGTAATATTAGTAGATTATAATATTAGTAAGAAGTAAGATGTAAATTAGCCGTTGCCAGCGGCTTCGCCCGCGTTTATCTCGAATTTATTATTCCACCTGAACATAATCCTGGGATAAACGGTATTTTGTTTCATTCCAAACTGTAAACTCTGAGCCATTTATATAGATCTGTTCAGACCTTAATTCTGACGTCATTGAGTAACGAACATCCATCCATCCAAACTTTAGCCTTCATAGTATCTACAGATGCCAGCATGTTAACCAAAAACCAGATTTGCTTATCAGGCTTACCCTAGTTTTGTCAAGGTCACCAATGGCATTTTATGATTATCGGCACACGAGGCACTCAATTATAAAACACATTTGGCTAATGGCATTTTGCAAATATTGGCATGGCATGACTGCCAAACAAACATCTTTGGCAAATCTTACAAATTTTGCCAATCGAACGTGAACCTTCTCATTTTTTATGATAAAATTGCAAACCTATTATAGAAATTGGGCAGATTATGGTAGCTTAATGTGCTAGCTTCTGTACTCGTACGTAATAGTCTCTTTCATCATTTTTAGCCGTTCACCCATATAATCAGGCCTCTCTTAACGATTAGTTTTTTCAACTCGTCTCTATATCCGTATCTGAAAATAAACTTTGCTTCCGCGACCATTTTAGAAACATTTCTTTCGTTTCATGTCTTCGTTACATCAACCTATTGACCGATACACGTAACAGAAAGCAATTTTACGCCAAATTGAATCTTGTGCCCTCGATAATAAAAGGCTAATCTTTCATCGAACAAAGATAAGCCATGTTTGCTTAGGTGCGGACCGCTGGCCCTAGATTTACTTTTTTATAAAAAATACTGATATGATACCAGGGTTCATTGGTTTCTTGCTAACATAAGTTAAAATATATGATGGAATATCATAATGATTATGAAACTCTAACCTACTTTGATTTAAATATCATTGCGAATTAAGCTTTGGTAATCTTTCACATCAGAATCTGCATAGATGAGTAATATCCGGTATTTTGTTAATAAATTATTAACATTCTAAAATGCAAATTGAGTAATGAATCTAGAATTCTCGCCTTTTAAGCCCCTTCCTACACAACGCGACGCAAGTCTCCATAACCTTACAACTTTGCAGCTTTGGAATCCAGGCGACTATCGCAATACTAATCCAGAGAGGTTCGTAGACAGCTTCTAGTCAATGGTTACCAAAGTCGGACTTGCTTCTTCTTGTATTATACTAGGTTGTATTCCCGTCTGTATTTGTTACGATGCTCCTAATACTTTAGATCGCTTTCTTTTTGAATAATTCTAGGAGCTTATAAATAAAGTATATTGTGGTATTCATGTACATGACCGTCATAACAATCAAATATATCGTTTTCTCTTTATACAATTGCGTAGATCAATTGGAATAATTGTTTTTAAAAATGTATGTGTAGGTATATACATATTGCCGACTATTTATTTCCAGATAATTATATCAACACAACAGTCAAGTCAACACAAGTTCCAGTTTTATTGGCCCCGACTTACCACTTTTAGGTCGTGGGTTTAATCCCAGCCAGGCGCATTACTTTATTTCTTTACCACTGCTCGCAAAATGGTCAAGGGAAAAATCGTGAGGAAACGGGATTTTCATAGAACATCTACCAACCTACTTTGGGCCCGCGTGGTGGAGCATGGCCCACTCCCTCTCGCAGAGAGGTGGCTATAGTATCCCAGTCGTGGGATCCTAATAGGCTGATGATGAAAAAGCACTGGATGCCACGATTCGCATGGCGCGAATAGAAGCATTGAGAAGTAACCAGAATAAAAAGCCATTTAGTTAGATTCAGTCAGGGATATTAATTACTCAGCAGATTGACACACTGTACGTTGTGAAAACAATGGCTATTTCAATTTCACACAACTGTCACAGAAAGACAATAAAATATACGTTTGATTTTATGTTTATTGCCAATCTGCAAAGCAATTATTTTCTCCAAGCTGTAATAGTTATTTAGATTAGGTATTTAGCACAGCACACATAACAGTAAAACTACTGAACCAGCTAGGGTAAAGATACTTTTGCAGGTCAGCAGTTAACTTTAACTGTAGACAAAATATAGGAGTAGAAAGTCTGATTATGAGAAAACGACACACTGTAATGTAAAACTAATAGATCCTGTAATAACTAATAGATCCAGTAGTAAGTGAAGTCAGAATATTTTCTCGATCTCCTCCAATAATAGTAGCTTTTGGTATGGCCACAATACCCAAAATGACTGAGCAAAAAAACTATTAGATAAGTTCGTCAGTTAGATTTCCAAAATACAGGGTGTTTGGTGCAACGTGTGCCAAATTGAAATGGTCGATACAAGGGGTCATCTGCTATCCTATCAGATCCCTTAACACCCCTCATGCCCTGTGGAATTTTTTTAATAGACTTTTTAGTGTTTTACTAAAAAAGACCCAAATTTTACATTCAAATACAATTTTCTTTTTAAATATGGGACGTAGACACTGAATTTTAATTTTGTTTCGAAGTGTATTGTTAAAAGGTAATTTTGAATACAAAATTAGTGGCATTAGTCGTCTAGTTTTTTTTTATTCACTCGCAAAGGTAAAACATAAATTAAAGCTGTACATGTTACAGCTGTTTATGTGGCTACAAAATAAAAACCAGAAGCGATCGGGATCTTCCAACTCCCTCATTAATTCTCCAGTCTATCTCCTTGCTAATGATGTGCCACATGCCATAAAAATCTTTTAACAACTTTGTGAATTCGCTAGAATTGTGAATCGAGTCACCTAAGGCAGATATTCAAAATGATGATTTTTAATTATTTTTTTTGCTTAATCAATTACAACAACTTGACAAACTATAAATCTTACCTCATTCGTATAAGGTAACATCTTACTCGTATCTCTATGTTTTAGTGGGATTTACTTGAAAAAAAAAATAGCATTTTTAACATTTATTTCATAATTGTTACAAATCCTGCTCGAATTGTTGGCCTCTGTTGCGAATGCAGGCACGACATCTATTTCGACAGTTGTTGTACGAAGTCGTTTTTCCGCCTTAGTTGTATTGAATGCCGCTACTATGCGTTGGACTAGTACCTCCCTAGTTGGAACGTCCGTTGCGTACCCATACCAGCTCTTTGGAACGTCCCCAGACATAAAGTGTAACGAAGTTAGATCTGGGGAACGTGGCGGCCATGGAATAGGGCCATCGCGACCAATCCAAGCATTGTGGAACACATTGTAAAGATATTCCCTCACAGTGAAACGACAATGCGCGGAACAGCCGTCATTTTGAAATACCATGGGCACACGTTCATTAAATCATCGGTCACTAATTTGAGCAGGATTTGTAGCAATTATTTAATAAATGTTAAAAATGCTTTTTTTTTCAAGTCAATCCCACTAAAACTTAGAGATACGAGACAGATTTTACCTTATACGAATAAGATAAGATTTATAGGTTTGACAGGTATCATTTATGCAAAAAAAAATTAAAATCATAATTTTGTATATCAGCCTTAGGGGGACTCGACTCACAATTCTAGCGAATTTACAAAGTTGCTAAAAGATTTTTATGGCATGTTGATGTAGCACATCATTAGCAAGGGGATAGACTGGAGAATTAATGAGGGAGTTGGAAGATCCCGGTCGCTTCTGGTTTTTATTTTGTAGCCATATAAACAGCTGTAACATGTACAGCTTTAATTTATGTTTTACCTTTGCGAGTGAATTAAAAAAAAAAAAAATGACGGGTTGCACTCCGGGAGTGCCGGCAGAAGTGAAAACTTGATTATTAACGTTGAGCATGTTTGATATTTTGGAATGGTTACGGAATAATTTTGCACCAATTGCTTTATCAGTATAAAAGTACTATCATTTATGTGGTAGAATACAATATTCATTTATTGCGCTATCGTACACAAACATGACAATTTATATTACATTAAAAATTTAACACTTTAAAACTATTACAATTATTTTACATGAAAAAGTTTATCTTTCCGAAAAATCAACTTTCATCCATAATTTCAACGACTTTTTCACCATCATCATTACCAGAACTATCATCGCCAATCTCTAAAACTGATACGATAGGTTTATGGTAGCTGAAGTAAGAAACGAACAGTTTTGATTCGAACCTATTTAAATGTCTAATAAAGACCGCATCAATAGTAGTTTTGTATTTCGTTGTGCTAAGATTGCGATCATTTGACATAGTTAAACCAAATTCATTATTTAAAAATTCAATTAATAGTTGATTTTTATCGTCTGCGAAGTTTATGTTGAAATCTCCACTCAAAATCATTGGCAATTCATCAAAGCTCTCAATCATCAAATGAGTCCTCCAACCCCGGGCAGGGCGGGAGGGACTGTCAGACTTCTACTGACTAAAATCCACGGTGTCCTTCAATAGCCCTTTCTGTTCCAGGGTCACGGTAAGGAAATAATCCCGCGACCCCGGCAGGCTTTGGCCCTCGGAGAGGGGGGCCCCGTCATTATGCTGACGCTCTTTGAGGCGCGCGTGGGACACAACGCGCCGTCGACCCGGGCATGGTCCTTGGTCGGGCAGCGAGTTGCCCTTTACTCGCTGCCCGCATGCCCGCGCCTACGGTGGCCGGAGATCGTCTCGCGACGTCCGTCGCCGTGGGCGTGCACCACTGCGGGTGGAGCGGAGGGAGGACACTGTCCTCTCTCGCTCGCGGCCCGCCTCCTCCTTAGCGAGCATTACTGCTTCGCAGAAGGAGGCGACCGCTTCCCACTCCGTCTCGCCCCGCAGCATGGCCGCGACCAATGCTGGGCGCGAGAGGTCTCCGCCTATCGCAGCCGTGAGGACACGTCGGTGCCCTGCCCAAGCTGGGCAGTCTTGCACCGTATGCTCCACCGTGTCCTCCGGGCGATCTTGGCAGTGGTGACACCCAGGCGTTTCCTCCTTTCGCATCAGACACAGGTACCTCCCGAAACTTCCGTGTCCGGTGAGGACCTGCGTCAAGCGGTAGGTCAGGACGCCATGACTTCTCTCCAGCCACTCCTCAAAGAGGGGTCTTACCGCCGGTTTATACGGTATACGGGAAAATAATCGCCGTGAGTACCTGGCCTTACAGTTCATAGTTTTTTTTCTAAATTATATCGCAACGTGTCGAGGAGGTTTAGTACTTAATACACCACATGACACTGGCATGCTAACAGTGCTATCGACTCGGTTGCCAAAAACAAAGAAAATTAAAAAAGCTTCTCAACATGTTACCCGATGTCAAAAATGGCGGCTGCGATCTGTCTGGTCAGAAAATCATTAGAAATGTACAAAATACTCGACAATCCGAATTTTGCGGATATATGTTGTCGACTCGAAATCTTTATTTTTTAATGTTTTATTAATCAGGCAAGCTTTCGATCGAGTCTACCGTAGCCCTGCACGAAATTATTAATATAGATAAAAATTTGAATGACGTCTTACTCATTTTCGATCAGGGTCACGTGACCCTGACGCGAGTTTTGGTCACGTGACCCTGACGCGAGTTTTGGTCACGTGACCCTGACGCGAGTTTTAAATTTTTTACCCATTACAGAAAAAGTGTACAACGCCGCTAAAGAAGTTTTCACTTCAAAAACTAGATGACTAATGCCACTAATTTTGCATTCAAAATTACCTTTAAACAATACACTTCGAAATAAAATTAAAATTCAGAGTCTACGTCTCATATTTAAAAAGAAAATTGTATTTGAATGTAAAATTTGGGTCTTTTTTAGTAAAACACTAAAAAGTCGATTAAAAAAATTCCACAGGGCATGAGGGGTGTTAAGGGATCTGAAAGGATAGCAGATGGCATAAATTACGTAAACCAAAACTGAGACGAAGATACAACGCTTTTAAAATCCACACGACAAATTTACTTTTGTTTGTATAAATCTACCGAATTTTGATGCATTTTATCTTTGTCAGTATTTATTGATTTAAAAAAGTGCTTATTATTTTTCATATTATAACAGATGGCAACGAACCAAAAAGATTTTTAATTTATTTATATTACTTGTCATTCATCATGCTTATTTTTAATTAGCTCGGGCACAGTCTAGCAAAACGGATGCCACCCAACGAGAATCGCACCATCATTTTCTTAAACTTACCACTTCGTTACGAGTGTAACCAAAAATATATTCATACAGTTTCTCTCTAAGAAAGATGACCCTACAAATAGCTGACCATTGATCAATCAGCCTCCTATTAACCTCGTCACGAAACCCATCAATATTTACACAAGAGTACATGACGTTTATGGTGAGGTATAACATGGTGTATCATTGACAAATAAGTCGCGCAGTAATATTTATAGTGTTAGTGAAAGTGATGATAATAATGGGCATGGTGACCATGAGGATGTCGCAATATCCTTGATAATATCGCGGACTAGCTTGTGTCGAAGACTTTGCTAGTGCAACTTTTTAATATCAGACTGTGACTTATTATGAAAGTAGTTGTTTCTCATGGTTACATCCTTGCTGCTCGACTCTTAATAATCTTATCCTGATGTTTTATAGCCTCCTTCCTTGATTAATGGACTTTCGAACACATTTTTTTTCATTTCTAACTAGTTGTTCCCAAGATTAACACTTTCAACCGAACAAACTCTGCAGCTTGATAGTATTAAAGTATAGATAAAGAAGTTTTTTTTTTTTAAGTGAGCTATAAATAGAACAACCAAAGGTTGAATACCACACAGATCTCTCAAAATACAGGAAGGGTTCGTTGGGTCAATGTTAATCAAAATTTAGTTAACCCAGAAGTTCATATACCTTCACTGGCGTCCATCAGTTCTTGTAATTTTTGGAAACTTAATTTGTGAACGGGCACGACATTTAAACTCATGGGGAGATTTTCTTTTTTTGGCTAATCTAAGTCTGCCTAACTTCCAGTTTAGCCCATTGGCTCAACTTATAAGTTTTAAAACTCTGCAACTCGATCAAAGTGATGACATAGTTGGCACTGACACTTTGAATTTTTGAAGTCAAATCATTAGATTTCCAAATATTTACTGTTTGAAACGTCTGATGTTTATCATAATTGGGAAAAAATAGGAACATAAAATTATCATGACAAGTTTTAAGAGTTCTTTTGTCGCGTATCAAACTCTCGAGAACAGTTATGATAAGTAATCACAGCAAATTCCATTCGCACTTACTGAATAGTAATTGTTCGAGTAGAATTCGCGAATGAATATTCAAACACAGCTATATATTTGCGTTGTAGATATACAAATTTGCAATAGAACGTTTTCTGTATCTATTAACACACTTTATCGTTCCGCGTTCCATTAACCCAATGTTCACGTTTAGCTGTATATTATATCACTACATTCAATTCTCAAAGGCCATATAGGCTGGATTTTTTACCTAAACGTCATAACCATCAAAAAATTGAATGAAAAATAAAACTATTCAATAGGATAGGTTTCAGAAAAGGAAAGCAATACTTTTATTTAGTAGGTAGAGTGTTTCGAAGTAAAGCTAGATCAACTTGCCATATATGAACTTAGCTACCAAAGAACTAACATAAAATGTACAGTATGTAGGTAAACGTCAGATGTGATCCAATTGAACTGGTTGTATCTGAATGTCGTCCTCGATGCATAGAATATAACAGCTGCGTTTGCGCACTGTGAGGCAATCCAATCCAATTGATGAATTGAATAAAGGAGCCTCGGGCCACTGCACCTATTTGGAGAGTTCACGACCCTTGCATTAACCGTCCTCACTTATTGCAGGCGCTAAAACACTCACTTTTGTCCTTTCCCAATACTTACCAAGTTACTAAACATGTTTGACATTTGATATATCAATTTGCTAGTTGCAAAACTATTAAAGATGTTACAACCAAACTTAAATTGCAAACTAGTCATTTTGGTTTGTGGTCAATCACCTCTCCATCAAATATTGGAGACGATTTCAATGTTGGCACTGGATTTAATGAGATGTCATAACGGCGCAGCCTCAGCTGTGCAATACTGTATCTACTTGAAGGTACAAAGTAATGATGTTAAACGTCTTCAAGGAACGTCGCAAAACCGGTGACCACGATGATCAGAATAAAGTTTTTTTTATTTAGTTGAAGGCTTCGCAAAGTTGTCGTTGAAAAACATTTGCCTAAAAGTAACCTAATGATCTGAAGTGGCAGTGGGCTGGTCATGTCTGCCGCAGAACCGACGATAGATGGAGTAGGAAGGTTCTCGAATGGAGACCGCGTGTAGGTAAGCCTGACCTGAAGAAGGTGGCGGGCAATGTCTGGATGAAAAAAAGGAGATCGTGCGCTGTGGCGCTCCCTGGGAGAGGCCTATGTCTAGCAGTGGACTGGAATAGTCTGAAATGATGATGATGAACCTATTCACTCTTGACAAATAGACCCCAAGGTTGTAGCTATTATCCATACAACTCTAATCTTCCTTAATACCATTCTAAATTAACCACACTCTGTGATTCTTTTTTTTTTCTCGCGGTGCAGTCCTAAATACTGCAATTAAAATGCATTCCGTAATACGTAACAGCCTTTCGAATACCGGCTCTACTTCCCGCTTCAAAGAATGCTGGCATCAAGGCAAGTTGGTGACAGGATCCGACGCCTTCGATGATCGATCACATAATGTGCCAGTTAACTATTGGTACGAGTATTGCACTGGAGGCGTGGGAGTATTGATTTTTGACCACAATATAATGTTGGTAATATTATTTTAATGTGTGGGCTTAAGGTCAAACAAGTCAACATTTTTTCCATAGAAACTTCGTTGGGGTTTTACTCCACTATTTGACAAGGTACATCCAAAATTAAACATGGTATCGTTTTGTCTCATTATTAATTTTGTCTGTACGGAAGCAGAATTGTAAAATATGAAACTATTTAAAAGTTACGAGCTTCTAAAGATTCGTTTTTTTGCTAATTTTAACACAACTTTAGGTGTAAATTAGAAGCTAAAGAAGCATCAAATTTCCAAAACAAAGTCCGTACCGACACAGCAAATTTATCGAAGAATTTAATAAATTTTATTTGAAATTAATTGGTGCAGTGGTTTTGTCATAAAACCCCAACTTCCAAAGGCTTTTTCGTATTTTTTTACGCGCGCCTTTTACTCTGAATGATCGTGCATGTCACTGAATAAGTTTTCCCCTGTTTTCTCCACGGGGGGATGACGCTCGCGCACACATGAACAATATGGCTCGATTTCAGGTGAAATATCATGGTTTTTGACCATGCCTGCCAGTGAGTTCGAGCTCGCGACTAGCGCCGCCTTAAGCACATAATCAAAATATTAAGTCAGGTATTCAATTTTAGAATGTCAAGGTCCAAAGTTTCCTTACGTTCGGAAATAGCTACACTTGAAACTATTTACACTTGCTCGTTTGATATTTTTATCGATTGCGTATTCTTAGAGGCTTTAGCTGTAAAATATAATAATCTTTAACCAGGTGGCGCTCCAAGATTCCATATAAAACGTGCCCAGCTGTTGCAGGGTGAACGGACTCTATGTGGTTAGGTTTACAAGTATTTTGTAATGCAACCTTAATCCTAATAGAGATAAGGCTTATTTTCATTGGACAGCCCCTTATATGGCTTTCCCTGTCATAGAAAATTACATTCCCGATTGTACAAGACTCCACTTAATTGGATTTGAGATTCCGTCTACGTGGAACTGTCTCGGGAATATTATAGGTTTGTTCGACTTTGTTCTATAGCCTCGGACGGCCTGGTTACATAGTAAATGGTAACATTCCATTCCCAAGGTGAGCATATTATGGTTTAGTTAGTGTTTAGTACATTTACAATTCATAAAAATATCTTATGTCATGTCCGACAATAGATTGAAATTCACTCTGCAATGTTGTCTGCTATTAAGTATGTACGGTATGTGCCTTGGACTGGTTATTCTTCTGAGGTCTTGACAAAAAAAATTAAGATCTATTAGTGCTCCATTTCAAATGACCACAATTAATCATTATAAATGTACATAGCTAAGTAGCTACCTACAAGTGTAGGTACATGCAAAGTTTACAGTGATCACATGATTTTTACAACACAATATGTAGTTACTTCAGCACTTCGACAAGTTACCCAAAAAACTAACATTGTCTTATTCCCTGTCTATATAAATTGCAAAATGTAATATTTTAATTATCTGCAAATATTACAGAGTTAATTAACCGATCATAAAACACCTGCAAGCGCGAGATTTTCACATTAACAATACCATTACACTTTTTATTCAAGCTTTTCCGTTACTACAATACCAGTGACACAATGTATAATGAACATGTTTCTTTGGGCCGCACCTGTTTCCTGCCAGTAGCTGATGGATGCCGCATTGTTTTCTTTTTTCTCCCTTTTCCGTTGCTTTGTTAAACAGTGGTCGATTAATAAGTGATCTATTACATATATACTATGTAAGTGCACTCTGAACATGAGCTTGAATTTGACGTGGGAAACAATATTACTTCCCAGAATTTATAGTAAAACAATCGTGGCCCAGATCCGTTATGTTGTACAGTTTCTATACTGTCAATGTGAAATTACACAATAAAGAAACCTTACTTGTGAAGATAAAGGTTTCCACTGCGTCATTGAGGACTAGAAGGTTGATTTCTAGTTTGTTATCAGCTTGTACATATGTTGCTTGTTCGCTGTTCTAAAATTACCAACTTGTTTTTGAGCTGGATTATTCTTTAGTTTTTTCATGAAAGTTACCTAGGTGTGCCTGCCGGGGTCGCGGAAGCTTCCCGGGTTCGCGGGACTTACCGAATTACCGTGACCCTGGAACGTAAAGGGCTATTAAAGGACACCGTGGATTTTAGTCAGTACGAGTCTGAGGGATGATTTTGATCTGATGAGATCTGATTTTACCATGATAAAAAAAAGTTACCTAGGTGTAGCTAAAGTGACTCAGCTACGCTTTTCCAAACCGTATATCTATCTATCATATCTCGATTTTAACAATCCCGTATTACCAAGTTTGTAACATATTAAATGCTTCAAGTCATCCGCAAAATCTCCACGTATGATGGCGTGTGGCCTAAATGCCGTTCGCCCACTTACGACCGTATATAGCATGTATGGTCTCTAGTCAGTTAAAAAGACCGCTTTAGAAGCAGTAATTTAATGATTAATTTATTACGAGATATTCATTAATATTGGGTACTTACCTGGTCATTGAACAAAGAATCTGTGGGATGTATTTGTCACCTTCTTTGTTCGATTAGGCTTAGGTAGGTATTTAGCTTGCTTCTAGAATCTAGATTATGAATATTCTTAGTTTGCAGTCTCGCTAACTTTTCGTATAGTACTCGTAAACCTAATTTCGTAACCAAACGGTTCATGATTAAATCTTTGACAACAACTACAATTTAGACCTGCCAGACAAATCACTTTGTCTATAAAGTGCTTAATTTCCATTTCTAGCTAAACTAACCGCTGTTAATTGGTAAATGAAATCTATGCTTGGCAATAAACAGCTAGCATTGTTTTCCTTTCACTTTCCTTTGTTTGCTGCATCAAAAGCTTTAATTTTATCCGATAGCATCATAAGAAGGCCTGACAAATGCATTTAGAATGGATTAAAAGCCATCGCATGAGTTTTGGATCTGATAAGCGCGATGTCAATAAGCGGATGACTTTGAAACAATGACAACAGATATCAAAACTAACGTCCGTATAGTATGTATATTCAAATTAGTCAGTCGACAAACCACGTTCTCCTTCGTTCCACCCACATCGGACATTCACAGTCGTCGTCTTGCAGGAACTCATTTGCAATGTCCTAATTTGACAATCGAAAATGAGAAAACTTTCTAAGACGTACCTATTAATACCTCTTAAGTTGTCCCTTACTTTCATATTTAACATCTATTTGAACGTGCTGCACATAAGAACTAGCAGCAATGATAATATAATTAGCATATAAATATTGCCGCACTAAAACTAGACGCCTTGGCAGAAAGACAATGAATGCATCGGTGAAATCGACATGATAGACTTCGAAACGTTAACATTTAAAATAGTTTATAAATGTTATGTCTATGCGAGATCACGATTTCTAATTACCAAATTAATTCGATCAAGTTGGTATCCACGCGTGTCTATCAATCGACGGCCACGATTTGAAGTTCAATGCCAGACAGCAGCACCAACGAAAACGATGACTGGCATCTCTTTACAAAAAATTCAATCTGGTTTCTGCGATATCATCGTATCGTATTGATACAATACAAGCTCGCGTATGTCTGACTCTCAGTGCTACTAACCCACAACTATTGTTCCTCAGCGTGATTTTTTCGTTAACTATTAATTTATTTTTTTGTGGGCGGTGTTCTGTATAGTCAATAGATCTATGTATATTTGCCACATGGCAAATTGTTGTTTACTTTGCACTCATATTTGGTTAGTTCAAATATGGACATGGCAAGCACAGCCACTGGCGCAACGGTAGAGCGAATTATGCGCCCGCAACCGGTAATTTACAAGGGTTTTCTGATCACACCGCTATATTTAGAAGTAGTACTGGCTTTACCAATTAGCAAGCTTTCATTGCCGCATTCTTTGCTGTTTATAAAACAGCAAAGAATGCAGCCGAGGGCCATGTTAAGAAACCAAAGGAAAGTGCCTCTTACTTTCAAATACATATAAATTGCGATACGTTTGTGCTCCAGTTTCCGAAAAAATCCGAAGCACGTACAGATAGTAACACTCAAGGAGACCGCAGACAGAATTTGCACACGTCCAGAGTTGTGGTCGATTTAATTGAATAAGTTAACCCTGAAATGTGGAACTGCTTAAAACTGACGAGATTTCACTAAAATGCTTTGTTTAGAATCGAAAGTGTTCGCCGTTTGGCTGTAATGAAACTGGCTATCTATATAATATCTTAACAGGTAGATGCAACTGAAACATTCAATAAGTCAAAACATAAAATGTACTATGTATCAAGCCAAATGACAAAAAGATGTAATGATTGACAATGATTCCAAATCGAAGGCCATTTAGTTTAGACATACAACATAAAGCCGCTTTTTTATGCATTGAACATTGTTATGTCCATGACCTTTAGACGATTTCGGATAATTGAATTTCGTTGATTTGGTTTATCGTAAGACTGATTTCAAGATTTATTGATCCTGTGGAAAAATTACAAGAGTGGTATAATTTTTCCGCAACGCAATAACTTGTAGAATCATTGCCCTTGTTATTTTATTTTGTCGTTATATCAAATCGTTGTTTCGCAGGTTAACCCATGGTTTGAAGTACGATGCAACATTCCATTAAAAGACTCAATTGTTTCTGTTAATTAATCGTATTACCTCATTTATATTAGGTTTACGCATTCAAATTCGTGGGAAATCCATTCAGTTTGCAGTTCGTGCGAAAGTAAGTTAGGACATGCGGATTGTTCGTACACATGACACATCATGTCTGTAATCCCCGAAAAATATCCACTTCAGCATTTATGTTTTAAGTCACATGTTATAGAGAATTATTGACGAGCCTGTTTGGTAAACTATCGAATAATATAAAATAAAGTGAAACAAACCCCAGCCGATGAATTGATTGCATGAAACTGATGTGAAGAATGCATGTTTGTGTTAGATATTTGTCAACAAAGCTTTGTCATTATGAATGAAAAATATTTACTACGTGATTGACGAGTTGCCTTGGCCGTTCAGTGATTCAGTTCCTTCATGAACGTGACAAGAGTATTATCGATTTTTGTTATGGATTTTCTTGCAAGTCTTGGCTGCAGTGCGTGTGTGTTTTGTGCTGTGCAAAAGATAATACATTTTTTTTTATTTATAATGAAAATTCCTAAGGTTTTTCCAGGTTTGCTACCATACTATACGTATAACATTATTTCCATTGTGGTTCAAGTTGCTGTCGCCATTATCTTTAAGTTTGTTTGTTTTTCATTTGTCGAGGCAAAATTTTATTGTGAGTTTTATAATTTTGAATTTTTGAAAAATTCTTTACTTTGAGAACTTCCTTGCCGGAGGAGAGTGCCAGGCAAGGCGCGTCGGGTTCGCGCGCGTACCAGTCTGCCCGATGAGCCGTAGCGCGGCGGTCTTGCCGCCAAGCTCGCGTAACCTTAGCACCACTCAACTGTGTACTGTACTGCTTGCTTTTCGACAACATTTTAACATTTTACAGTGAACTCGTAAAGTTTCGTGAATTTATAGGTGAAATAAAATTTGTGACGTTCAGAATACGAACTGTGCGTTGAATATTGAGTGTCAGTGACATTTTATCCAGTGTTAAGTGATGAATTGGGACGGCTAGCGCCTACGTGAATTACATCATTTGGTGATGTTGACTTCTTTTCAAAGGAGCGAGTGTTTTAAAACGTTGTATTAGTTATTAAGAGTGTTGTTGATTAGGAGTTCATCCTAATGAAGCGTTCGACGTGGGTGGACGTTGAAACGGGCGGCCGTCTCGGCTGCAACGGCGAAATCTTCTGGAGCGAATGCGCTGACTGCGATTGCTCTTACTGCAACCCAAACTACGTTTGCGTGTGTAGTGACAAGGTATTATGATTTACTGTGGATATCCTGACAGCTACTGTAAATACATCAAGTGTACACACAGTTTGTTTTTGTAAAAGAAACGTGTAACAAAGGAAATAAACATTTTTCAAATATTATGTCATTTCAGGCTGAAATACTTACTCGCTTATTCCCAACTGCTGCATTGCAGTAAGTCTGTAGTTCAAAGATACACGGTAGAAAGAAAGGTAACTCACTGATAAAACAAAGTTTGAGCATCGCATCGTTATCTCTTTTCGTAATGGACAAATATTTGCTAACTCAGTCTTCAAGGTCCGTCGACCTTTCAAGTCGTGTGAATTTTATTGTACAGTAATTACAACATTTACAAATTCTCATATTGAAACTTAGCAATTCAATTGTTATGATCAAACTAACATTTAAGATACAAACATGCGTAAAAAATACAAAACTTAGGAACATGGATAACCTACTTTCGAATGTACAAGTTAATGTTCTTAACGTTGAGAAAAACTATTGAGGCAAATCACCTCTAACTCGAAGTATGATGAGACATTGATGGCCTCGAAACTTGAACAGTCTGACATGTAAAATTGTAAATATAAGCTCATTAACTTTTAACCACAGCTTTTCCTGTGTGGAAGCAGGGAATAATCCCGCGGTAAAGTGCTTCTACTTCCTAGATGTAACTTTGTCGCTTAATAATAAAATTCTAAACCATGATAGGTTTGCCCCAGGACATATTCATGTAAACCGACAGTCAATGTGACTTTCGCATTTATAATTCAAGAATGGAATATGGATGAGGTGAACTTTTATGGTCGTCATAACGCCGCAGGCTAAACTAGCATTTCGTCTTGAAATTCTTTGCATTTATTATTTTGGATTCTTTGGATGTTTTACACCATGCTGGTGGTTCGAATGCTTTCGTGTGTTTATTTATTGCATTTTATTTGGATATCGATGATTTCTTAATCGCAGTGCAAGCCACATTATCTCCTGATGTTATGAGTAAACAATTGCATATGCTTAAAAATATGTAGATCAAATGCTGACCGTCCGATGTACCCACACTTTGGAGATAGGTAAATGAAGACATTATCCTAAAGTGAAACAATCTCATGTTTCCTTTTTAGTGAATTTCATGAAACTTTTGCGTTGATAGATGTAGTAAACATTTATGGACCCAAAAGCTTGCCAAATCCAAAAAAGAGCTACTGAAAAAACTCGAGTGCCATTCATACCACATATTTAATTTTCTGGAGATCATGATACAGTAATGGTACACAATCATACAAAATTGGATGGGGTCCGGGAACTCCACCAGTAAATCTGCTGTCAATTGCACAAATGCAAGTGCAGTTGACATTTTTGTGATTGAGCAATATAAATCAACTTTGACAACAAATGAAACTGAATTGTGTTTCAGAACATCCTCCGAAGATATATACCTATTAGTTTAACTGGATTCATAGTTTATATAGGATATCAGTTTGCTTTAGCGCTTTATAGACTTCTTGGTACTTATGAAATAATGCCTTAATAAAGCATCCATTCAGAAATATATTATTAAGTTCATCGTCCCACCTTGAAACCAACGCTGAGTTACTTCATCATTGTATAACCATATATGTCGAGCCTACCAAATCTATTTCATGATAATGCCGAAAATAGTCTTGATGGGCTATAAATACACAGATATGTCACCTGGGGACTTATAATGAATCCTGTGCGAGTATATTTCCGAAGAGACAAAGATTGGTCATTTTTGTTTCTCCTTGATGTCTTTCAAAGTAGCGAATGAAGCCCTGACAAAAACACCTCTAGTGTCTTATGTTGCCTTTATGTACACATACAATGCTTTACAATACATGAGGAAAGTGAAACTCGAGACGGATTTTTTCTTGCCTTCCTCCGGCTTTGTGCAAAGCGCGCCCCACACACGTAAAACGAGCTCTTTTACCCGTATGACGCCTGGGAAAAGCTTTTATGATATTGTATATCGATTGTGCGATAGTGATGCTGGGAACCTGTTCACTTCAATCTTTCTCGTGATTTACGATGATGATAGGGCCGTTGCTGTAACAAGCTGTTCATTTGTATTACATTACAATGTTGATTGTTGCGCCTTGTTCTCAACAATGATATGCATCGTTTCTTGCTCAAACTTGCTGTTATTTGCGTTGCTACATTCTTCTCGTATCTCTTTAGAGGTCTATAGATTTAGGGTAAATAATTATGATGTCTAATTACCAGAGGTCGGAATTAGGTACGTTATAGTACTTACATCGAAATGTTGATATTATTATGGATCTTGCCGGGATTTGTAGTAGACAATCTCGTGCGCAAAACAGTATAACAAATAAGTAATAATAATAAAAATAAACATCAGAGATAGAAATAACTTTTTGTTTAATATTCACGGGCTTTTTATGCTCTTTAAAAGTAATTCCGGAATTTGGGGCATATGTCCACTTTATTCTTTCGCTGTATGAAATCAGTGTTATGTACGAACATGAATAACTACCTTTTCCGACCTCTGCTAATTACATACAGAGAACACATAATATTACTGAAGTAAAAGTTAAGTTATTTTACATTAATCATGTCAAACTCAATGTCGTCTAAAAACCTAATTTAAAACCACTGATGGTTTAATTTTCCTCATTAATAGCAGGCAATCATATTGTATTTTGAAATGAGTTCATAAATGTTTTGTTAGCACATTATTGACAACTCTATGTACAGACTTCCGATAAATGAAATTATTTAAGTTGTCAGGCGAACCCTTTGCTCCATATTTTCTTACCCAAATATTTGCTTTTTCAGTACGTGAATTGTTGTTGCTACATTTATGTAATTTACTTATTAATTATCGGTTTGTTTGTCCACGATCTTATCACTGTTGATTTAGGTTTATTGGTTTCCAAGACTCCTTGTAAAACCGGCCCAGTTAATTACTCCTTAATTAGATAATCTCATTCCATATTTAAAGGAACTTTAATATTTAACAACGTTGTAATGTCATTTTTTGTAGGTATTTATGTTCGATTTCTTTCACAACGTTATAATGTATGTTCGATTTCAGTAAAATTTACAGATCATAATATAAACCAGCCTTTCGGCCATATTTAGAAACTTGAATTATGACCTACCGTAATGTTGGTAAGATGAGAGCTACCTACGCAATATGATGAAACTCATCAACATCTCGTGAATTCTTTTAAAATAATTATCATTCGTTTTGCATACTCTGCTCTTGTCTGATACAAACAATATACAGTTGATAGTGTAAATCAAATATCCTGAAATCCTTCAGATTAGGAATGAAATCTCTTGCATCCATGTTATCTGGGGGCACGGCAGTGCCCCGCCAAGTCTCGAGCAAAACGGGCACGGCCGTACCATCTTTTCTCGAAGCGATTCGCGGCTGTTTCGCCCCCCCTATATCTTCGACGTGGACAAAGCTAGGAGTTTAGGTTTTCGGTGAATAATAGTAGGCATTAGATCAAGCTTAAGTTTGAAATTACATGCCAATTGAATTAATAGTTTAAGAGTTACGGTCGATCAAAGTTACACCATTTTGTCACTCACTGACTGACTCACTGACCGATCATCAAAAATCTAAGGTACTTCTAGCAGACTTAGAAACTTCAAATTTTGCACCAAGATAGGTCATTACCCACATATAAAGGAAAAATTATAAAAACATTAAAAAATAATATACCATAGAAAACAATTTTATATTTGCGGTTTGGCAAGAACATTGTGTATGGATTTTGACTGCATTGTTAACTTTGTTCGTTGTTTAAGTATTCAATTGGATGAATACATACATAGAATAGAAAAGAATTATATAAATGTAATACATAGACTATAATTAATACATAAAGTTCATAATTCATTAAATTAATAAAGCTAAAACTCCATTGTATTGCGATAAATATTGCATGCGCGCTCGATAGATGGCGTTGTACCTGTCTGAATCGCGCTATGGTTTCGTTACAGAGCGCAGTCTAAGTAGTACTTTAAAATAATTCGATAATTTTCATTCCTCATCTATGATTGTTCATTTCGAAACTAAAAAAATATTGTAGCGTTATTCGGAGAACTTAAGTTAGCCGGATTAGATAGTAGATTTATTATTGTTACTGAAACAGTTATTTAGGAAAATAGTTTATTAATATAACATAGACATAGTTACATATCTAGTTGTTTACGTGTTATTTAGTTTAGTTACATTTAGTTTGTAAGTTAGTAGATATATATTTATTTAGTTATTTGTTAGTTAGTTTAGTTCTATTTCGTTTGTTAGATAGAGAATGAGTCCTAAGCAAAAAAGTAGCTGAAGTCCAAGAAATTATGAGGCCACCTAAAAAAAAGAAAGAAATACACTTACAAAAATGAATGAGATCCCCACCAAAAACATTAAATGTAAAAAAATGCCAAGTCTCTCGATGCAGTCTTTCCATCGTAAAAAGTTTTGAGATCTCATAGAAGCCAAGTCCTATTCAAATTATTTTGTAGTTATAAATCAACATTTAGTAATTATATCAATAGTTTTCTTTATATTATAATTATAGTGACTTGGCAATGAGCACAAATTAAAAGCTGCTTGCTGCCTGGAATTATGAGCAAATGTTACTGATGAGACATGTGATCAGATTATTTGTTATGTGTGAATCATGATGGTCACTACCGACTACATGTTCCGATACAATTATTAAGAATACCTTACGGGCCATCGCTTTATGAAAGTAAATGATGAATGTTAAGAGAATATATAAAGTAAAAGAGAATGTTTACGCATGCGGTGTGTGTAACTTTCAACTCCTCCAAATATGCCGTTTTATTTGTTTTTACTTGTGCTCATTGCCAAGTCACTATAATTATAATATAAAGAAAACTATTGATATTATTACTAAATGTTGATTTATAACTACAAAATAATTTGAATAGGACTTGGCTTCTATGAGATCTCAAAACTTTTTACGATGGAAAGACTGCATCGAGAGACTTGGCATTTTTTTACATTTAATGTTTTTGGTGGGGTAATAATTATCCCAATGTTCATAAAATAAAAAATCTACGCAATGGGTATTCTTCTGTTGTCAGAGTGTTAAAGCTTTGCAATTGTAGTAATAAATATCAAAATTTACTGCAGTTAACAGATCTTATGAGTTTTTCAGGATCTGTCAACGTCATAAAGCATAATATTGTATAGCATTTATAAGACTAGCAGCTCACGAACCTCGTTTTAGATTATGTTAAGAATTTTAACGCAATTTCCCACCCTGATGGACTACAAAAGTGATCTAATGAGCTCCTAAATTAGGTCGTCCAGTGCATTTCCATAGTTCACAAAACAATCATAAATCATACGTAACACATCATCAATAGGGACAATCGATTGCTTGTTTGTTTGACTATCGATGTCGCGTTGTTAAAAAATATTTAGATATTTAATGATGTCAATTGTTTTATAGTTCATTTCGAGCATTATAGCGGCTCCACATTAGTGCCGTGAACCGTGAACAGGCGCGAACGAGAATGTGGATGGTTTTCGCGGGGTTCACGCACGTTCACGCCAGTTCCCCGACCAGTGTCGGTATTGTGCCAAGAATTCACGGCGAGAACTTTCGGCGTGAATTCACGGCACTAATGTGGAGCCGCCATTAAGGATGTAACTCCAGAACAATTATTACGATTCAAAAGAAACACTATACCTACCTAATTCATTAATGACATCATTTCTATATTCGATGACTGCGTTCCCACGTAGTTATTTGAACTTGCACTTTGAATATTTTTCCATTATAGCGTTCGATAGGTAGGTATTTGAAATAAGTACCTAATATTTATTTATGAACAGTTTGTTTCAAGTGTTAGTAATTTCAGTGAACTATGAGTACCTAAATGTGGGATTCTTAGTCATACTACAGAACAATCAATAGTACGTCATGCTAAGTTTACATAATTATAGTCTCTTGTAAATTACCATGTCTTGAATTCATAGCTACGACTAAAGTTGATCAGATCATTCACCCAGCTTCTTTAAGAGGATAGAATAGCTGCTGCCATTTCAAAAAATAGGCATTTAGAAAAACTCGTACTGTCCCTCTCACGCGTTGAAAAAACCCCGATAGTGCGATAGAGAGCGTTGCAGCTCGCGACTGACTGTAAGTATTTTTTATGTGAAATTTGTCTCTTGGGAGAAAACGTTTTTCACATACTAAATCACGACCAATCTCTTAGATTCTGGTGTCAATCGTTTCAGCATATTATATTCTAGGTTTGTAGCTTTTGCCTTTTTTCTTAAACTTCTTTGTTTTTTAAATACAAAGGTTTTACTTCAATGAAGATTTTGTCATAAAAATAGTCACTTTTAGGCGCCTGTAACTTTCAAACTATTATAAATTTTGAAAAAAAGAAAACCTATAAACCTAGTTTTTTACTGTGTCAGATGCATTCTAAAAAATCATTGAGATAGGATAACATCTAGGGGGAGGAAAACGTTTTCTCTTTTTGTATGGACGAGCGCTCGGTAGACGATCCTCTTAAGGGGATAAACATTTTGTTCGTTAAACAAAAACAAACGAAATGCCTCACTTTAACGTTTTGCCTTTTGGAAACAAATTATGCAAAAAGAAACTGAGTAACGACGGAAAAACGAAAGAGAAATCGTGAAGATAATAAAAATAAAAGTTGCATCAAAAATAATCACGAACAACAGCTGATTCAGAAAATAAAACTCGTTTTAAGAAGTTTCTGGTGGTATACCACTTGTTCCGGCGCAGTGCCGTGCCGGCCGGGGGACTTCAAAACATACGAGCCGGCAGTTTTCTGATTTCTAATAGCCACATTACCATAATATGTTGGCCTTTCACGTTGTATGTATTCGATAACTCACGCGATTTTGTATCAACGAGATGAATATATCGGCTGTATACAACATTTCAAAGCAGCTTTCTGACGGAAACAATTATTTTGTTAGGTGAATATGTCTAAACTGAAATGACCCTTCATAGCCATGGCAGGATTTTGGTAACAAATTGGTCAACATTATTGACGACTTGCTATCATACAAGGAATTAAGTTAAATCATGCACAGTATTTAGGTATTATTTATCCTACTAATATGATAAATGCGAAAGTTTGTGAGGATGTATGTATGTGTATGTAGGTATGTTTGTTACTCTTTCACGCAAAAACCACTGAACGGATTTGGCTAAAATTTGGTACACAGATAGTTTATAACCTGGATTAACACATAGGATAGTTTTTATCCCGATTTTATGTTCCCGTGGGATAATTTTCGAGTTGTAGCGGGTGAAGCCGCTGGCAACAGCTAGTAGATTATAAACTGACAAATGAGGAAAGGGAATACCGTTACAATTAACTCTAATCCATCAGTTTTCCTTGACACCGTACTGTACACTCGCGTTTGCTATTACATGATTCAATTTAAAATTTGAAATGCTAACAAAAATCCATTTTAAATACAAGTTACAAAGAACTTACAAGTTAGTGTTATAGTGAACATGTTTCAAATTTTGGGGTTACAGTGTGAAAGTAAATATTTGCAGTGAATTGATCATGAATGCGGGGAGTGCGTCTACGTTTCGACATCGTACCAATAAAAATCATATTTGATTCTTAAATCATCGACATCATAAAACGTTTGCTTACCGATAATATTTAAACTTTTTTAAAATGTCTGTGAGATATGCTGATCCAATGAGGTTCTATTTATTTTGATTTTGATTCGAGTTAGTAAAGAATGACCTTTTTGTTAGCTTGTGCGAGCACAGCAAACAAAGAAATGTTTAGCGTCCATGAAGGTGCTAACTACTGTTTGAGAAACAAACACGCATCGCCATTAACACATAGCTTTGCAGATAACGCGTTCACTACCGGAGTTGTATTCATTCTCAATGCTCTTGTAATTTTTAGTACCGAATTATGAGGTAAACATTTAAAACGTCCAGCAATTAGACAAAGTGAACAAAATACTCGTCATACGACCTCGATTACGTTTTCGTGATTTTATATGTTAAGTATGCAATATTGTAGTAAAACAATTAATTGATCCAAACAAGTGCTGTTTTCAACTAAACAGGGCAATATTTTGCATTGTATCCGCTGCGACAAATGTTGATAGGCAATGTACTACTAACCTACCTTGACATTATTTGCCTCTTCAGATATAATTTGCGCAGATTTGCTATGTTCACAACCAATTACTGAAAGGCTTTGTTTTTCAACTTTAAATAAAATACCAGGCATTCTCTATTAATTTGGATATTAAATTCCTTAATAGACTATTTATCAAATGGCGTGCTTGATAATATCGAGTACCAACTTGAAAACACAAACACGCAGGCAATGCGTGATTTTATCCTGTTAATATTATCCAATGTTTATTTTTAAATACAAACTTGAGTGCATAATTATAAAATCCGTTTTAAATTATGATCTGATTAATGTGGCTCTATTTCTGGATTTTATTGTTTTTGTTTACATGTGGCCGGGCGTTGAACTTTCAGGCGGTCTTTACGAGAGAGGCTTGGCCAGCCTCCCTCCCTCACAGCTCTTGACCGCCGCCGCCGGCGGGTCAACTTGTTTCAACTAGGCCATCAAGGATGCGGTCTGCGGTTAAAAATCTTTCTTAGCTGCATCACTGCATCTCACCCGTTTTACGAGCTTGTGTTGGGTTTCATCTTCTTGTTTTTGTTAGCTCTCCACATCCTTGTAATTACAAGCTTTATATTCATCTGCATTCCCACGGCTTCAATAATATTTTGATTTAAAATTCTCTACTATTGGTATGCAGACTTAAACTACAATAAACAGTCAGTAAAGTCTTCATTAGGGTGTGATTTTTTTATAGTTTCTTCTATAAAAATGAAAACATTTATATCTTTCTATTCGATTTATTTTTCTAAGCACGTGCTTTCGTGTCTAGAAGTAATTCCACAATCGTTTCGTTTCCTGTGTTCAAAACTGGACAATCACACAAATTACTCGTTCAGTTCGTCGTGGTTTAATTGCGAACTCCGATTTCTCACTAGTAACGGAATACGTTGGTCCGAGTGAAAGTAAACTTATTCGACTTCTGGGCTTCGACTTAAGCATTTATCAATTTTAATCATATATCACTGGGCCGCAAAGAGGTCGTAAGAATTTCACTTCGTTGGAGGCGATTCAATATGTAATCGATAATTTATATCCCTTTGAGAATGTGAACTTTCTTGAATTTCCTTTTTATTAAAGCCGGGCCACACTTACGGCATTTTCCGTTGATTATCACGATATTAGTCTTTAAATGTTCTTATAAACGTCCATTGACGTGATAATTATCAGGATTTCATTGTCGTTAGTGTGACCCTAGTTTTACGTGGTCTTATATCGACGGTTTTTTCCTGATTTTGAATACTCCTTGTTGTCATGAAAAGACTTCACTAAATATTGCATGCTCATGCTCAAAAATTCACCGCTCCACATTCAATCAATTTAAATTCTCGTTCAGTACTTGTGCGATCAATATACCGTTGTGAGCTTATTGCGATCGTGCATGACGGCTTTTGATATGACTTCTGTAAGTGACATAAATCTGTATCTACAAGAATCTGTAATGAGTTCCCACTTCCAATAACTGTTTATAGCGTTACATGAGCTTATTAGTGTTGTGCAGATCTTCACAGAATCAATTCCATTGTTGTCACGGAGCTAACGGGACTGTAACCATGCGTTGGTGCACCGCAAGTTTTTACACGTATTCTTCATGACGCTATTTCCCTTGCTGCATTTGTCTCAGGTTTAACGGATGTGATCGTCGCACTCGCACGACAAAATTGTCACCACCACTCACCACTAATGCACGCATCATGTTCACGTTTACCATAAACGACTGAAAGCTACTGGCTGACAAAAGCATGTCCATTAGTAATTTTCAATTGACCGTAGAAAGTGGTTGTAAAACTTTTTCGTCTAGCGTTATGACCCCCGGAAATACTCGTATCTACAGTCGTACTAAGACAAAGCAAGTTAGGTACTATTATTACATCTGATTATGTGCTTGCAGAGAAACGAGTTTTGACTATTTTTACGTTTCTTTTGTAAACTCGTTCTAAATGTTTTTGATCCTTAGATGGATCTTTCAGTATTAAGTTGTCTGAATCGAGTAAATAGCGGTTCCTTGCACACCTTTTATCATGACAGCAATACATAAGGGTATTGATTACGTTCTAGAGTTTGCAAAACGGGTGAAACCAGTTCAAGAGACAGTGTATTATTAAGTTAACATGCGTGTAGGCATATTTAATGTATGCCTGCATAATTATGGGTTACCCTTACGTGTAAGAAAACCACTTTTTTCTAGCTATGAATATTCAAATGCGTTACCTGTAAAAACGTATTTATGAACAAGTGATTTCATAATACCTAGGTAAATCTTGAATTTTCTGCCACTATTTTAAAATTTTGATTTTACAAACTTGCTCTAACATGTTGTTTTAAATTTTGAATACATTAATAATTCTGCTATCGATCATACGTCACCTTCCTTTTGCTCTTGTGCCAAAATGGGCTTCAACGTTTGTCTTACTTGTTTCATTGAATCTGATTTCATCTGAAGCTACCAATTCAAGAATCATTCGTTGACGTTGGAACATCAACGAATGATTCTTGAATTGGTAGGTTGGTGGTCAGATGATGAGAATGAGATGGATCTCATTCTCATCATCTGACATCATCATTCACCTAATACCTAATGTTAGTCGGGAACTCAATTGCTCATCTCGTGCGAACTTCAAATTTATTTCTCTGCGTTACTACGACTTCCTTTAAAACACTGACCTGTGAAAGTCTGCCGTAGTGCTTCGTTTTAGGTCACAGTTCAAACCAATTACATGTATCTGTTTCGTCTGTGTCTATGATGTAATGGATAATCTTCCGTGGTACATCCTACCCTATGTTTTATGTATTCAGATGACTCTCATCGTTAAATTTTTCGTTCATGACACTGTTTTGAAATCAAAGTTCATATGATTATTGTGCAATAATCATAACTAATGAATTAATTGATAGTAAAGATTAAGATGATATAACATTTTATAACGTGATGTATACACTGATTTTTATTATTTTCCTTAGTCAATAATTAAATCTCATAATTCATTATGACACCTGCGTTAAACAAAACGCTGTTAATTATGAAATCGATCTACTGAACGACATTTGTGTCGACCGCCAAAGTAGAGAGTGTTTTGAGAATTTGGTCGTTAGCTATTTATTTTATTCAAATCTGAAGGTCGTCTGTCTGTATGGCGGTGCGCATGTAAAGTGGCGAGTTTCTACAACAATGTCCCACTTCCTGGCTCGTTTCCGCGAGACCGGTTGTTTTGATTACTCCGTGATCGAGAGTAACAAAAACATAGTCGAGAACGGTACGAACGAGCCCACAAGCCATCATCCAGGTCAATCGAATTCATATCCGACAGTTTCGATATTCTCGTCATCCGTATGTTGATTACGGACCGTATCTTTTTCCATAACTTATATGACTATAATTTACTAACATATTAGTATGGGAAATAAATATTTGTCAACAACATTAATAGAAAGGGCTCTTTTATTAATTTTGTTCGCAAATATTTATTTAAGTCTTTCGATAGGACTGTTATTGTTTGTTGCATCATTTTCCACAATCTTCATGAATCCAGTTAACTTTTGGATACCATACAATTACAAAAGTAAAGCTAAAGTCTGATCATTAGTTTCATGTATCGTCACCGATTCGTCTGCTTCAACAGTGAAACACTTTCACATTTTAAAATGGCGTCTCGGATGTTCAATCAAATCCGCTGGACGAATATCAAACTTAGGGATTATAAATTACCATAATCCAAATCCACTTTCAATAGTAGAATTCCACTGGTTACTATTATCTCTACCTAATTAGGTATTACCGGAGAATACACTTCGACCCGAGTATATCTAACACAATTTACTTATCTCCAAATAAGCATTTCATTACCAAATTATCTTCATAAACTCAGTTAAGTATCACGGCAACTGTGCCACAAAGAGTTTCAAAGGTCTAATAATGTTAAAATGACGTCATTAGAAACAACAGAACTATCGGAAAGTGACAGTGTAGTGACGAACAATAAAATATTGAACTTAGAAATGGGGGTCTCGATTCCTGCTTTACCAAGGTCGAGTGCGGCGTTGAAGTTTGAAACGGAGGACTCCGATAAAAACCCCAAACCTCCCACACAAAATCCAAAGATGAAGACGGTAGCCAGTAAAAAATCTATGCGGACCGTTTCCAAGTCAAAGGCGGCATTAAAGTACGAAACAGAAGTCTCGAATAAGAACTCACTAACTAACTTACCAAAGCCGAGGCCAGCTACGGAAACAGAGGTGGAATCAAATGTCTCGAAACAAAATTCGATATCTGTCTTACCGAATCAGAAAGAGGCATTGAATTCCGTAACGGAGGTCTCAAATAAGAACGTTATGCATACCTTACCGAAGTCTAGAGTGGCATTATTAAAACTCGAAATACAAGCATCGAGTAAGAACTCGATTCCTACTTCGCCAAAACCGAATACGGGAATAGGACCTGAAATGGGAGTCTCTAGTAATGAACTCGAACCTACCTCGCCGAGCGTGGAGATCAGATCTTCGCCTGCTCATTTTCATCAGCCCAGAGTGAAGAGTTTTCAAATGGGATGGGCTCAAGTTGTTGAAGAGCTCTCATGGAAACTTAACTCAGTGAGTGTTTGTACGATGTGACTAATATATCGTCACTAACCTGACGCGTTTATCTATTAAAATGTATTGCAAAGTAGTTTAGTTCATTGTAATCATCTCTTGTATTTATGTTTAGTCCTTTTATATTCCTTGTCATAATGTATACACGCTTCTTTAGATCAATAATTTAGATTAGAAAACATTTTTTTTAAACATTACCAGCTGCTGCAGCTTTCTTTATGTTCATTTTGACTCCATAAAAATAAAAGTAAATTCACTTGCTCGTGCAAGTACAGGCATTAGACTTATCAAAAATCTCATCCGCAATCTCGTGCAATTCTTTCCTGTTTTGTATAATAACTATGTAGTAGGTACATAATAACCACATATCACTGAAACATCGTGTGACGCTAAATTTTTTATCTGCCTCATTACCTGTTCAGAATGTATGAAACATTAACACACTACAGTCTTGATCCCAGTTTGTGATAACTTTATACGAAGTGTAGATATCAGTCTATCTCGAGTTACTTCGAGTACTTTTGTGTAGGTATCATTCCAAGCTAATTTGTCCAATGAAACTGATTTCGGTAGCTAAACTGCGTTTAAGAACTGCCAATGTCATCCATCATTAGGCAGTAACTGATTTCTCTTAAATGCTCATAAGCTTCGGTCACACAACGATTAATCATGGATTAATCGCTGCGAGAGTGAATTCGCTGCGAGTAAAATATAACATGCATGCTCAATCCAAACCACGGTGACTATTCGTTGCGAATAGCCTGCCACAAACAGCGAATAATCGTTGCGAGTATTCGCTGTTTGTGGCAGGCTATGTGTGTGGCAGAAGCTGTAATTAATAAAAACACAAATACACAGGGAATAAATGCGTCTTTTGCTTGATTCATTTTTAATAGGCAGTAACTCAAAACTCGTAATGACTTCATATTACAAAAGATACAATATGTCTTCTTTCTCAAATTCAATATATTTATTGCAGTTATAATGGTTTGCGTTGACACAATTTTTAAAATAATTGAATTTAATTACGTTTGTGAAGTCAAGATTAATAACATCGATCATAGAAAAAATCCATCTGACGAGCATTATCGATTGCAAGCCACTGGTTACAGTTACCTAATGATCTATTATGTGATTATTAATATTTATGTAACTTGACTTAAAAGATGCGAGGCAAAAAATAATAAATAAAAATCTATTTCCACTTTTGGCTTAATGAAAGCCATCAAGATACATGTTACACGATACCAAAATATTTTTGAAATGCCACGAATCAAATAGGAAGACATTAATTTATATAAGTTCTTCGCAGATATCTTTGCTACACACTTTAGGTAGATACACTATAAGTACATCGAGGTCAACATACAGTTTTATAAATAGTAAATCGATAAATCAATGAAGTATCTCAAATGTTTAACGTCTACTTAGCATTTAGACATAATTTAGATAAATGGTTGACTGCGTCATACGCTGTCCATCAAACCATATAATTATGTCTATCAATAATTACAAATTGCCTTGACATGAGTGGTCTTGAATAAGTACGATTCCTAGGTCTTTCTTCCAAGAATTTCTCATTAGCAGTCTGGAAACTGCACTTGTTCCCGGTATGCAAAAGGCTCGTCCCATATTTTATGTGGCTTCACTACATTATTATAAAAACAAAGTCGACCGATTTTCACCAATGGATAGAGTGGTTCTTCCGGAAGGTTTCAGCATATAATTTGTCAAGTTTTTTTTTTTTTGTTTACGATTATATGCCCAGTGAAGCGGGTGGATAACGGTTAGTAAATAATAAACATAACTAGCGAAATTTTGATTTATACTACCTACTCGTATAGTCTATTCGTACAAGTTACAGTTATGCTTATTGAGAATTGCAGGTGTGAATTTATCTGTAGGTATATTTCAAGTCAGAGGGGGCCACGGTCAGGTCTTTTAAGAGGAAACGGGGCCTCCTCCCATGTGTTGATGGTGACCACCGGGGTGGTTTTAGTGAGGTACAAATCCCACACTCCCCGGTCTTTTCCCCAAAGACCGGTAGCCTTTTGAAGGTTTCCCCCCGTTAACAAAAAAAAAAAAAAAGGTATATTTCAAGTAATCCCTTCTACGAAACAAAGTTAATTAATATCCGTAAAAGTATTAGATGTTTCATATTAATTCCTTGTAAAGAAACTTGAGTTCCATAAAGCCGTGATTGCAATAACGGTCGGTGTAACGGGAGAGTGTTCCAGTTACACCACGCACATGCGCTTGAGCAACTGTTGTCCCTGGGAATTTATAGAAAAGCTCGAGTTTTGACCTTTATGACATGTCACAGACTTTTTTCCTTCTGATACGTAAAGTTTTGCAAAGCGGCCATTATTTTCTCATATAATCTACCCACCAAAAACATTAAATGTAAAAAATGCCAAGTCTCTCGATGCAGTCTTTCCATCGTAAAAAGTTTTGAGATCTCACAGAAGCCAAGTCCTATTCAAATTATTTTGTAGTTATAAATCAACATTTAGTAATTATATCAATAGTTTTCTTTATATTATAACTAAAGTGACTTGGCAATGAGCACAAGTAAAAACAAATAAAACGGCATATTTGGAGGTTACACACACCGCATGCGTAAACATTCTCTTTTACTTTATATATTCTCATAACATTCATCATTTACTTTCATAAAGCGATGGCCCGTAAGGTATTTTTAATTATTGTATTGGAACATGTAGTCGGTAGTGACCATCATGATTCACACATAACAAATAATCTGATCACAGGTCTCGTCAGTAACTTTTGCACATAATTCCAGGCAGCAAGCTAATTTGTGCTCATTGCCAAGTCACTATAGTTATAATATAAAGAAAACTATTGATATAATTACTAAATGTTGATTTATAACTACAAAATAATTTGAATAGGACTTGGCTTCTGTGAGATCTCAAAACTTTTTACGATGGAAAGACTGCATCGAGAGACTTGGCATTTTTTACATTTAATGTTTTTGGTGGGATCTCATTTATTTTTTGTAAGTGCATTTCTTTCTTTTTTTAGGTGTCCTCATAATTTCTTGGACTTCAGCTACTTTTTTGCTTAGGACCCATTCTCTATCTAACAAACTAAATAGAACTAAACTAACTAACAAATAACTAAATAAATATATATCTGCTAACTTACAAACTAAAAATATAACTAAACTAAATAACACGTAAACAACTAGATATGTAACTATGTCTATGTTATATTAATAAACTATTTTCCTAAATAACTGTTTCAGTAACAATAATAAATCTACTCCGAATATCGCTACAATATTTTTTTAGTTTCGAAATGGTTGTTCATAGATAGATGGCGCTATCAAATGAAAATTATTGAATTATTTTAAAGTACTACTTAGACTGCGCTCTGTAACGAAACCATAGCGCGATTCAGACAGGTACAACGCCATCTATGGAGCGCGCATAAAATATTTATCGCAATACAATGGAGTTTTAGCTTAATTAATTTAATGAATTATGAACTTTATGTATTAATTTATATTAATTATAGTCTATGTATTACATTTATATTATTCCTTTCTATTCTATGTATGTATTCATCCAATTGAATACTAACTTAAACAACGAACAAAGTTAACAATGCAGTCAAAATCCATACACAATGTTCTTGCCAAACCGCAAATATAAAATTGTTTTTTAAGGTATATTATTTTTTAATGTTTTTATAATTTTTCCTTTATATGTGGCTAATGACCTATCTTGGTGCAAAATTTGAAGTTTCTAAGTCTGCTAGAAGTACCTTAGATTTTTGATGATCGGTCAGTGAGTGAGTGACAAAATGGTGTAACTTTGATCGACCGTAACTCCTAAACTATTCATTCAATTGGCATGTAATTTCGAACTTAAGCTTGTTCTAATGCCTACTATTATTCACCGAAAACCTAAACTCCTAGCTTTGTCCACGTCGAAGTTATAGGGGGGGCGAAACAGCCGCGAATCGCTTCGAGAAAAGATGGTACGGCCGTGCCCTTTTGCTCGAGACTTGGCGGGGCACTGCCGTGCCCCCAGATACTAATATTATAAAGCTGAAGAGTTTGTTTGTTTGTTTGTTTGAACGCGCTAATCTCAGGAATGACTGGTTGGAATTGAAAAATTCTTTTTGTGTTGGATAGTCCATTTATCGAGGAAGGCTATAGGCTATATAACATCACGCTATCACCAAAAGGAGCGGAGCAGCAATGAGAAATGTTTCAAAATCGGGAAAATGTATTCCTTTTCGAGAGCTTTCGTTGCGTGCGCTGCGTAAACGGTTAAAGATACGCAAAAATTATGTACTACGGAGTTATTCCTCATAAAAAGTTCTTAAATAAAGTCCGCGAGAGCATATATCTATCTTTTAAGATTAAGTCACTATAACCTTTTTTATGGAAATCAAATTTGTTTTAAAGTAATGCATTATTTGCGAAGGTATTTTCATTAATATGATATTAATCCTTATCAAAATAAATACGTTAATCATCACAAGCATTTAATTTTGAACAAAATTGCCCTTGACATCGTTTGATTTCCATGAATATCTTAGGAGATATCATAGTTTCAAAAGAATGTCACAACAAAATTATTACTGCCTGGGTAATACTGAGCACATCATAATTGCGTGTGAGGGAAAGTGCACCCTCTACCTCTCACCCGAGCCACCGTTGAAGACGCCCAGGGCGTCGAAAATAGTGGGTCATATTCCAGCCGCTTACGCACGGGGAGTAATGGGTAGCTTGCCGTCCGACGGCATGTATTTATAAAGAAGCACTGGCCTGCAATCCCCGCTGCATAGACAAGTCGAGGCGCGGCGGGAAGAGCTCCGGCGCCATCTCAGGGGGCGGTATGGATCCTGTATCGAATGGGGAAGGAAGAAACGCCTGGGTGTCACCACTGCGAGGATCGCCCGGAGGACACGGTAGAACATACGGTGCAGGACTGCCCCGCTTGGGCAGAGCACCGCCGCCGTGTCCTCACAGCGGCGATAGGCACTGGTCGAGGCCATGCTGCGGGGCGAGACGGAATGGGAAGCGGTCGCCACCTTCTACGAAGCAGTAATGCTAGCAAAGGAGGAGGCGGAACGCGTGAGGGAGAGGACAGCGTCCACCTCACGACGCAGCCGCCGCGGGAGACGCCCACGGCAACAGACGTCGCAAGACGATCTCCGGCCACCGTAGGCGCGGGCATGCGGGCGGCGAGTAAAGGGTGACTCGCCGTCCGATCATGGACCATGCCCGGGTCGACGGCGTTGTGTTCCACGCGCGCCTCAAAGAGCTGTCAGCAATCTGATGGGGCCCCTAAGAGGGCCAGAGCCTGCCGGGGTCGCGGGACTGTCTCACTCGGTAACCGTGACCCTGGTACATAAAGGGCTATTGAAGGAACACCGTGGATTTTAGTCAGTACAAGTCTGACAGTCCCTCCTGTCCCGCCCTGGGCGGGAGGACTCATTTGATGATTTTGCCACGATAAAAAAAAGGGGGCGGTATGGAGGGAGCGACTATCGAAACCGAAGTTCGGGCACGCCTCAATCGCGGCGGTAAGACCTCTCTTTGAGGAGTGGCTGGATAGGTGTCACGGCTTCCTGACCAACCACCTGACGCAGGTCCTCACTGGACACGGAAGTTTTGGAAGGTACCTTTGTCGGGGAAGGAAGAAACGCTTAGATGTCACCACTACGAGGTTATGGGGGGGGTGGGGGTCTAAGGTAGAGCATACGGTGCAGAATTGCCCCGCTTGGGCAGAGCATCACACATGTCCTCACAACGGCAACGGTGATAAGCGGCGACCTCTCGCGCTCGGCATTGTTGACGCCATGCTGCGGGGTGAAATAGAGTGGGAACCGGTCGCCTCCTTCTGCGAAGCAGTCATGTCAGCGAAGGAGGAGGCGGGACACGTGAGGAAGAGGACAGCGTCTACCTACGACCCAGCCGCAGAGGTAGACGCCCGCGGTGACGGACGTCGCAAGACTATCTGTGGCCAACAGGCGTGGGCATTCGGGCGACTTGCTGTTCGGTCATGGACTATGCCCGGGTCGACGTCCCGTTGTGTTCCACGAGCGCCTTAAAGAGTGTCAGCACAATGACGGAGCCCCATAGAGGGCCAAAGCCAGCCGGGGTCGTGGGACTTACGAGCTACCGTGACCCCGGAACGTAAAGGGCTATTGAAGGACGCCGTGGATTTTAGTCAGTACAAGTCTGACAGTCCCTCTTGCCCTGCCTTGGGTGAGAAGACTAATTTGACGATTTAATGACGCTAAAAAAAGCATAAAGAAAATGATTTGTATCGGTATCCTCCAACAGCGCTTCGCACTAAACAATACATTGTTAAGTTCCGGCATCCACGCGAACGAAGTCGCGGGCACAACTAGTAGATAATAAATAATCACAAATAATTTTGACATACATTTATCTACTTTATATTATTATGTGTAACGCCTGTCTCAGCGATGAACTTATTATTATTTCATTAATATTCAATATGAATATAGGTACTTAGACATAACTTATTTCTGCCATAACTTATTTCGTCAAACGCTACCGTCAACCATCATTGTTACATTATCACGGAAGTAAAATACTGCGCCAAGAATTAGAATTAAATAATAATTTGCATATTACGTTACGTACACTTAAAAGTTGATTCTTGAATTGCCAAACCTATACAGTCACTTTGGCATTAATTTGCCCGTGCCGGCAATGGTCGGTTTTTATTTCAGACATTAAACGGAAGATATCAAAGCAACTCAAACCTAATGATGTGGAAATTTTCTGCTAAAATCCATAAAAGGAGGTTAATGCTACTGTCAGACTCTTTTGAACTTTTCCCGCCTAGACGTCGCATAGATGCAACAAAGAGATAAGCCCTCGTATGAAGGCGTAGCTTCACGTAGCTCCGCGAAGCCTAGCAAAGTACCTACCTACTTACAAAAGCGCGTAGCCCTCGTAGTCACGCGTAGACCCTGCGAATTTGATGCGAAGGGCCCGCGGAAAAGCTGAGGTACAATGACAATTGCTGAGGTAGCACTGCATTAAACTAAACAAAACCATGGCGTGCTAATTCAGTATTAGCCAAAACAATCATTAACAAATAACAGTAAACACTACCACGAGAACAATATAGAAAAATAACTATCTTAGTCGTAATAACCAAAAAAGTAACGGGACTTTGTACAGCTTGATCACTCACTGTGAATGCATACCTACATTGAAGATTTATTTTTAATTAAATAAGTGCATCACACACTGAGTTCATCGAGTCCATAGTGAATCACAGCATGCGACGCTTGCGCAGCCGCGCGGCAATTGAACGCGTAATATGGTCAATCAGTTCAAGTGCATTTACTGTCGAGGGTCATGGATTAATAAAGCCGCCATATTTTCATTTACACCGCTTCAAATCATATCGGTTGCGATATGGGTGAACCGAGAACAATCTGGAATGTGAATTATAAAATATACTAGCCGTTGCCCGTGGTTTCAACCTGCTGCTCGTCTCTTATTAGTGATAGCGTGATGTTTTATAGCCTATAGCCTTCCTCAATAAATGGACAATCGAACACAAAAAGCAATTTTCAATTCGGACAAATAATTCCTGAGATAAACGCGTTCGAACAAACTCTTCAACTTTATAATATTAGTAAAATCTGTGTTTATTTGCTCTAGTTGTAAGATTTAATCTACAATGAAGGTTGTCCTTTACTTGTAATTAAAATCTGAACTGTATTCCCATTCTCATGAATTCAAGTAAGTATAGTAATTTGTCAGTTGTCTTGTTGTGTTAGAAACCATTACCCTATTTCCAGCTTAGGAACCATTACCAGTGTACAAACCATTTAAAAAATAATGGCTTTTAAAATGCCTCGACTTTTCACGCGAAAGTTAAATTTTAACGACTCTGACATTTAAAAATGAGTAGCTTTTACTGGGGAGTAACTTTTTTAATCGTTTGTGTACTGCAACAAATGCCACTTAAGTATCTAATATGTAACTGTTAGGTCGGTTAGTGCCGACAAAATAAAATGAGTTTTCTTTATTTACTCGTAAATTGGTGCTTTGGATTAGTAAAAGTACCAAGAAAAATTTACAAACAAGGTTACTCTGTAATACCGAATTATAAAATAAATATAAGTAATGTTTAATTTGTAAAAGATTATTTTATGGTTTTATTGGTGGGTTCAAAAATACATACCTACATACTTTTTTAACACATTGTTGACAGCAATTTTATAATTTAGTTCAATAATTATGACAGGATAATCGCCGAAAAAACATAATCATTACCATCGTTGATGAAAATAATACAAAATAATAATTATAAGTACTTACTCGTACATTAAAATTGTAGGTAACCTAAATATGGTATGTTAAATTACGTATCAGAAGGGAAAAAGTTAACTATTAATAAATAAAAATAAGTTATTCAATTCACGCCAATTGCAATAACACAGAATATGGGTAAAATGGGTGCCTGACATAAATCATATTTAGCCTAACTCTTTTCTTATACCAAAACCTATTGTCACGTCCATGGACCGCTTCTCACACAAACTAATAATATTCGCACCAGCAGCACGTGCTCAAACCCATGTCCGAACCGTACGCAAAACAAAGGAAATCACACAGCTGTTTCAGAGAAGCGACATAAAAAGAAACAAAAAAAAAAATCCCGACTTGAGATCAATAGCTCGACAAAACGTGTAGAAAGAGTCCCATGGAACTACGTCCTACGAAGATGTTGGCAGGTGGTGGTGCCCTACAAACACAAGTGTACTTACATGTAGATATACACACACACATAGACAGGTGTCCATACAACGTGCTCGGTGTAGTGATGGCGCACGTAGCTGCACGCCGCGCCGCCCTTTATTACCGTTGTATTGCCACCAACAGGAACGCTGCTCTACTTCCAGATTTTATGATTTCTCTCTTAAAAAGTACGTAGAAAGTTCCGTGCTTTATGTTCAGGGTACTTTTCATTTAGAAACAAAAATATTCTACTAAAATCAATCTGTGGCATTTTTACAATTCGGCCTTTTCATGTCTATGCAACGCATCCGTGGAACCATGGACTACTGTCACTGTTTTAACGCAATACTTTGATATTATATTTTTACCAGGAAAACAACCATCTTCAACTGTTATGTAAGGACAGGACGACAGCAAAGCTTTTAGAATTTAAACTATAATTTGGCTTTCGCAATCAAAACGAACAAAACCGCGTACCCTTTGTAGAATAACCTTCGAGTTATTCTACAAAGGGTATACCCAAACATACATATTTTATACACCTAAACATTATGTATAGTTATCGTAAAATGCTATTTCGTCACTAGAATCTATAAAGTAAAACAAGATATTTCAAAACCGACAACTTTATTACATTTCGTAAGCACTTTAAATGCATTTCCCAATAGTGAAGACATATTTCCTTGTAGCATCTCTTAATCTTAAAAATAACACGTGTTATTTAATTTCTCATAGCTTCATCCGGCTGAATTTACAAAGTTGCTTCTATTCCCGAATAACATAAATAAAAATAAGTCAAACATAAAACGAGGTTAAATAGTTGACAAGCTTTTTATACGGCTAACCATCGCTGTCCCTTTTATTGCCGTTTAAATAAAGTAGAGCATCTACCGTGCCAGTTTCGCTGCACAAAAGTGGAGGCAACAACTTTTTTTTTACGGTCCCAACGTATTCCCGCGGCCCCTTCTCATCCCGGGCCAAAGCCATCAGTTCCTTATTCTTACACACGTTTAACAGACACAGACACCATGTGCTCGGATTCAACATTTAACAAACTGCTTATACTACAAAGTATTCTTGAAAATACTTTACACTGGACAACCTAAGTGATACTTGTGATACGTGTGTTTGTTTTTGTGATAACAGTCAAGTTGTGTGTTAACTATGGATACGTTAAACGTTGTGCTCAAAACTGGATATAAAATTGTTAAAGATTTGTCAGAACTACATAAACCTGTAAGTAATTTAGCCTCACGCCTTAGTGTCGTCGTTTAAAGATTAGTACTCAACATGTTAGCTGTTCAATCTCTTCACTTAACTGTTGCTGAGCTTAAAATCTTGAATAACCAGCTTATTATTATTGTCAGTAGACTTCTCACAACGGACTACGGTTTACACGTTTTATGCGTCTATTGTTTCCAGGGTATTACATATTTTTTTTGAGAAAAGTAAACCCAGATTTGGCAATATCATACAATAGATAACCTGCTGTCAATTATAGTCCAGAGTGTAACATAGTAGAGACTAGCTTCTGCCCGCGACTTCGTACGCGGATCCTGTTGCTTATGCCAGCGACGACGGGATCGTCAAAATCGAAGATCTGAAACGTCGAATTCTAAGAGCCTGGGGACGGGAAAACAACGGGATGCGCGAGACGATTCCAGACGTTCCAGATCTTTCATTTTTGTAAGTCAACAGGAAATGACCATCAGACTAAACAACTTTTGCTCAGACGTCATTCCTATACATATATGTTATAGTGTAGCTGGGGTCTTGGAGTTCCGCATCAGGTGTTCCAGATATCAATTTTCATACGTCAACAGAGAGTGCTCATTAGGCTGGACAACTCTTGCTAAGACGTCATTCCTATACATATATGTTATAAAGTAGCTGGGCTGTTGGAGTTCCACATCAGGTGTACCAGATTTTCAATTTTTATAAGACAACAGAGGTTGCTCATCAGGCTCAACAACTCTTGCTAAGACGTCTTTACTGTATATGTTATAGTGTAGCTAGGCACTTGGAGTTCCACATCAGGTGTTCCAGTTCTTTAATTTTTATACGTCAACACGGAGTGCTCATCAGGCTGAACAACTCTTGCAAAGACGTCTTTACTGTATATGTTATAGTGTAGCTGGGCTCTTGAAGTTCCACATCAGGTGTTCCAGATCTTCAATTTTTATACGTTGACAGAGAGTACTCATCAGGCTGAATAACTCTTGCTAAGACGTCATTCACTTATATGTTATAGTGTAGCTGGGCTCTTGGAGTTCGACATCAGGTGTTCCAGATCTTCAAATATTTATGCAGCAATAGAGAGTGCTTATCAGGCTGAACAACTCTTGCTAAGACGTCGTTCCTGTATATGTGATAGTGTAGCTGGGCTCTTGGTGTTCCACATCAGGTGTCCAGGACTTCAAATTTATTCTCTCTGCAGAAAATGCTCATCACGTGGAACAATTTTTGCTATGGCACCATTTCTGTATCTCTTATAGTTAAGCAGGTCTGTTGCGGTTCTGCATCAGGTGTTCAAGTTTCCAAGATAAATTATAGCCTATATGTTAACCGGACTTAATACCTATACAACAAAAAAAAAATCATTCAAATCCGTCCAGTAGTTCCGAAGATTAGCGTGCACAAACACACAGACAAACAGACAAACAGACAAACCGACAAACAGACAAACAGACAAAAAAAATTTTAACTACATTTTCGGGTTCGGCATCGATAAAATAACAACCCCTGCTACTTTTTTTTTGTATATTTCCATTGTACAGACACCACTTTTCTACAAATTTATTATATGTATAGATTGCTGGTCACTTAAAATCTTTTTCGATTGCTAAGGCATGTTTCAGCGGCGCCTTTGCCCTGATATTCATAAATGTTAACGATGTCAAGAATGTCACCGTCATCTTTCATGTCTGAATCAACAAGAAAAAATGTCAAAAACGAACGTGTCTCAAACTATATTTACAAAAATTACGTATTATATGTAAACAAATCACAGGAACTCTACAAAGACGGAACAAACGCTTAATTGTTAAATGTATAAAAAAAAAAAAAAAAAAAAAAAAATGAAAAAAAAATGAAAATGTTTTTTATTTTACGAAAACCTTCATATACAATGAATTGTGCTGGGAGCCTCCTTTTAGGCAAACAATGCCTGTGTTAGGAGACTCCGCTCTTCCATATCTTAGAGTTAATAACATTTAAACTTAATTAATTACACTTATATTTATAACAATTTTTTTACAATTTTAAATAAAATAATGTCTTTTATACCTTAAATATATATATTGTGTCATGCTTGTAGTAAGCGTAGTGTAATGAATACAAATTTATTTTGGTGTGGTGTGAATGAGATGTAGTGTGGTTTGGTTTAGTGTGTTGTGGTGTGATGTGGAGTGGTATTGTATAGTGTGGCGTAGTGCGGTGTGTGGATAAAAAGTATTTATAAGGTGTGTATCGTTACGGTGTGACAATTTACTCATGATATTCCAGTAGAGATTCCGTATCCTCATAACTAAGAGACTTAATCCAGTTTGTGATAATTTTTTTACAGTCAAAATTGTTTCTATTGTGTATATATATGGTTTTATTAATCCTATTGTAAAGTTGAGGTGAAAGGTGGTAAAACTGTCTGCTTGCAAGTTTGGTCTTACATTGGGGAACTTCCGCAATTAAATCTTTCCTTCTTTTAAGTTTTTTGTTTGTGTCAAATGGAAGGGTTTTATGTTTTTTTAGAATCGTTTGAGTTACATATAGTTTTCTGACTGAGAGTAAATTACTGATTTCATATAGGTTTTTAGTAGAGTATCTTTTATTTTTAAAGTACATGACTTTTATAATTGCTCGTTGTGCACGTTCCACCTCCAGAAATCTAGTTTTAGCGGCGCTACCCCAGATGGAAATACAATACAGCAAAACGGACTGTGCAAGAGCAATGTAGATTTCGTTAAGAAGATTTCTCGGCTGGTTGTTACTGCTCACCATGTTAGTTGGGGCAACGTGTCTTAGAGTTTTGAAGATCCAAGTAAGCTTCCTAACCCTACCAATCACTTGCTCAAGGTGAGGGTACCAGGACAGAGACTGGTCAACCATCACCCCTAAATATTTCGTCTTAGAGACTCTGTTTAGGCTTGGGCAGTTACAATTTATTCTGTTTGTATCTCCGCATGTATGTACTTTTAGATTGAGTTCTTCATTGGGCTGTGTCCGGTTACTAACACTGAAACATATATAGTTAGTCTTGGCGGTGTTTAATGTAAGTAAATTATTTTTTAGCCATTCAGCTATGTGTGCCATCCCTACCTCTGCAGTCGTATTAATTTCCTGCCAAGACTTACCAGCAAAAACAACAGCAGTGTCATCGGCGTACGAAAACACTCTGGCATTTGTTAATTTAATATTACACAAATCATTGATATATATTAAGAAAAGGGTAGGTCCTAAAACACTACCCTGTGGAACGCCGTAAGATACCTCTACTTCGTTACTAATGTGTTGTCCTATTTTTACTTTTTGTTTCCTGTTAGAGAGGTAATCCTTGAGTAGACTGAGTGCGGTACCCCTTATACCGGCTTTTTGTAATTTATTCACAAGGATAGGAACAGAGACGGTGTCAAAAGCCTTTTTGATGTCTAAGAAAATGGACAGGCATTTATGTCCCTTGTCAAGTTGCTCGATTATCTGAGAAGTCAATGAAGTCACCGCATCTTCGGTACTTACAGCCTGCCTGAAGCCAAATTGTGTTGGAGATAATATTTTATATTTGTTGAGGAATTTGGTAAGTCTATAATTAATAATCTTTTCAATTACTTTTGAAATGGCTGGTAAGACCGAGATGGGTCTGTAATTATTTACATCGTCTCTGTCCCCCCCCTTGTGTACTGGGGTTATAATAGATTGCTTTAGGAGAGCCGGGAAAACACCCTGCTGGAGACACAGATTAGCAAGGTGGGTTATTATTGGAACGATTTCCTTACTTACAAACTTTAAAAATTTTGTTGGGATATTGTCCCAACCTGGGGCGCTGTCTGATTTTAAATTTAACAATATACTGTTTACTTCAGTTATGTCAGTGTCAATTAATACAAGAGTATTCAGAGGAGATGTATCTGGATGAATTGGAGATTGGACCTTATTTAAGCTTGGGTGAATCTGATGGGCTAATTGTTTTCCAATGTTTGCAAAATAATCATTAATGTAATTAATCGAGGCATGAGGGGTAGCTTTTATATTTAACAATTCTAAGTTTTGATTTTTTGTTTTATTAGAGTATGTGATATTTTTTATGTTTTTCCAAAGTAATTTATTGTTGGTTACAGATTTTACAAGTAGGTCCCGTTCGTATCGCCTTTTTAATTTTTTTATTAGATTATTGCAGTAATTCCTGTACCTAGTGTAGGTTATTTTTAGTATTTCATTGTGGGGATCATTGCGCGTTTGTTTTTGCAATTTATTTTTGTTTTTAATACAGCGTAATATACCCGTAGTGATCCATGGCTTGATGATCCTTTTACTGTTTGGAATGGTTTTCACAATCGTGTTGTCATTTATAATAGATGATAAGGTATTTATAAAGCAATCAATTAATAAGTCTGGATCATCACAAAGTAATAAATCAGTTATTTTTTTCTTCTGTAGATCTTTCCGAGCCTGCTCGTAATTTATTGCTGAGGTAATTTTGTTTGTAGTATAAACATTTTTTAATTTAGCTAGAGATAGGAAAGTAGTGTAATGGTCAGTGATAGTTGAGTGTAAGATAGCGATGGAGGCAGAGAACTTCTTTTTGTCTATATTTAACATGAAGTGGTCCAGACAGTTTTGTTCTCTGGTTGCAAGTGTATGTCCAGGTAGTATACCAAAAAGCGATAACATATTTAGGTAACTAGTTCTATTCTTGTGATCTTGAGAGGATTCATTTTCCCTAGATTTGATGTTGATGTTTATATCTCCAGCTATAATAATATTTTTTTGTGAAGAATTCATGTTAAGTTGTGTACTAAGAGAGTCAATGAATCCATCAATATTAGAGTAAGAAGGCGAGCGGTATATACAATAAATGTTACTACCCAGAACATTCAGCCGAAGACAAGACGCTTGATCAAGCTGTATTTCCTCAACCTTGTGCTCCAAGGAACTTTTAACATATACAACCACCCCGTCATTTTGATTAAGTTGTCGGGTCGTCATATAAGTGAGGTAATTGTTTATTTGCGGAACAGGTTTATTAGAGCACAATCTGCACTCCGTCAGTATAATAATATCTAGATCGAGATGAAGGGTAGATAAATTGACAATAAAATCATCAAAGTTACGATATATGCTTCTTATATTTTGCGCAATGATAGTAAGGTCTTTCTTGTTTACTACAACGTGTTTGTGTAGCTCTGAGTAATCGCAATAGACAGAACGGGCAATTTCAATATTGTCTATCTCAGATACAGTTTCTAATATGTTATCCACTGTAACAGTATAAATCCATGACTATGTGTATCAAGAAAGTGTATATTTCAATAAACTTAGCTAAGAGAACAGTTGCTACCACGGTAATTATTGTAAAACGATTTTTGAGTAAAGAGTATTGTTTTGTTGTGCACGTTCTGACGTTTAAGTGAATCGATGAGTAAATAAATGTGTAGCGAATTTGTGTGTTTATTGTAGTAGTTTGTGTGATTATGGTTAAAATATGTAATAGGTAAATGTGTATATAAAAGACATTAACAAAAAAATTCAAAAGGTTGGGTAGAAGGAAAAAAAGAAAAGAAATCAGGTAAAATAACACCAAAAGTAAATTATGAGACATATCTCTAATATAAAATAATTTAAAGTTAACGTGAAAGAAAACTATGTGCCTACAGGGAAATAGTCATTTTTCTAGCAAAAGCTTATGTACCTGGTCTTCGTTTCTGATAACTATAATTGGCGAACTTTCGTCCCTCCTAGTGTAAACTTTGCCGTAGGCTGTCCAGCAAAACTTGTATTTTCCAGATTTGGTAAGTTCACGCGCGAGGAAGTGGAGACGGGAGCCTTTGGCGGTCAGATGTTCCGATATAAAAACTGGTGTTTCTTCTTGACTTTTAAAACCCATATGCTTACAGCATAATTTGGTTTTATGTTTTATATTAAATGCTTTTGCCATTTTCAAAATATTAGTCTTCAAGATTGTGGAGCCGGTTTCCACGACAATCGGCGTGTTTTGTTTATCTGCTGTTATTCCGCGCACTCTGTATATGTCCTTTATATCGTAGTTTTTAATGCTGCACTCCATATTTTGAAAAAGACACATGGTCATTTCAATAAGATCTTCTTTGGTCTCGTCTTTTTTTCTAGGTACATTTTTTATCACCAGATTACATTTTCGGCTTCCCATTTGCAGTTCCTCAAGCTTATTTTCTAGAATAGTGACATATTTATTGTCTTCTATATTTTGTCTTTCAAGATGAGCAATTTTCCCTCGCAACTCATCGTTTTGTGCGGTAAGAAATGTAATTGAACTTTCTATATTCATATTAGTTTGTTGAATCTCCTGCAGTTTTGTGTTCATTATTTGTATGTCTTTCCCTTGTTTTTCAGTGAAGATCGATAACATTCTTTTCATTTCTTCCTTGAAATCGTCTAGTTGTTGGCCAATAGACACCTCCATGTACTCCCTACTTCTCTTGGCACGCTGGGATACATAGCTTGGTGGTGTTTTGTCCAAACCCCCCCCACAAATTTCAGTATCCGATAATGATTTGTTCATCAGTGAATTCATATCAGCCACGAAACAATCAGAGTTTATGCGGAGTATAACACTAGTAGTAGTGCGCTGCTTATCCCTTAAAGGCGCTGGCGCGTGCGCGTCGCTTTGTTTCGACCACACGGTGTGATAATAATATTAATGTGGCTCGATGTGAGTCACTAAGCGCGCAGAGGCAGCGTCGGCGTCGTCACTCGTGCAAGCAGGATGGCAATTATTAGTAACACTCTCGTTACGCGGGGCTGAGGGCGGTTGGAGGGACGCACCTTGACCCACACGGTATGCTAACTCACAGCTATTCTCGCTACTAGGAAACTATGCACTGACAATCTGAGTTTAAAGTTGATTATCTACTAAACTGTGTTTACGCGTATGAATAATATTTAATTTAATTTGACACACGTCTGCTTCGAAACACGATCACGGGCGAAGAGGAACACGATCACGGGCGAAGAGGATAGGATAGTATAGGTTTATATAATTTTGGTGCGTTACATGGGGCTTTCAGAGGTACTACCCACAAACTTATTCAATACCTTCTCACGTGAGCATTTGCGTTATCAACTATTAATACCAACAATTTGAAAATGCTAATACTTACCAATTTGCCGAAAACTGTGAGAAATTGTATTTTCTTTATTGTTAAAAGTACGTACTTCGAGACAACAGAGGTTGTCACTCAATTCCAAAAGCTTACTTTAGTAAAAAGCTCTAAGTACCTATATTTTAATTTTACTTACAGTATTATGATCAATAGTGTGAATAGTTAGATACTATGAATTCTACGAAAGAAAGTGTAAGCTTCTTTTTTACTTTCTTTATTTTTTCTTCGAACATAGGCAAGGAAACCGGATTTATACAGTATCGATTCAAAGAAATACACCGAATTACAAATCACTCTGTAGACCTTCTACAACAATGGCTTCTTTGTCTTTCTTCTTAAGTAGTATCTACTTTATCCACGTAAATGTATCTACTAAATTGTATTTGCAAAGTAGATTTAAGTGTCTATCTGATCTTTCCTGAGTTCCCGTAGTTTGCAATAATCTTACCACAACCAGAAACCCTTTGGGACTTTAAAACTAGTTCTTTTTATGAACCTGAATGTCTATAACTAAAAATAATCATGTCTGTATTTATTTTACATGTCCCACGCATGGCAAAGACCGCCCTTTCATAATAGCACTGGTTACATACTAATTGTTTATTTTATGTTGATGAACACAGATGGAGACGTCGGCCGGTTCGGAGAGCTCTGGCGGAGAAGACGCGGAGGCGCGGCGGGCACGGCGAGGCCATGTGCTGGCCGAGCTCATGCAGACCGAGCGTGTTTACGTGCAGGAACTCGGCTCCATACTTACTGTGAGTTCCTACACTATGCACTTACAAATATAAGAAGCCTGCAGCAATATCAGCCAATAGACTTCTACTGCTAGGACACAAGACCTGTGACAGAGAGTGGGCTATTATCCACAAAGCAAATAAGTTAAAAGAAATAAATCATAGCTTTTACCACGAGAACACCATCAATCAACGCTAACGCCTCTTGAAGGATAGAGTACTTTAATTAATCTAAATCGGATACGGAATTCCGCAACAGCTGACAAATCACATCGAGTGTTGCATTTTTTGCGGCACAGATGGACCAGATGTCAGGATAAAGGAAGAAACTCATTGAAACGGATGCCCACTTTTTGCCGCATGACGTCATGGGCCAAAACGTCTTTATAAAACAAGGCCGTTAACCTGTCGAACTAACTCTTTTAAAATATTCATACACAGTGTCAGAATTGGAATACGAAGCGAAAGCAAACACGCCTTTCTCTGATGCCAGGACCACGTACAAACGTAATTTAACCGTAGTGTTAGCTGTTGCCTGATATGGCGCTGCTATTTAATGACACACCACTTAAACGCACTTTAAAATTCAAATCTTTCTTAACAGGTAAAATTAATCACCCTGTCACTTGAGGCACACGTCGCGTCGTCAATTAGCAAAGAAATTCATATTACTGCATCGTAATAATATCTATTAAACTATCCAAACTAGATTCACATGTAATACAGTAATAGATAGCTTCCTGTTGTAGTTATCGTCGCAATAAAAGGGCCCGGCAAATTGCAGCAAATGATATGGATGTTATTTAGATCAAATCGATGCTCGTCACGGAAGATTAGTTCCAATAAAACACATTCATATCGCCATGCCATCGCCGCGCTCTGAAAAACAAATGTGCCACTACCATATGTAGTGCGTGAGCTATGTGTCCCTCCCGGCGCACAGCTCGCTGCCAGGCGGCTCAGTACGTCTATCTAGTGCACTGGATGCACCGCACGCAACGGACTGCGTCAGCCCCCCGAGCGGAACGCAATGCATGCTACTCATTCGCCAACGGCACGCCAGTGCAGGCTCTCGGTCGCTTGTTACACTTCGCCACCCTCTGCACCATGAAATATGGAAAATACGACCTCCATAAATCTTCCGCGAATCTCAGCGTCGGCACTTCCTACTCGTGGTACTACAGAAAAAATGATAACCCCACCCCACGGAAGAAGAAACGGATCGCTAGAGCCGCATCCGACTCTACACTGTTCAGTGACTACGCTAACCAAATATCTTTGTTCGAAAGAGGGAAGCTCCGTGACAAAAAGTGCAAGAAATCAGTGAGTGATGTGGGAAAAAGTAGTCGTGTTAAATATAACCCTCGTAATATTAAACCGGTGCGTATGGAGCCATTCACTGGAAATTTCTTTTACGGCAAAACACTACCCGGTTACGAATACATGCAGAAAAGTGAGGAAAAAATAACTTACTTGCCGGATTCCGACGCGGTCACTGCCTCCGAGGACACAACCGGAGAATCTCTCACGACCACTGCGCCTACCGTACTCGATGTTCCGGAATTAGTAAAGAATCCTCTGTATGGATGTCGAGATGTGAATTTATCAACGCCTGAATATTTATCTGGTTCAGTGATTTCAAAAGATTCTCAGTTAAAGTCTTCGAGCTGTACTGAGCTAAGGAATACAATCGGAAGTAGTAGGGCCTCAGGTGATATCCTGGCCAATATCCTCAAAGATTACAAAAGGATAATGAAAGAGTGGAACCATACCATAAAAGATCATGGTTCATCAGTGTCCCATTGCACACATAGTAGTAAAAGAGATTCAACGATTTACAGAAGTAATACCGATAGTTACGTACGAAGCTTACACTCTAATTTGTCATGTAGAAAGCCAAATAAATGTCTCAAATCTACAAGCAATAATCATTATAGTTACGCCTATGCTTCTCGAATATGCAATGAAACGAAAAACAATGTTCATGATAAAAGAAAAACGCAAAGCTTGAATCGCAACCAAACATTTAGTAATTGGACGTCAACGCTACAGGTTTTAAAGAAGAAGACAATGTTTTGGAAGATGAATCACAGTTTAACGCCTTCAGAATGCAAATGCTTGGAGACGATATATGAAGACTATGACAGACGCTTGCAGGACTGGTGTGATACTATTAGCCATTGTACATCACTTCTCAACCCGGTACACTTAATTGTGTTTACAATTTGCATTTAGAATCCCAAACTTTTTTGAAAATAATATGTTATGTGTAGTTATAACTCCTTTACTATTTTCTCCTTTCAGGGTTACAAAGAAGAAATAGAAAAGCCAGAGAACCAGCACCTGTTGCCCGCAGCACTAGTTGGACAGGCCGACGTGCTATTCGGCAATTTACACGAATTGTTCACATTCCACCAAGACGTGTTCCTAAAAGATTTAGAGAAATCTATTTCTGCGACAGAACTCGTTGCCTTATGTTTTGTTGAAAAGGTACGTTTATTATCTTTATTTACAATCACATGTGTTTTCGTTAAATTAACTCAATTTGGGTTATTGTTTTGTCCGTAAATACAATCTTAAGACCTTCGTGATTCCGGTTTCCTGCTTTGCTAAATAGCAGACTATTTCAAGGAACTTTGCTTTGTTTTTGCTTCCTACAACCTTTCCTTTTTCATTTTATTTACCCTTTCAACACTTACTTGTACTCGTTATGTGATCTTGTAATAAGTACAGTAAAAATCTCGCCTCGCATTAATTTTTTCGATCTATGATAGAAATGAATTGTTAACATCGATCGATTTTGCCGGCGTTGTAACAACTGATCATCCAGTTGACCCTCACTTGTTCTGTTTGTTCTGCTCTAGTAACCAGAGCATTTATCTACGAATCCTCAAATAACTCGTCTTTAATTAATTTCACAAATTTAATACTTGCAATAGTAACAATATTACCATTTCCTCTAGTCCTTAAAAAGCTTCTTCTCTTTATCGATGAGATATTCCACTAATTCAATATTTTCTTTTTCAATAGAGGGACACATTCTTCCGGCTATACAGCTACTACTGTCAGAACATCCCGCGGTCGGAGCGACTGCGGGAGACGCTGGTAGACACACACCTGTTCCTACAAGCTTGTCAGCTGCGACTGGGACACAAGCTGCCTCTCGCCGCGTACCTCCTCAAGCCGGTGCAGCGGATCACAAAGTACCAGCTTCTACTGAAGGTTAGTATTCTATTTACAAGTGTGAAGCTTGTATGACTTTTGATTGGAGAATGAGACAATGGCTTGCCTGCTACTTTCATTATTTTTGTGCAAGTGTGGCTTGTGTGTTGCAGGACTTCGGGTATGTGATAAATGGTGCCTTCTTTTTGATTTAAGACTTCGGAACCGACAGTAATGCTCTTGATGTTGCTGGCTGTAGTTTTTCTTATATATTCTGTTCGTAATATACGCAATGCATCTTTATGTACCTAGGTGTTATGACAATCTAAGGCCAATAAACTTTTAATTTTAGCCTGTTCCAGTATTAGCCGAACAATGAGCTTAACCATTTTCTCTATTTTACTCGATTTACTTTTTATGTGGATTTCGATTATGGGTTTCTTATTGCTAATTTTCAATGAAGACATTTTTGTCATCTCGTTGTCTATTTTACGGAACTCCCTTTGCTCAGTCTATTTGAATAATATAATTATGTCGAATGAAATGAAACTGAAATTCTTACCTCACTTAAAACGATAAATGTCGACTATCGATAAATTAATTTATTGCCCTACACTCATCGAATAAGTAATGAACTGAACATGACTAACTCTACGCACCTCACACCTGTTATATCTACCGCTGTTCAGACTCTGCCCTTATGCGGTTTACAACCAATTTCAACAGTCATTGTAATCTTTCCTATTTGCTGTTTATATTCCAACATGGTTTCGTTTAACACCGCCCACAACATTACTCATACAATACCGTTTTATTTTCAAAACGGGAAAGAATTAACTAAATATATAATATCCCGGTTCGTGTGAGTGCTATATAACATTAGCCTCTAACTTTCCTACTATTGTTACCATAAACCATCACGCTGGTCTAATGGGAAATGTTGGATGTTAAAATCTTGATTGTTTTGTATTTTGATTCTACGACTCTTCGGTTTCCCCACGTCTTCACAGTTTTGTATGCAGTGATTGATAAAATAAATTACACAAATAAGTCGCTTCAAGAAAGAGATCAACCGCCGAATCCAACTCGGCTGGGCAGTGTTCGGGAAACTGCGTAACGTTTTCTCGTCCAAAATACCTCAGTGCCTCAAGCCAAAGTTTTCGACTAATGTGTGTAACCAGTGATGACGTATGGCGCCGACGCCGATGTGCGACTCAGAAATGAGAAGATTCATAATCGAACCAAAGTTACCAACATAGCCCAACGATTTAGCAAGTTGAAATGGCAGTGGGCAGGTCATATACTCGTAGCACGCAGAACTGATGGCCGATGAGGCCGTAAGGTTCTCGAATGGAGACCACGTACCAGCAAGCGCAGCGTAGGACGTCCACCCACAAGGTGGGCAGACGATCTTATGAAGACCACGGGATCACGCTGGATGCAGGCCGCTTCCAACCGCTCCTATTGGATGACTATAGGGGAGGCATAAGTTCACCAGTCATAAATGAGTCGCCTATGTTCCAGAACTTAGGCGACTTATTTATTTCGACTTCTTGATTTCGACTCATCAATTTCTATTTGAAGGAAGGCTTAATGCTTGAATGCTTATTTGTCTGCCTCGTTGGTTAAAAGCTCGTTCTATTGAGCATAATCAAACTCGACCAGGGATATGAACTCAAGACATAGTAATGTTAATGTTACCTACGTCACATATTATAACATTCAAATGTTAGTTTTTCGGGTTTTCTCATAACGCCTATTGGCAGTAGGCTCGTCGTTCACTATTACATTGGTTTCTCAAGTGGCGTTTTGATTAGTACACTTCTGCATAACCCTTGAGGTATTTTACAAACCCTGACGCCAACCATAATATACTTAATTTTGAAATATTATACGCATAACGCTTGCGTCGCGAATTCCAAAAAAAAACTGTGACTTGAAAAATTAAAATCCCGCTCACGGTCATTTTTTTTCTAAACCACAGTAAATCTTGATAGTTCCTCTTATCATGATACATGATGGTTTGTTCCCAGGATCTGCTCCGGTACGGCGAGTGCGGGTCGATGACGACGGGGCTACAGTCTGCGCTGGACTGCATGCTTGTGGTGCTCAAGTGCGTCAATGACTCCATGCATCAGATAGCCATCACTGGTGTCCCTGTAAGTATCACATTTTTTTTTATTCTTTGCTCCACTCTAAGAATATCTCCTGTATCGTAGATTCGTTTATGAACCTATAAACTCTATTGTAGATCAACTACTTGTAGATTATAAAAATATTTGCTCCGTGCGGGAATTGAATCTTCCATTGCACTAACCGCGCCATCAAATTGTGAAATATCTTTTAGAATAGATAATTGTGAAATGCCCCTTCTTGCATCATGCAACTTTGACAAAATATCACACATGACCATAATCTGTTAGGGACACCCCTTGGCTCTTTTCAGTGTGTTGTCCACTCCAGGGAAGACTGTGAAAAAATTCGTGACAATTATTTCTTTAAAAGGATATCTAGTTTAGAATACATACAGCCGTTTTAGTATGGCAAAAGTGGTCTATAAAAGTTAATTCAACGTTATACGTAGGTATACGATAAAGAACTGCCATTAACCATTAGTCATTAATTACTCTTTCCGCCTATACTCAAGTGCGGATAGAATTAGATAATAGCTAGAGCAGTTCCATGTCAATAGCAATTTTAATTATCTACTTTGAATATAAACGACTTATATTGATTACACTATGACGGAAAATTATGCTAAAGGAAGAATGATTACGTCATTTTGCCTTTGCCATTATATTTTTGCACGCTATGGCAACATTATCATTATTTTAGTGCCTGCTACGTGCAATTATTGATACCTATACCCAAATATCCAGAAATGTAAACTAGCTGTCTCGCTGGTTTGAAAAATGGATAGGTTTTGGGCCGACAAATTAAACAAAACAAAATCAACACAAAAAAGGTGAAACAAGTCCTAATAATGAGCCAAATTCTAGTAAGAAGAACCCGCCCTGAGTCTGTATTACGAAAATCTCGCTCGTATTACATTTGTAGTAGTATAATTTCCTCCAAAAACAAATTAAACACTTTTTCAAACCACAACTACTACTACAGCTCTTAGTTCGTCTACAATATTAAAATTACCTAATATGTGTCAACACGCGGGTAGATGGAGAGTTTTTTCCCGCCGTCGAATCATCTCTGTCTAACCATTTGGGGACAGGCGAAAATGTTACGTTAAAACCCTGAAGCAATTTACATGTTTGTGCTTAATAAATCAAGCGATGATACCCTCGTAAATAAGGCTCAAATTAGCGTGCAAAATAAAAACTAATTCAAGGTACAGTTAGTCAAGCATGTCATTACATGCCAGAAGATTAGCTCATTAACGTATGCATGTTTGCACTACGGCATGCGATACAGTTATAAACTCAATTACCTGCTGGTCTTGCTGCCACTTTCAAAAGATTGATGGCTTTATTATATGAAAATTACTTGTTAAAACTAGTATTTCAATTTAGTGACGCAACTTGTCTTTAGAGTAAGACAAGATGATGATGAAAAGTTTTATCATTAAAAAAAAGATGATAGTGTAAATACGGAAGCAATATGTTTTATCACCTCCTGTTTTATTTCTGAACCTATCTGGTTGGCAGTGCCTAACTCATAACAATTCTTTGAAACTTAAACTTACTGTTATAATATTAGCTCCTGTTAACATATACAGGATGAATTTTCAACTGGGCGTGGATGGCTATAATTATACGAAACTATCAGGAATATCGAAAAACGTTGAAAGGAGTCTCGAGGCCGATTTTGACGAAAACTAAAACTGCATCATTAGATTTTAGAAAATTCAATAATCTTGGCCAGAATTCGAACCCGCTGATTTTGGAAAAAAAGTCACACCCTATAATTATTATTACACCATTTCATAGTGTTACTGATAAAAATCAAAAATTCTGGAAAGTAATGATATACGGCAAACTCAAGGGTCTATAGTACTTCAGTATAATCTTACTCGCTCGCACTTGCACGCACTATTGCTTGCTCTTTCTTTTAGCTGTCTACACGCAAATCTATTTATTTTACGGCGAAAAAAAAGGAAATTCGAAAAAGTAAATAACATAAGACCTGCTTTATAGTTAGTTCAGTTAGTATAAAAAGTTTCATGATGTAATTTTAAGTATTTTCTGATTGCCAGCGTTTTATTGTTCAATTTAGAGGTAACTTTGGGATTTTTTTCTATCGAGAAAATTTTATGGAATCATGTTTTCACCAAACATAAGACCTAACATTAATCCTCAACTTTACCATATATTTATTTCTAAATTAATGCTGTAGTATTTTCGACGTATCACAGGTTTCTGCTAAGCCATTTGAGGTAGTATAGGCTCTTAAGAAAATTTAAGTATTTCATTACATCGTTCTTTTTGTTCCCAGCTGGATCTAAGTCAGCAAGGCGAGCTTCTAATGCAGGGCTCATTCCTGGTGGTGTCAGAAAACAAACGCGACCTGCGACTGCGGATACGTCCGCGGCGGCGACACATCTTCCTCTATGAGAAAGCGATGCTGTTCTGCAAGCCTGGTACCAAGAACAGTCATAATAAAGCCACTTATCACTTCAAACATGACTTACAGGTGAGATTGGTAGCAATTGGGCTTTTTTATCCTGGTAAAAAAAATGCTTATCAAATTAGTCCTCCCACTCAAGGCAGGGCTAGAGGGAATGTCAGACTTGTACTGACTAAAATCTACGGTGTCCTTCAATAGCCATCGTTCCAGGGCCATGGTTACTCCGTTAGTCCCGCACCGTGACAGGCTTTGGTCCTCTAAGGGGCCCCGCCATTCTGCTGACAGCTCTTAGGCGCGCGTGGAACACGACGCGCGGTCGACCCGGGCATGGTCCATGATCGGACAGCGAGTCGCCCATTACTTGCCGCCCGCGCTTACGGTGGCCGGAAATGGTCCTGCGACGTTCTTTGCCGTGGGTGTCTCTCAAGGCATACGAATCCCGCTATCCTCTTCAAGACGGGGCTTACAGATGGCGCAGGCCTCGCGATATATCTGTTTGCGGGGGTACACCTTAGTTAATCATAACAATAGAGTTTAGAAGATGGGTGTTCACCAAATTATTATTTCTGTAATACATTTCCACCCTTATTTCCCTACACAGATGTCACAAATTGGGCTGACGGAGTCGGTGAAGGGCGACGTGCGCAAGTTCGAGGTGTGGCGTCAGGGGCGGCTGGAGGTGCACACACTGACGGCCGCCAGCGCGGACATCAAGCGCGCCTGGGTGGAGCGGATCAAGCGCGTGCTGCTGGACCAGCTGCACGAGCTCAAGGGAGAGCGCGTGCGGCAGTACAGCGCACAGCACAGGTAGGGACACTGCTACATCAAGCGCGCCTGGGTGGAGCGGATCAAGCGCGTGCTGCTGGACCAGCTGCACGAGCTCAAGGGAGAGCGCGTGCGGCAGTACAGCGCACAGCACAGGTAGGGACACTGCTACATCAAGCGCGCCTGGGTGGAGCGGATCAAGCGCGTGCTGCTGGACCAGCTGCACGAGCTCAAGGGAGAGCGCGTGCGGCAGTACAGCGCACAGCACAGGTAGGGACACTGCTACATCAAGCGCGCCTGGGTGGAGCGGATCAAGCGCGTGCTGCTGGACCAGCTGCACGAGCTCAAGGGAGAGCGCGTGCGGCAGTACAGCGCACAGCACAGGTAGGGACACTGCTACATCAAGCGCGCCTGGGTGGAGCGGATCAAGCGCGTGCTGCTGGACCAGCTGCACGAGCTCAAGGGAGAGCGCGTGCGGCAGTACAGCGCACAGCACAGGTAGGGACACTGCTACATCAAGCGCGCCTGGGTGGAGCGGATCAAGCGCGTGCTGCTGGACCAGCTGCACGAGCTCAAGGGAGAGCGCGTGCGGCAGTACAGCGCACAGCACAGGTAGGGACACTGCTACATCAAGCGCGCCTGGGTGGAGCGGATCAAGCGCGTGCTGCTGGACCAGCTGCACGAGCTCAAGGGAGAGCGCGTGCGGCAGTACAGCGCACAGCACAGGTAGGGACACTGCTACATCAAGCGCGCCTGGGTGGAGCGGATCAAGCGCGTGCTGCTGGACCAGCTGCACGAGCTCAAGGGAGAGCGCGTGCGGCAGTACAGCGCACAGCACAGGTAGGGACACTGCTACATCAAGCGCGCCTGGGTGGAGCGGATCAAGCGCGTGCTGCTGGACCAGCTGCACGAGCTCAAGGGAGAGCGCGTGCGGCAGTACAGCGCACAGCACAGGTAGGGACACTGCTACATCAAGCGCGCCTGGGTGGAGCGGATCAAGCGCGTGCTGCTGGACCAGCTGCACGAGCTCAAGGGAGAGCGCGTGCGGCAGTACAGCGCACAGCACAGGTAGGGACACTGCTACATCAAGCGCGCCTGGGTGGAGCGGATCAAGCGCGTGCTGCTGGACCAGCTGCACGAGCTCAAGGGAGAGCGCGTGCGGCAGTACAGCGCACAGCACAGGTAGGGACACTGCTACATCAAGCGCGCCTGGGTGGAGCGGATCAAGCGCGTGCTGCTGGACCAGCTGCACGAGCTCAAGGGAGAGCGCGTGCGGCAGTACAGCGCACAGCACAGGTACTCGTGCTACTGGAGCCCTGCTGTGCGGGACTTCTTTTTCGGTCTGCGAGGTATAAAGGAATCTAATATGAATGCAATGACATGACGGAGAGCTAGGAAGTATCAGTTGAAGTCAATCGCTCGCCCACTACGCCAATCATGCCGTCAATCATTAAACTTTGATAACAATGTGTTCTCACAATAATTGTGAGATAATTATTATCGGTATGATTTGATGTGAAACTTAAACCAGGGGTTTTCAACAGCACTTAACAAAACCGCCCCCTCCACAGAACACTAATCCAAGCCAGTTCATGGGACCTGGGTCCACCGGCCGCACTACCCGCCAAGCCTGCCGTGGTAGTCCCCAACCCGACCCGCACGGCCTCCTGCGACACACACGACGAGCCCTGCTGGTCCACCGACCCCTCCGACGACGACGACGACGAGCCCGAACACCCGCCGGTATGTACCCGGCACTAACGTACGACTCTATGTAACATGTACAAGTGTAGGGTGTGGAAAGGGACGGTTGATTGACTAAGACTAGAAAATAAAGCTAATATTTTTACAATTTCGCGTAAAAGAACGTACCGCGCCATCTAGCGGCATTGTTTGATAAGCAAAACGATCCGCGCGCGGATCATCCGGTCGCGGAACACGGTCTCTAAGAATTTTTAAGGACAGACTTGCATTGAAAAATTACTTCTTAGTCAATCAATATTCCCACTAAAAGAAGTAAATAATGAAATTGTTAAAGCATTAAAATGTTAATCTGAAATTTTTTAAGCAAGAATGGATTTGTTTTTTGTTAAATGTGTCTTGTTTGGGGACTTTATGTCGGTATATGGAAATGTCAATTAAAAAACAACTTGTTTTCAAATTAAATGTCAGTAATGTCCTCTCCGGTAACGACTACTAACATGGACTGTAGTGCTTACTGTCGGGGTAGCTTTACTAAAACGTGGGTCGTTTAAATTAATGCCAACTAATTTTGGGTTTGCAGTGTTGAGTGAAGTGAAACCCACTCTTTATGTAAGTGTAAAGTGTATTTTTAAAGGAATGCGGGCTGAATAGTCACGGGTAGCGCATGACAACGCTGGCAACCCCACGCACATGATGCTTCCCGATAACATTACTGTCTAAATTATGGATACGGGATAAAATATATTGGTCAAACGGTGGTAGAACATGCGCATCGTCTGAGAATTTGCAGTATCTGCTTATTTAGTTCCTAGCCGTGTAAATTATGTCAATACTACAAATTCTCGTAACACGATTAATTTCATAACGTCCTGCCCTAGTCCAATAGGTTTCACGCCCTCACAGCATAAAGATTAAGTTAGCCATCATCGCTTTTAGTTCCTTTTAAATGATTTAGCGACACTAGCACTGAAAACTTATAAATTTAGTAACTGCACGGTCCACGAGGCACCTCACACGTACCCTTACCGAGAGAGGTGTACTGTACTGACTAGTAACTGTGGCGCCGAGTATCGAACGCCATGCTCTAAGTTGTATTGTTCTACAGGTGACGGAGGCCGTCGCAGTCGGTCTCAACGGAACCATCCACAGAATGGTTCAGTTCTTTTCCGTGGCCGGCTCCGCACAAGCCACATCCACGTTTTACGTGTCACAGTACTGAATAATATAAATGTTTCGAGCATACAGCCAGTAGAGGCTTTGTACATAATGAAAAGACTGAGTTTATATCCAAAGCTTAAACTATCTAACCAAAGAGAACGTGGATATTTCGGTTGTTTCGCTGAACATTAACTATCGTGTAAGTCATGTTTTGTTTGTTATGTCACTCATTGTCAGTGTGCTTATTGGTTTTTATGTTAAAATGCGCTTGCTTCGATTAAATGTTATACATCAGTGTCGATAAATATTATTATTTTTATCTTTGTATTACAATATCATGGAACATTTAGTGGAACACACTGTATATTATGTAATACATACATACATAGACATATATAATATCTTCCTTTTAATGTTACGTAAATATATTTTGGTGCATAAATATCTCGCTTGATTGAAATTGCGCAAAATCGCGTGCACTATCTAGAACTGATGAATAAATAATTTAGTGCAGATATGTCCCGTATTTATATAAAAGCGAATCTTCGTATATAGTTAGATATTATTCAAAATTGATGTCAGTTTAATGACCACCGAGGTTATGAAGAGACTTTATGTAGAGTGATTGGACACAGCTGAGCACGGCATCACAGCTTGCATCATTCACTGACCACCGCTTTGGACGTGCAATCAAATAGCTTTACTGTAATGTTTTGTTTACTTCAGTGTGTCACGATTTCTGAAACTAATTATACTATGTATTTATTTTATCTGACAATTGATTTCTAACTTATTATGAGCTTACAAACCTATTTTGAATCTGAGATAGTGTACTTAGCTTATTTCAATAAAAAAAAGCCACATGTTATATGCCCCTCCCACTGACTCATCAAATCACATGATTATTATGAAAAATAATTTTGTTATCTTGTTACTCATTGTGTTACAATGATAATAACTAATCTACTTACATTCACTATTTTAATGTCCACAACAATTATCTCTAACCATGTGATCCAAAACCTAGCAACGTATGTATGTACATAATGTATCTTTAAATAATAAGTTATGATTCCTATTAGCAAATGAATTCTTAAGCTCATAATATTAGAGTCAGTTTTTAGATTATTATTTATTAGCACCCAAATCAACTGGACTTATGGACGTGTATCTATGAATAATTTATAAACCACACATTACTGGAGTGTTTAGTGCGACTATATACCTTGAAAACTGTCTATATTTATATATTATTATTATGTAATATCCGCATACGTTTGATGTCAACATAATGCTATATCTATCTTCTAAAGTATTTATATGACTGTCATCTCTGTCGTTTATAACTACAATAACTGTTTACTTAACAATTACTTGGTTAATATATTAATTATGAGTGTTATCTAATGTTCTACTAATCGCTTTACTAACATGCATGGTCTGGTCAAACACCAAACTACTTGTAGATGGAAATACAAAAAGGAAACTTTTTGTACGAAGTACTTACTTTACAGAATTTAAATGCATGTTTGTGTTTTGGGGCAGAGTCAAATTACTGTCAAAAATTTAAATAATTCCATCGATTACAATTGTTTTCAAATCCAGGGTAGTCTGTAATTAACGTTTTAACCGTTACATTTGAAAATATATGACTTTAATTTGTCTCTATTCTCTATGTTTGACCAGTGGTGAAGGAATGCATGTTGATCGATGTACAGGATGAATGGTGTGTTTATTTACTACATTATGATTGCTACAGTCATTACAACGCTAGAATCACGACAGTACACAAACACACTTATTTGTGGACCTACTTACATTGGAATCAAAATTCGAGACAACATTAAAACATGCAGTAGAGAAACATAAACTGGACTCATGAAACTCTAAAGAGTGCTTTCATTTCAACGATTGTTGCATCAAGGTTGAAATGCAATTATTACTGCCAACGTTCTTTATTTTCTTAAATTCCTCGAGTTTATGCAAGAAAAAGGGAACCGACTTCAAAACCAAACACAAAAAACTATAAAATAACTTTTCTTTCGGAAGTCGGTGGCTTTGTTTTTTTTTATTTCATTGACATAATATGGCCACCGACTTCCGAAAGAAAAGTTATTTTATAGTTTTTTGTGTTTGGTTTTGAAGTCGGTTCCCTTTTTTTTAAAAAAGTTTTTTATTTTTCCCATTTTTAGTTGAGATAATCAAAAAAAATCTTCATTAAATCGGCGTCTTTGAAAATCTACAATCCTATTAAGCAAAACGGATCTATGTGAGCAACTTCACGAGATATCCATTATTGTTATATACAAAACCTTCCCCAGAATGTAACAAATACTTTTCAGAAAACTGTATCACAATCGGTTAGCCAAACGCGAGATAATTGCGGACAAACATGCAATCGTCCCTTAAAATCTACGATCCAAGTAAGCAAATCGGATCGACGCGAGCAATGTCACGAGATATCTATTAGTGTTATATACTAAAACCTTCTCCAGAATGTAATGAACACTTTCCTGAAAACTGCATCAAAATCCGTTCAGCCAAACGCGAGATAATTGCGGACAAACATGCAATCGTCCCTTAAAATGTACGACCCAAGTAAGCAAATCGGATCCATGCGGGCACCGTCACGGGATATCTATTAGTGTTATATACTAAAACCTTCTCCAGAATGTAATGAACACTTTCCTGAAAACTGCATCAAAATCCGTTCAGCCAAACGTGAGATAATTGCGGACAAACATGCAATCGTCCCTTAAAATGTACGACCCAAGTAAGCAAATCGGATCCACGCGGGCAACGTCACGGGATATCTATTAGTGTTATATACTAAAACCTTCTCCAGAATGTAATGAACACTTTCCTGAAAACTGCATCAAAATCCGTTTAGCCAAACGCAAGATAATCGCGGACAAACATACATACATACATACATACATACATACATACATACATACATACAGGTCGAACTGAGAACCTACTTTTTTTTTTGAAGTCGGTTAAAAAGATATTGGGCAAAACACTGCACCATTAATAATGAACAAGCATTGCAATTTGCTTATTTAACGGCCATAATTTTGTACGTTCTTAGTTTTTATTTTCTGAAACGATCAAAATCTAACACTATTGGTTTATTGCTACAAGTTGCTCCACTCAGAGAGAGACGAGCTATTAAATCAAATGTCGGTCACGAAGAGCTTTAAAAAAGAAGTATCGGGTCATTATAGTTAGCGAAATGCGGTCGAATACTCTACAATTTGTCCATCTTCCTTTCTGCGCTCATGCCATTTACATGATTAAATTACATCACCGCGAACAAGTTTCGCTTACGCAGTTGCAACAACCGTTGAAATTGAAAGGATCCTTAGCTACAGTGAAACATCGACGGTGGAACTTGTAAGAGGCATCGAGCGGGCTGTTTTATTTGCAACGTTCAGTTCAACGCCGAAAGTTGTTTACCAACAGCTCGCTTAATGTGTCTTATGACATTTTAAATTTCTGCCGTCGTAATCTCAGTAATAAAAAGCAATACATGGCGAGCTAGACGGTAGTAGAGTAGTAAGTGGATTGGTAGTAAGAGGTGTGATATGTGTCAGGCGGTGGGGTGTGCGCTGGTGGCGCTGTCGGACTACACGGCGGTGGGCCCCAGCGAGGTGTCGCTGCGGGAGGGGCAGCACGCCGAGCTGCTCAAGGTGGGCTGCGCCGGCTGGTGGTACGTGCGACTTGCGGGTACGTACAGAAACACACATCAATAATAAACCCTAAACTTTTTTTCCACCCACAGGGATGCATATTAGAGAGAGTATGCGTAGACTTTTTTCCACCCACAGGGATGGAGAGATATCTTGTAGTTACAAGATAATCAACTGCTAACTGATACTCCTTTCGCCTCATACACTTTCATACATAGATGCGTACTCATATCTACTTCAGCCACAACATGTAGGATATGTAATATATGAAGTTCCCACTAGCTGCCTCCCAAAGTTAAGAGGGAGTGAGCTACAATCTACTTCACGGATGCATTTCGAATTGGTAGATGTCATGAGCCATGAATACATTTTTTTTGCTTCAGTTCTAAGTGAAAGTTACAATAGGTCACAAACACATTGCAAAATCAAGAGTGCACTGTACGACCATGTGATCATAAAACAAGTTTACGTAGAGAGATTGGCTGACCTTGACCTCTGGCATGCTATACAGTAATACAGATATTGCCAAAACGCTAAATGTTTTTCTACAAAAGAACCATTAGCGATCTATGGCCATTTTTGAACATCACGATCTTGTCTTCATAAACATAGGCAAGGACAAAAATACCTTCTGGATTTAAAGGAACAAAATAAATCAAAATTTTCGACACTTTATTATATGGCCCGTGTGGTGGGTTATGACCCACTATATCACAGAGAAGAGGCCTCTTTTCCAGTAGTGAGAGCATTATAGTGTGATGATGATGATGCTGAATGATGATGAAATTGTTTTTCTTTCTTTCCAGGAGGTCAGGGCGAGGGTTGGGCGCCAGCGGCATACCTGGACCAGCGTAAGACTTCACGCTCGTCGTCGCGCTCGCACGATCGCTTGCACGATCATTGAACTAACGCGACCCATCTCCTGACCACACCGCGTCACGGTCGCACCGTCACAACCAACCGGTACTAGACTACTCAGCATATGGGGAAGGTGGCTCAAAGCTCGTTGTAGATGGCGTGTCCAAGCTAGGTCCCAACCTGAACAAAGGGGTCAAGTTATTTTGAAATACACATTTTCTACCAATGATTATGTTTGTACTAGCTCCAGCTATTACAGTGTCATTAGCTCCAGTTACCTTCCCCATGGTTCACAAACCGACTTTGTTCGGCGGAGTCTACACAGTTTGGCAAAAACACATCTATTGTTCGTTTTTTCTCGACATCCTAAGTCCCAGGACAGCCAACCAGTTAGCTTGAAATATGGGTTTGTGTAGAAGACCTGACCGTCACTAAATCTGGTATTTTTTTTTAACCAAGTGCCTCAGTCTTCTTCGTAATCATATTCGGTAAAGGTGTAGATATTAAAGTTGTTTCCCAGCACCAGTAGCGAACGCCCCGGAACCCACTTGTTAATATTTTCAATGTATGTAAATGTTGTTCTAAAAAGCTTTATTGTAAATTAGGTTTAGCCCAAACGTGTTGTCGTTACGATTATCCAAAGCTATATATAGTGGCGTAGGACGTTGTTAAGTAGCTGTGACTGGTACCGTATCATTTCTGTATATAAACTACGATTATTTTTTAACTATAGTTATTTATTTGATGCTAGTTGAGCTTTCGGTGTTCATTCGTGTTTTACGTCTCAATTCCCCATGACAGACTCTGTATAGTCCTACTGTTTTTCCCTGTGTAGGGACCTATGATATATAATTAATGTACAACTGTCTTTTGTCAGTGGCAAGCCACGTCTATTGTATGATCGATCGTTTTCATATCATTTGTTGTTGTCATATCTTAGTTATCATATGGTACGTCATTTGTGCAAATAATACGTTATTGTATGTAATTAAATTAAATATCTAAATGATGAAAATTAAAATTTAATAAGTGCAATACTTCGAGAATTGCATTTAAATGTTAATGTGTTTTGCTAGTCGGCGTGAACTATTTTTACGATCTAACTAGGTACTACCAATTTTAACGTATCATGAAGGTTCATTTGCTTTTATATTTTTTGATTATATCACTTTAATTTTACTTTTGTTTCGCCTCAGTAATACGTCTCATTGTTGTAATGTAAAGTCAAATCTACATACATATAAATTGTACCTACTATTAAAATAATTGTTCTTTTGTATAAAATTACGTTTATACTTATTGAAAATGATCACAATTACACTGAATCGGTCCATTTATTTTGTGTTTTATTTCATTCCTTTGTGCTTGCATGCCATCATTATTATGTATTATATCATTGATAACCTATCATTTGACTTTAACGCTGTTTACATAACGAAACTAGTTTCATATACCTACCTACTTATGCTTGACAAAAGTGAACTGTGAAGCGTTATTAATTAATGAGAATAACACTGCAGTTGACCTAAATTGATTAATGAGGATAGCGACAGCGATAAGTTATGCTGATGACTACAGACCTAGTCCTACACCGTCTTTGGGACGAAAACCATTATTAGCAAAGGAATCCAATCACAGTTAGTGAGACATTAACTGCAATTGATGATTACCATCAGCAAATCATCAGAACTCTTTAAAAAAGTTAAATTTTGACTTTTCATTGATTTTCGGAAGTAACAATTTTAAATACCTACAGCTAAGTTATATTATCATAATACAATTGTCTTTTTAGTATAAATTAGAGATAATTATTAAATCTTTATAAAAATATTGTAAAGTTTATACTTAGGTAGCTGATAATAGCCGTGATAGGTCAATATGCTTATAATTATTATGTATGTCTACCGTATATAAGAGACAAAGTTTTCTAAATATAAATAAGTATTATTAATATCCATCTCTAAAATACACCTGTGTATGATGTAACGATATTATAAACTTTATAACTACCCTACCCAAAACACTTTTGAACGTTTTAAATATCTTAAAATCTCGATTCCATATAGTGCAAATATTATAAACGGCTGTGACATTAACCAGTAATGTATTTTATACATTTTTACCTGTTAATGACTCCTTAATGTAATAAAATTAGTTGGAAAATTAGATGGTAGTTATCTTAATTATGAGGGATGCCCCATAGAGGGCTCTATGGGGCATCCCGCACCTGAACAACGCGATACTCGAACTAGTGTTGAAATGAACCTGGTCACGAATTTCGTCTAAGCGGGGAGATTGATTACTTTATAAATACGCGAATTCGCCACTGGCGGCGCTTCATGGCGTGTTTCAAACATTTCTATACATTTGATATTACCGCTCGTCGCCCACCGCTATGTCAACGCTCACAGCGGTAAAGTCGTGAACGGGCAATTAGCTTTGTCGTGTCGTACAGCAAAATCATAAACAAGCAAGTCTTACCGTTTGTCGCATAAGATAATTATGTAACATCTGACATCTCACCTGGTAACAACTGTATGGAACGTTAGTTACCTAACATTACATTGCTTAACTTTGGTGACTCATCCAATGATAGTCCTAGACAAGGGTTGCTTAGCCTCACTCACTCATCCAAAGACAGATTTCGGTAAGATTTGATACCATCTGACGGCTAACTCTAGTACTGCGAGCGATCATTGGTCAAATCAAATTACGCTATTTGGTTTGACCAAGCCTGTTCCACTTCCGTTAAATTTCAAGAAAATACTCCGAAACGTTTTTCAGATGTTACCTAACACACTCAAATAAAAAACTAATAGGTAGTATTGTCCTTGTTAACGTGAATAAAACATCACCTAACATCACTTTCAGATCAACGGCCCTCATTAATGGCTCGTGGCCAAACGTAGATGGATTGATTGATTAACATATTTGTACACCAGTTGATTTATTTATTTTAGTTTAAAATAACACGATCAATGTTCAATGTCCAAGTGGGGTTCACTCAGAATGTACTTACGAGTTACTTTCGTACGAGCTCGTATTTTCGTTGACGGACTAAGAGAGACTCTGATCCTATCCTAAGATGTGTCATAAATTCGATAGAAAGTTTTTTTTTTGTTTGTTTATTCTCTTTTCACGTCTAACTACTGAACCGAACATCCACCTACGTTGCCATTGCCAAGTGTTCCCGGGGAATACTAACAATAATGTTCTTGGTTATAGATGTCGCCACGTGTCTTTCGAATTACTCTAATTTCATAAATAGACTATTGATTGATATGGGTATATTCATAGATTCAAAAGGATAGGACTGCGCCTTCCCTAGCCAACTGATAGATATAATTGGCTTTGTCTAGAAAGAGAAAAACTTATGTCTAGGTATACAAATAATTGCTTTTCTCTTTCTAGAGGGTAATGGTCAAGGCAGTTATTGATCAGACTATTCTTTTAGGTCTATGGGTACCTACATAATGACGCTAAAAACATGCAGTCGCTAGTTGCTCGCGAGATAAGCCCCCGGTCATCTCACTGGTGTGACCATTTTAAATGATGCAGATACTCGAAACTGTTACGCATAATGAATATGTTCCCGAACTGCATCCACATTAACGGATCAGTGTAGGTATTAAATAAATAAGTAGTAAATTATTATATTAGCAACCGAAATTCTATCTACCTAATACTAAATACTAGTACCTATCTAAATAACCTATAGCTATACTCAAGCAGAACACTTTATAGCAAGTGTGTTTTATACTAACTTTATAATAATCAATGTTGTTAAATATAATGTACCTATGTGCATTTGTTTACGTAGTGTGCACAATAACAATCCCATACAGACAATAATACTAATTCAGATTTAGTCACAGACTATCAGGAGGCCTGAAATGGCTACTTTAACAGAATTACGTTCTGTAAACATTATGAATAACGATACATGGGCACAAATTGACAATTCATAACAAACCAATAAGTACACACACTTTGAGGCACGGTGGACGCAGTGGTTGAGCATCACTACTGCGCTGCACACCTCGGGTTCGATTCCCGCATTGAACAAATATTTGTATGATCTACAAGAAGCAGATCCGGGTCTGGATATTTGTGACTTTTTAATGTTTATGTAGGTATTCGCCATAGAACACATAAACTTAAATATTTTTTCCTGGAATGTAAAAACTATAGAACACCATAGATTGTTGTGTAGTAGTTTTCGCATTCAAGATCTTCAATGTGGCATTCTCAAACTTCTCATATTTCCAGATATTGTAATGGATGTATGGATAAGAAATATTAATATGTGTAACCTGTTATGTGTATTCACTTTCCTTCGAGCTTACCATGCTGTGTTAAATTCTTTTAATGAACAATAATGGAAAATTAAAAACTTCTAAAAACAAAAAATCTTTTCATTTCTTTTCCCCGTTTCTGCATAAAATGACTTTGTCGCAACAGCTAGATAAGCTGTTATCTCGCAATAATTAATCAACTAATTCCATGATTCCAGTCCACTGTATTTATTCAAGAAAAATAGTCTCTAAAATAGATTCACAAAACCAAATAAATGACAGTTATCATACTGCATTATGGAAATAAGATTTTTACAAAACTTGTTTTCTTAAATACTAAGTTACTGGGAAGCTCTTTGCCTTGAAAAGATCCTAGATTTGAAGATGTTATCAATCTTGCTGAACACTTGGTCAGAGTTGCTGGCGGCATCTATTCTCCAGAGGAGACCTTTCCTCATATAATAATCCACAAGGGGTAGAGTCTCTGCATGATATAACGCGAGTCGCTTCTTCAAAGCATTTACATTGTCATCCGACCTTCTCATCAAAGGTTCCCCAGTAATATCATCAGTCATGGGTTTTTTGGGCGGAGCGAATTCTTCATGGTAGCTGCGACCGCTGGCTTGATGAATGAGCCTGCCTTCAATTCTGCGTACCAACAAACTATCTGCAATGCCAAACTCGATAACGGCATCCAATGCAGTTTTACGTTTTTCCAAGAGAACATCCAACTGCAATTAGAAAATAGTATTCTTTTTATTATGTGCTAATGACTTATCAAGTTATCACTAGAATTACTAATGGATAAGATAACTCTTATCAATAAAAAAAGATTGTGTATCACTGCAATATCTTAGAAGGTTACCATGTAAAAAGCTTAAATACTTTTTCAGTTCCCATGGGATTATATTCGAGTTGTAGCAGGTGAAGTCGCTAGCAACAGCTAGTAATAACTAAATACAAAAGTTCGGATATGTGGATGAATGTTTGTAACTCAAGCTGAACAGATCTTGAAGAAACTTGCCTCAGAGATAGGTTATACTCTGGAATACCAATACCCACAGGAAAACTGGCAACAGCTAGTATAACTGTTATAATTATGTAAATACACACTCATTAAATAGCCGGGAATAACAAAATGAAGATTAGTTGGTAACAAAAGATAAGAATAAAGTAAAACAAACTTCACCTTTTGAGCTTGAGGCACAGTCCTGGGGAAGCCATCAAGAAGAAAACCATTCTTACACTCCGGGTTATCCAGGTTCTTATCAATCATGTTAACAACCATATCATCAGGCACCAGTTTCCCTTGGTCTATGGTCTGCTTGATGGATCTACCTAACTCTGAACCTGAAGCTATTTCTCCTCGGAGCATGTCTCCAGTGGATAAGTGGCAAACACAGTATTTCTCCTTGAGGCGAGGCGCCTGAAATGGACAAATCAGAGAATTATTTAATAGCAGTTAAAAAAGTAATACATAATTAATACATATTAGATTAAACTGTTTTCATACTTGATTAAGTAAACAAGGTCAGATTTACATTTACTAATCAAATTGTAAATTTTCCGATCACAAATTTACTTTCTTTACAAATTTTCAGATTACATAATATAAAAATAATCAAAGATATTTTTCCATTAATTAGTTACATATAATATTACATACGCATTTATCGAATGGATTTTTTTAGACGCTTAAAACAAAATAAACAATAGGTTTTTATATTAGTAAAACAATAATAAAACGAAACTATTACAAAACGTCAAAAAACTCTTCGTCAATACTATCAGCTGGTAATGTGACTGGCAGCATTGCCTTGTTATATGGCAATGTTTAGCTTCTGACCATGGTAAAAGCTAGACCTTGGTCAAGCATTGCCATACAAGACAATGCAGTGTCTCTTGGGCATATTACCAGCTGAAAGCGACGACTTTTCATTGCTTTGCTCTTAACTAGATTTATATAAAGGGTAATGGACTAAAGGTTAAAGAGCACTGACTTATCTTACCTGAGTGCCTTTCCCGGATCCTGGCGGTCCCAGTAGCACAGCCCTGATGCCTATGGGGTCATTGTCAGGCTGAGGTTTCACTGCAGTAGCTGCTGGACTCATGTCGCTGATCAATTAAGCACTGGGAGAGTAAAGCTATAACCAACAAAAAATAAAATGTTTATTAAACTTGATACATTCGTTCGCCTATCGTATAGGTGTCACGCGCACTGCTTATTATCTAAATGAAGTCTATATCAATGAACCTACCAAATTAAATGAATAATTTGGAGTGAACACGTCCCAATCTAATACTTTCATAGAAGATTGTGAAAGATGTCGAGCAACCGGCGACCCTCAAACCCTCATGTGGTGACGTCTGGTGACGTCGGTCGATAAATGTCAACAAATGTCGCAAATGCAAATGTCAGTCATAAAAAAAAATAAACAAAAGTTAAAAACTTCAGAAAACACATTATAACGTCAGATTCTTTAATAGGCTCAAAATAAAAACTTGAAAAGACGCTAAAACACAGAGTACTTTAATATAAAAAGGAACGCTAAAAACTTGAATAATATTCTCTAACTTACAACCTTTTTACAATATTACACAATTATTTTTTTATTCAATATTATTTAAAAACGTAAGCAAAAACAAAACGTTATGTTATAAAGAAACATTCCAATATGCAAAAAATTTGATTACATTGGAGTTTTGGTCATTTTTACATACCCTTCTACCCTAAGCTGCTCAGTCGTTAATAATTTATTGGATATTATTTCTGTTTTACAAAATGTAAAGTAAAGTTTCTGTTATAAGTTTATTGCCCTAAAATAATATTTTCGATCGAAATGTAGCACATGAAAAGCGTAGACAAAGAATGCGTGAAAAGGATTTTTCTCTTTGACAGTAGACCTTGACAGCGTCGTCATGGCGGCTTGCGAGTGACGGTCAGGGTCCTATAACTCAGTAAGTTTGCATTTTGTTCTGGGCTATAGTTCTGTGACTGGACATTAGATGGCATGACTGTCTCAATTTTATCTATACTGAAATACAAATAAAAGAAAAGAAATATTGTTCGAAGATCTATAAAATTTTAACTATTTAAATTTGTTAAAAAGAAAATTAAATAAAATGAAGACAATATTGTATAAAATATTTCTATGACAACACAGACCCGTAGTAAAATAATGATACGTTTCATTTTACGCACGCATTGAAACATAAGCCGAAGTAAATTGACATAATTCGTTGTGATAATTTTTATTTCTTGCTTTCGAAGAAATAAACTGAGCGGTAATTAAACAACTATTTTAATTTTAGATTTACTGTAAATTTATAACATAGTTTACAAATTACAATTTCAAGTCAAATATTGGCACTATAAAAAATGTTTGTTACGGAACTTCCTTGGCGGCCATTCCGAAATTATTGTTTTGAAGTGAAAACTTCTTTAGCGGCGTTGTACACTTTTTCTGTAATGGGTAAAAAATTTAAAACTCGCGTCAGGGTCACGTGACCGTCAGGGTCACGTGACCGTCAGGGTCACGTGACCCTGATCGAAAATGAGTAAGACGTCATTCAAATTAAAAATAAAACATAGTAACAAAAAAGTTTTCACTTCTACCGGCACTCCTGGAGTGCAACCTTTTTTTTGAAGTGAAAACTTCTTTAGCGGCGTTGTACACTTTTTCTGTAATGGGTAAAAAATTTAAAACTCGCGTCAGGGTCACGTGACCGTCAGGGTCACGTGACCGTCAGGGTCACGTGACCCTGATCGAAAATGAGTAAGACGTCATTCAAATTAAAAATAAAACATAGTAACAAAAAAGTTTTCACTTCTACCGGCACTCCTGGAGTGCAACCTTTTTTTTTTTTTTTGTTACCATCAGGGGGTGTCAACTTTGTATGGGCAAATGTTAGACAGGTACCCGGGGCAGAAATACTTCATTGCCAGCATAAAAAAATGATGAAGTATTATGAAAGACCCAGAGAATTCGGTCTTTAATGATACCAAATAATACTTTATTTTCAAGTTGGTAACACAGGAGCAATTTATGTGACTAGTTTTTGTTTTTTTTTCTAAATGGTAGTTTTTAACCTGTAATAGTCCATGTTTAGGATTATGCAAATATTTATTAGATAATTTTTAATGACTGAAGTTTTTATGATTTTCATTTATCCAGTAAAATAACTAAACGAATAATAGTCTGAAATTAAAAGTCGAAAATATAGTAGTAATTTTATAATTCATACTACCAACACATGCCCGATGTCAACAAAAACCTGAAAAAAAAAAAAAAAGGTTGCACTCCAGGAGTGCCGGTAGAAGTGAAAACTTTTTTGTTACTATGTTTTATTGAAGTGAAAACTTCTTTAGCGGCGTTGTACACTTTTTCTGTAATGGGTAAAAAATTTAAAACTCGCGTCAGGGTCACGTGACCGTCAGGGTCACGTGACCGTCAGGGTCACGTGACCCTGATCGAAAATGAGTAAGACGTCATTCAAATTAAAAATAAAACATAGTAACAAAAAAGTTTTCACTTCTACCGGCACTCCTGGAGTGCAACCTTTTTTGAAGTGAAAACTTCTTTAGCGGCGTTGTACACTTTTTCTGTAATGGGTAAAAAATTTAAAACTCGCGTCAGGGTCACGTGACCGTCAGGGTCACGTGACCGTCAGGGTCACGTGACCCTGATCGAAAATGAGTAAGACGTCATTCAAATTAAAAATAAAACATAGTAACAAAAAAGTTTTCACTTCTACCGGCACTCCTGGAGTGCAACCTTTTTTTTTTAATTTGAATGACGTCTTACTCATTTTCGATCAGGGTCACGTGACCCTGACGGTCACGTGACCCTGACGGTCACGTGACCCTGACGCGAGTTTTAAATTTTTTACCCATTACAGAAAAAGTGTACAACGCCGCTAAAGAAGTTTTCACTTCAAAAAAAGGTTGCACTCCAGGAGTGCCGGTAGAAGTGAAAACTTTTTTGTTACTATGTTTTATTTTTAATTTGAATGACGTCTTACTCATTTTCGATCAGGGTCACGTGACCCTGACGGTCACGTGACCCTGACGGTCACGTGACCCTGACGCGAGTTTTAAATTTTTTACCCATTACAGAAAAAGTGTACAACGCCGCTAAAGAAGTTTTCACTTCAAAAAAAAGGTTGCACTCCAGGAGTGCCGGTAGAAGTGAAAACTTTTTTGTTACTATGTTTTATTTTAAAACTGGAGTAGTACAGATATGAAATTAACTAATTTGAATGACGTCTTACTCATTTTCGATCAGGGTCACGTGACCCTGACGCGAGTTTTAAATTTTTTACCCATTACAGAAAAAGTGTACAACGCCGCTAAAGAAGTTTTCACTTCAAAACAAAAAGTTCCTATCTATCTTGAAACTTTCTTGATTTTATTTTCAAGTTTCATTTGCTGCAAATATTCAGTATTTCTGCACTTGTTTTGCCTTTATCTTTGAGTTGAGGTTTCGTTCCTTCGTTCAGTATTTATAAAATGTTTCACAAGTTCTGAGACAGTGACTCTATTGTGATCTAAAAGATACTTTGTGTGCTTTGAAACTTTGTAAAATGGATGAAAATAGAACGAAATCTTATAAATGTGACTATGTGGCTGTTCCCCAGCCGAACATAATGTGAAACTATTCCGCTTTCCTAAACCCGGAGTTCGTAACCTTATTCGGTAAGTAATACATAACACCTAAAAGCTACATAAAGTTGTTCTTCCGTTCGTTTTATATAGTACGCCCTAGTCATAGTTCTAGGGAAATTTTGAGACAAAGTATTGTTCTCGTAAACTAATTGACCTAACAGCAGTAATGACCGAGTGACACTGGGTTGATTTTCTTCATCTGTAGTTATTTTCGATTGTTCATAAAATGCTTATTACAAGATTAATGGAAGGGTTATCCTTTTTCAATCTAGTCTTGTAGATATTCATGTCCTCATCCTTAGATAATTGCATATAAATATTTCAGCAGTTTGCAGAACTGTTAATGTGTTAATGTTTTCACTTTCAGTTGTCTGCTGTGGGCAAAGTACATTTTTCCAGAAGGACAGTATAAATCTTTGGAAAATCAGATAAAAATGTACAATGAACATAGAATGCTGTGTGAAAGGCAGACTTTAAAGATATCAGAAAAGCGCAGTTACTTCGAACTGCTGTTCCATGTGATGTAAGAACTCCTAATGCACAATGGAGCAGTTGATTCTTTTTGCGATTTCAGGTTTGTTCCTATGTATTAATGAGTACTCATTAAATAAATAATGGTGGTATACAAAATTGAATTAATGGAATAAAACTTTATTTCAGATTGATAATGAACTTATTGATCCGGCCAAACTACAAGCTGATCCATTTGAGGACGTGACAAATATCTAGTATCCCAATACACCTGAAACATCATCAAAAAAATTCTATGTTGTGATTCTGTGTGTGTGAATTTTCTAAATTGTCTGTTTCTAAAAATCTGATTTATTCTTTAGCAGAATACAGACTTAATCACTTGACTTGAACTAAAGCAATTGAAGCTAAAACATGAACACAATATAATTATTATGAAACTTTTGAAATAAATAATTAAAATAATATGACACTACATTATTTACTGTTTTATTTTGCACTTTCCAATATTCACTCTTAGGTTTTTTGGTAGGTTCATTCTCAATTAAGAAAATTCAAAATTGAGTTTTCTTAATTGAGAATGAACCTACCAAAAAACCTAAGAGTAAATTTTTAAAAATAATCCGGGATGGTACTCAACCGTTTGAAATTCCCGCGATATTGAGTGTTTTCTCTGGGCTACATATAGATGGCGCTGGCTGAAACTGTTCTACGAAATAATGTATGGAGTTAGCATTCTTCTCCGTTAGGAGTATATATGTTCTGTGGTTACCATGGTTACCCATGTCTTGTGTCCACTTGTGTCAAACTCGATATTTTATGTTTTGTTTGATGTATTGAGAAAGTTTTAACCGTGATTTTCATTTACGACCTGGATAGTGGCTATGTTATTTGAATTATTGTGGATTCATTGTGTTCTTTTTACCCGACTGCGCGACGCAAAGGAGGGTATCAGGATAATTACTCGTGCAGTGCCCGTGCATTCTCTTGAACTCATGGAGTTTTTCATTGGAATTTCCTGTGACCTAGTGTTATCTGTTGTGTGTTAAGTTGTTTGTTTAGTTTCTACAAACTTAATAAAATGTTGTAATACTCAATTTTGTGTTTTATTCTAAACAAAATAAACATTATATTATTATTATAAGTGAAGAAAGAAAGGGATAGCTATATAGCTATCCCTTTCTAGGATACTGCACATAATGTATCTATAGACACACACATGCACTGCAAGTTCTGTAACTCCACATCAGATGGCGCTTGTCGTTGAGGTCAAGTGAAGTCTCTATACCCCTATATACAAATGTACTCCTATATACTGCCGCGCTATCGATAAGAGCAGTAAGTATGATTTGCGTAGTTTTGAGTAATTGGCCCGCAAAGTTTTTGTTACAATTTTTGTTTTTCCTGACTTCTTTTTTTAAGTTATATTTATTGTGATGGTTGAAACATGTAGCCCAAATAAAGCGCTTTCATACTATTCACTCAATAAAATTATAATTATATTAGAATAGTTTTAAATGACGAAAATCCTTTTATATCTAGTGTTAGTTGAAGCAACTGAAATATCAATTGCATAGAATAACAACAGTAAGTACTAAGTTACTGCTGTTATTATAAGCAACTCATACTAAGTTTAGGTTATTGCTTAGGAATAAAAACGGAGTGTTAGATAAAAACGTTCATGTTTATTAATATTTCTTTACTTACGTATTGTTATTATATTTAATAACGAGGTTCACTAGTTTCATTATTAGAGAACAATACAATTTTTAGAAAATAAGCTATTATACAAAGGGGATAGAAGATTTTAGTATGGAGGGTGACCCTATCGGTCACTCGCCATTTGTTTTTTTTTTCAGAATCGCGGTGCACAACCAAAGTTATATATTTAGATAGAGGTCACTTACAGGAACAATAAATATAACGGACATAATATCCTAAAGCGTCAGGTTACGGTTTAGGATCACTTGTCGACTTATATCAGTGAACAACTTTAAAACCTGACGCTTTAGGATATTATGTTCAAAGTACTTTTTGTTCGTCTAAGTATCCTCTATCTAAATATATAATTTTCGTCGTGCACCGCGACAGTATACACAGTTACACATCGACAGTTTACACAGTTACTGCACATAAGTTAAGTAAGAGTAAAACCTAAATGATAGAGCTTTACTTAATAATCCGGAGTAACTATACTTACTGTTGTTATATTAAGGAAGATTTGTCATTTATTGGACTTACTGCCTTTATCCTTAACGAAATTTACTGGTTCCCGATAAGCTATTAAAACAGGTGTCAGCACATCTGGTAGGGCTCATTGCGCTGATTCAGGATCAATATTTAACTCATTTTGTAAAAAAAATGACTTACTGCTAATATCGATAGCGCGGCAGTATACAAATGTACTCTATGGTGACGGTTTATTCTAATTTCTAACCTAAATGCCATGGTGGTAAATAAATCTATCAAAAAATAATTAAGGCATAACAATAACAGTTTTGATTTCTTTTTGAGTTACATTTGCCACTATGGCAGCAACTGGCATCAGGTGTATATATAGAAATGTATTCTTTTATGATGTTATGTCCTATAATTTGCCATTCTAATATTGACATAATTTTACAGCTATTGGAAACGTTTGTGGCGCTGGACCACATCTGAGAGCTTTTCAAATGAAGAATTGGCTAACGTGCTTGGGAATAAAGAGGTTATAGAAGGCCTGAAACACGGTCTTGCTAGTTACAAGCCCCACAAAACTGATAGTTTCTCACAACTACAAACCAAACATGCAGACCAAACTAAACTGTTGACTGTCGTTCAAACACTGCAAAATTACATCGTAAGTACAAAGCAAACCTACTCTTAAGCATAATATTCAGTCTTTTTAATAAATGAATAAAAACAAGGTCCTAAACAGTTAACAGCAGCTATCTTGTGTTTGGGTTTATTTAATTTATCTGAATGAGAATCTTAGAGCTAGCTGGGGTATGACTGTCATGAAGGGTCTGAAGAAGAAATGAAATTATTATAACAAACAATTAACCAATAAAAAAACAAACTTAATTGTGAAAAATAATTTTGTGGCGATGCCAATAAACAAACAATCAATGAACAATACCTTGTTAAAATAATTCTTTTCTCTTAACTGATTTACAGGCTTGTTTGTTTGGTGCTGCCTCAAATTTATATTTATTGCTTCTCAGTTTGATTTGATTTTTCATCAGTTTAATTCATTGTTGAAGATTTTATGACAAAACACTTTGATATTAAATACATTTATACTTGAGATCCCTCACAATGTTGTATTAACTAACCTTTTGCGATTATTTACAGGATGTAGATTGCTTTCAAATATGGGAAATTATGAAGAACTACCTGTGTGATATCTCGTATGGCACCCCAGCAAATGCCTTGAAAAATGTAGCCTTTGTTGATACCCGACCAGTGTTCTTGTTACCAAATGTGTGGACCTTCTACTATGCAGAGCGATTGTTCCTGCTCAAACTCTTACAGTACATAGTACAGTTTAGAGATGAACCCAATCACATGTACAATGAACAATTCAAGAAAATAATAAAAGAAATAGGAATACAGAACTTGAAAACCTCTCTCATATCTCAGTTTGATAAGTTATTGAACACAGCGCCTCCTACTCGGAGAATGCAGAAGGATTTCTCTAACGAGAACATAAGACAAGAGTGGGCTGATTGTAATCTGAGGGAGCAGTTAGCAATTTTACAGATTCTACTGCATATTGCTGAAGAGGAGATGTTTACCGAGTCGGAGTTCAACAAGTTGTTCATGTTGTTCAGGAAGCACGGGTTTGGCAAGAGTCAGGGGTACAGTGAGCTTCTGGAAGAGAGGCACAGAGAGTCATGTATGAGGATCATGTATATGGAAGTGTGCATATTTATGGTAATTGCAGATGGTATGAAAATGTAAGTAACAATAATGTGTATTTTGGAGTGTATTATTTGTTAAGAATATTCAACTCTTTTTCAGTGATTGTGGAATAAAACTTCTGAAAACTGAATTTTATTGTTTTCGTTTAAAGTTTCAATTTAAATGAAAACAATAATCCTACTACTATTATAAAGGCGAAAGTTTGTAAGTATGGATGTATGGATGTTTGTTACTCTTTCACGCAAAAACCACTGAACGGATTTGTTTAAAATTTGGTACACAGATAGTTTATAACCTGGATTAACACATAGGATAGTTTTTATCCCGATTTTATGTTCCCGTGGGATAATTTTTGAGTTGCAGCGGGTGAAGCCGCTGGCAACAGCTAGTATGACATATTTATAATATAACATGTAACAATAATATAACATATTTATAATATAAATATGTCATATTATTGTTTTCATTTAAATTTAAACTTCAATTTATCAAGACTCGAAAATTTTAATATTTATATGTATTTTTGTACTTCCATCTACTTTTTATCTATAGCATCTTTTATCAACTTACCTTACGTTGGATTGTATTTCAGCAACAACTTGGGCAAATGGATAGATAGTACTAAGGAGGTGGTTGAGAGTGAGCTCACCAAACTCCACATGGACGCTGAGCACAGTGCCATGCTCATCACTTGGATGATGCTCATTCTACAGGTACTTAAAATTGGCTATTTGACTAAAAAATTCTAACCTCTCTGTCAGTTACATTATCAAAAAATATTAAAACCGTATTTTTTCTCTTCTTTTTTGTCTTCTTTTTCTTACAATCTGTCACTGAGTATAAGACATTTAGGCCCGCTTGCATGAACCCGAGTTATCTTTTAACTCAGAGTTAGTTGCTAACACAAGGTTAAATTGACAGTTTGTCATACAATATTGTCAATTTAACCTCGTGTTTGCAACTAACTCTGAGTTTAAAAGATAACTCGGGTTCGTGCAAGTGGGCCTTAGTAATTTTTATGTGAGGTTAAATGTCTTGCTTGGTTTTTTTATTTTTTCTTATGGTACGCAAACCAAAATTGACAGAGATAAGACGTTTTCAATTTCTAGTGAATTTTGACGTCACTAGCCCCACACTAAAGTTTTGATGTGTTATATCTTGGTAAATATTCACTTTTATAAAAGAAAATATATGCGTCTGTAATTTTAAAAAATTCTCAATGACGGACTAATAAGATATTGCAATATATTGATACAGTCAAATTTATAGCTCATTCAAAACTATTTTATTTAAAGTTTAACCAACTAATGTATCTGCTCAACTCAATAAATGCCACACTATGTAAAAAAACATTTTAAAATAATAATAATAATATGTTTCAGAGTGACCAACATGCAAGACTATTTGAGAGTCAGTATCAACATTTTGGAGCCACAGCACTGAGGTTGCAAGTTTTTGAGTTCCTACTACAAATGCTGAATAGTTCTGTTTTTTCTGTAAGTATGATAAAACACTTTAACCAGTCTTTTTTAGTGAGAAGGAATGGATTGGAATCCACATATGGACCAACAGATCCAAATTCTTCAAGTCATTCACATTACACTTATGCTGTAAAGAGACATTCCATTTTTTTTAATACTTACATACAAACATGAAACACACTTTGTACCCATTTAAAAAAAATACCACAGATGGAGGAGAATGGTCACACTGAAAGGTTATAATTATGAAGTACAGAAACCTATTTCATTTTTCAAACATAAAAAACAAACTACGAATTTCGACCATTTGTTACATTCTTCATTGATATAATAATAATTTTTCATCACTCAGGATAAATCAAAATGCTCACTAATCGCACGGCATCGAGTATTCCGTCTTCTAAACGACCTCTGCGACAAGTTCGACGGTGACGGCACGCTCAGCCACCAGGCCGGTATCATGCAGCTCTGTTCCCACCTCCTCTCATCTCCGGAGATCAACTGCCAGTTTTGGAAGCTGCACAAGAGAGATGAGAACTTCGGCGTCGTGTCGCTGTGGAATACCGCGCTTGAATACTTTCCGTATAACTTTAATGCTTTGTCTATCTTAGCGAGTGGATTGGCTCAGGGAGGGAAGTGCAGTGTTTTGAATGTGAGTAAACAACTTATGTTTGTATGATAGTTTACACACTTGTTGCTAAAGTAGTGCCTATAGATTTGGTGACTAAGCTTTTATTTTCGTCTTGCAACATTTTGAACTTTATCATCATCAATCTATAGCCTTCCACTGTTGGACATAGGCCTCTCCAATTGCACGCCATTTCACTCGATCACCAACTACTCATTATTCATCAAGCATTATTTTAAACTTATACATATACTGATAAACATAAGTCAATTTGCATTGCATTGTTTGGCGTTTCATATCATATGTACAGTTAGCAAAACAGGTATGCAGACAGCAATTTTCAAAGAAGGCAGCGGTTTTCTGATCTTGTGCTATAAGTTTCAATGTGTCTGCATACCAATCTCTTTGGATACATGTAGCAGACAGCCAAAAAGTGCATACATACAGCATATAGAATGTATATTGAATACAGGAAAACAGATAGAAAATTACTGCCTGCTGTAACTGTTTTGCTGATTGTACTAATTTTATTACAATATTGGTTGCAGCTTTTAGCCGAGCTCAAGAACCTCCCAGTCTACACAGAGATTTATAATCCAAACGCAGTTCCTGTAATGACACTTGAACAAGCCGATGACGCTATCATAGGCAGAGAGTATTACCCCTTAGGGGACCCAACATATCGCATCGAAGTTGGTTCAAAAGCAACCTTAATGGAACGGAAAGAAGGTACAATGATACATTTCCGAACTCCATACTCTTACTGGACAGTTTTTAATAGTGAGATTGAGAAAGTCTTGGATCGTAAGCAACATCATCAGAATAATATCAATGTGACATTGGAAAGGATCTACCAGGGCACCAAAGTGTTAAAGGGGGTCTTATCAGCATTGGTGGCAGATCGGGAGATCCCGAAGAGTTTGGTGGCTCCAAGTGAAGGTGTGTTTGATGTGCTGGTCAGGTTTATGAGGGCTGATACTCCGCCGTTGGCTCTGCTGGTTGAGGGCGTAGCTGTTTGTACTGCCTTGGTGCCTGTGTTTCCCAAGGAGATCCATTTGAGGTATGTAGTTCCTGAAATATTTTTAAAATACCTCTGAAAACTTAAATTAATTATTTTCTTAAACCATGTTTTGCTACTAAATTGACATATATTGATTTTGTCTCATGTAAACAGTTTGGGAGTTAATAATCACTCAATTGAAGTGAATATCTATTCTCTAAAGACTCAGCGTCGCGGCAGCTAAGCTACAGTTTGTGTTTAGTGGATTTTCAACTTCATTTTTTAGAGCATAAAGTTGTAAGCTCATCGACGAACTCATGGTATTCTTATAGAGAGAATATCATAGTGATAGTCAGACAGCCACCGATAAGCGAAGCTCTCCTCTCAAACAGTCGAGTATTAAAATGTTTGCTTCTAACATTTCAGACTGATAAACACAGGACTGTTACCTCGCGTAATAAATCAGAAACTGACGCACATAGAATACGCGAATGGTACGTCCTTCGACTCGGCGGCCGTTGGTGCCTACTTAGTGACGATCGAACAACTCAGTGGCACATACAAGTTCTTAGGAGCTTATATTGATCTGCTGTGCGCTTTCCATGAGGTATGTTTACTCATAAGTATGATTTAATAAAAGTACCTATCCTGAAAAGATGTATTGCTAAAAGAAATTTTCACAACAGTTTTACACTTTAAAAACAAAATATGGATTATAAAACCCAAATGAGGATCATATTTCCATAACCATTACTTTGAGAAGAAAGCGTAAATTGGTTTGCATAGCTTGATTGATCGCCATGCATACATAAACTTTACGTCCCAAATAATCTACTGAAGATATAAATTAAGAAATAGTCTGATACTGGTAACCTACTTCATCCCACTGCTGGGCAAAGGACCCCCCCCATGACTTCCAGTTTTCAAGATTCAGGGTAAATCGGAAATAGTATAGTGAAAATAAAATCTATAGACTTCAAAATCAACATTATTTCCAGCAAGCCTCAAATGATGACCGCATTACTAAAGAGGTTATCCTCCCAGGCCTCATTCTAATACTCCGAGAAGTATTCCCGAATGTTTACGGCTGGCGTTACAGCAACACCCGTGAACGTCGCGACATGATACAGCGTTGCGCGCACTTCCTGACACTCGTGTTGCAGGATACCAAGAGCAATAAGCCCTGCAACACGTTGCTGAAACAAACTTGTGTTTATAGTCTGTTGCATACTGAGAATGCGCTTGAATTGTTGAAGTTTATTTCTGTTGGTATGTATGTTTTAATATTGTAAGTTTAATATTGCATGGGTATTTTGGCACTAATGACGTTACTAGGGCTGCGTTATACATTATAACATCACAGCTGTCATCCCCTAAGGATTAAGCAAAGATGTACTACTACTTACTTTAAAATACACTCAGATTTCATCAAGATATATTATTTGTTAACTCCCATGTGAAACTGGGAGAGCTTATTGCTTTCAACCAGGCACGGACAAGGTGTCTACTGAAAAAAATCTGATGGAAATCCCAGTAACACTTTGCGAGAGCCGGTAAATAAAACCAGAACCTCAAAATCACACCAACGATGCTATCTATTTTTATAATATGACTGTAAATTTTTGTAAAATGTTAATTTTAAAAAAAGGCAGTTTCGATTCCGACCACTTCCCAATTTTTTTAAATGTCAGCTAAGTAAATTTTAATTAAAAAATATTATTATATTTCCTATTCATCAAACCAGGTAACGATCAACTGGAAAGCGTAATAAGAAACGAAACGAACTGGATATCAGGCACAGGTTCCCAATACATATCTACAATACAGCGCTGCGTAGCGATTGTCATCTTCGCTTTACGCTTGAAGCCGATGGTCACGGAAGCTACCGAAGTGACGCCGTTGGAACATCTGATCTTCGCGCAGAATAAACAAAAGGACACTTTGAAGGTCGTGCCTAGAGTTACCAGTTATATTAATCATGCTTTTAATAAAAGTTTGCCAGTGTTGTGCTGTCGACTGCTCAAGAAGTTTGCTGAGGTAAGTTAACAACCAATATTTTCTGAGGCTGTCTGTTTAAATATTTTTACGCAGTAGGTATCAACTTGTTATTTTGCTTAACCCTTAAAGTCACTTTGCATAGTATACTATACATTTGAATAAAAAAAAATATTTTGAGGAAACAGTTATTTTAAAATGCAATGTTTTTACCAAAAAGGAATTTCAGAATATTCCTCTTTTATATAATAAATAAATGAAAGTATTATCTTCAGTATATTTGTCAATTTTGACATAAATGCGAAACCATACCGGAGGAATCCTGTTTATGTCAGTGTAAAATTTATTATAATTTCTTATTCATTATGAAAATATGTTCTGTGTTTTGTGAATTGAAATCACAAATATATTGTGCTGCTGCTAGTGCTAAGTTATCCACGTTATATACAAGTTTTCATCGCTTTTTACGACCACAATCTTGGGTGTATAGCATACTATACATTGCGACGGTTTGCTAAAAAAATATTTTGATTTTGATGTATATTATTCTATACATTGCCAACTAATGGGTGGTGGTGATGTCATTGATGATTCTGCATTTAGACTTGGAATCTAGATTTTTGAAGCCCCAAAAATGTTTCCGAAAGCGGAAAAGATCCAACACCATCATTTGACAGCATTTCCTTTCGATACACAATGCAAATTCAATGCTATACCATCTATCGTATCACTACCCTCCTTGCAGTTAAACCGTCACTGTTCACGCCGGAAACTTCATCAAAATGCAACCACAGAAAATGCAGAGGTCCTATAGTTGCTGTTAACAGGATAAAAAGACGAAAAATACCGAGATTTTTACTTTTTTTTTGCAATGGATTAAGAGAACATTTCAATAGGCAGCTGAATTGTCTTATCAAGGCTTTCAGGAAGCTGTTTCATGAAATTGATTGACGGTGGACTACTGCTATCGATTTTCCCTGAAGACCTTATACCTGTTATAGTAAATAACACTAACTTATATACCATTTTCGACGGGAAAGTCAACACAAGCACTTAGAAAGGATATAGTTGTTTTTTTTTCCATCAACATGTTGATGGGAGATGTGGTTATTTCACTTATGGAACACCACAAGGATTATTGGTAGACTACAGCAAGATTGCAGACGTTATGGTTTTCAAAAGTTTTCATCTGAAAGATCACTGTCTGAAAAACTGAAAGAATCTGAGGTGCAAACAATTGCAAAAAGGGCCAGGGTAGTACTTGTTGTACCTATTTCAATGTCCACCTTTGTTACGGGGTTAAAAGGAATTGTTTTGTAGCTTGTCATAAGCACTGATTGTCATTATTTTATTATAATTTGAAGCACATTTGGCGTTATAGTATTTTGATCAACCTATGTCAAAAGTGTATTTTGTATATTATACTATACACCCCTTACAACTGAGAATTACTAACGCTAGTGGCAATGTATAGTATAATATACACTAATTATCTTAGAAGACCAACTAATTAGATTTTTTTTACTATTTTTCCTACTCTTATTATGGGTCAAATAATCATAAGCAAGAATAATTTTGATGTTTTATTTAGATGAAATGTTTTGTGACTTTAAGGGTTAAATTCATTCATTAGAAAGCTGACGCGTTACGCGCTATGTTCACTTTACGAGGCCTGAGAATTTGTGTGACAAAATCAGTAAAACCAAAAAAAAACTATTTCTGTAGAAACTTTTCTATGTCTTCTCTTGTTACGAAATTATGGAAAGTCAATGCTGCAACATTGTCATACCTTGCTTGAAAAAGAATACACACCTTTAAATCCGTCTTCTGAAGAATCATCATCCTCTGAAAAATGCATCCATCAGAACAAATTTTTGAGTCTTGCTGCAAGACTCAAAATTCGCGCGGCAGCGCTTAATGCAAACCTCTTGCATTAAGCGCTGCCGTAAACCTTCATTTATTACACCAAAAACAACTATTCTTAGTTTGATGTTTATAATATTTGGTTGACGGCTTCGTGAAGTGTCCGTATACACCTTGTAAGAAATAATTGTGCTGTATTTCAGCGCTTCCAAATGTCTCTATTCGCATCACTAGACATGACTGCCTACCAAGTGCGAGTGATGTTTCTCGACCGTTTACGAGATGAGTACGAAACGACAGAACTAAAAGTCGCCATTTTGGAATTCGTAGCCACTTGTGTTGGTACCCAGCCAGGCCTTACTGAAGCCTTCTTCATGATGAACCATGAACATAAGATGGATACCGACGAAGATGGCAAAGATAAGAAGACTGTTGTTGAAAAGAAACCGGAGACTGATGATAGTTTTGAAGGCATTTTAGGCTATATGGCTGACTACCTTGGGACCGTGAAGAGTGTAAGTATGATTTTTGAATTAATCAAGTAATTGCTTTTCTACTTTGGCAACACTTTTTTGTACATTTAATATCAAAAGCCATTCAACCACAGAATTTATTTGAATTTGTGTTTTTTAACAAATTGTTTTCTTTCAGAATCCCAAACTGCTTCACAGCCCCTTGCTGTCATGCATCATGGCTCTATTCCATGCGTTATGGAAGAACAATATGCAAATACTAGTCAAGAAATTACGTGAAAACCCCAAATTCTGGGAACATCTGACCAGTCCACTATTCAGTGAAATACAACCAGGGCTAAAGACCTACGCGCAAATATTCAACGTTATTGGAATAGAACTGTTTGTCTCGAGGGACAAAATTGAACCTAACCTGAAAGAAATGTTGGAACAATTTTTCGACACGAACAAGAAGCATTTAGACCGATGGATCGACTACATATTTTCCTTCAACTGTAGATGTGAGAGTGATGAGACGGTGGATAAAGTGCCCGTCTGGCTTGGTCTGTTGACTTCGTGGAAAGATTTCATTACAATATTCTGCAAGTGTCTACCTATTACTTTGAATATAGCACACAAAGCTAAAATGGTCGCACCATGCATGAGCGCACTGTTGAACGAACTAGATGATCTAAAAGACGGTCGCCTAGTCGTTATCCTTTCAGAGTTGTACGTCATAACGCTAGCAAATTGGAAAGATGACTGCTTTGATAATAGAAAGACAAGTGCCAAACAAGTAGACAATCTGCTGACCAACACAGCAATTGTTTACGAATGTCTGCACCCGCGAGCGATTCGTGCGATCCTCTCTATTTGCACGGTCGCTATAAGCAGCTTGGACTACGAAATAAAAGCTAACAGTGTGACTGCACAGAGTATTATAAGGTCTGTCACGAATATCAACAGTCTAGAGCTGGAAAAGCTGTTAGATGATGTCAAAGATGACCCGAAACCTCCCGAACCTAAAGCGAATGGGCATCCGGTGAACGAGAACATTCCACCGGTCGTACTATCTCTGGCCATGTTAGAACAATGTCTGGACTTGTACGATGACATGTTCACAGGATTATCGCAATGGTTCCAGTCCAGTAGGTTCATCAATAAGATCCTTTGTTGTCTGCAAACGTGTTTGCAGAACAGACGCCATTATCACACGTCTCTAGCTGCCCTACGATGTTTGACGGCATACTCTAGAGGGCCTTTTAACAAAGACTTGCTTATGACTGACGTGGATCAGTTCCTGTGGCTGCAATTATTGCCTCCGAAATTCGATGAAGATTCAGCTTGGAAGCCGCAGGAATGGTGGCGTGTGTATGCTTACAGTTTAGACTTTATTTCTATGATGGTGATGAAGCATGGTCAGTTCTTCGCCAGTGATGCCATAACGTTTGTTGGAGTACATTTAGAGCACCTGATTGAAGCGGTGCTCTTGCCAAGACAGGTGTTCAACATAGATGCTCTTAACTTATGCGCGTCTACCCTCAATCTGGTTGTGCAGTTAGTCAAGTTTGAGGCGAGGTGGCGTATCCAGAATATCACATCTTTAACTGGGATTATGGTAAGTTTTACACTGGTTTATAGAATAAAAAGTAGCAATATATTCATCTGTAGTAATTTACGTTTTTTCTGGATGGTTACTTCATCGAAATGCGTCCCACTATGACCTATGTGGAGCAAAAGGGACTTTTAGTTAAATAGTGTCTTTTGACGTGTAAAAGAGTTTGACAAAACCAATTTGCTAAATAAAAATCATTTATCAGAATTAATTCGCTAAAAGTCAATCCTGTTCCATCAAATGCCCTTCGCGTTCCAGTTCCGCGATAATCTGCTTAGACAGTCCTGCTACTCCGACAGGCACATTATTATAAATCGAATGTCTTTTAATATTAATATTTGTTGATGTTATGTGTACAGCGAAGTATAAGCGCGTGCCTGTACCAGTGTGTGACGCTGATGATGCGCTCGCGTCGCTCCGCCGACCCCGCGCTGCAGCCGCCCGACGACACACACAACCAGGCGCCTCACGTACTACACAGGTGAGAGAACATTACAGGAATATATACGAGTTTTGTAAGGTGTTTCTTCTCAGAGTAGTATTCATCATCTCGAACACAACGTAGCATCTGAAAAGAATATTTTTTATTTATTCTATGTTAATTTATTTGCGGAATCTAAGCCAGACAAGTGCATTCTCTGGAAATTTGTCAGAATTTATTCCTTTAATAGAATAGAAAAAACTTTAATTGTTTTCTCACCATAATATAAATAAAATACAATAAAACTAGCTAAAAATTCGATGCAGTAAATAAATATTCAAAAATTAAACAAAGACAATATTAGAGTTTCAGCAATATCTTAAGAGGATGTTGTAACAAAATGTTGTTGTTTTTTTTAGGTGGTAAAATCATCAAATGAGTCCTCCCGCCCTGGGTGGGGCGGAAAGGACTGTCATACTCTTACTGACTAAAATCCACCCGTGTTCCTTCGGATGCCCTTTACGTTCCGGGGCCACGGTATCCTGGATTAAGAAAAAAACCCCAGCAGGCATTTGGCGCGAAACACGACGCGCCACCGACCCGGGCTTGGTCCTTGGTCGGACGGCGAGCTACCCATTACTCACCGTCCGCAAGCCCGCTCCGCCGCTGTGCCCTCTGCTGATCAGAGGGACACGCGTTGGAACGTCCACACGACAGGCTATTCGCATACGGGCAAAGAGACTCCTTAGGCACACAGTGCTGAGGGAAGAGTTTTGCCCGCATCCCAGGGTGCACCGGCCCGAAAAACTGGTCTTCCCCCCGGACGTATCCGAGAGGGAACTCCAGTCCACGGGCGCACGTGGAGGTTTCCTGTGTTAGCACCCCAACAAAATGTTGTTGCTAGAATCATGGTTCACTTTCATACTGCTTTAAACGTCAGAAGAAAAGTCAACATTTCTGAAACTATCCTGAAACCCAGTTCATGATTATTTTTATTTTGCCATTATTTGTCAAATCTGACCTTCATATAGATTGGAGCAGCCATTTTTAAATCTGAATAATATTTTTTTATCACATTTCTTCACTAGAACTCTGGAGATCCTGCACATGGCAACACTATGTCTGCTATCCTTCAGCCCGGAACTACTATCTCTGCTAGCCGACCCCGGTCTAGACCTGGAGCGCTGGCAGCCCCTCGTCGAGCTTCACTTCGGAGCACCGAAGATATCTTACGAGCCCTTCCCACAACTCACCTTTGGGACTTTAGTTTCGGCCATCTGTCTGCTGACTAGGTCTCTTAATCATGTAAGCATTTTTTGTATGTATTAGGAAGTAATTTTATGGCTGTTTTGCTTATATTATGGCTCACTAAACGCCATTACCCTCCTCGTCAAGATCTGTTTGAGCCTTCCCTTGTGTTAATAAGATGACAGTTCTGAAGCGAAGTGGCCCAAACACGATTCTGGTAAAGAAAAAAATATCTGCAGCACAGTTTCAAACGTTTTAAAATCACAGACAGACAGCTAATCCTGAAACAACGACTTTGTAGACCGTACTAATATTTGTGCCGTGCGGTAATAAAACCTGTCGTGCCGTGGTTACTTTGACAAGGTTCCATATTATTATGTATGACTTAGCAAGATACCTATTCTGGTGGCCTAACATGGTGTTTCAAAGCCAGTGTTTGGAAAGATACGAGCTATACAAGTCGTCTAGCGCCATCTCGTTCACTCACTGGAACTACTCTGGTTTTAAGACGTCATAATCCGGCCCTGGTTATACAAGTTGTTTGTCCCAGGCGTACCACACGGAGGACCTGAGCGGGTCCCGCTCCCCCCGCGCGCGGCGCCGCGCCTGCTCGTGCAGCCCGGCGGCCGAGCGACGAGTGCACCGCAGTGAGTCGCTCACCAGCATCTCGTCCGCCGCCTCGCTGCCCGCGCTCGACGAGAGACTGGTCGCCGGAGCGCTTGATGCAACCGCCACGCTACTCGCTTCGCAGGTAATATAAATCTCTCTCAAACCAATGCTATCGGCTAACTCACAACTCGCTGTCGTGCCCAGATCGACGGCGCGTTGTGTTCCACCCGCGCCTCAAAGGGTCTCAGAGCCTGCCGAGGTCGCGAGACTTACGAGCTACCCTGACCCCGGACCGTAAAGGGCTATTGAAGGACACCGTGGATTTTATTCAGTACAAGTCTGACAGTCCCTCCAGCCCTGCCCTGGGTGGGAAGACTCATTTGATGATATTACCACGCTAAAACAATAAACCCTAAACTCCCTTCTTCTTTTACAAAACAATGGCACAAAAGAAACAACAGCCGCTCACTGATTCTATCATAAGGTAATCAAGTATGTACACAGATAACACATTAATGATGATAAGCGGTAACCTTATTTGAACCATAATAGCTCCCGTCTGGAGATACTTAAATGTTTCAGAAACTTACAAGAGATTTGCATAGTTTTATTTTTTTTTGGAACGAAGTTCCTTATTATTTTTTTGCTTCTCAGGCACTCCTCGCAGTCCGCGACCCCAGCGTGCCTGCCCGTCACAAGCAACTCATCCGTCGTGAACTAAGCTCTGAACTAACAATGTTCCACGACTTCGTGCGCAAGCGCATCCTGTGCGCGGCCCACACACGGCCGCACCTCGTGCGCAACAAGCTCGGTGCGTGGCCGCTCGCCGCCAACGAAGAGGAAACCAAACGCATTGAAGAAGCCAGGAAAGAGGGCACCGCCTGCATCTGTGATACAGATATGGACAAGTCTCTACCGCCGCCCCCGCCTCCCAAACGTGCGGCACACGACTCTATGCGAGAGTACATACTTCGGAAACATTACCTCGTCAAATGCGCTCAAACACCCACTAAAGGCCCACCATCACCTGTTTCTCATTCAACACCAACGTCCGATAAGAAAAAAGAAACTTCTCGAAGTTCGAAGCGTGTGTCCTGGGCGGAGACCACACGCGACAGCGATGAAAGCCTTGATAGTTCTTTACAGGAAATCGAGGAGCCTGCCTACTCTAATCTAACTGATGTACAAATTAATAATGATGAAGATTACTTCCACTTTATGTCAGTCGTTTTTCTTTATATTTGTCAAACGGAGCTATAATATTTTGCATGATTTGTGTAAATGAAATAAAATAAGTTTTTCTTTTTTTCTGGTAAACTGTTTTTTTTTTTATTGTATTATTATTTTTGAAGACTTTGCCACACACTAGGAATTTCTCCTGTATCCTGGGTGCGTTTACAAACATTGAAACTCAAAAGTAAATAACCAGACCCGGCCGAGATCAATACCGAGACAGGCAGCAGTCGACAAACGTGCCGTTAAAAAGAAAACAAAGTAAACCAATGGCCATTGACACCGATTATGTAAAAGAATTCCACTGAAAACAGTTTCTGTTTTGGTGTTTGAATTTAGAACACTTCCGTACATTCGACACGTCCTCAATGCTACCGATTTTGTTGGCACTGGTTGGCACAGTGACCGACCGATTGAACTTGAAGTGGGTTCGATTCCCACGCGGAGCAAATATTTGTACTACGATCTATTTACAATTATTATTGTAATATTGATCGTGTGTGTGGAGCAGACTAAAAAATACTTTTTTTACGCCTAAATTTTTCATTTTCTCGTAGTCATGGTATAAAGTGTGGTATATAGTACCGTTTGCAACTCGAATAAAACGGATTTTTAACGCGGGCCGGAATCACTTGCGTCGCTCAGGATTTTAATACTTGAATCACTCCCTAATGGGGAAGGCAAGTGTCAAAGTGACAAGTGACAGTTTGGTCCCAAAAGAACTGTCAAATCAAAGGAATTTTAAAAAAAAAACGATATTGATGTAAAATGACTAGATGTTGTGTAATAAGCTGTAAAAATGATGTAACATACAAATTTCCGACAATTCACACTATCAAGAAATAATGGGTTGCTGCTGTGACTGCCTTGAAAACAAAAATTGAATTATAACTAAGGAAAAGCTACATAATAAACAAATATCCAGCCTTGCGAAGCCGAGACAGGCCGTTAGTTGAGTTTATTAATGAAATTCTATGATTATACCATAACTAAACAATCGAATACACTTTTCAAAATAATATCTACTTTTCTATTGGAGGTTAAGTACCAGTATTGCATCGCTCCATAAATCATGAAATGCTTCGTCTGGCGGAAGAATTATCACCTGGAACGAGTTTTGTGATAGTTGTGGTGTTAAGAAATTAAATATATTGTGATATTTCTCGAATCTAAATAGAAAAAAGGGGTAAAATTACTGACTTATAACATTATGATATTTTATCAAAATAGAAAGTCAGAAGCAGCATTATATTCTTGTTATAGGAGAGGAAAGGTAAAACATACCTAAACTCAAAAATTGAAACCCCAACTACAAGTAACTGTGGATATAATACGGTAAAATCAAATGTATTACCACTCTATTAAATCACTTTTTTTCCTCTTGTAGATGCACCGCGGCGTCTTAATTCTTTTTTCAGTATATGCAGTTGCATTGACAAATAATTTTCCATATTTGTTTTTTAAGTATACTCAATTTTTATAACAATAAATCTTGTTTGTTTTTTGTACAAGGTAGACAGTAATCTGACGTAGGGACCAACTATCGCAGCGCCATCTACGATTAGCTTTGAGTTGCCATCCCCATACAGTCGTGATTCAGTCTTGAAATCCTTCGCATGCTCGTGATTCATATTATGGCCCTCGCTTTAAATTGCAAAATATATTATAATAATTATAACGACCCCACTACAGCGGTGGTAGGCTGCGCAAGGAGCCGCCTGGCTCGCGACCACCATCCTACCGGAGTCCGGCGCCAAGCAGCTTGCTGCGTTCCGTCGGTGTGTGGGAGTGCCAGGGTCAATCTTCAACATTGAAGATTGACCCACCAGTGCCTTTGGGGGGAAAGGAGGTTGTTAGTTAGGCTGTTCAGAACCGGTCTTGGTGTCCGGGTAAGTCTTACCGGGTACAGCTTGGCAAATTAGAGTAGAAAACCGGAAGTCGCCACTGCTCTCGCTACCAGCACTTTGAATGATTTTATTTATTTTTTTCACTTATTAGGTACAGCTTGGCCAGAACGGATTGAAACGGAACTAAAATTTTTATTTCTGACAGCGTTTTAAAATCTTTGATATTTGATGTAAACAAAGACCGCAGGTTTGTTAGATTTATTATTGTGCCATAAAACTAACGTAATAAGTGAAAAAAAAAAACATTCATAGTGCTGGTAGCGCGAAGACAGTGGCGACTTCCGGTTTTCTACATTTTTATGTCAAGCTATACGTTAGTTTTATGGCACAATAATAAATCTTACAAACCTGCGTTCTTTGTTTACATCAAATGTCAAAGATTTTAAAACGTTGTCAGCAAACAAAAAGATAAGTTTCGTTTCAAGACGTTCTGGCCGAGCTGTAACTCATTTTGGAGGGTAACGGGATCCGAAGCACGGTGCCAGCCGTCAGCCGACTGCAGTCAGTAGGGAGCCCCAAGTAGCACGCCAGCCACGTGTCAAAGGCTGCCCCGACAACTCGCGAAAAATCCCATTATGCTATATGCTCCACCGTGCCAGTTGGCGACTGGTTGGGAGGACCCGGTGGCCTGGGGGGGTTCGGGCGTCCCCGCAGTCTCCAAATGAGTTCCCCTTAAGTTGGATTAACTCAAGTGATCCTCTTGGGTTAACTGAGCAGCGTCTCGACATTTAGACTTTTCTCCCAACTACTCTCAATAAAAACATGACCAAGCATAGGAAGAAAAAGGTGAAACAACGGCTGCACTTCCTCCCATTAAAAGTGCACTCACTAATATTAGGGGGTTACACAGTTGCACTCCAATCTCGATCCGGTCCATCATCACCTAGACACCCAGAAGCCGCACCTGTTTCTCCTTACGGAGACGAAGATAACAACCCCGACGGACGTGGCGTACCTGGGCCTTCAGAAATCTAGATAACTGAAGAAGAACCTGAGTGACTGATACAGCTGAAGTTGCATTGGGCTGGCCGTATTTGTTGAAAGACCGGTGGAGCAGACGAGTCCTGATGAAGACGTAATGTGGGACACTCTCTAGCTAGATGGACCAACCAACTATCTATATAGGCAGGTGCAGGAGTAGGACAGGGTCACGTGGTGCAGTCATCGTGTAATATGATGTGTACCATCTGAGTTATCACCTTGCTAAGGCCGCTTTCACATTAAGACGTTAGCAGCGCGACAGTAACGCGACAGAAGTTCATTTCTTCACATTTTATATGAACAGCCGCGCAAAAGCAGCGTCTGTCGCGCGACTGTCGCCCTAATGTGAAAGCAGCGTAAAACAACATTAAAAACCTACTGAAGAGAAAGATATATTTTTAATGATTTTCCTTTACCTCCTTTTAGAAATAAATAGATTCAATGGCCGGATATCTAGCAATGTCAAGAGTTATATTGTGATATGAGTGGCCTTACAGCTTGGCCAGAACGGATTGAAACGGAACTAAATTTTTTATTTCTGACAGCGTTTTAAAATCTTTGATAATTGATGTAAACAAAGACCGCAGGTTTGTTAGATTTATTATTGTGCCATAAAACTATCGTAATAAGGGAAAAAAAATTAAATAAAATCATTCAAAGTGCTGGTAGCGCGAAGACAGTGGCGACTTCCGGTTTTCTACATTTTTATGTCGAGCTGTAGATGATGAAAAGGGATTCGTCTTCACATAATAAATAAAAAGTTAGTGAACAAAATAACAGAAATGTAGGATTTATCAGCAGCTGTTTTTGGCAAATGGGGAAGGCAAGTGTCAAAGTGAAAATGACAGTTTGGTCCCCAAAGAACTGTAAAATCAAAGGAATTTTCAGAAAAAAAAACATTTATTGATGTAAAATGACTAGATGTTGTGTAATAAGCTGTAAAAATGATGGAATACACTTTTCAAAATAATATCTACTTTTCTTTTGGAGGTTATGTACCAGTATTGCATCGCTCGAAAATCGAAGAATTATCACCTGGAACGAGTTTTGTAATAGTTGTGGTGTTAAGAAATTAAATATATTGTGATATTTCTCGAATCTAAATAGAAAAAAAGGTTAAAATTACTGACTTAAAACATTATGATATTTTATCAAAATAGAAAGTCAAAAGCAGCATTATATTCTTGATAAAGGAGAGGACAGGTAAAACATACCTAAACTCAAAAATTGAAACCTCAACTACAAGTAATTGTGGATTTATTACGGTAAAATCAAATGTATAACCACTCAATTAAATCACTTTTTTTCTCTTGTAGATGCGCCGCGGCGTCTTAATTCTTCTTTTAGTATATAGTACTTGCATGGACGAATAATTTTCCATATTTGTTTTGTATTTATACTCAATTTTTATAACAAATAATCTTGTTTGTTTTTTTGTACAAGGTAGACGTGGGGACCAACTATCGCAACGCCATCTACGATTAGCTTTGAGTTGCCATCCCCATTGGTAGATTTTGATGAAAAATATTTAGGTGACATTAATTTTTTTGCCAATGGCAACATTTTTAACATGGCCGCATGTTGAACGAAACGATTTTCTTTACTGTTTGCCAAAATAAACTGAAATAGGCGTAATTAGTGAGCGGATTTATGTAGATTGCATAGCAGAAGGACTAATTTGATCGTGACATAAAGAGAGGGTAAGAAATCAAGTGTGGCCCGACGTATTTGACAATAGAACTTCGCGGTGTTTATTTGGTGGCAGTTCGTGATATTTATAGTTTGTTTGTGTCACAACGGCAGTGGTTCGTGAAGATGATGCATCACCCGAACATGCATCATCAGCCGATCTCGGGGCACCCGCCGCAGCACATGGGCGGGCACCAGGGAATGCCCGGCCACCATCAGATGGCTCCACACCAAATGCACAGAGAGAACAGGCACGTAACACTAACTAGGTAGAGTAACGTTCGGCTTTTCATTATTTTATTTGTTTGTAATGCTTCGCGCCGAGATATCGCTGTACACACAATCATATCATAGATCGTTTATTGGCAACAAGCGGAAGCCATCCGCTTCATAGTAACAGCGTCAGACTGAGAGTCGTAAATCGTGCACTTAAATAGGTCAAAATAGTTCATTTATTGCTAAGTAAGATTAAATTATTGTGTTATTATCCTTCAGTGGTTGTAGTTTCACATAGCTTCCATTATGCTTTATCAAGTCCAATGAATTAGTGTTACACTTTTCTGTCAAAATTTGTTTATAACCTATCTGTTTACTGATAATTATTGTATCTGGAACACTATCTAACAATGTAAGTACCTTTGAACAAATAAATGATTACTAGCAACTTGTTAATGACCTGCCCATTAGAGCCAAGGAATGGCTACAAACTGCGTTGGCTGAATATTCAATTAGATTTTTCTTCCAAATGCTAACTTTCACATTTCTTGTCTGGTTTGTAATTACCAATATTTAATGCCATTCATAACTTTGGGCTACTTAACATAACAGGCTACAAAACGTTATTAGCATAAAATTATTAATATCTGACTAATCCTTGTCATAAAATACTGCTGCCTAGGTACTACTAAACTAGTTTTTTTATTTAATTTTTAAAAACCTTTCCTCTTTAAGTCAAATACCCCCCTAAAACAGTTACCAACTTCAGAATCAGGATATTATTATTATATCTTCATAATTTGTTTGTATCTCATATTTTAAGTGAAATGCTGCTCTTCTATGAGAATAAATACTGTTGACCAAAAATTCACACCTTGACATAAAATTTATGCCCATGTTTGTAATAAAATTTAACTGTTACAAAGTACTGCTTACAACTACCAATTTAATACTTTTGAAGGAATCTGCAATTATAAACCCATTACCACACGTAAACAATTCAGTTCTTGAACAGGATACCAAAAAGGTTCTAATATGACATAGGACATCATATAAATTCAGCCAGCAACAGTCACTGCTTAGCATGACTGCTTTCTTTACAGCTACGTAACTCATAATTTACAGAATGGCACTCTGAAGCTTACAACCTCACACATGCTGTAGCATCAAGTTATCATAACTATTCAGTTGCCAGTGACACAACATATTCTTTTACATTAATTTTTAGTAGGCTGCTGTTTAAATGACAGATCAAGTTTTAAGCAAATAATTGCTCTGCTTCTCTATAATACAGCACTTTGCGTCTTAAAAAAAAAACAATTGTGTGGTAATGCCGCTGGGTTTATTTGTCAGACCTGTTTCAAGAGATGTTCATAAATGAGAATCAACCTCTAACATTTTATTCAGAATTTCACTGTATTAAAAACTATAGAATGGAGACAGGAGCTGAGTTGTTTAATCTCAATAATCTATGATGTCCACTCTGTCATTATTGTTAGCTGCGCAGCTTGTCATGGGTTCAATCACGGAACAAATATTTGTATGATCTACAAGTAGCTGTTCTGGGTCTGGTTATTGGTGTATTTGAGTTTCTATGTTTGTAAATGCATCCATGATACGGGAGAAATTCCTTGAAGAAATATTTTAACCTATATAACACAGACTTAATAGTAATATGTATGATTCTGCTAATGTGGCCTTTTTGTGGAAACAGCAGGGGGTCTCCCCTGCTGTTTCATTATAATGCAGACAATTACATAGCTGTAAGAGTGTTGTTGCTTGACGCTTGTCCTCCATAACTGTAATCAATATTATGAATTGCTACTAGTAATAACAGTACTTCATATCAATATAATTATCTTTATGATAACTATTGATTGAAATTTTACAAATTCATAATATTATGCTTCTGGAACAGGGTGTCGAGTCTGCTAATTATTAGTCAGAATGGCGCCACAATGGCGTTTCAATTGTAGTGCTTATTCGAACCATTTTTTACTGCTGAGTAAAAAATAGTTCTAAAATTGAAACGCCATTGTGGCGCCATTCTGACTAATAATTAGCAGACTCGACACCCAGGTAGACATAGATTTGTATTGCTGTAAATGCAAATTATGAAAATAAATGTTGTGGAACTCGGCAACTCCCACTTTTTTTTTTTTTTTTTTTTAGCGTGGTAAATTCATCAAATGAGTCCTCCAACCCCGGGCAGGGCGGGAGGGACTGTCAGACTTCTACTGACTAAAATCCACGGTGTCCTTCATAGCCTGTTATGTTCCGGGGTTACGGTAAGGGAATAATTCCGCGACCCCGGCAGGCTTTGGCCCTCTGAGAGGGGGGCCCCGTCATTATGCTGACGCTCTTTGAGGCGCGCGTGGGACACAACGCGCCGTCGACCCGGGCATGGTCCTTGGTCGGGCAGCGAGTTGCCCTTTACTCGCTGCCCGCATGCCCGCGCCTACGGTGGCCGGAGATCGTCTCGCAACGTCCGTCGCCGTGGGCGTCCTACACCGCGGTTGGGGCGGAGGGAGGACTCTGTCCTCTCTCGCTCGCGGCGCGCCTCCTCCTTCGCGAGCATTACTGCTTCGCAGAAGGAGGCGACCGCTTCCCACTCCGTCTCGCCCCGCAGCATGGCCGCAACCAATGCCGGGCGCCGGCAACTCCCACTTAGCCGATTTTTTTGCCGCCATATAGCGAGGGTTTTTAGTTAGTTATCACATAAGTATTCTTCAACAGTGTAATTTTCAAAAAACAAGGGTTGGGGTTGAGAAGGCATAAGTTTCAAATGGCATGTCCTCTCTGCATTTTACAAAGTATGTAGGTAGTTATATACAAATACAAAATACAAATACAAATACAAAATCTTTATTTCTGTATCAAAAAAGCTTTACATAAGTTGTTGATTGGAGCCTCCTTTTAAGCAAGTAATGCCTGTATTAGGACACTCCGCTCTTCTATATCAATATACAATAAATAAAAAAACTTAGATTTAGATTTAACAGCATGCTTGAGTAAGTATGAGAGTGTGAATGTGTGTTAGTGTGAGGGTGAGTACATGTGTGTGTGTGTGTGTGTGTATGCGTGTATATGTGTGTTAGTGTGAGGGTGTGTGTATGTGTGTGAATGCGAGTGTATGTATGTGTGTTTCATTACGTGTGTTGTAATAATGCCTCAGTGTCTGCATAATTTAGTGACTTTATCCAACTGGTTAGAACTTTTTTACACTCGTGTAATTGTTTATTGTGTATATATATCTTCTTATTAATTATATTATTATACTATATAAAGCTCGATTACCACTGACTCACTGACAGAATTGTTCTCCCAGATGGTGAAGGGGGAGGTGGGTATATTTTGACAGATTCGTAAACAAGTCACTCTCGTGAGTATGGGAAAAATCCCAAACCTCCACTTTTCGCCCCCCCTCCCCCCCCTCCCCATCGTATCTCGGAAAATAAGAGACCTGTGTTTTGTTTTTTTACGGATTCGTATAGAGGAGGCTCGGAAAAGTAAAAACCATTTTTCAAAGTTCCCCCCCTTGCCCCCCCTTCTCCCCCCCTTAGGTGGATCTCGGAAGTTGACAGACTTGCAACATTTTTTTTTTCAGATTCATATCAAGAGAGCCAGAGTTGTTCGAAATCATTTTTCAAAACTCCTCCCTCTCCCCCCTCTTCACCCCTCCCCCCATCGTATCTCGAAAAGTAAGAGACCCGTGTTTTGTTTTTTTACGGATTCGTATAGAGGAGGTCCGGAAAGTAAAAGCAATTTTTCAAAGTCCCCCCCCCCCTTGACCCCCTTCTCCCCCCTTCAGGCGGATCTCGGAAGTTAACAGACCTGCAACATTTTTTTTTCAGATTCATATCAACTTGCCCAGAGTAAGTCAAAATCATTTTTCAAAACTCCCCCTCTCCCCCCTCGATTACCTGACTGACTGACTGATTGACAGAATTGTTCTCCCAGATGGTGAAGGGGGAGGTGGGTATATTATGACAGATTCGTAAACAAGTAACTCTGGTGAGTATGGGAAAAATCCCAAACCTCCCCTTTTCGCCCCCCCTCTCCCCCCTCCCCATCGTATCTCGGAAACTAAGAGACCCGTGTTTTGTGTTTTTTTACGGATTCGTATAGAGGAGGCTCGGAAAAGTAAAAAACATTTTTCAAAGTTCCCCCCCCTCGCCCCCCTTCTCCCCCCCTTAGGCGGATCTCGGAAGTTTACAGACTTGCAACTTTTTTTTTTTCAGATTCATATCAAGGGGCCAAGAGTTGGTCCAAATCGTTTTTCAAAACTCCCCCCTCTCCCCCTCTTCACCCCTCCCCCCATCGTATCTCGGGAAGTAAGAGACCCGTGTTTTGTTTTTTTACGGATTCGTATAGAGGAGGCTCGGTATAGTAAAAACCATTTTTCAAAGTTCCCCTGCCTCGCCCCCCTTCTCCCCCCTTTAGGCGGATCTCGGAAGTTAACAGACTTGCAACATTTTTTTTTTCAGATTCATATCACGGGGCCCAGAGTTGGTCAAAATCATTTTTCAAAACTCCCCCCTCTCCCCCTCTTCACCCCTCCCCCCATCGTATCTCGGAAAAACTAGGTAGCGGTAAGGCGAAGCGTAGGGATGTGGTCACGATAGCTTTCCGGTGGTAGGTAGGACCTGAGTGGAGCGAACCTGCGAGACCGAGTGGAGCGAAGGGGGGGAGGTGGCGAGCGAAGCGAGCCGGCGACCCCCGTAGCGTAACGAAGGTTGAGTGGGTGAAGCGTAACTCGGGGGTGACGACAAGCAAACTTACAAGTAACTCTCATGATTAGGGCAAAAGTAACAAGCCTCCGCTTTTCGGCCTCTCCCCCCCCCCCCCCCCCCGGCGCAATCGTATCTCAGAAACTAAGAGACCCGTGTTCTGTTGTTTTACGGATTGGTATAGAGGAGGCTCGGGCCTCTTCCCCCTTTTGGGCGGATCTCGGAAGTTAACAGACTTGTAACATTTTTTTTTTCAGATTCATATCAAGGGGCCCAGAGTTAGTCAAAATCATTTTTCAAAACTCCCCCCTCTCCCCCTCTTCACCCCTCCACCCATCGTATTTCGGAAAAATTATGTAGCGGTAAAGCGAAGCGTAGGGATGAGGACACGATAGCTTTCCGGTGGTAGGTAGGTCCTGAGTGGAGCGAACCTGCGAGACCGAGTGGAGCGAAGGGGGGAGGTGGCGAGCGAAGCGAGCCGGCGACCTCCGTAGCGTAACGAAGGTTGAGTGGGTGAAGCGTAACTCAGGGGTGACGACAAGCAAACTTACAAGTAACTCTCATGAGTAGGGCAAAAGTACCAAGCCTCCCCTTTTTGGCCTCACCCCCCCTCCCAATCTTATCTAAAAAACTAAGAGACCCGTGTTCGGTTTTTTCGGATTCGTATAGAAGAGGCTCGGAATAGAAAAAGACGTTTTTTTTAAAGTTCCCCCACTTGACCCACTTCTTCCCCCCCTTAGGCGGATCTCAGAAGAGACATGGAACATTTTTTTTTTTCAGATTCTTATCAAGGAGCCTAGAGTAAGTCAAAATCATTCTTCAAAACTCACCCCACTCCCCCCCTTCACCTCTCCCCCCATCGTATCTCGGAATCCAAGATGGCCTCTGCGATAATTTTCGAAATGTTCATCATGGGAGTCGTTTTCATGGGTTTCGAGGATGCTAAAGCCGATAGTGAGGTTTAAATCCAAATCTAAGTTGGCGGCTGCGATAATTTTCGAAATGTTCATCATGGGAGTCGTTTTCATGGTATTCAAGGATGCTAAAACCGAAAGCGAGGTCAAAATGAGAATCCAAGATGGCGGTTGCTATAATTTTCGAATTGTTCATCAATTTCATCATGGGAGTCGTTTTCATGGTTTTCGAGGATGCTAAAGCCGATAGTGAGGTCAAAATGAGAATCCAAGATGGCGGTTGCTTTAATTTTCGAATTGTTCATCACTTTCATCATGGGAGTCGTTTTCATGGTTTTCGAGGATGCTAAATCCGATGGCGAGGTCAAAATGAGAATCCAAGATGGCGGCTGCGATAATTTTCGAATTGTTCATCAATTTCATCATGGGAGTCGTTTTCATGGTTTTCGAGGATGCTAAAGCCGATAGTGAGGTCAAAATGAGAATCCAAGATGGCGGCTGCTATAATTTTGGAATTGTTCATCACTTTTATCATGGGAGTCGTTTTCATGGTTTTCGAGGATGGTAAAGCCGATAGTGAGGTCAAAATCAAAATCCAAGATGGCGGCTGCGATATTTTTCGAAATATTCATCATGGGAGTCGTTTTCATGGTTTTCGAGGATGCTAAATCCGATGGCGAGGTCAAAATGAGAATCCAAGATGGCGGCAGCGATAATATTCGAAATGTTCATCATGGGAGTCATTTTCATGTTTTTTGAGGAAGCTAAAGGCGATAGTGAGGTTTAAATCCAAATCCAAGATGGCGGCTGCGATAATTTTCGAATTGTTCATTATGGGAGTCGTTTTCATGGTTTTCGAGGGTGCTAAAACCGACAGTGAGGTCAAAATCAAAATCCAAGATAGCGACTGCAAACAATTTCAACGTTTTAATAATGGATAACGTTTTCATGGTTTTCGAGGTTGCTAAAACCGATGGCGAGATCAAAATGAGATCCAAGATGGCGGCTGCGATAATTTTCGAATTGTTCATCATGGGAATCGTTTTCATGGTATTCGAGGGTGCTAAAACCGATGGCGAGATCAAAATGAGAATCCAAGGTGGCGGCTGCGATAGTTTTCGAATTGTTCATTATGGGAGTCGTTTTCATGGTTTTCGAGGGTGCTAAAACCGATGGCGAGGTCAAAATGAGAATCCAAGATGGCGGCTGCTATAATTTTGGAATTGTTCATCACTTTCATCATGGAAGTCGTTTTCATGGTTTTCGAGGATGGTAAAGACGATAGTGAGGTCAAAATCAAAATCCAAGATGGCGGCTGCGATATTTTTCGAATTGTTCATCATTGGAGTCATTTTCATGGTTTTCGAGGGTGCTAAATCCGATGGCGAGGTCAAAATGAGAATCCAAGATGGCGGTTGCTATAATTTTCGAATTGTTCCATGGGAGTCGTTTTCATGGTTCTCGAAGATGCTTAAGCCGATAGTGAGGTCAAAATCAAAATCCAAGATGGCGGCTGCGATAATTTTCGAATTGTTCATCATGGGAGTCGTTTTCATGGTTTTCGAGGATGCTAAAGCCGATAGTGAGGTCAAAATCAAAATTCAAGATGGCTACTGCAAAAAAATGCAGTGTTCGAGGGGCAGTAAGGGCGTACCTAACACAAAAATATTTTAAATATCATATTTTTATCTACACTGAAAAGTTTGTTTTGTTTGGTTTGGAATTGTAAAATTCTTTTTGTGATGGATAGTTTTTGTGTTTGCATCATAGGTGTACTTTTCATGGTTTTCGAGGGTGCTAAAGCGGATAGTGAGGTTAAAATCCAAATCCAAGATGGCGGCTGCGATAATTTTCGAAATGTGCATCATGGGAGTCGTTTTCATGGTTTTTGAGGATGCTAAAGCCGATAGTGAGGATAAAATCCAAATCTAAGATGGCGGCTGCCATAATTTTCGAATTGTTCATCAATTTCATGGTTTTCGAGGATGTTATAGCCGATTGTGGGGTCAAAATCAAAATCCAAGATGGCGACTTCGATAATTTTCGAAATGTTCATCATGGGAGTCGTTTCCATGGTTTTCGAGGATGCTAAAGCCGATAGTGAGGTCAAAATTAAAATCCAAGATGGCGGCTGCGATAATTTTCGAAATGTGCATCATGGGAGTCGTTTTCATGGTTTTCGAGGATGCTAAAGCCGATAGTGAGGATAAAATCCAAATCCAAGATGGAGGCTACGATAATTTTCGAAATGTTCATCATGGGTGTCGTTGTCATGGTTTTCGAGGATCCTAAAGCCGATAGTGAGGTCGAAAGTAAAATCCAAGTTGGCGGCTGCGATAATTTTCGAAATGTTCATTATGGGAGTCGTTTTCATGGTTTTCGAGGATGCTAAAGCAGATAGTGAGGTTAAAATCCAAATCCAAGATGGCGGCTGCGATGATTTTCGAAATGTGCATCATGGGAGTCGTTTTCATGGTTTTCGAGGATGCTAAAGACGATAGTGAGGATAAAATCCAAATCCAAGATGGCGGCTACGATAATTTTCGAAATGTTCATCATGGGTGTCGTTGTCATGGTTTTCGAGGATCCTAAAGCCGATAGTGAGGTCGAAATTAAAATCCAAGTTGGCGGCTGCGATAATTTTCGAAATGTTCATTATGGGAGTCGTTTTCATGGTTCTCGAGGATGCTAAAGCAGATAGTGAGGTTAAAATCCAAATCCAAGATGGCGGCTGCGATAATTTTCGAAATGTTCATTATTGGAGTCGTTTTCATGGTTTTCGAGGATGCTAAAGCAGATAGTGAGGTTAAAATCCAAATCCAAGATGGCGGCTGCAATAATTTTCAAATTGTTCAACATGGAAGTCGTTTTCATGGTTTTCGAGGATACTAAAGCCGTTAGTGAGGTCAAAATCAAAATCCAAGATGGCGACTGCAAAAAATTTCAAAGTTTTCATCATGGATGTCGCTTTCATGGTTTTCGAGGGTACTTAAACCGATGGCGAGGTCAAAATTTGAATCCAAGATGGCGGCTGCGATAATTTTCGAAATGTTCTTCATGGGAGTCGTTTTCGTGGTTTTCGAGGATGCTAAAGCCGATAGTGAGGTCAAAATTAAAATCCAAGATGGCGACTGCAAAAAAATGCAGTTTTCGAGGGTCAGTAAGGGCGTACCTAACACAATAATATTTTAAATATCATATTTTTATCTACACTGAAAAGTTTGTTTTGTTTGGTTTGGAATTGAAAAAATTCTTTTTGTGATGGATAGTTTTTGTGTTTGCATCATAGGTGTCCTTTTCATGGTTTTCGAGGGTGCTAAAGCTGATAGTGAAGTTAAAATCCAAATCCAAGATGGCGGCTGCGATAATTTTCGAAATGTGCATCATGGGAGTCGTTTTCATGGTTTTTGAGGATGCTAAAGCCGATAGTGAGGATAAAATCCAAATACAAGATGGCGTCTGCGATAATTTTCGAATTGTTCATCAATTTCATCATTGGAGTCGTTTTCATGGTTTTCGAGGATGCTATAGCCGATAGTGGGGTCAAAATCAAAATCCAAGATGGCGACTTCGATAATTATCGAAATGTTCATCATGGGAGTCGTTTTCATGGTTTTTGAGGATGCTAAAGCCGATAGTGAGGATAAAATCCAAATACAAGATGGCGTCTGCGATAATTTTCGAATTGTTCATCAATTTCATCATTGGAGTCGTTTTCATGGTTTTCGAGGATGCTATAGCCGATAGTGAGGTCAAAATTAAAATCCAAGATGGCGGCTGCGATAATTTTCGAAATGTGCATCATGGGAGTCGTTTTCATGGTTTTCGAGGATGCTAAAGCCGATAGTGAGGATAAAATCCAAATCCAAGATGGAGGCTACGATAATTTTCGAAATGTTCATCATGGGTGTCGTTGTCATGGTTTTCGAGGATCCTAAAGCCGATAGTGAGGTCGAAAGTAAAATCCAAGTTGGCGGCTGCGATAATTTTCGAAATGTTCATTATGGGAGTCGTTTTCATGGTTTTCGAGGATGCTAAAGCAGATAGTGAGGTTAAAATCCAAATCCAAGATGGCGGCTGCGATGATTTTCGAAATGTGCATCATGGGAGTCGTTTTCATGGTTTTCGAGGATGCTAAAGACGATAGTGAGGATAAAATCCAAATCCAAGATGGCGGCTACGATAATTTTCGAAATGTTCATCATGGGTGTCGTTGTCATGGTTTTCGAGGATCCTAAAGCCGATAGTGAGGTCGAAATTAAAATCCAAGTTGGCGGCTGCGATAATTTTCGAAATGTTCATTATGGGAGTCGTTTTCATGGTTCTCGAGGATGCTAAAGCAGATAGTGAGGTTAAAATCCAAATCCAAGATGGCGGCTGCGATAATTTTCGAAATGTTCATTATGGGAGTCGTTTTCATGGTTTTCGAGGATGCTAAAGCAGATAGTGAGGTTAAAATCCAAATCCAAGATGGCGGCTGCAATAATTTTCAAATTGTTCAACATGGAAGTCGTTTTCATGGTTTTCGAGGATACTAAAGCCGTTAGTGAGGTCAAAATCAAAATCCAAGATGGCGACTGCAAAAAATTTCAAAGTTTTCATCATGGATGTCGCTTTCATGGTTTTCGAGGGTACTTAAACCGATGGCGAGGTCAAAATTTGAATCCAAGATGGCGGCTGCGATAATTTTCGAAATGTTCTTCATGGGAGTCGTTTTCGTGGTTTTCGAGGATGCTAAAGCCGATAGTGAGGTCAAAATTAAAATCCAAGATGGCGACTGCAAAAAAATGCAGTTTTCGAGGGTCAGTAAGGGCGTACCTAACACAATAATATTTTAAATATCATATTTTTATCTACACTGAAAAGTTTGTTTTGTTTGGTTTGGAATTGAAAAAATTCTTTTTGTGATGGATAGTTTTTGTGTTTGCATCATAGGTGTCCTTTTCATGGTTTTCGAGGGTGCTAAAGCTGATAGTGAAGTTAAAATCCAAATCCAAGATGGCGGCTGCGATAATTTTCGAAATGTGCATCATGGGAGTCGTTTTCATGGTTTTTGAGGATGCTAAAGCCGATAGTGAGGATAAAATCCAAATACAAGATGGCGTCTGCGATAATTTTCGAATTGTTCATCAATTTCATCATTGGAGTCGTTTTCATGGTTTTCGAGGATGCTATAGCCGATAGTGGGGTCAAAATCAAAATCCAAGATGGCGACTTCGATAATTATCGAAATGTTCATCATGGGAGTCGTTTTCATGGTTTTTGAGGATGCTAAAGCCGATAGTGAGGATAAAATCCAAATACAAGATGGCGTCTGCGATAATTTTCGAATTGTTCATCAATTTCATCATTGGAGTCGTTTTCATGGTTTTCGAGGATGCTATAGCCGATAGTGGGGTCAAAATCAAAATCCAAGATGGCGACTTCGATAATTATCGAAATGTTCATCATGGGAGTCGTTTTCATGGTTTTTGAGGATGCTAAAGCCGATAGTGAGGATAAAATCCAAATACAAGATGGCGTCTGCGATAATTTTCGAATTGTTCATCAATTTCATCATTGGAGTCGTTTTCATGGTTTTCGAGGATGCTATAGCCGATAGTGGGGTCAAAATCAAAATCCAAGATGGCGACTTCGATAATTATCGAAATGTTCATCATGGGAGTCGTTTTCATGGTTTCCGAGGATTCTAAAGCCGATAGTGAGGTTTAAATCTAAATCCAAGATGGCGGCTGCGATAATTTTCGAAATGTTCATCATGGGAGTCGTTTCCATGGTTTTCGAGGATGCTTAAGCCGATAGTGAGCTCAAAAATAAAATCCAAGATGGCGGCTGCGATAATTTTCGAAATGTTCGTCATAGGAGTCGTTTTCATAGTTTCCGAGGATGCTAAAGCCGACCGTGAGGTCAAAATTAAAATCTAAGATGGCGGCTGCGATAATTTTCGAAATGTTCTTCATGGGAGTCGTTTTCATGGTTTTCAAGGATGCTAAAGCTGATATTGAGGTTAAAATCCAAGATGGCGGCTGCGATTATTTTGGAATTGTTCATCATGGCAATCGTTTTCATGGTTTTTGTGGATGCTAAAGCCGATAGTGACGTCAAAATCAATATTCAAGATGGCGACTGCAAAAAATGCAGTGTTCGAGGGGCAGTAAGGGCGTACCTAACACTAAAATATTTTAAATATCATATTTTTATCTACACTGATGATTTGTTTGGTTTGGAATTGAAAAATTCTTTTTGTGATGGATAGTTTTTGTGTTTGCATCATAGGTGTCGTTTTCATGGTTTTCGAGGGTGCTAAAACCGATAGTAAGGTCAAAATCAAAATCCAAGATGGCGGCTTCGATAATTTTCGAAATGTTTATCAATTTCATCATGGGACGTAACGAAGGTTGAGTGGATGAAGCGTAACTCAGGGGTGACGACAAGCAAACTTACAAGTAACTCTCGTGAGTAGGGCAAAAGTACTAAGCCTTATATTTTTGGCTCCCCCCCCCCCCTCCCAATCGTATCTCAGACACTAAGAGAACCGTGTTCTTTTTTTTTACGGATTCGTATAGAGGAGGCTCGGAAAAGTAAAAACCATTTTTCAAAGTTGCCCCTTATGCCTCCCTTCTGAGTTTTTAATAAGGTTTTAGATTGGATTAGGGGGTTCTTAAGGGGTTTCAAAAATTTTAAGTGCTTTATCGGATTTTAAAATTCTTATAGGTAAGGAATTCTCAATTTATTTTGTTTTTTTTTTTTTAATTTTGTTTTTTTTTTTATTGAATTAGCTATAAGGGTTTTCAGAATATTAAAAATAGTTTAAGTACATAATTTAATAATTTACAAAATCTTTTAAGGACTATAGATTTTCCAATTCATTTAAAGATTCGTATGGATTCTCAAAATTTTATTAAGGTAAGGGATACTTCTCCAAAACACGACCCCGCGAGCTGCTTGCAGCTCGCGCAACGCGCAAATACTAGTTCTATTATAAAGTTGACAAGCTACTGTACTGTATTGAATGGCGGCAAATTTAGTTTTAGTTTGTGGAACCTGTGCTATGAGATCTTTTCTTCTTCTTGTTGTTATGCTTGGATCATATGGTAGTTCTTTATGTTTTTTTAGAACGGCATTTATAATGTATAACTTTCTAACAGAGAGGAGTCCACTGTCCTGATAGAGAATTTCGGTAGGGCAACACATTCTTTTGAAATACATGATTTTTATTACGGCACGTTGTCCTCGTTCAACATGTATAAAACTAGATTTTGCCGCACCGCCCCATATTGTAATGCAGTAGGATATAACAGATTGTGCTATTGAAATATATATTTCATTTAACACGTTTCTGTGAGAGCCTGATTTCGTGTTAATATTAGTAGGTACTATATGTCTCAATGTTTTAAAAATCCATCCCAACTTCCTCATCCTCCCAGTGACATGTTCAACATGAGAGTACCACGATAATCTATGGTCAATAATTACCCCTAGATATTTTGTTTCTAGAACTTTACTAATAGAGGGACAAGTGCAATTATTAGATGTAACTTTATGACATGAGTGTACTCTAATGTTGAACAACTCATCTGGTTGTGAATTTTTATAGATGGAGAAACATATGTAGTTGGTTTTCGCGGTGTTTAACGTGAGAAGGTTGTTATCGAGCCAAGCCGCAATTTGGAACATACCTTTCTCTGTCTTACTTTTGACATCCGACCAACTGTGACCATGAAAGACAACGGCAGTGTCATCGGCGTAGGAAAATATAGTAGCATTTTCAACTTTTAGGTTACAGAGATCGTTAATGTAGGCTAAAAATAGTGTGGGGCCCAATACACTGCCCTGTGGGACACCGAATAACACATACATAAACACACACATATATAAACTAAAGATATCATTTATTTAGCCAAACACAATTCTATCTTAAAATTGCGCTCGAATAATATATTTAACAAAAATTGCAACTACCCTACCAAAAATTACGAAGGTAGCAAAGCAATACATGGCACAAATGCTCAACACATTTTGTTAAAATGGTCCAGGCTTAAGAAATTCTTTTATTGGTGTAAAGTGTTGAAAGTCCCAGAAGGTTCATATTACAAGATCCTTCCAGTAATAATAAGTGAATATGAGTTGGTTATTCGAACGTTGACACTGTTTAATAAAATAACACAGTCTTTATCCGAGAAAAGAGTGGCGGCGGCATTCATATGCAAATATTGTGTAATTTGTTGATATGTCGAGGGTCTTTTGCGGCGCCCTTTGTCGCGCAAACTGGTTGCGAATGAAACTGACAAAGGAACATATGACGACGTCTCTATTGATGCGCGGGGACCGAGGTTTTGAATGGAGGCCGATCTTTCTTCGGTCAGACTAATATATCAAGTCTATTGACCAATGGACAGTTGAAATAACAGTGTCTCGTCGACGGTGGAGCTGGACAGATTACTTTCTCCCAGCTGGGCCGGTGTTGCGACGTCTAGCGGACATTTTGCGACTATCGGTCGTGTGAAATGAGAAGTTGTGATGTATACAGCGCTGTGTGGTGCTTGTGATATTGCTTTATTGACTGTTAGCGTGATGATAGTGCGCGATTCTGACTGCGTTTCGGTGTGAAGGGTGCCGCTGGGTCCGGCGCAGGCTGGCGGCGCGATGGGTGCGCACGGGCAGGCGCTGGGCGGGCTGGGCGCCATGGGCGTGCCGCCGCCGCACCACACGCCGCAGAGACCACCTCATCCCATCAGGGCTATGCCTCATCATCCGCAAGCACAGCACCACTCCGTACCACCGGTAAGACCTTTGTTTGAAATAAAAACTTTTTTTCCCAGCGCAACCTACATTTTTAAAAATTTTGGATACATTTTTCATAATGGCGATAAAAGTTCTTGCTCTTCAAATCCTTATGCTTATTTTGGTCAAATACATCAAGCCTCGAACAAATTGAAAAGTGTCGAGATTTTGATCGGAGCAGTCCTGGAGGCAGTAATATTTTCTAGTTCGTAGGTAGGTAGGTATTTTTTACCACGAATAATGCCGTTATGGCAGATTTACATTGAGTCAGTAACTGACGTCAGTCCAATGACGAGTCAGTGCTGACCTGTCAGTGCTGACCTGGCACTGCCATAGTGTAAATTGATTTCAAGTCAGTACAGGGGGGGTATTACAACGTCTTAAAACCAGGCTTATTCCGGCGAGTGAAAGTGACAGAGCTATACAAGTCGTCTAGCGCCATCTCGTTCACTCACTGGAACAAGCCTGGTTTTAAGACGTTGTAATACCCCCCCTGTACTGACTTCAATATTGGCGCTTCAATATTTTCGGCGTCAGTTCGCTCCCCCGCCAACCGCGCCAGTGCAACTGACGGCGTGTAAATATGCCCAAGTCAGTTGCTGCCGCTGCTGCTTCCTCGCACCGCATCACAAAATGACGCGAAAACTGAGCGACACGGAAAACTTAAAACTTGTTCAACTATACCGAGGTAATGAATGCCTGTGGGATCTCACATCGCAAAATTATAGAAATAGAGAAATGCGTGCAACAGCTTGCTGCAACTTTATTTTTTTGCTGTTTTCGAGAATTAATTTTTCCGCACTGACTTTATGAACGTGTGTACACCAAAAGAAATATCCTCGACTACTGACTGCGTATAAATAATATGCGTCAGTTTTCGGCGACAGCCACTGACTCAATGTAAATCTGTCTTTAGTTCCGATCACGTAATTTGAAAATCCACATGGCGACTGTCCTGCGATTGCTCGAATCTTGCATGTCTCCGCACCGTCCAATTTGTCTCTGCTATGAATCTGAATGTGCTCACTCCCTTCCGCCGTGTTCCTTTAATTGCCCTTTACGTTCAAGGGTCACGGTTACCCGTTAAACCCGGTTAAACGTCTTCCAGGGTCGTGGAACTGTCCGTTCATTAGTCTAGGTCAGGGGTGACAAATACAAGGTCGACGATGTTCGCATCATAACTTCATCATCATTGTGACAATAAACGGCATTTCCGGTTAGTGTGGCTTTAGAGTGAGTACTATTATTTATTGTGTATGGCAGCAACAAATGAAGGCGCTTCGCCGGCCGTACGCGGTGGGCGGCGGGTACGGGCCGGGCGCGGTGCTGCCGCCGCAGTACGCGCAGCCGCCGCCTCTACAGCCGGCTGCCGTGCCTATCGCACACGCAGGTAATATACCCTACATTATAACATAAAACTTTTTTAAAAAAAGGGAACCGACTTCAAAACCAAACACAAAAAAACTATAAAATAACTTTTATTTCGGAAGTCGGTGGCTTTGTTTTTTTTTATTTCATTGAGTTATGGCCACCGACTTCCGAAATAAAAGTTGTTTTATAGTTTTTTTGTGTTTGGTTTTGAAGTCGGTTCCCTTTTTTTATAAAAAGTTTTTTATTTTTACTTTTTAGTTGAGATTTTCCACAAAAAAAAAAACTTCATAAAATCGGCTTCTTTGAAAATCTACAATCCTATTAAGCAACAAAAAAGGATCTATGCGAGCAACTTTACGAGATATCTATTATTGTTATATACTAAAACATTCCCTAGAATGTAACAAACACTTTTCTGAAAACTGCATCAAAATCGGTTCAGCCAAACGCGAGATAATCGTGGACAAACCTGCAATCGTCCCTGAAAATCTACGATCCAAGTAAGGAAAACGGATCCACGCGGGCAACGTCACGGGATATCTATTAGTGTTATATACTAAAACCTTCTCCAGAATGTAATGAACACTTTCCTGAAAACTGCATCAAAATCCGTTCAGCCAAACGCGAGATAATCGCGGACAAACATACATACATAAATACATACAGGTCGAACTGAGAACCTACTTTTTTTTTGAAGTCGGTTAAAAAACCCGGTTTACACCGCGAGCGGAGCGGGCCTATTAACCACTTATTTTAAGAGAAAACTGCTTACATGTGTATCCACCAACGAAGTCTTTTTTTTAGCATGGTAAAATCATCAAATTAGTCCTCCCACCCATGGGAGGGCGCGAGGGACTGTCAGACTTGTACTAACTAAAAAAAATCCACGCTGTCCTTCAATAACTCTTTACGTTCCGGGGTCACGGTAATTCGTTAGTCTCGCGACCGCCCATTAATCTCTTACCTATTTTGAAAGAAAACTGCTTACATGGGCTTCCAACATTAAAAGTCGAGCGAAAATTACCTAGCAGGGAATCAAACTCTTTCATGGTGGAAACTGGATACGAAATCCTACATCATTAAAAATGGAGTCCGCATAATACCCTTTCGTGATGGAAACCGGACCAAAGAGTATATATGTTTACATAAATAGTTTTTTCATGTTGAGGGGATGAGTGGAAAGTGATTTCCAAAAGGCGCATGGTGCTAGTCACCTAGAAGGACAGATACTGACCTCATTAATGATTTTCTTCAGAAAGATCAGGTGTTTATAGTAATACTCACAACCGGCGTGCATTGTGAGTGTTTGATCAGAGCCTGAAGCCAAACGGCAAGCGACAATCGTTAACGTTCAGCAGTCGCTAATACATTTTCAACTTTATACTCCATCGCATAAACTTGATAATCTAGTAAAGACTGCTGAGCGATATCGAACGAAACAAACGAAAACGATCTGTAATCTTTGATAGATTGTCAACTTTATGCAATGGGGTATAAAGTTGAAAATGTATTAGCGACTGCTGAACGTTAACGATTGTCGCTTGCCGTTTGGCAAGCGACAATCGCCTAATGTATGAACATTATTTAGACAATATTCTACGTAAGGATCGTAACTGAGGGTTTCTTAGTTTCTGTCACATCACTCATGACTGTACCACAGTATAGAAATCATACAGTAGGACGACGCCTTTGATCTCGGGTAAAATGCCGACATCGTCTAGACAGTTATGCATCGGCCAGGGTTGTCACAAGTAAAGAATATTTATGAAATTATTTATTTATTGCAGATCAACATGGATAGCACAATTATAATGAAAACAATATTAAAAACACTTATATTATTAAGAAGTTGAATGACAATAAAAAATGCAGATAAGACGTATACTAAGAGATTTAAAAAATGAACTGATGCATTTGATAACTAGTTACTGTGACACTTACGACGTGGACTGTGATATTGGAACGAAGTTCCTTATCGCGCGTTGTGAAAGGGGGCTGGACGGAAAAAATTCTTACGAAAAGTTGGCACGACACTTTTATCCGACTGCGCGACGCAAAGGAGGGTAATGTGTTTATTACCATGGAATGGAATGGACTGGACTGGACTAGACTGGACTGGACTGGACTGGACCGGACCGGACCGGACCGGACCGGACCTGACCCGACCGGACCGGACCGGACCAGACCGGACCGGACCTGACCCGACCGGACCGGACCGGACCGGACCGGACTGGACCGGACCGGACCGGGCCGGACCGGACCGGACCGGACCGGACCTGACCGGACCGGACCGGACCGGACTGGACCGGACCGGGCCGGACCGGACCGGACCGGACCGGACTGGACCGGACCGGACCGGACCGGACTGGACTGGACTGGAGTCGCGACGATTATTTTTAACCGACTTCAAAAAAAAGTAGGTTCTCAGTTCGACCTGTATGTATGTATGTATGTTTGTCCGCGATTATCTCATGTTTGGCTGAACGGATTTTGATGCGGTTTTCAGGAAAGTGTTCATTACATTCTAGAGAAGGTTTTAGTATATAACACTAGTAGATATCCCGTGAAGTTGCCCGCGTGGATCCGTTTTGCTTACTTGATCGTAGATTTTCAGAGACGATTGCATGTTTGTCCGCATTTATCTCGCGTTTGGCTGAACCGATTTTGATGCAGTTTTCAGAAAAGTGTTTGTTACATTTTGGAGAAGGTTTTAGATTATCACAATAATTTATTTATTTATTTATTTATTTTATTAAGGTTAACCAACAATTGTTTACACAGTACATTACAAACTTAATGACTAGGATAACATTTACTGGTGCAACAATTAATTAAAGGTTAACACCACATGCACAATGAATAAAAACGGCTTTAAATAACGTATCTATGAAATTAATACAGTTACATACAAAAAAAAACAATTAATAAAATGTAAAGGAGTTAACAATAAATTCCATAAACATAGTAACATTCAATTGGTATCAAAATGTCTCTTTATAGGTTACTAAAACTACTTATAATTGATTAATTAATTAATTAATACAATTAAAATACAATTAAAATGATAATGACTTACTTAAAAATTAAATTGTAAAATTAAATTAAGAAGACTAAAATACAAAGGAAAACACGAACACAGAATAATAGAAAACACATGAAATTAAATTAAGTCTACATGGGATTATTAGTTACAAAAGCTCGTATGAATTTATTAATATTGTCATGGTGTACATCTACCATGTCACTGCGGCCATTAATGATTTTACACAATCTAGGTATTGGGGAATTTGCACCAAGCACAGACTTTCGAAGTGGTGGATATAGGGGTGTTATTTTATTCCTAGGATATCGAGAGGGCACACGGAACCTAATGAGCTTCAATAACCTGGGGCAATCAATCTTATTGTGCAACAGTTTGTAAATAAATAAAGCATCGGTTATATCTCTGCGCATGGATAACGATTGCATTTTAAAATGAGATAGGCGGGTTTTGTAAGAGGGTAGGCGCTTGGATTTTCCCTCACTAAAGGCTAAATGCCATACAAAGCGTTTCTGTACCCTTTCCAGACGCAACATGTGAGTGGCAAAGTGAGGTCTCCACACAACACTGCAATTGACTATGTGCGAAGTGGGTGGTGGGGAACGGCAAATCGATCGTAGCGCACGACGTGGCAGAAATGTGAATTAATTCTGGGCTGTCATGTGTCAAGTTGCTTTATTTTCATAACTTTCTTTATAATTTAATACGAAAACTTTAACTTTAACTTTTCCCGTTCGTTCTAAGCTCTTCCACTTCTCTCACATGCTGTGCTAATACTAATTTTTTCCCTTTTTGCTCAGTTTGAGGTTGGAAATGTATTTTATGCTTAACCGATTCAAATCCCGTGCGTATTATAATATCCATATTTTCCACGAGGAAGAAAATCGCTAGGTATAATATACACACTCACTTTTTACACTATTTTTTCAATTTCGTTGAAAAACTAGTCGAAATTTAATATCACAAAGATATCTTATCATCTAGTTGACATGATTTGACAGATGACAAGTCCTGAATAGTTGCGGCCACTAGGGGCGCTGTCATCGCGCACACAACGAATACTCCATGACACTGCGCACGAGGCTGTAATATAGCATTATTTTGGTGCTACTCTTGCGAAAGCCTTTGGTGTTACGAAGGAGGAACCCTAGCATTTTTGATGACTTTTTAATAATATATTCGATATGGGGCACAAAAGTAACCTTTTTGTCAAAAAGTACTCCTAGATCCCTCATTGTTTCCACTTCTTGGACTCGCTCTTGGTCTATGAAGTACTCCGTGTCAATGCAGTTAATTTTTCTCGTATATTTTACGTGATAACATTTCTTTGGATTAAGTTGCATTTTATTATTGTGGCACCATTTTATGACTTGGTTAAGATCGTGTTGCAGAAATTCGCAGTCTCGTTCTGACTCGATCACTCGTGTGAGTTTCAGGTCATCAGCATACAGAAAAGGTTGGGCGAAACGAAGGCACTCAGGAAGGTCATTAATGAACACATTGAAAAGCACTGGAGCTAAGTGAGTTCCCTGGGGAGCGCCCGATGTTATTTTGTGTGCAGCTGATCGAAAACCGTTTACAACGACAAAGTATTCGCGTTCAGTAAGATAGGACTTGAACCAAGCTAACAGAGGCCCTGTTATACCATAGGCTGCTAGTTTATAAATCAGAATAGAATGTGACATTTTATCAAATGCCTTACTGAAGTCGGTGTATACTACGTCAAATTGTTTGCCTGCATCTACGGCCTGTATTAGGGACTCAGTAAATGACACCAAATTTGTAGCTGTAGATCTAGATGCTACAAACCCGTGTTGATTTTCATTAAGGTACAATCTTAGATGTTGCTGAATGTGCGGACATATAATAGATTCAAAGATCTTTGCAAATGTGGATAAAATTGAAATTGGCCTGTAGTTGCTTACTGTATCTTTTTTATCTGATTTATACACCGGGACAACCTTGGCTTTTTTCCATTCTGACGGAAAAGTTCCAGTAGCCAACGATGCATTATATATTATTAATAAGGGATATACTAGAGCTGTGGCACAGTTGGAAATAAAAACAGGTGGGATACCGTCCGGGCCAGGTCCTTTACTAGTGTTTACTGTTTTTAGTTTCTTAAGTAAACAGTCGCGGTCAAGTACAGGAATACTCAAGCCCTGACTATTGTTACGCAGGGCTTGGAGGTATGTTGTATGGCAGTTGATTTCGGTATCTTTGTCAGTAGTATACACAGTTGCGAAATGTTTTGCGAAAAGGTCGCAAATTTCAGATCCGTTAGATGTAACAACCTGTCCATCAGTCATTGTCAAAGGGTAGCCACTAGTGCCACCGCGTTTCGCTTTAATGTAATTCCAGAGAAGTTTGGGATTATCTTTTATGTCTTTTTCAATTCTATCAATGTAGTCATTATATAAATTCATGGCTAGTTTTTCACACCGCTTAGAGACCAGTTTCAGTTCAATTTTATCTAAAGGATTATTGTATTTCTTGTAACGCAATCTCAGTTTATTTTTTTTCTTTTAATGTTTTAATTAATTTTAAATCAAACCACGGCGGATACCGACAGTACATCACAATAATGAATATCTCGTGAAGTTGTTCGCATAGATCCGTTTTTGTTACTTACTAGCATTGTAGATTTTCAAAGACGCCGTTTTTATATGAAGATTTTTGTTGTTGAATATTTCAACTAAAAAGGGAAAAAATAAAAAAACTTTTTGAAAAAAAGGGAACCGACTTCAAAACCAAACACAAAAAACTATAAAATAACTTTTCTTTCGGAAGTCGGTGGCCATTATGTCAATGAAATAAAAAACAAAGCCACCGACCTCCGAAAGAAAAGTTATTTTATAGTTTTTTGTGTTTGGTTTTGAAGTCGGTTCCCTTTTTTTTTTTAAGTTTTTTATTGTTGAGTGTATACAGTAACTTCGTTCCATCCGGGTGTCCCTTGACACCTCTCAAATTTTTTTTTTAAATTAAAACTTCCAAACAAATAAATAACATTAATACAATAACATAAATACAATACAAATTAATAAATAATAAGTATATTCTAACCGAAAAGGTACTTACATACATGTGAAAAAAAATTGCTACAGCCCACCAAACTGAACAACTTTTACTATAGGACCAACTCGAGAGAGATTTAAGTTATTTAGATGGCATTTCGTAACCAGCACCCCAATTTATCACGGAATTGGCGTAATACATTTAAATTGACGCCCACCATCTTGGATTTAAAAAAGAATGGCTTTTTGATAACAAGCACCCCAATTTAACTCGAAATTGACATCCATATCAAATTCTAAGAAAAAAATGACGTCCGCCATCTTGGATTTCAAAAAGAATGGCTTTTTCGTAACAAGCACCCCAATTAACCTCGAAATTGACACCCATATCAAATTATAAGAAAATGGCCTCCGCCATCTTGGATTTCAAAAAGATGGCTTTTTTGTAACAAGGACCCCGAATAAACTCAAAATTGATACCCGTACTTAGTAAATTAAAAAAAAATTACGTTCGCCATCTCGAAATTCACCCTTGGTAATTAACAAAAAAAAGTCCACCGTTCCACTCACAGAACACGTCGTATGCACCATTTTAAATAAACAAATAAAAAATAAACACGCACGTCACACGCGATAGCCCTGAATGATACAGCCCGACTTACACTAACATCGTTCTGTTCGCAAGTCGGGCTCGGCTTACCCGCGTCTCACCCCTCACACCCCGCACGATTGCCCTGTCTAGACGTCTTCGTCGGACGACTGTAGGATTATTAGACTGTGACTGTACACACAGACTAATCCCATGATGGTTACCACCGGTAATTATATGTACACACTTATCAGAATTCAAAAGCGATGTTCTTCTACCATATTGCTGAACCTTTTACATTTTCATGAACCTATTTAATAAGCCCTGCTATTAAGAAATAGGTCTTATTTCAAAGTAAAAATTAGCATTTCACGAGGAACTCACGTTTGAATTTTCAATGTAACGGTTAATGGTGGGTTAAAATAAAAGAACCCACCAACGTTTACAATTAATTTATTAAAAGGTCGTGGTTCACAGCCGTCACTCGGTATTTATTCGTTCCGTGGAAGTAGGCGCACTAAGTACTGTCCTGGCTTGTCGCGTGGAGCAGGGACGCGATGCCGAGGAGTTGTCCCGAGGTGAGAGAGACCCCAGGGACGGGATGGTGGATGCGCCGGCAGGTCGGCTGTGCGCTGCTAGATGAGTGTGGCAGGTCAGCTGTGTGCGCAGCTAGGTGCTGTGTGTGCGCAGGCCTCGAACGTTCGGTAGGGTGAGCTTGTCGAACTCAACGAACGACGAGGATGGGTATTTCTAACCCCAATCTTGTTCCCTGGAATCAACGTCCAGCGGTAAATAAAAGTCCACTGTAAGTCCTCTCTGATGATGACCCCGCAGCGTAAGCGAAAGCCTAGGACGTAAAGCGCTTAAGGCGTTTGTGAGTTTGGTCAACATCAGAACGGAGTTTACATGGTACATACACAATAATATTAAATTAGCGTGAAACATTAACACATAACATTATTATAGGCCTACGAGCGCATGGAACACTCGAGGCTTAACAAAATAAAAACCTAACAGACAAAGAAAAAATAATTGAACACAAAATAAATTAAGTCTGTAGGTAACTGCTCAATACAAAAAGATAGAAACACAATAGCTAGCAGTTATAAAGGTTTGATTTTATTGCTCGTGACTGTACAGTCAGTGCCCATCATTAATCGTCAGTGCACTTGCCAAAACTTATAGATGCGTTATTTGGTATTTCGTTTCGTTAGATACCATTAATTTTTATTGTCTTTTTAGGACACATAAAGGATATTATTATACTTTATTGCAAATATTCTAGTTATTTCTAGTATCTACCACATTACAGTGGTATTATTTTTGGCTGTTTTTGTCATCAGTGTGTCAATGAAAATTAATGTCATCTTGTAAAACGAAAAATCATAAAATGCACATTTCAGCTTTGGCAAGCGCACCTACTATATGACCCATCATGCTCAAGTAATGCTGGCCACCAACTAGAAGTAACTTTAATTATACATTTTAGAATACTGAATATTGTACTATTTTTTGACTATACTTAATGAAATAGTATCGTTGTTGCAGTGGTATCAACGTCATCCGCGGCGCTGGGTCCACAGCCGTCCCCGCCGCCGGCGGAGGCCGCGGCCCCTGCGCCCGCGCCGGACGACGCCGACGCGCTGGACGAGCTCCCGCGCGCCGGCGAGGCCAACAGTAAAGAGAAGACCCCCATGTGCCTGGTCAATGAACTGGCCAGGTACAATAAGGTAACTTTTTTTTTACTTTGCCCCTGTTCCTAGCTGTTTCCGATAATTACCGATGCCCAGCCCCTCGCTTAGCCCTCGTTGAACTGTGACACGATTTTTTTTTAATAATCCCTCTGTCCACCTGCCTATGGCCAATGACACAGCCTGTTAGAATTATTCTGCTTAGACACTGATACTTTTTTATATATTTCCGTTGAATACCACCGGAAGACAGCGACACTATAAGGTATGAGTGCATATCATGATTCATCGGCAATTTCTCCTCTACTGAGAGTTGTTTACAATCATTTAAATTCATACATAACCTTGTCTGGCTTGACCGGAGCTACCTGCAGCTGCGTTCAGTTAGGCCCGGTATGTCCACTGAAGCTAAGTGGAGAGGAGATGTGGACATCTGATTGGTTACTCAAACACATCTCTCCTCTCCGCTTTGGTGGATACTGGGCCTTAGGATGGGCATTTCACAGTTCTTTTTATTTTCTCCATCCGTCCTTCGCCCCCCCCCCCCAAACTTCACGGACGTGCTGTGAAACTCAGATAAGCAAATGATTTTGGTTTGGCAATCCAGGAAACACTTTTTTTTGCGATCGGTTAAAGTTGTACCGTTAAATTACTCACTGCAGAACCCAAAACGCGAGGTGCGTCGTACTACTTACGTGACCGGTTTTATCCTGACTATGACACATGCAATTCATAAGTGCCAATTATAATTTTATGCAAATGATTTGGATTTGAGGACTCAAAAATTAACATAGTAACTATCCCTTGCATATAAGAAGTCAAAATAGCTGTGCAGTCATCAGTTTCAAAAATGCATTCGGTGAATACGTACGTCTTTATGGATTTCGCGACAAAACGCAATCCAGTGCTCAAAAGAAACGAGATTCCTGAATTCAGTATGTAAGCGGTACATCGGAAGCATTACCTGGGTGGTGTAGTAACGCAACCAATAGAAACAAAGACATTCCATTTCTACAGAACCCGGAGCAGTGAAAATTACCAACCTGAATTCAATACCCTCACAAGAAACGAAATTCAGAGTTTTATCGAAGGAAAAGAAAAACCTGTGTGCTTAATCGCCCATTATGGGAATCTTTTTGATTTCCCCATACTAAAGCTGAAGGTTAAAGAGTCAAATGTCAGTTTGTGTAAGGATAGTGTCATGTGTGCAGACAGCTTTGACGCTTTTCGTGATTTAGAAAGACATACGAATTGGCGAACTGAAAACATGAATCGGATGGTCAGGCCTAGTACATCAGAGGTAGATCAACCGAGAATGAAAAATCTGCAACATCAAAATAAAACCACACCGGAAAAAAAACGCATAGGTACAAACTAAAATGAATGATTTTGGGTTTGTTACCAAAGTACCAAGGAATAACATCCGTCCAAAATACAGGAATAATGTTAAAAAAAACTTTGGTGCTCCAAATTCATACAAACTGAAACGCATTTATGAGCGAATCGTGAACGATCTTTATGTACGTGCACACCCACCTGAAAATGATAACAAGATGATGTTTAAAATATCTGAAGAATTTGGCAGTCGTTTTGTGAACTGGGTAGACGAAAACCAACGACCTTTTGATGCGGTTGTTGCTGTTGATGTTGTTATTACAAGAAAATATGAGCACGATGAAATTCAATAACACGACAAAATTACAGTTTAATAAAAACCGGCCAAGTGCGTGTCGGGCCACGCACAGTGTAGGGTTCCGTAGTTGCCCATCAAAATACTTATGCGAATTAACTAAACTGATTCGCTGAATTTAATTTTAAAGAGAAGAATTTTCAAAATCGGTCCAGGAGTCTTTGAGAAATCGGGGAAAATACATAAAAAAAAGATTACGACGAATTTAGAACCTCCCCCTTTTTTGAAGTAAGTTAAAAATAGTTGACGATAAAAACCTACCTATCCCCAAAAAACATACCGTAAAAACATACCTATTACAGCTGTAAAAATAAAGTTGACAAACTTACATTTGCAGTTGAAGAGCTTGTTCTCCGATACATTTTGTTTAGGAAAATATGTTATCCAAGTACATTTTATAAGTTGGTCGACTATTACTCGTAAAGTTGTAAAGCCTACTTAGTCATGATAATTTTCTTTTAAACTTCGTTATATATACTACTATTGTGAATTTTTTCACACCCCCAAACATAACCGTTTAGCTGGTAGAGGGGGGGGACACTCGAGTCGAGCAAAATTTAGCACTTTAAAGCTTAATATTTCACAAACGAATTTTTTTATCAAAAAATTGTTAATGGAAACTATCAATATTTTTTAAAGACCTATTTAATGATACCCCACACAAAGGGGTACGCGAGAAAAAAAAAAAACATCCCCTCTTTACGTGTACAGGAGGTACCCTAAAAAAAAATATTTTACGAGATTTTATTTTACCACTTTTTCGGCACAACAAATCCGTATATTTACACCAAATTACAGCTCTCTAGTACTGTGCGTCTCTGAGCTAAACTGCGGACAGACGGACGGACGGACGGACGGACGGACGGACGGACATGGCGAAACTATAAGGGTTCCTTGTTGACTACGGAACCCTAAAAAAGTACAGAACAAAAAAAACTTGAGAGGTGTCAAGGGAAACCCGGATGGAACGAAGTTACTGTATACACTCAACAAAAATAATCGTCGCGACTCCACTCCACTCCACTCCGCTCCACTCCGCTCCGCTCCGCTCATTCCATGATAATAAACACATTACCCTCCTTTGCGTCGCGCAGTCGGATAAAAGTGTCGTGCCAACTTTTCGGAAGAATTTTTTCCGTCCAGCCCCCTTTCACAACGCGCGATAAGGAACTTCGTTCCAATAACTATAACATTAAGAGAAGAGAAGATTGGTCGCTGTTGTTTGGTTGTTCAATTCTAAAGATTTAAGAAGAATGAAAAATTCAGCTGCGATTGCGACTCAAACCCACTTCCGGAAAACATACTCCCGAACTACTTTACCTTACCAATTAGACAATCGCATCTTACTCGTCGAGGTCGGATCTTTCATTTTATATAAACGATGGCAGAAAGATTTCGTTTCTTACCAATAAATATCAAGAACAGGAAACAGGAAGTAGAAACCCGTGATATAATTTTCTGAAGAAACCAGGAGCCAGTTAATATTAATATGTAGTTGAGTGAAGTGTTGATTATTGAATTTGTGGCATAACTGCAATACAACGGTTCAAAGATGATTTACTACTGAACCCTAAAAAAAATTTAGTTTAATAAAGTATTGACCAGCTTATCTACATTACATTTGTAATTGATAACAAATGCTTTATCAGAATACCTATTCCGTGTTATTCAACGGTAAGCGATTACTGGATGCATTATAGATAACAGAATTATTAATACCTAATTTTGACAACAGTTATCAGTTTAAAAAATGACACCGATAGGAACATACATATTCATGGATTTGACAACTGAACGAAATGAAGTGAATAAAATAACCAGGATTACGGGAGTGAGATTGTTGGCGGAGCACCAGAGTCAGTACCTAGAAACGGATGACAGTAAGGTAGCGCCGCAGGAGGTTAGGTTCCGACTCTTCAGATATAACAGTGATGCTGACCAACCTGCGTTTGATATGACTACGTTTTATGACTTCATTACTTTTATTAATGGTAAAGAAACGCCTGTCTGCTTTATATCTCACGATGAAGGTGATATTGATGCACCCATAATGAAGCTACAGGAAAAACTCCAAGACTTTAACGTCAGTTTACCTAATAATGTCATGTGGGCTGATAGCCTTACCGGCTTTCGTTATATAATGGAAAATAAAAACTGGAAACCTGCTAATATAAACTCTAGTACATCAAATTATAATTGCAAAGGTGACCAAGGCGATAATTTACAAAAAGCAACAGGTTCATATAATTTAAAGGACATTTATGAACAAGTAGTCGCAAGTTCTTTATCACATACACATCCGCCTGAAAATAAAATTAATATGATGTTTAAAATATCACAAGTATTTGGCAGATTTTTCTTAGCCTGGGTAGACCAAAATCAACGCTGTTTAATAGAGACGAAATCTAAAGATGTTATAATTGAAAGGAAAAGAAAAGAGAAAGGTGGGCAAGGAAAGATTGGTGTTCGATACAAACTACAACCTTCTTCGACTTCTTTGTGCTAGCTTCTAAAAAATAACATTTAAGCGACTAATTTATGACTAGTCCCCTTACCGCCTGAAAGCATAAAAAGACACACAATACAAAAAAAAACAACCAAGAAAAGAACCGTACAAAAGATCACTTACTAAGACAACTTAGAATGCGTGGACGAATATAATTATACTACGCGAAATTACAAACAAGTGTACCCAGAATAAATGAAGAAAATTTTATATTAAGAGGCAGATACTTAACTTAAAATAATGAAAAATGTTTACTTCTTACGTCTCATTTTATGGCTAGAAGCTACCAAACACAAATCAAAACGAAGGAAAAGAAAAAGGATGCCAACGAGGAATTAAAGTGTCTTAAGTACATGAACCCAAAGGTGAACGACAAAATCAATTACTAGGAGCAAATCTGAGCCAAAGAAGTGGCTAATTACGTGCTTACATTTACCAAAGAAACCCAGGCAGTTGATTTGTTGATACGTGAATCATGAAAACGTTATAGGAAGGCAAACCTACAAACATAATATTTTCGCATTATAATATTGGTGAAATTGTAAATAGTGTAAGATTATTGTAAAAGTGAAGTTTTGTTGATTGGTTATAAATGCTGCTGGAATTCAAGTAATATTATGGTTACTGTTGATTTATTACCGATTTTTATTTATTTAAACGTGAATAAATCCATCCCATACAAAATAAGAACACAATGTACTATCGACAAAGTTGAATCATGACCCATTTTGACAAAAAATCGTTTGAATCCATCAAATTGACAAAGATCAAAGTTGTTACCATGGATATGTATGTTTACGCGAATGTGGACCTAATTGTATTTAAAGTCTGTAGGAAAATAAGCTTATGGTGGGTCATGATTCAACTTGGTCGATTGTACATTATAAAAAAAACTTCGTTTGTGACTTTATAATACTAGAACTGGTTTGAACTGTACTGTAACTTTTGTGGTTCTTAAAGTGTTAATTGACACTCTTATTTGAATAAATTATAAACATATTCGTATGTTATCAAATAGCGATGACCTTGATAGTAGTAAAGGGATGTCGATAAAAAAATTAATTAAAAAAATTAGTTTGACTGAAATCATCAAGCGTTTCTCTTTCGCCCTGTTTTGTGTCGAGTGTTTAATGAGCGAGCAAAGATGTAGTCCGGGTCTTTACCTGGCCAGAGGTATGACGTCATTGGGCGCTTTCACATTACATGATATCGGTAACGACATGACAGGCATATCATCCTGTCTCGCTCATTTTCTCTAGAAATGAATGAAACTACCAATCCCGCCGATATCGTGTCGCCGCCGTCTAATGTGAAAGCGCTTATACTCTATTGACGTATTTAATCAATGTAATGATAAGCACTAGCAAGATAGCTGGCTCAATTAACAGGTGATACCCTTAGCTCGTATCGAAAAGTGATTAATTTTGTTATCTTGTTATTTTTCCTGTTCCATTTTATCGAATCGTCGGTACATACAGTACGATTTACTCTTGGTCGGTTTGTTTTTGGGTAGCATGCTACACCCCCCCCCCAACCCCCTCTAAGGCTATGTTTACATGACTGCGCGGTATCAATAGAACGAGTCGATAAAATGTTCGTAGAACTTGCACGGCACGTAAACGTAGACGATAAACAGTATTTAGTTTGGGTTTGACGCAGATTGTGCACTTCGCAAATTGTGCACTTGACGCAAAATGTGCACTTCGCAAATTGTGCAATTCGCAAATTGTGCACTTCTCAAAATAGTAATTCGCAAACTGTGCATTTCGCAAATTGTGCACTTCTCAAATTGAGCACTCCTCAAAATAAATCTGAAAATTATCATAATGGTTCAAAATAAAAAAAAACATTTACTTACATTATTTTTTAATTATTTTGCACAAGTTTAGTACGATAACAGTAGTTTCATGTATTAATAATTACTTTCAGGAAATGTTTTGAATATACATATATGTTTTTTAGTACATGTCAGTCATACACATACGAGTACTATGTCGAGCACTACAGCCATTTAATATTACATCTATCTATCTATTACTTATAATAAATCTGTAGAGAGGTCAATTCTGTACATGAAATATATTTCCAAAATAACTATCAGGGGGTGATTAGGGATCGATACTGATGCCAAAAATGCAATTAATAAAATTATTGTCTGTCTGTCTGTCTGTCTGTCTGTCTGTCGGTCTGTCTGTCTGTCTGTCTGTATAACCGTTATAGAAACAAAAACTACTCGACGGATTTTGACGAAACTTGGTACAATTATTTTTCATACTCCTGCGCTGGTTATAGTATACATTTCATCACGCTACAATCAATAGGAGCATAGCAGTGAAGGGAAATGTAAGGAAAACGGGAGAAGTTACTCCATACACGCTAATCTTCGGAACTACTGGACGGATTTGATTGTTTTTTTTTTATGTTGTATAGCTATTAAGTCTGGGCAACATATAGGCTATAATTTATTTTGGAAACTTGAACACCTCATGCAGGACTGCAATAGATCAGCTAAACTATAAGAGATACAAAAATAGCGCCATAGCGAAAATTGTTCCGTGTGATGAGCATTTTCTGCTGAGAAAATAAATTTGAAGATATGGAACACCTGATGTGGAACTCCAAGAGCCCAGCTACACTATTACATAATACAGTAATGACGTCCTAGCAAGAGTTGTTCAGCCTGATGAGCACTCCCTGTAGTCGTATAAAAACTGAAGATATGGAACACCTGATGTGGAACTCCAAGAGCCCAGCTACACTATAACATATATAGGAATGACGTCTTAGCAAGAGTTGTTCAGCCTAATGAGCACTCTCTGTTGACGTATGAAAATGAAAGATTTGGAACGTCTGGAATCGTCATGCGCGTCCCGTTGTTTTCCCGTCCCCAGGCTCTAAGAATTCGACATCAGACGTTTCAGATCTTCGATTTTGACGACCACATTGTCGCTGGCATAAGCAACAGGATCCGCGTACGAAGTCGCTGGCAGAAGCTAGTTTTTTAAATAAATATTAACTTTTAACGTTTTAATTACATAATTGCTTTCATAACGCTTTTACAAAAAATAGTTCTCTGTACAAAAATAGAAATTAAAAACATGTCTTTTATTTCGCGAGTAGGTAAGTACTCAATTTAGTCAAAAGTAGGAAATAAAATAATATACTCAGGTATATTTTATGCCATATTTATTTATGGCTTTCTTGAAAATAGAGTGTGAAATTTTGTATTCATATTTTTATTATCATCATCATCATCATCAGCCGGAAGACGTCCACTGCTGAACATAGGCCTCCCCCTTAGACCGCCACGCCGAACGACAATTCGCCACTTGCATCCATCCGTTGCCCGCGACCCTCACGATGTCGTCGGTCCACCTAGTGGGAGGCCTGCCTACGCTGCGCCTTCCGGTCCGTGGTCGCCACTCGAGAACTTTTCTTCCCCATCGGTTGTCAGTTCTACGAGCGATGTGGCCTGCCCATTGCCACTTCAACTTGCAAATTTTATGAGCTATGTCGGTGACTCTGGTTCTTCGCCGAATATCCATGTTCCGGATTTTATCCCGCAAAGAAACTCCGAGCATAGCTCTTTCCATTGCTCGTTGAGTGACTCTCAGTCTCTCTAAAAGGCCAGCAGTCAGAGACCACGTTTCAGAGCCATAAATCATCACTGGCAACACACACTGGTTAAACACCCTTGTCTTGAGACACTGTGGGATTCTCGATGAGAAGATATCACGTAGCTTCCCAAACGCTGCCCATCCGAGTTGGATTCTTCGGGCGACCTCTTTCTCGAAGTTGGACCTACCTAACTGAACAATATGTCCAAGGTAAGTATAATGGTCTACAACTTCGAGAGTATCGTTCCCAACAACAACCGGTACGGGTGCCACATGGACATTCGACATGACTTTCGTCTTGTCCATGTTCATTTTAAGGCTGACCCGTTGGGAAACGATACTGAGGTCGCTGAGCATAGCATTGAGGTGCTCCAACGATTCTGCCATGATGACTATATCATCGGCAAAACGAAGGTGAGTGATGTATTCGCCATTAATGTTGATGCCGAGTCCGTTCCATTCCAAGAGCTTGAAAACGTCCTCCAACGCGTTCGTGAACAGTTTCGGAGAAATAACGTCTCCCTGTCTCACGCCTTTCTGCAATTGGATTGGTTTCGTGCTCTCTTCCTGAAGTCGGATGGACATGGTGGCGTTCCTATACAAACACTTCAACACTTCGATATACCTATAGTCGATATGACATCGTTGGAGGGACTGCAATACTGCCCAGGTTTCGATTGAATCGAAGGCTTTTTCATAGTCCACAAACGCTAAACACAATGGCCGATTATACTCCTCTGTCTTCTGTATAATCTGGCGGAGCGTGTGTATGTGGTCTATAGTACTAAAACCTTTTCGGAAACCGGCTTGTTCGGGAGGCTGGAAGTCATCAAACCTGCGTTCGAGACGGTTCGTAATGACTCTTGAGAACAGCTTGTACACATGGCTCAGAAGTGAGATTGGCCTGTAGTTCTTCAACAAGGTGTTGTCACCCTTTTTGAAGAAAAGAACAACCACACTCCTGTGCCATGCTTCTGGCGTAGAACCTTCGAGTATGACGGAATTAAATAACTTCTGGAGGACTAGAAGTACCGGTTTTCCACCCGCTCTCAGAAGTTCTGTTGTGATTCCGTCCTCACCCGGCGCCTTGTTATTCTTGAGCTGTTTAAGAGCCATTCTAATCTCGTACAGGCTGATGTCCGGGATATCCTCAGTGTAGTGTCGAGTCAGTTTAGCTCTTGCGTCTCGAGCTGTACCGACACTGGGTTGTCGTGTTGATGTGTTGATTTTTATTATAATTAATTATAATAAAAATATGAATTGAATTATTTTTTCTGTATAAAAATAAATGAAACATTAAATATACAACGTGTAACGTTAATAGCGAAAAACGCCTCGTCGCGTCGGGTAACTCAGGCTATGTTACTGAACAATGTTTGTTCTAAGACTTTTGGAAATTTGAAAAAAAAAAATGATTTTTCATACCCGAATCGATTTCTCATTTTTTATGAAAACACAAATTTTTTTTTGCTAATTACCAAAAGTCTTGGAACAAACATTGTTCAGTAACGTGGGCTGGGTTACCCCACGAGAGGTTTGCGCTATTAACGTTACACGTTGTATGATATTATTAAATTTCCTACTTTTGACTAAATTGAGTACTTAGTACTTACCTACTGAGTTACGCTACTGAGGAAATAAAAGACAATAGGTTTTTTAAATTGTTTTTAACCGACTTCAAAAAGAAGGAGGTTATCAATTCGACGGTAATTATTTATTTTTTTTTAATAGAGAACTATGTGTTTTGAAAGTGTAATAAAGCGATTAATTAAAATACATATTTTTTATTAGTAAAAATAAATATTAATTAGGAAAAAAATAATATGAATAATTAAAGGCTGGAGTGCTCTTATGTGTAGGTATAGGTCACATGTAGGTACTGAAAAAACATTCTCAAAATATTTCCTGAACGTGATTATTTTTCACACGAAACTACTGTTAGAGTGCTATAATCGTGCAAAATAACAAAAAAATAAATTGTACGTAAACGGTTTTTATTTAAAACCATTAAATAATAATATTCATATTAATTTTGAGGAGTGCTCAATTTGAGAAGTGCACAATTTGCGAAATGCATATTTTGCGAATTACTATTTTGAGAAGTGCACAATTTGCGAATTGCAAAATTTGCGAAGTGCACATTTTGCGTCAAGTGCACAATTTGCGAAGTGCACAATCTGCGTCAAACCCTTTAGTTTGATCTTGTGCCGCGCGGTCATCTGAACTTAGCCTTAAGGATGTTTTGTCCCTAAACAAAAAGTTGCAAGCATCGCAAATACATAGCTATTGTAGAGGCATTTGCCCATCAAAATCTAACGCAAAAATATACATATTTGGTTCCAGAATTAGGTACTTCCCATTGACATTCACATATGCAAACAGGTTGCCATATGAGATAAAAGTTTTTTTGACTAATAGAAGAGGGAGAAGTAGATATTTCAATATGTTTGACTAAGTTAACTGTGTTCTTCACTAGTGGCAACGCACGTTTTACTACTTTTACTGGTTTCTACCCTATTTTAGAAGTCCTATCTTATAAGTGGTTTATTGTTACTTTTAGTCAGAAACACACTCAGTTACTGGGTTGTAGAGGTCAGACAGACGGTCGCTCCATGTAAAAAACATATTCAGCTGCATCCGGTTAAACTTGCAGACGCCCTAGCATAGTTGGGAAAAGGCAAGGCAGATCAGACCTCAGACCTGGGCCCCAATTCTGCTAATTTAGTAATGACTCAATTGAATATCAATTGGAACTCAGTAGCAGTTTTAACTACATTTGGTATTCTGCTACTAATTTAAGACCAATGGTTTTCCAGTGACATTCCATTGAACTGCTATCAGAATATTTGCTAGTCTGCTCTTCAATCGTGTTATAATTGTAAATCGATTGCGGACTTTATTGGTATTCTACTCTCTAATGGCAATACTTATAACTGTTCAACTGAGAGTCAATTACAATTACACTACGATTCCATTACGACTCTATTGAGCTTCTACAAGTTTTTGCAGAATACCATTTTTTTTCTAATCGTAATGGAGTCGTGATTGAGTCTCAATTGAATATCAATAGCATGTGAGTTAAATAAAATTAGCAGACTTGAGGCCCTGCATGGTCACAGGAAGACTTAACCAATTTAATGTCTGGACTTAAAACAAGACTGACCTCTGAGTTTATTTCGGCTGTTTCTTCTCAGGGTAGTCAGGTACGAAACACCGGCCTCATCTAGTTTTGAAAAATAGACTTTTGACGTGTAAAACTGTTTGCTTAAACCTATTTGCAAAATGAATATCATTTCACAGATGATTATTAATTGTATCTATAGTTGGTGCCAGTTAAGATGGCAATAGCGGTCATTGACCTTTACCTAATAAGTCCTCGTATAATGACATAAGCTCAGAATTAGCATTTTTATAAAATACCGAATAAATTAGTAAGTATATTGTAAGGATATAAGTTAGTGTCTAAGTATTCATAAGATATCAAAATGGTTAAAACATTTCACCTATACCTCAGATTTTTTATTATTTTTGTATTAAATACTCACAAGTAAACACTATCATATCACAGAAAAATGCTAATTCTGATCTTATGTCATTATACGAGGACTTATTAGGTAAAGGTCAATGACCGCTATTGCCATCTTAACTGGCACCAACTATAGAGTTTTGAAATACGTGTCTTTAAGTAAATAATTCACATTGTCCGTCATTTCTTTTCAGATTAAGCATCAATATCGCCTCACATCAGAGACGGGACCCGCGCACAAGAAAGTATTCACAGTAACACTCCGACTGGGTGATACTGAGGAATATACTGCGGAGGTGAGTGATCCATGAACTTATGATAATTCAGCATCATTCCTTGATCCATACTTACTTACTGATAATATAAAACTGAAGAATTGGTTTAGTTGAACGCTGATCTCAGGTTCTACTGCTTTTAATTGAAAAAATATTTTTGTGTTAGATAGTTCATTTATCGAGGAAGGCTATAGGTTTCATCAGCTGCAACTCGAAAATTACCCCACATTGAAACACTATCCTATGTAATAATCCAGGTTATAAACTATCTGTGTACCAAATTTTGTCCAAATGCGTACAGTAGTTTTCGCGCGAAAGAGTAACAAACATCCATCCAAACAAACTTTCACGTTTATAATATTAGTAGGATATAACACCATGCTAAGACCAATGGGAGCTGAGTAGCGGGTGAAACCGCGAATATTTGGGGCTGGCATAACATCTTCCATTCTCCTGTGTTACATGTTACGTCATCATTATTTAACTCCTTAACAATTTATGTCATAAATTATGGATTTATTGATCTTTAGTATTGAGTTTTTTTGAGAAATAAATTATTATCTTGACATCTACCAATCCGCACTGGGCCCGCGTGGTGGATTATGGCCCACTCCCTCTCACAGAGAGAAGGCCTGTGTCCCTGGCAAAATGTTGGAAGTTTCTTGACATAGTTATTTGTGTGTATTCGCAGGGCTCGTCAATAAAGCGCGCGCAACACGCGGCGGCGCAGGCGGCGCTGTCAGCGACCAGCTTCCCGCCGCCGCCGCCGCGAGCGCCCGCGCCGCATGCCGCGCACCATCCACACCACCGACACGCGGGTACGTGCTATCACACACAGTCAGGCCTGCCGCACTCCGCGGTGTAGCACCGTGCACGGTGCGTCCACGTGTGCTTGTAGTATAAACCTGCACACGCGGGCGCATCGTGGACGGTGTTCACAGTCGGCTGCCGCCCGCTGCCCGTTTTGCACGCGCTCCCTATATACTTATACTTTATTCTCTCGAGCAAAGATTTTACATTTGTTTGTTTTTGGGAAGTGGCATTTCTTTACGTACATAGACGAGATAAACGAAACGAGTATTTATATCTTTTTAAATTGAAATGAAATTAAAATATTGCTATCTCAATCTTTTCATGAAAATGTCATACAAGTTGGGAGTTTAGCAGTAAGTAAAAGATTGTATTTTATGGTATTCATATAATTTATTGTTTGCACAGGCGCAGTAATGCCGACAGTAGAGCTGAACGCGCTGGCCATGAAGCTGTGCCAGCCGGCCGTGTACACGTCCATCCCGCCGGTGGCCGGGCCGGCGCGGCTGGTGCGTGCGCGCGGCGCGGCCGGGTACCGCCCGCACGCGCTGCTGCCGCCCGCGTACGCGGCGCCCGCGCTGCTGTACCGCGTGCGGGTGTGTGTGGGGGGGCGGGCCTGGCTGGGGGAGGGGGCCACGCCGCAGGCCGCGCGGCACGACGCCGCAGCGCGCGCGCTCCGGGACCTGCGACCTGCGCCGGACGCCGCAGACCCGCCGCCCGCCGCCAATAACACCGATACTGAAACAGGTTAGCAGTTTTACTTTCTTTTGCAATAATTATGATCATAATACTTCTAAATAAATATAATAAACTTTCGAAAATAATAGGGTATTTGACTGATAAAATCTCATTAGTCTGTCAGTTAAATTCAATCGGGCTAAACATCATAAGCAAGTACAATTTTACTTGCTTCTGACGTCACGAGTCACCACTCTAATTTTAATACCTTATGATTTTGTAACAATGCTTTAGTTTAACGGAGGAGCCCGTGGCTAAATAACTACAGCCGCACAGGCCGATTTTCCGGGTTAGCCGCGCTTGCCAAAGTTGGTCTGTGGATGGGTGACCATCTGTCATAGCGAGTTTCCTCCGTGCCTCGGAAAGCACGTAAAGCCGTTGGTCCGTTGTCACTTGTAGATCTTTGACAGTCGTTGCTGTTAGTCAGAATCTCTAAAAGTCTGACAACCAGTCTTACCATGGGGTGTCGTATTACCCAGTTACTGGGTTGTGGAGGTCCGGTAGGTAGTCGCTCCATGTAAAATACTGATATCCAGCTGTATCTGGTTCGTCTGGAAGCTGACCCCAATATAGTTGGGAAAAGGCTAGGCAGATGATGCTTTAGTTTAACGAAATAAAAAGACGCGTCCATTATTGCAATTTATTGATACTGTCTGTGTGCCTATTACACAACAAAGCATTTTGATTCCATATTTAAAATATCTGTTTTCATTATTTCAGCAGGCGACGCGAACGCCGACCTCCTGAGCTCCGAGGTGAAGTCGCCAGTGTCTCTGGTACACGAGCTCGCGCTCAAACGAAACCTCTCCGTGCAGTTCACCGTCAAATCAGAGCGTGGCCCGCCGCATATGCGAGTGAGTTTCATAGTATTTTAGAGAAACAGTTCTAAATTCCGGTCGCAGAGCAGGAAGAATTTCGTACATTGATCTCTTTACTTATTAACAGTGATCAAATACGTTTTTCTATTAAGTAAAAGGTAACCTGTATGACAGTATGCGGTTAAGTATACTATCGGTAAAAGTTTAACAATTTCTGAGGACGGCGGCCATTGCGTCTGTGCAAGCGAGACTCATTATATCTACGCGGGAGTGACAGAGACGGGTAATAATAGGTCAATGTAACGAAATTCCTCCTGCTCTGTAACCGGACTTAAGGTATATCATTGAATAGAATAAAGCCCTTTTATGTAACGATTGTTCGAGTGAGAGATAGACCTATTGGGAAAGTTAAGTAGGTACTACTACTTTACAGTAACCGGTGAAAAATATTGCCGATCGACCTTTGGAAAAACACAATCGGATAGTTTCGGCTTCTTAGAGCGTTATCTCTGTTACACCTTATCATTTCCCGCAGGTAGTTTTTACAAATATTGAGATGGATGTATAACCGCAGGTGTTCGTGACGGCGTGCACGGTGGGCGACATGGAGACTGAGGGCGAGGGGAACGGGAAGAAGGTGTCCAAGAGACGAGCGGCAGAGAGGATGTTGGACGAGATGCGCAGGAGGTGGCCGCCCGCGCTGCTGCGGGCGCGGCCCGGGCAGGACAAGCGACGGGTGCAGCCCGCCAAGAAGAAACCCAGGAATCTCATCAAGGTCAATCATTATTTATTTAGTTAGCAAATTGATATCCGTTTCTGATGGTGTACAGTGGATTCAATTTATAAATGGACCAATGAATTAAATTATCCTTTTTTGCAATAAGAAAAAAAAAAATGTTTGAATACCGGCGGCACTTCCCCATAACAGAATACCGTATGACAAACTGTGGAAACCGCTACAGTGGAATTTGAGCCTTACTGTTCTATTCATACGATTATACTTTGCGGTGCAGGAGGGCAGCACGGCGGGCGCGGGGGCCGCGGGCGGCGCGGACAACCCCATCTCACGACTAGCAGTGGCGCGACATGCAGTGCGGGCGCGCAGCCCGCAGTACAGAGTGCTGGAGGAGCGCGGGGCGGCGCGGAGGAGGGAGTTCCTGGTGCAGTGCGACGCGCCGCCGCACTCCGCCACGGGGCTGGGACCCAACAAGAAGACGGCCAAGCGACGCGCCGCGCACAGTACGTATCATAGTTCCTGGTGCAGTGCGACGCGCCGCCGCACTCCGCCACGGGGCTGGGACCCAACAAGAAGACGGCCAAGCGACGCGCCGCGCACAGTACGTATCATAGTTCCTGGTGCAGTGCGACGCGCCGCCGCACTCCGCCACGGGGCTGGGACCCAACAAGAAGACGGCCAAGCGACGCGCCGCGCACAGTACGTATCATAGTTCCTGGTGCAGTGCGACGCGCCGCCGCACTCCGCCACGGGGCTGGGACCCAACAAGAAGACGGCCAAGCGACGCGCCGCGCACAGTACGTATCATAGTTCCTGGTGCAGTGCGACGCGCCGCCGCACTCCGCCACGGGGCTGGGACCCAACAAGAAGACGGCCAAGCGACGCGCCGCGCACAGTACGTATCATAGTTCCTGGTGCAGTGCGACGCGCCGCCGCACTCCGCCACGGGGCTGGGACCCAACAAGAAGACGGCCAAGCGACGCGCCGCGCACAGTACGTATCATAGTTCCTGGTGCAGTGCGACGCGCCGCCGCACTCCGCCACGGGGCTGGGACCCAACAAGAAGACGGCCAAGCGACGCGCCGCGCACAGTACGTATCATAGTTCCTGGTGCAGTGCGACGCGCCGCCGCACTCCGCCACGGGGCTGGGACCCAACAAGAAGACGGCCAAGCGACGCGCCGCGCACAGTACGTATCATAGTTCCTGGTGCAGTGCGACGCGCCGCCGCACTCCGCCACGGGGCTGGGACCCAACAAGAAGACGGCCAAGCGACGCGCCGCGCACAGTACGTATCATAGTTCCTGGTGCAGTGCGACGCGCCGCCGCACTCCGCCACGGGGCTGGGACCCAACAAGAAGACGGCCAAGCGACGCGCCGCGCACAGTACGTATCATAGTTCCTGGTGCAGTGCGACGCGCCGCCGCACTCCGCCACGGGGCTGGGACCCAACAAGAAGACGGCCAAGCGACGCGCCGCGCACAGTACGTATCATAGTTCCTGGTGCAGTGCGACGCGCCGCCGCACTCCGCCACGGGGCTGGGACCCAACAAGAAGACGGCCAAGCGACGCGCCGCGCACAGTACGTATCATAGTTCCTGGTGCAGTGCGACGCGCCGCCGCACTCCGCCACGGGGCTGGGACCCAACAAGAAGACGGCCAAGCGACGCGCCGCGCACAGTACGTATCATAGTTCCTGGTGCAGTGCGGCGCGCCGCCGCACTCCGCCACGGGGCTGGGACCCAACAAGAAGACGGCCAAGCGACGCGCCGCGCACAGTACGTATCATAGTTCCTGGTGCAGTGCGACGCGCCGCCGCACTCCGCCACGGGGCTGGGACCCAACAAGAAGACGGCCAAGCGACGCGCCGCGCACAGTACGTATCATAGTTCCTGGTGCAGTGCGACGCGCCGCCGCACTCCGCCACGGGGCTGGGACCCAACAAGAAGACGGCCAAGCGACGCGCCGCGCACAGTACGTATCATAGTTCCTGGTGCAGTGCGACGCGCCGCCGCACTCCGCCACGGGGCTGGGACCCAACAAGAAGACGGCCAAGCGACGCGCCGCGCACAGTACGTATCATAGTTCCTGGTGCAGTGCGACGCGCCGCCGCACTCCGCCACGGGGCTGGGACCCAACAAGAAGACGGCCAAGCGACGCGCCGCGCACAGTACGTATCATAGTTCCTGGTGCAGTGCGACGCGCCGCCGCACTCCGCCACGGGGCTGGGACCCAACAAGAAGACGGCCAAGCGACGCGCCGCGCACAGTACGTATCATAGTTCCTGGTGCAGTGCGACGCGCCGCCGCACTCCGCCACGGGGCTGGGACCCAACAAGAAGACGGCCAAGCGACGCGCCGCGCACAGTACGTATCATAGTTCCTGGTGCAGTGCGACGCGCCGCCGCACTCCGCCACGGGGCTGGGACCCAACAAGAAGACGGCCAAGCGACGCGCCGCGCACAGTACGTATCATAGTTCCTGGTGCAGTGCGACGCGCCGCCGCACTCCGCCACGGGGCTGGGACCCAACAAGAAGACGGCCAAGCGACGCGCCGCGCACAGTACGTATCATAGTTCCTGGTGCAGTGCGACGCGCCGCCGCACTCCGCCACGGGGCTGGGACCCAACAAGAAGACGGCCAAGCGACGCGCCGCGCACAGTACGTATCATAGTTCCTGGTGCAGTGCGACGCGCCGCCGCACTCCGCCACGGGGCTGGGACCCAACAAGAAGACGGCCAAGCGACGCGCCGCGCACAGTACGTATCATAGTTCCTGGTGCAGTGCGGCGCGCCGCCGCACTCCGCCACGGGGCTGGGACCCAACAAGAAGACGGCCAAGCGACGCGCCGCGCACAGTACGTATCATAGTTCCTGGTGCAGTGCGACGCGCCGCCGCACTCCGCCACGGGGCTGGGACCCAACAAGAAGACGGCCAAGCGACGCGCCGCGCACAGTACGTATCATAGTTCCTGGTGCAGTGCGACGCGCCGCCGCACTCCGCCACGGGGCTGGGACCCAACAAGAAGACGGCCAAGCGACGCGCCGCGCACAGTACGTATCATAGTTCCTGGTGCAGTGCGACGCGCCGCCGCACTCCGCCACGGGGCTGGGACCCAACAAGAAGACGGCCAAGCGACGCGCCGCGCACAGTACGTATCATAGTTCCTGGTGCAGTGCGACGCGCCGCCGCACTCCGCCACGGGGCTGGGACCCAACAAGAAGACGGCCAAGCGACGCGCCGCGCACAGTACGTATCATATATATTACACTAGCAGGAGCCACCGGTACTTGAAAAAGCCGATAAGTCTGGAGTGAGAATCAGTGTGAAATGCAACGTAGCGCGTCATCAAAAGCCGCAGGTAAGATTGGTCAACACGAAACGATTCGGCGATCGCCAGCAAGGGGGGAAAAATCACTTTTAGTCCCTATGGATTAATGAGCTAATTTAGTGACTGTTTACGAAAAATAGGAATTTCAATATTTATTTAATATAACTCCACTACATGCTCAATAACGTTTAAACAATAACCCAAAAAATGCCTAATACTAACTAACAAATATGTGACCCTCAACAAACAGCTGTATATGAACGTTGCAGACGTGTTACTAGCGATGGAGATGAGCAGTAAGCCGACCGAGCCGCCCAGCTGCAGCCCCGACCCGGCGCCCGCGGACAACAAGAACAACGTCGGCGACGCTAAGCGGAAAGTAAGTCATTTACATACATTTGAGTACTATTTTATCTACATCACCTAGCTAAATTGCTTAAAAAAATATCATCACCATATTTTTTTCTTCAACAATTGACATGTTCATTCATCAAGGCTCGACTCGACTTTTCAGATTTCCTAAACAGGAAATTGGATTGTTAACTGGTGGAATTTTTAGTATGCCTCTTATTATTGCAAAGCAATAGGCATGTGCCACGAACGGCACAACGAATGCCTCGCAAGGTGTGCCTTCATATTCGTGGCGAGGCATGTGCTACGCACGTGTGAGGGTGAACCAACGTATGTGGACAAACGCTTCAAGATCAAAGCGCTTCAGTGCGAGCATTACAGTAGTTGTAGACGATATCCATGCACGCCTCGACTGAAATAATGAAATTACGTTTACTGGGGCCAAAAGGCGCATGCTTGGACTGATCCAACACACGCAGCAGCTCGCTCTCTTTATATTGGGAAAAACTGCAGTTGATGATGTTACCTCATTATGTAATGTGGCCTTCGTTCTGTTCCCAGGAGAGTGAAGTCCCGGGCGGCGCGGCCAGCGAGGTGCGACAACCAGTGCCCGGCGTACTGCTCATGGACTACCACACCAGGACTGGACAGCCACACCAGCCTAACGGTAACACTAATCACACTATAAAGACGCCCCCATGGTTATGCAGATGTGTATCAGTATACCCACATTTCACTTATGAGCTCCAAGTAAAACTGCCTGTCCTCAAGAGCGAAGAGATGACGGAACGGAGAAAAATTAATCAATAGTATAGGATTGCACTAAATCTCCCCTTCGCAGCCTTGCTCCGTTCCTGTGGACAGGCAGTCTTTTAGGAGGTGAGCTTATTGCCATCAACCAACCGGCCACAAAGACTGAAGTAATTAGTAGGAGGCAACCTTTTTGTGGGACTGTCTGTTGTGCATTGACATTAAAAAAAACAGTAAAGTTTGAATATGTGCTGGTGTTACAGGTGTGAGTGAGACGAGTGCTACGGGCGGCTCGGGCGGCAACACGCCGGGCGCTAAAGACCAGCTCATGTACCTGTCGCAGCTGCTAGGCTTCAGTGTGCAGTTCTCAGACTTCCCCAAGGTAAGAGACATTTTTGTAGCATCCCAATTTTAATTCTTAGTCTGAACGAAGCATTCTTAACTAGCCTGGCAGTGTAATATTGCATACTTAATTTCTATAACATATCATTGCACATTGTATTTGGCGGCAACCTATAACCACAGCTATAACGATGGTGTAGTACTGACGAAGTTCGTCAGTCTCTCGGTACAGCTTGGATATGTGCGCCTCAGCTAAACATGGAGCCGCGGCTATGATGGAGCGGGTAGCTTGGGGCTGGGCCTGGCGTGGGGAGTTGCAGCCGGGTAGCAAGCGGCCCGGGGCTCCGACCACTATTACTTTTCGCGCTGTCCTCGTAGCATTGACCTGACTTACCAGCCGTGTGTGTCCTCAGTTTAGAGCATGTAAATAGCATTGTGTTTGTTCACAGCGCAACCACGGCGAGTACCTGTCGCTGGTGTCGCTGTCGACGGAGCCCCCAGTGATGTGTCACGGTGGCGGCGCCTCCACCGCACACTCACACGAGCAGTGCTCCCGCGCAGCACTGCGGGCGCTCGCGCTCATGGGACTGGACGCGCCCACGCACCCGTACGTACTAACATACTACATACATCAGTGCTCCCGCGCAGCACTGCGGGCGCTCGCGCTCATGGGACTGGACGCGCCCACGCACCCGTACGTACTAACATACTACATACATCAGTGCTCCCGCGCAGCACTGCGGGCGCTCGCGCTCATGGGACTGGACGCGCCCACGCACCCGTACGTACTAACATACTACATACATCAGTGCTCCCGCGCAGCACTGCGGGCGCTCGCGCTCATGGGACTGGACGCGCCCACGCACCCGTACGTACTAACATACTACATACATCAGTGCTCCCGCGCAGCACTGCGGGCGCTCGCGCTCATGGGACTGGACGCGCCCACGCACCCGTACGTACTAACATACTACATACATCAGTGCTCCCGCGCAGCACTGCGGGCGCTCGCGCTCATGGGACTGGACGCGCCCACGCACCCGTACGTACTAACATACTACATACATCAGTGCTCCCGCGCAGCACTGCGGGCGCTCGCGCTCATGGGACTGGACGCGCCCACGCACCCGTACGTACTAACATACTACATACATCAGTGCTCCCGCGCAGCACTGCGGGCGCTCGCGCTCATGGGACTGGACGCGCCCACGCACCCGTACGTACTAACATACTACATACATCAGTGCTCCCGCGCAGCACTGCGGGCGCTCGCGCTCATGGGACTGGACGCGCCCACGCACCCGTACGTACTAACATACTACATACATCAGTGCTCCCGCGCAGCACTGCGGGCGCTCGCGCTCATGGGACTGGACGCGCCCACGCACCCGTACGTACTAACATACTACATACATCAGTGCTCCCGCGCAGCACTGCGGGCGCTCGCGCTCATGGGACTGGACGCGCCCACGCACCCGTACGTACTAACATACTACATACATCAGTGCTCCCGCGCAGCACTGCGGGCGCTCGCGCTCATGGGACTGGACGCGCCCACGCACCCGTACGTACTAACATACTACATACATCAGTGCTCCCGCGCAGCACTGCGGGCGCTCGCGCTCATGGGACTGGACGCGCCCACGCACCCGTACGTACTAACATACTACATACATCAGTGCTCCCGCGCAGCACTGCGGGCGCTCGCGCTCATGGGACTGGACGCGCCCACGCACCCGTACGTACTAACATACTACATACATCAGTGCTCCCGCGCAGCACTGCGGGCGCTCGCGCTCATGGGACTGGACGCGCCCACGCACCCGTACGTACTAACATACTACATACATCAGTGCTCCCGCGCAGCACTGCGGGCGCTCGCGCTCATGGGACTGGACGCGCCCACGCACCCGTACGTACTAACATACTACATACATCAGTGCTCCCGCGCAGCACTGCGGGCGCTCGCGCTCATGGGACTGGACGCGCCCACGCACCCGTACGTACTAACATACTACATACATCAGTGCTCCCGCGCAGCACTGCGGGCGCTCGCGCTCATGGGACTGGACGCGCCCACGCACCCGTACGTACTAACATACTACATACATCAGTGCTCCCGCGCAGCACTGCGGGCGCTCGCGCTCATGGGACTGGACGCGCCCACGCACCCGTACGTACTAACATTCTATACGTACATACATCAGTGCAGATACACACCGCACATCATACAAACACAGGCGAATAATTTGGAGCAGATTTCTTACCGGGTGCCGCGAATTCTCGCCGTGAATTCTCGACACAATACCGACACTGATCGGGGAACTGGCGTGAACGCGCGTGATCCCCGCGAAAACCATCCACATTCTCGTTCGCGCCTGTTCACGGGGGTTCACGGCACTAATGTGGAGCCGCCATCACGAATGATACTGAAAGCGATAATTCTTAATTATATACACGCTCACATATAACATTTTACATTCTAGGATCCAGAGCGTGGGCGGCACTCCCCCGAAGGCGGTGAGCAACGGCATCGCGGAGTAACGCGCACAACTCGCAGCTAACGTTCATCAGTCATCTCGCTTACCTCTCGATAGATTGCAATATTACCATGTGAATATCTCACAGCACGAAATGTTCGGGACGACGCGACTTCGCTAAAACTCAACCTTTTGACAACGTGCCGTTTCCGGCTATGACATATTCACGAACATTTTTGTTTTTGATCTCGAGTCTTGCAACAATTTTTAGTTAATTTCCTCTATGAACTTTCATATTATTAGAATGTCAAATGTATATTTTTTTTTTGTTATACATATCGATCTGTGAGAAACTATTTAGTTGTTATATTTTTACTTTTCTGGAAATGGAATTATGTACTATCGCTCACAAATTAGGATAAAGTTTTATATTTATTTTTCACGCTGAAGTATTGACTATCATTTGTGAAGCTTTTGTAATGAGAGCAGCGCCCATCTGTCATAAATTTTTAAATTAGTTTTAAAATACACGTAAGCCATAAACGATCTAAAATATCGCTATATTTATTGGCTATAATAATATATACTGAAACTTGTTATTATATAAGAGTAGTAGTAAATAAAATATCATTAAAATTATGTAGGAACGAATATTGTAACGAAACTGGGGCTGTGAAGCCAAACCAAAACAGTTTCCTTGGGACTGGGCAGCGCCCGCGACCCTCGCTGTTCGACATGCGCTCGGGCTCTGCACGTGGCACGTGACGCATGTGACCTGTGTCCGTGTGAGGCGCGGCGCGGGCTCTGCACGTGGCACGTGACGCATGTGACCTGTGTCCGTGTGAGGCGCGGCGCGGGCTCTGCACGTGGCACGTGACGCATGTGACCTGTGTCCGTGTGAGGCGCGGCGCGGGCTCTGCACGTGGCACGTGACGCATGTGACCTGCGTCCGTGTGAGGCGCGGCGCGGGCTCTGCACGTGGCACGTGACGCATGTGACCTGTGTCTGTGTGAGGCGCGGCGCGGGCTCTGCACGTGGCACGTGACGCATGTGACCTGCGTCCGTGTGAGGCGCGGCGCGGGCTCTGCACGTGGCACGTGACGCATGTGACCTGTGTCCGTGTGAGGCGCGGCGCGGGCTCTGCACGTGGCACGTGACGCATGTGACCTGTGTCCGTGTGAGGCGCGGCGCGGGCTCTGCACGTGGCACGTGACGCATGTGACCTGTGTCCGTGTGAGGCGCGGCGCGGGCTCTGCACGTGGCACGTGACGCATGTGACCTGTGTCCGTGTGAGGCGCGGCTAACACCGGGCGGTCGCGGCAGTCCCGACGGACGCTAACGTTACATCATGCGGCCATGATGTCACTTAGTTAAGCTCTACAGTAGTAATCGCCGTGGCCCTCAGCTCGGTAGCTGTAGCTTTAGGTGCGCGGCTCTCTCCAGTATTTTCTACGGTTCTTCGGTACTATTCCTGTATAGTTAGGATACACACGCGGGGGCTACGGCGATTAGAACGATGTTTGGCCTCGATTTTTAACTGACTCTGTAGTGGATGAGCGTGTAATAATAATTCCCCCGACCCTAAGCTATGAAATGTGTAATTTTAGACTTATGATGATAGAGTACATGAAGCTGACACGAGTAGCGATCCAAGCTATCCAGTAAATATAACATTGAAGGTTGCTTGTACCTAGGCTCTATGTAACCTATATTTTAATGCATGTACCACGTAATTGTTTAGCATAGCGTTTTATTATGACATTTAAACAATGTTCTTTCTAGGTGTTTAATTATGGTAAGTGTAATACAATTGATCGGTACGATATTTACAGTGAACGAAGAAAACATGGAAGAGTAACTTCAAGCAAAATCTTTTTGATAGACGGCCCACGACGTTTGTTTTCTTTGAACAGCTAGTTTGTTCTCTATTAACATCACGAAGTTATGATTGGGTAGGTTGTCAACGCTCGTCTCTAATTGGCTAAGCAACGCATAGTAACAATGACATCATTGGCGCTAGAAATGAACACATGACATTAATTTGACGGGCTGCAAGAATTGTCAAAGTGGACGAGTTATATAAAAAGTAGCAATGAAAGATTTAAATATTTTTTATTATGTATTTTTATTTCTTTTGCATTTGATGTAGATACATAACAACAAAAAGTTCACGTTTATATTTACATTAAATGGCTCATACGACTATGTATATACAAAGAAAGAAAGAAAAAGAAAGAAAGAAAACATATTTATTTGGCACCACCTACTGTGAGCTACGGCCTCCTTAGAGATTAACTAGAAAGTCTTATAGTCTTTTGTTTAAAAATGAATAACAGAAATGGCTAACATAGCTTGCTTTACCAAAATGTCAAAAATGTTGGAAATGTCAAAATGTCAAATTGGAATAGCCTTTGTTTTGAGCTTCTGGTATCCTTTTTTCGTCATATAAAAATCGTCATCTTGAAAATGGACTGAACAAATTATTGTTGTTTTGCTTGGGGACCAGTCGTTTTCCTGTCTCTCCAAGCGAACTGATCTCGTCCATTGATCTTTGAGATTTGGATCTTGTGGAAATCTGTCAAAGGAGCAGAGTGTTTTGTAATGTAGCAAAAAGAAAACACAAACATATTTTACTTCAAACATTCAACATAAATTTACTTAGTCCATCGGGCATAACACCATCCCCATAGAAAAAAATTGATCCATGTTTATAATTAATATAAAAATAATGTAGTAGTCTAAGGGCTACTTACAGGTGATAACTAATTCCAGCATTTTTATTATGTAGATGAGATCGATTTATATACACCATTTCTGTGCGCAAGAAGGCATAATTTATAGTTTTAAACTGAATAAAAATACGAACAACGACATGTGTCGTCACAGCCGAACTAAACTCCTCCGAGGCACGATTGATAAGCCCCGCCTACCGAGGCACGATCTGCGTTGGGTCATTATCGGGCTCTAGGAATGCTTCTATGTTTTCTTCGTTCACTGGATATTTATGTATTTTAATATTAATCATAACTAGGACGGTATTCTGTGTGTATGTATCGTTTAGTTTGCGTTGTCGTGAGGATGCGATCCAAGCGGGGCCCAGCACCGGTCAATTGTATGTTCAGGAACATCCGATTGTACATTTCATTGTAATGGGTCCGTGATCACACGAATATATATCGTAGCCGTCTTTACTTTACAACTTGTAGTCTATGTACTAAGTATATTTTAATCACTAGCGATGTTTACTTCTTCGTTTGTATGTTCAAACGATTTTAAATCGAGGCCATCGATCAATTTCTTCATGTTCAAAGTTGCACAAGTGACTAAAGCATTAAGAAATTAACTTATTATTGGATAAAGAAAAACGCCAAAAGGGCATTAAGAAGTTTATTTATTTTGTTGTAAGCAACTAATATTTTATATTATTACGTAGGTTGGAGCAAGTCCCCATTGGATTTCGTGCTTTTAGCAACTGTACTGTAAGGATATAACAATAAAAAGTTGAATATTAAAATGTGTTTTTTTATAAATAACACTAATCCTGTAGGTACACTATTAGAAAAATCAACAAAAGAAAACTATACCGAATCTAAAACCTTTTATAATATGATATCGTAAACGGCGGATTACACACAGTCCTATAACATAGGCAAAAACAATTTGAGCCTGCGCATACAACACTGATTACTTTTTATAACCGACGAAAAAAAAGGACAGGAATACCCGGTACAATGTCTCCCGATTATTTGAGGACGCCGAAATACCGAAGACAGAAGAAGTCACTGAACCAGCAAGGCGCGCAGCGAACTTTGTGGAAATATATCTAGCCAAATTAAAGAAATTAATGGACTCCATTGTTCAATAAATGACCTAGCAACTGCAGGTATATTCCTCTCTATGACATTTAATATTGTATCAAACCGCAAGGAATCCGTTTGAGGGTTGTGGCGAGTATTCCTTGACACGAAACGTAACACCGCACCGGTACAGCGAATTTAATTACTGCCTGAAATAAGGGGAAAGGAATTTATGTCGTACTTATCACTTTTAGGGCCAGTTGTTTGATCAATACTTAAAGTATTGTTAAAATCCCATACATTCATTAAAAAAAAAATGGTTATAAAATAACAAAGCATTATAAAACGTAAATCATCAATCTAGGCCAATTAAGCTGCGGTTTCACTGAGCGGTGCTGGGTTCGATACCCACGACTCGTAAGTCAAGGCCGATACCACTGGGCCACTATGTAATAAAAAATAATAACAGTGGCAGTCACAAAACATAATAACTGTGATAGTACTGTAGGTGCCCATTTCAAAGCGTAGATGGTGAAAAATGGGCAAGAAATTCCATGGACACTCTTTTTCAATCGCCCCAAAATTATTACAGAATCGTTGTTACATCTTTATTTTTCAGATGGTACATTGTGTGAGACCGATGTAATGTTAAAAGCGTCATAGAGAATAATTATTGAGATATTGATATTGAGATTAATCAGAAATAAAATCTGTAGGTAGGTACTCATATTGAGCTGAAGAATTTGTTTGGTTGGAATTAAAAAATCTTTGTTGGATAGCCCAATTATCGAGGAAGGCTGGCTATATAACATCACGCTATAACCTAGAGGAGCCGAGCAGCAGGTGTAACCGCGGGGAGCACGAATAATTAAAATAGATCATGGCAGCTAGACCAGTCCCAACTGACAGCGCCCGTTCACAAACATGATTCATATATCACGCATGACGAGTTCAACCATTTTCAAGGGAACTTAGCCTGCCGGGGTCGCGGGACTTACGAATTACCGTGACCCCGGAACGTAGAGCTATTGAATCGCTTGTGTGTTACTTGGGAAGGACACCGTGGATTTTAGTCAGTACGAGTCTGACAGTCCCTCCTGCTCTGCACTGGGTGGGACGACTCATTAATTTGATGATTTCAACACAACCAAAAATAAAAGTGAGCTAAATGATCCGACATTTGATCAGATTGAGACATTTGATCGAGCATGACATAGTGGTCAAGTTTCTATTTTTGACGTAGGTATCTAGTCAACTACAGAACTACTGATCAAACAACTCGCCCCGGCCTAAGATGACCCACTGACCCCACGTTGTTTGATCAGTAGAAATAATTTGATAAATCCTATACATTTAACAACAATTTGTTAAAAAGAAAGGTTTTATTTAATTTAACTATTGATCAAAGAACTGGCTCTTAGTGATTCCCAGATTGGGCTGTGTTACTGTGTTTTCATCAGGGTATCTCTGTACCCACCAGGCACCATTTGGATTTGTGCCCGGTTAATGGCTCTCATTCATTACATTTAAAATAATAAGACAACATGTTTATTCCGTATGAGGTAGTTGAGTGCATTCTTTGAAATGCCCGACAAAACTAGAACAAAACAGAAAAGAGAGAAAACACGTCACCTTTACAGGTTGAGAATTTTTCAACTGGGCGTGGATGGCTATGTCCGAAACTATGAAGAATATCAAAAAAACATTGAAAGTAGTTTCGAGGCCGATTTTGACGAAAACTAAAACGACATCATTGGATTTTAGAAAAATCAATACTCTTGGGCCTGGAATCGAACCCGATGATATTGAAAAAAAAAATCACACCCTGTATTATTAAACCATTCGATAGTGTTGCTGGTAAGGATAAAATTCTGGAAAGTAATCATATACGGCAAACTTAAGGAAAACGTATAATTGAAAAAAAAAACTTATCAACAATAACTAAGTATTCGAAACATTTAACCGTTTCTTCTTTGACGTACCTAATGCAATTTTTATTCAACTCAATAATTGATGAATGCAGTGGGATTGTTGAGACGTCAAATCCAGTGAAACATTGAAAACAATGAAATATCATTTCGAATGAATTATGGCTCAGTAGAAGTGACATAGAAAAACGACAATTTCATAAAAAATACTATTTCCTTAAGTTTGTCGTATATGATTACTTCCCAGAATTTGATCCTTGTTAGCAACACTATCATGCAGGGCGTGATTTTTTTTCAAAATCAATCGGGTTCGATTCCTGGCCAGGATTATCCATTTTTAGAAAATCTAATGATTCTGTTTTAGTTTTCGTCAATATCGGCCTCGAGACTCCTTTAAATTTTTTTGATATTCCTCATAGTTTCGGATATGGATATATCCACGCCCAGTTGAAAAATTCTCCTGTATATAATTACCTATATGATCTGCTTTTTGTGAGAAATTAATGATCCCTTAGAGCCGATCACTTTTTAAATAATGGGTGATGTGATCGACCAAGACTTCATTGCATTCAGTCAAAAAAAGCTAATACTTATGGCGGTAACAAGAAAATCCGCAAGAACGAAAACTTGGATCGACAAGGACTTAGTGCGTTCAGCTAAAAAGCTATACCTATATAGCATGGCGGTAACAAGAAAATCCGCAACGAGGAAGACTTGGATCGATATGCGTGTTATGGCTGCTACACACCTTACGATAAATCGTTACGATTAGTCGGTACAGATAAACTGCAACGATAAATCGACAAGTGTGTATGAGAAAAACTGTACAGTTTGTCCGATTTTATAAGACTGTACAGTTGAACGGAACAGTATGAAATTTTGGATAGATAAATCGGAATCGGATGAAACTGTACCGATAAATCGTAACGTGTGTGGCCATTTGTTCAGTTTTTGCCTTATAAACCAACAACTGCCAACGCATCGTCAGTCGAAGCCATGGCTCAAGTAATGATTAATCGTACAGTTTTCTAGTACCTGTCTGAAGGTGTGTGGGCACTACCGAAACTGTGCAGTTTTATCTGTACCGTTCAATCGGTAACGATTTATCGTAAGGTGTGTAGCAGCCATTACCAAATTGTGTTGAATACTACCTATCTTGGCTCCTAAACTAGTCGCGGAATGATGGGTGAACGATTATGAAAAAATAATAATATAACGATAACGAGTAAAAGTAATGGCTGCTACACACCTTACGATAAATCGTTACGATTAGTTGGTACAGATAAAACTGCACAGTTTCGGCAGTGCCCACACACCTTCAGACAGGTACTAGAAAACTGTACGATTATTCATTAGTTGAGCCATGGCTTCGACTGACGATGCGTAGGCAGTTGTTGGTTTATAAGGCAAAAACTGAACAAGTGGCCACACACGTTACGATTTATCGATACAGTTTCATCCGATTCCGATTTATCTATCCAAAATTTCAAACTGTTCCGTTCAACTGTACAGTCTTATAAAATCGGACGAACTGTACAGTTTTTCTCATACACACTTGTCGATTTATCGTTGCAGTTTACCTGTACCGACTAATCGTAACGATTTATCGTAAGGTGTGTAGCGGACTTAATGCTTATAAAAATCCCAGTCGCTACACGACCCGTTAGAAACAACCCTCATTTTCTGGTCAGGCTTCGACTAAAAGTGGGTACTCTGCCACCATTTTGGAAAGCTAATTAGATACATTTTTTTTCTGGAACTTGCTATTCAATGGAACTTGCTTTCATACATTTATTTAGTGAAATTGAAAGACAAGAAGGTTTTAAGAAAAATTCTATTTGGGAATCTTGACGGCGCCGCTTAATTTCTCAAAGCGTGAGATTTTTTAAACACATCGCGTGACACTCTTAACACGTGTTTTAGTCGTTCACTATCAGAAAATTATCAGTTCAAAGTGATGACGACCGTCGTAATCGCACAGTAGCCAGTTTATAGAGGAGAGGAAATTTCATCGTAAAAACATGCATCACCTTATTATTATAAAATATTAGAAGTTACTTACCGTTACAGTTCTGTTTTCTCCCCTCACATATTGAAGCACTAGTACGCGTACGCACTGAACTTATTTTGGTTATAGCACTCAATTCGTACTGAACACTCCGTATTTCTAACACAATTTTATTAGCAGTTCACAACTCAAAGAGAGTCAGACTTTCAATACGCATATCGCACCACCATCGCACGGAAGACATTTTACTGCAAATGATTTACTATATTGATATTGACGGTAGCAGAACATTTGTTTTTAGCAAATGCGGAAGTGATGTTTATCTCAATATAGGGTAGTGTTGAAAAAGGTTTAGAATGTCGCAACTTTTTTGGGTTAGACTACCCAGTGCTAGATTTTGTTCTTTTTTTGCAACTTTATTGGTGTAAAGAAAAATAATATAACGAGGTTATATATTTTTTTATTTTTCCAAGTATCCGATAAATAAAATATTTTCCGTGTGCGTTTGAAAGTTTGAAATCGCGGGCAACAGCTAGAAATAAAGCCGTCTGTCGGTCAATCTGGTACCTTTTATAGCTGAAGAGATACCCACATTTTTTCGAAAGTGTTTTAGGCACTCTGAAAACGCCAAAATACAGTTTACAACACACGCAGCTTAGTTCAAAATCACTTTTGCTCAGCCAGGTCAGCATTTCTGTTTAGAGATATTGAAGAAGTATTGAGCAAGAAGTTTTCAGCGTGCCTCGAGCACTTTTCCAAAATTTGAAGGGTTTAAAAAGTAAACGGATGTTTGTCACAAGAATAATACTTGACATAGGAAAGCATTTCTCACGTTGGTACCATAGGATGGTACCGTTACTTTGCGATAACTGTCGACCCTCTACTCAAGCAAAAGTTATCACTCAATAAAACTCATCATCCAAAAATAAAAACAAAGTTTTATTAATAAAAATAGTAGCAATGCGTAACAATATCACCAGTCTTAGTTAAGACCCCGAGGTAATGATCGAGACACTGTGGTTGTTGCTATATTTACATATAATACTATTAGCGTTCATCTCGTTTAATACTAGTGTGACGTATGGCAGGTGGGATCACTTGATAAACTTGAGGCCGAGCGCTTGGTTCATGAAGCACAGGATGTCGGCGTGCTCCTCGATCTGAAATCATGAGATTGGTAAGTAAAGAGGAAAGTAACCATGAATTAATAAAAAAACTGATCATTGTCTATGAATGTCATAAAAATGATTATGGCATACTGAACAAGTAACCGTGACTCTAAAACTGTAGAAAAATGGAAAATTTTTAGTTAGTACATGTCAGACAGTCCCTTTTTTTCGACCCTGGACGGGAGAAATCATTAGATGAGATTACCACCCAAAAGAACAAGCATCGTCTACTTATTTGCATGGAAAAATAAAGACACAAATCCACTCCGAAAAAGCGAGCAAATAAAATGGAACGCGGCAGTTGTGGTTTGGTAGTTTTATTTTTTATTTTTTTTTCTTTATTATTTTTGGGGGTTTTTATCCACACGGATATGTCAACCCCATCATACCAACTTAACTTAATACTATCAAAAGGTTTGGTAGTTGAAATTTAATACTTTGCGCACCTATGCTAGTCGAATTTTCCCAATCGAAAATGAATCTTCTACTTTTGTGATAAAATTGAAAATCTATTAAAGATACTTGACATGTTGGGGTAGGTTCATGTGGCGTCTTCAGTACCATGAATTGTTGGCGCTCTCATCTGCCCGCTCCAAGATTGTATGAACTCTCAACCAATGAGAGCGCCAAACGCGGTCGATGCATTATGATCGAGTATCGTAATGACAACTCATGGTGTACAGGTTCAGTGACCGTCTGCCAGCACATCAACCTTCCCCGTACTCCAGATGTTTATCATGCAAGATCTTCTACCCCAAAAAAAAAACCCTAAATCCTACTAATATGTATTATAAATGCGAAAGTTTGTGAGGATGTAGTTATGTGTATGTGTTTGTAGGTATGTTTGTTACTCTTTCACGCAAAAACCACTGAACGGATTTGGCTAAAATTTGGTACACAGATAATTTATAACCTGGATTAACACATAGGATAGTTTTTATCCCGATTTTATGTTCCCGTGGGATAATTTTCGAGTTGTAACGGGTGAAGCCGCTGGCAACAGCTAGTGGTTCATAAAGAAGAAGTAAAACAGTCCTTACAATTTTAGCAGTAGGTTTCCCGCTGCCATGTCCAGCCTTAGTGTCGACTCTGGCCAGCAGTGGTCTCTGCTGCACAGTCCCGCGCGCCGCGTGCTGCAGCGCCGCGATGAACTTCAGTGAGTGGAGCGGCACCACTCGGTCGTCGTGGTCGGCTGTCAGGACTAACGTGGCTGGGTACTCTGTGCCTGGGGCAGGACGAGAATACAAGGTTATAGTAACAAAATCTAGCCAGCATCATCTACCCAGATGATTTCGATAGAAGAAGTTTGACGTCCATCTAGGCAATTGTAAGGGCGCTAAGGGACTTGTGGACCCGGGTCGACGGCGCGTTGTGTTCCACGCGCGCCTCAAAGAGAGTCAGCATGATGACGGGGCCCCCCTCTAGAGGGCCAAAGCCTGCCGGGGTCGCGGGACTTATCTCATTACCGTGACCCCGGATCATAAAGGGCTATTGAAGGACACCGTGGATTTTAGTCAGTACAAGTCGGACAGGCCCTCCCGCCCTGCCCGGGGTAGGAGGACTCATTTGAAAATTTTACCAAGTAAAAAAAAAAAGGGACTTGTGTAGCTGTCTCTTTCCCACACTGAATTACTCATGTTTTAAAACGTCATAGTAACCCTCCTGTTCAGGGTCGACTTAATTTAAATTATCATCGACACGTTAAGGGTTCGGTGAAGAGAAATTTCTCCATACAAACGTAATACCAAAATCATTCGCGATACGAACATTTTACCGACTTAAAGTTATGTTATTCGGATACAGACGGTATTTATCTAGGTTCCTATTAAACTTTAAAAAAAAAATAATTACTATTTACGAAATGCGAGCGAATTGCATTTCGTACATTTTAACACCGCTAACAGCATGTTTTCAGCTTAATTATTCTGTATTAAAAACATTAATGTTCCTAATATAATTTTAATAGGAACATAGCTTATATTGTCTAGTTGTAGATTATCAAAACTTAAATGGAAAAACATCAACTTTTCATTCATAATTTTTGGTATTACGGAACACAAACAAATTTATCGCAAATCTTGAACGACAGATGCTCTGTCGCATCAATCTTAACTGTGTTTGTGTGCGTGTACGCTTGTAGTTGGTGATCGCAGAAACTCACACTTTCGTAAGGTTGTGTCGTAGACTCGTGGCTCGTGGCGCGCACTGGTCTTGGGTTTTCAATGTTACATAGTTATGTATTTGACTGTGCTACGCGTGCGTTATTGTTTGCGAAATTGTCTTTTCACAACATTGTAATAAAATCGTAGAGCTGTCATTCCTGTACATTGAATATTTTTTTCTTTTTGTATTTTTTTCGAGATACGGGATCGATTCTGAATTCTGATGCCAGATCAACTTTTTTTTTGATTTTTGTAATGTTTTCCTGTTTTGATCTATCTTCGAAACTACTGTAAAGTTGTCGATCAAAGTTTCCTTTCCTATAAGGTTCCTAATAATATGCTTCTGTTAATAGGCTATGTATTATTACGCTATTGTCCCTGGGAGATAAGCAATTTTGAATTTTGTAGTTTTTTTTATACATATAATGTTTTGAGTTGGATATTATTCATTCAATTTTTCCTTAAATATTCCTTACTGCGCTTCAATTAATAGGGTATCTATAATCCGGGCATGCGGGCAGCGAGTAAAGGGCAACTCGCTGCCCGACCATGGACCATGCCCGGGTCGACGGCGCGTTGTGTCCCACGCGCGCCTCAAAGAGCGCCAGCATAATGACGGGGCCCCCCTCTCAGAGGGCCAAAGCCTGCCGGGGTCGCGGGATTATTTCCTTACCGTGACCCCGGAACAGAAAGGGCTATTGAAGGACACCGTGGATTTTTTATCTATAATTACGCTATTCCCCTTGGGGGATTAGCAATGTTATATGATTTTCAGTCATTGTTGACATTTGTATAAGAACCCCTATTTGATTTTCACTGTTAGCGAACCAGCTAGTCTGGTGAGTAAGCCGCTTGCCTCTCGTGCAATGGGTTTCAGGATCAAATCTTGGTAATTTGTTTCTCACTTTTTGACAATTCTTTATTTTGTTTTTATTATATCCTGTGAGAGTTTTCAATAATAATTCAAAATAATTTTATGCATACTTTTATTTCAATATAATTTGCAATTTTATTTTTTTCTAAAATTTTTCAGTAGTTTTCTAGGATAATTCTGCACTGATTTAAATTGTAGGTACCTAGGTAAGTTGGATATTGGATATTATTATTATTACTGCGATTTTTGCTTATGCTTATGCAAACAACTGAAACTTACTGACTAAAATCCACGGTGTCCATTAATAGCCCTTTACCTTCCGGGGTCACGGGCGGTGATGAGATAAGTCCCGCGACCAAATACAGAAAACCTACCTTGAATTCTACGTACCTACTAGTGATGTTGCGAATATCCGATTTTTGACATTCGCGAACGCGAATGCGGATGCGAATATTCAATTCCAATATTCGCGAATGCGAATGCGAATGCGAATATTCAGTTTTAAATCAATTACACTTGATAATTTAGAAAATACAAAAATAAACACTTTTTAATGTAACTTTTTAACTTATTTTTATTAAATTTTTTACTTCCTGTCTGTAACGAGAATGGAAAAAGTATGCAGGGTGATTTTTTTAACTGGGCGTGGTTGGCCTTATGAAACTAAAAGGAATGTCGAAAAACTATGAAAGGAGTCTCGTGGCCGATTTTGACGAAAACTAAAACTGCATTTTTACTTCCAGAATTTGATCCTTGCTCCAGGTGGTTTGATTCCTGGCCAGGATTACTGATTCTGCTAAAATCCCATGATGCATTTTTAGTTTCCGTCAAAATCGGGCTCGAGACTCCTTTCAATGTTTTTCGATATTCCTCATAGTTTCGGATTTAGCCATCTACACCCCATTGAACAATTCACCTTTTATAAGAGTGGCTCTAAGAATGGCGTCAGTGAAAGAAAAACAGACAGAAACACGTTTATCTTAGCATGGTCATATTTATGATTAATTATTGTGATTGATTTGATGAACATTAATATTGATGAATGGCGAGATGAAGGCAGATTAAACAAAAGATGAATGGAGAGGACGACAAAAGATAAGAATGAATGGAGTGTGTGGAAGAAGGAGTACCAGATATTGGTATTTTTTCAGTCTTTCGTATTCGCAAAATATTCGCATGAATTTTGCGAATGCGAATGCGAATGTCTATAAATATGCGAATATCCGCATGATGCGAATGCGAATGCGAATATTCGTAACATCTCTAGTACCTACCTATTTGATCGTACAGGCCGTACAGCGTAGGTAGCTTTTATTTCGTAATAAACAAGTAAATACAGGTGCCTGTATTTACTTGTTTATTACGAAGTAAAAGCCTATGACCAAAAAAATATGGAAACTGGTGGCCACAACCACATCAAAATCGCTTCAGCCAAATGTGAGATAATCGCGAACAAACAAACATACATAGTCATACATACTCGTAATTGTACAAACAAACATACATAATACAGGTCGAACTGAGAACCTACTTTACTTTTTTTTAAGTCTGATACAAAAGCCACCAGTTTCCATACATTTTTGGTCACAGGCTTTTACTTCGTAATAAACAAGTAAATACAGGTACCTGTATTTACTTGTTTATTACGAAGTAAAAGCTACCTACGCTGTACGGCCTGTACGATCAAATAGGTAGGTACGTAGAATTCAAGGTAGGTTTTCTGTATTTGGTCGCGGGACTTATCTCATCACCGTGACCCCGGAAGGTAAAGGGCTATTAAAGGACACCGTGGATTTTAGTTAGTAAGTTTCAGTTGTTTGCATAAGCATAAGCAAAAATCGCAGTAATAATAATAATATCCAATATCCAGAGTTGGCATGATTAAAACAAGTTGTTTTAAAACACCTGTTTAAAACAGTGTTTAAAACAGTTTGAAATTAAACAGTGTTTTTTATTACCCATTCCAACTACTTTTCAAGGCAGATGAATGCATGTAGAATGAAAATAAATTAATATTCAGGAGTCTAAATAGTTTCACATAAAACCTTTTGAGTCTAATGCCATTTTTATGTCATATTTTTAACTTTTATTGGCATTGTAATGAAACAATGCATAAAATTATTAGAAAAAAAACATCACTTGTTTTTTTTCCATTGCTCATTTTTCGTAAAAATTTCATTACAAAGGGAGAATTTGAAAAGATGTAGTCTAGAAATGAAACATAATTGATTTATACGTTTAGTCATCAACAAACAAGGTGGAATTAATTTAAAAAAAAAACCAGAAACTGAAAAAAAAACATAAAAAACACTTGTTTAAAACATTTTGAACTGTTTGTTTTATAAATTTGAAAAAAAAAACTTTTTTTTTCCAACCCTGCCAATATCCAACTTACCTAGGTACTTACCTACAATTTAAATCAGTGCAGAATATTATCCTAGAAAACTACTGAAAAATTTTAGAAAAAAATAAAATTGCAAATTATATTGAAATAAAAGTATGCATAAAATTATTTTGAATTATTGAAAACTCTCACAGGATATAATAAAAACAAAATAAAAAATCACAAAAAGTAGGAAACAAATTACCAAGATTTGATCCTAAAACCCATTGCACGAGAGGCAAGCAGCTTATTCACCAGACTAGCTGGTTCGCTAACCATGTTAATCAAATAGCGGTTCCTATACAAATGTCAACAACGACTGAAATTCAACTAACATTATGGTCACGCAGACTTTATTTTAGAACTTTTCATCTATATCAGGAATAATTCCGTACATAATTTTTACGTAACTAACGGTTTACGCAACGGAAGCTTTCGAAAAGGAATACAATAATTACGATCCCGATTTTGAAAAATTTCTCATTGCTGCTCTGCTCTTATTGGTGATAGCGTGATGTTACATAGCCTAAAGCCTTCCTCAATATGGACTATCCAAATATAGGTATATTTTTTCATTCCTACTAATAGTTAGATTACAACAGATAAATCTCAAGATAAATACCTACGTTATACCTACTCGACGTTTATTTTATTAGATTTTAGATAATGTCCTAAAATCTTCTAATGTAGCCATTGTAGAGTTATTTCCAAAAAACGCATTGTTGGTTTGTGCGTTCACTAACGATTCCCCAAATTAGTTAACAAAAATAAAGCAAATGTTGAACAAAATTAGTACAATGAAATGGTTTTCTGTCAATATGAATGATTCGTTACAAACACACACACGCACGCATACAGCTGCGCGCTGCGCTGCAAAAAGTCAGACAGAGATAGCAATGTTTCGTCCGATTTTTGTGCTCGCCTCGAATTGCAATTGCGAGCTCCCTACACTGGGCTCTTAAGAAGAAAGGAAAAAATCTAAAGTAAGTGATGCGATTTTTCTAGTCATATGACTTGTATGCGAAGGGAATAATGCATACCCGATTTAGCTGTGTTGACTGGAAACGAAATGATAAGAAATCCTTTTTTTTTTCATTGTAAGAAGGACAGAAATATCATTAACATAATTGCAAGTTTTAATGTACTAGCATTCATTATGAAAAACCTACTTTTTCTAAGGAATTCCTGTATATACGAGTAGTTGTCGATGAAGATGATCAAGTTTCTTACCATTTTCCGGCTTATGTATATTGTGCAGCGGTGAGTATTTGAGCAGGTATTCGAACTGTGTCTTGTTATCCGAGCTGCCGTAGTCGGACACCCACGCGTGGCCGATCGTAAACTTCTGGAACCTCAGCATGTCCAACACTCTGCAAGTAACATCATACGGTTTAAAACACATGCCTGAATTCTGTTAAGTATCATGTAGTAAAACTCGCGTCATGAAATACATTACCATGAGTTGTCAGTACGGTACTCGATAAATACGCATCCACCGCGTTTGGCGCTCTCATTGGTTGAGAGTTCATACAACCTTGGAGCGGGCCAATGAGAGCGACAAACGCAGTCGATATCGATGATCGAGTATCGTAATGACAACTCATGGTATGGGTACAGCCTATTTCCTCTGCATACACACATACACATAGAGAACGGACTTAATGTGTCCCGGAGTGGGATTGTTATCATAATTCTGCTGATTTAAGTGTGTAAAAATTTCTCTTTGCTGCTTCCGCATAGTCACTACACTAGCACTTATTCAAGTTGTAAACCAGAGTGATAATAGGCTTAACTGATTAAAAAAAAACTTGAGAGGTGTCAAGGGACACCCGGATGGAACGAAGTTACTGTATACATACACTCAACAAAAATAATCGTCGCGACTCTACTCCAGTCCAGTCCAGTCCGGTCCGGTCCGGTCCGGTCCGGGCCGGTCCGGTCCAGACAGTCCGGACCGGTCCGGTCCGGTCCAGTCCGGTCCGGTCCGGTCCGGGCCGGTCCGGTCCAGACAGTCCGGTCCGGTCCGGTCGGGTCCGGTCCGGTCCGGTCCGGTCGGGTCCGGTCTGGTCCGGTCCGGTCCGGTCCGGTCCAGTCCAGTCCAGTCCAGTCCAGTCCAGTCCGGTCCATTCCATTCCATGGTAATAAACACATTACCTTCCTTTGCGTCGCGCAGTCGGATAAAAGTGTCGTGACAACTTTTCGTAAGAATTTCCGTCCAGCCCCCTTTCACAACGCGCGATAAGGAACTTCGTTCCAAAAACATGCAGCGAAAATCTTAACGAGCTTCACAAACAATAGCAAAAGGTGTAAAAATATCCTGGCATGTCATATTTTTGCAACAATTACGGGGCGACCTTAGAGGGCCAAAACCTGCCGGGGTCGCGGGACTAACGAGCTTCCGTGACCCCGGAACATAAAGGGCTATTGATGGACACCGTGGATTTTATACAGTACAATTAGTCTCACATACCCCTCCCGCCCTGCCTGTGTGTTTAGTGCGAGTTTTTTTACGTTGACGCGATAGTAACGTTTAACCGCGTTTGGCGCTCTCATTGGTTGAGAGTTCTCACGACCTTGCAGCGGGCCAATAGGAGTGCCAAACGCGGTTAAACGTTACTATCGCGTCAACGTAAAAAAACTCGCACTAAGCACTTGGTGGGAGATTGAAGATTTTACTACGATAAAAAAATAGTTTTTGCCAATTGAAAATCCTTAAATGAGTTCCATTGCATTGAAAGATAACATAGATAAGTTCCATTCTTCCATGACTCACCCAACTTGCACAATGGCAGCTCCATACAGGTCCGGCCTCTGGTTGATGCACGCGGCCACCAGCAGTCCTCCGTTGGATCCTCCCTGGATGGTGATGAGTGAGGGCTGTGTGTACTGCTCCTTGATGAGGTACTCGGCGGCTGCCTGGAAGTCATCGAACACGTTCTGTTTGTTCAGCAGACGACCCGCGTTGTGCCATTTCTCGCCGTACTCTCTGTGAAATATGTCAAATAGCCATGTAATTAATGGCCATGTCTGCCGAATGCACAATGAGCTGTGGAGCTATAAATACTGGAGCCAAAAGGTGAACTTCGCAAAAGATTTTCTTTGGAAAGAAAAATTCGTACCACGGGCAGGATTCCATTCCAAACGTCACCTTGAGACGTTAGAAATGGAATGAAGAATTCTCCGCCGCAGGCAAGATCCTCGGTGGCTCGGTTGGAAATGAACGTCGGATATACTGAATCCGAAGGTCGCAGGTTCGAATCCTGCCCGTGGTTCAAATTTTTCTTTGCAAAGAAAATCTTTGAAAAATTTGCTACGCATGCATTAATGCGTTTAATATTTTATAAAATATTTCGCAAAAGATGTTGACAACGACCAATGAACTATGGTATACTTAATAATTTGCTGAGCTATTGACTGCTACGCAGCGTATCGCGGGTTTGATCCCCGCACGTAACAAATATCTATATGATCTACTAAAGTCGGGTCTGGGTATATAAGTATGTAAACGCATCCACGATACAAAAGAAATTCCAAGTGTGGAGCAACAATTAAAAAAAAAAAGAGAGATTTTGAGCCTTTGGCCAGCAGTGGAATGATGATAACCATTCGATTGGTTGAAAAAAAATTACAATATGATGTTTTATTGATTTTTGATCTGTAATACCACTTTATTTTGGCATTTCAGAGGTCAATACACATTTTATGAGTTTGTTTATTAATTTGTAGAAACTTGCTGGATCGATCTTTCATTAAATTTTATCCAGGATGGGACCCTGGAGACTTTTATAAGCCATATACAGGAGGGGGTACAGTGAAACCGTTGACCAAAACTATTTCAATATAAATCACTATGCAGCATGGTATAAGTGGAAATCAAAAGGGGAGGCCTATGTTCAGCAGTGGACGTCCTACGGCTGAGATGATGATGATGATGCAGCATGACTAAGTAACGTATGTTAATCTTACCCTCCGCCTCGTATGTTAGGTATGGCGACGATGCCGTCGAAATGCTGCATGAACACGAGCCTCGTGACACTGAAGCTGGGTTGGATGTTGATGTTGAACCCGCCGTAGCCGTAGATCAGCGCCGGGTTCGAGCCGTCGCGTTTCAAACCCTGGAACAACAGATAGTTGTGTTTATTTATTACGATAGACACACACATGACAAGTAATTGGGGAAATATGGCACACATATCAATAGTTTTATACCGGGTGTCTTAGAACCCTTAACGAAGCCGAAAGCCACGTATTCTGCCCATTATTTGGATCACTTTTTTCTTTTACACCATACCTGGGACTCCACGGGTTCTCGAGATATTGAAGGCCAAAGTTGCATTTTTTTTAAACTTTTTTTTACGAAATCGAATTCTAAGTATTAATACAAAACTTTTTTACAAACAAACATTACCTGTATTTTCGATTTTTCTAAATAAATTACGCATTTGAAGTTACGAACAGTAATGTACGTTAGAAATAAATGCAGAAACGCACAGCTGATTACTTTCGACGGTCAATGACCCGCCCTCCGCGCTAGTTCAAACGCATCGCATGTTCAAACGATCACCGCCGCGCCCGCGCCGCCTACTGGCCCCCGCCCCGCCGTCCCCGCAACCCGCTGCGGCCCCTCCCGCTGCCAGCCGCCACGTGCCGCTTAGTTCGGTTTCTGACACGATCGAATTTACTTCTTGTGTCTTTGTTTCCGAAAAACATTACTTTTGAGTGTTCTGTGACGGTGTACTCGCTAACACACAGAGTCTGTGTGTTTTTGACTACTTCTGTGTTTGTTTTTGCTAGGCAGTGCGTTTGTGTTTAGTTGCGAAAGTGCCGTTTCATGATTATTCTGCGCGCGACGGTGCGAGTATGTTAGTAGGTAAGTGTTTTATGAGTTTTAATTTCAGAACATCATTGGGCGTGGGATTGTTCGAAAGATGTACCACGGCCCTGGAACGTAAAGGGCACACGAAAGAGCAGGTCGATTTTAGTCGGTGAAGTCTGACAGTACCTCCCGCCCCAACCTGGGCGAGAGGTCTCTTTTCATGATTTTACGATCTTAAAAAAAAAATTAAGAACATCGTGCATCTCAGTAGGATTTTTCTTATTTGTTTTCACGTAAACTTTGTTCATTTCGTTCATCCCCGCAAAATCGAAAGAACGTAGAACTAGAACGTCGTCGCCGATACCTTCTTATCACAGCGCGTTCCAGCGTAAGCAGGCGCGCTTGTGTGCGTGAAGCCCGCCTACGCACACAACGACAGAAACCCGTTTGCATTACATTGCGCGCAATAAAATTATTATTTTTTTGATACCTAAAAATAAAAGTCGGTTCCCAGCGATAATTTTAGTATAAAGCTACTTAGTTAGATGTACAGTATGCGTAGTTAACGGCTTTGTGATGGGTTCAAATACACCCTGTATGAACGACATCACGGCCCTGGAACGCAAACTGTATAAGCAGGAACAAGGTAATTTTTAGTCATCCCTTCCGCTTCAAACAAGGCACATATTTTGACGATTTTTTTAGGAATTTCTTCTGTGTAGAAGCAGCGTTTACAAATATAGAAACTCACATGCACAAACACTCAGACTCGAAACAACTACTTGCAGATCGTACAAATATATCTCTTTGTCGTTGGGATCGAACCCGCGAGACGCTGCCCGTCAGTGGATCGCTCAGTCACTGGGCCAACCGCGTCGTCAGATAAGAAATACACAGATGATGCAAATTCATCATCTGCCTAGCCTTTTCCCAACTATATTGGGGTCGGCTTCCAGTCAAACCGGATGCAGCTGAATATCAGTATTTTACATGAAGCGACTGCCTATCGGACCTCCACAACCCAGTAACTAGGTAATACGATACCCCATGGTAAGACTGGTTGTCAGACTTTAGAGCTTCTGACTAACAGTAATGACTGTCAAAGATCTACAAATGACAGCCGGTACCAACGGCTTTACGTGCTTTCCGAGACACGGAGGAAACTCGCTATGACAGATGGTCACCCATTCACAGGCCAACCTTGGCAAGCGCGGCTTAACCCGGAAGATCGGCCTGTGCGGCTGTAATTATTTAGCCACGAGCTCCTCGCACACAGATGATGCAAATTCAAGCTCAAAAATAAATTACCTTCTTAGAAACAATAAACATAGGAACTTTAGTGCCGTCTCTGCTGGAGTAGAATATCTGCTTAGCCTCGTACTGCGACGCATCGAAGCCTTTTACTTTCACCTCTCTGAATACCTGAAATTACACAAATATAGGTACTATTTCAAAAAAGGTTTATTAAAGAAAATATGTATATACTTTGCGCCGCCACTGCTGAGCAACTATTGAGCGTGGGGTCTCGGGTTCGATACCCGGGCCGGACAAAAATTGCCATTGGGTTTTCCTATTTAACAGCCCGGATTTTGGAAGTTGGCGTTATAATGCACGTATCGGTCCAGATACTGCACCTGTGCCGCGCACACACTTGCATTATATGTCCGGCGCTGGTGGGTGATCTTCGGTGAAATCGGCCGGCGTGGCCGGAATCGGTCAGGACTATTATTGCTTATTTACAAATAAGTAAGGCGCGCTTGTTTTGTATTTGTTTGTTATGCAAGAAGCAGTTTAAACGTGATACGTTTAAACTGCTTGAAAGACTTTGATGAAATTTGGTACAAAAAATGGGACGCTGACGACGTTTAGGTCGCTACTATGCTGAATTATTCCAAGCTGAACATCTTAGTATCTACTGTATTAAAAATACATAAATAACTCACGGTAGGCTGGTAGGGTTTCTTAGTAAAGTCCACGTGGTAGATGACGCCGGGCGAGAGGAACGACATGAAGTGGTAGAAGATCTCCGACTGCTCCTTCTTCCCTGAGAACCCGACCACGGAGCCCACGTCCAGCGGGAACGTCTGTAGCAGCTCACCTGACGACATGCTGTGCAGCTGGAGGACACTCTGGAGTGGGAGACAAATATATGTTAGCGCGCTTACTCATCACACAAATGACAATACTTTTTTTTTCAATTGTGCGCACAGCTGGAGTGTTCCAGTTCCTCCTTGTTCCAGTGAGGTCCTCGTTGTTCCAGTGAGTGAACGAGATGGCACTAGACGACTTGTATAGCTCTGTCACTTTCACTCGCCGGAATAAGGCTGGTTTTAAGACGTTGTAATACCCCCCCCCCAGGTTACTTCTAGGCAAGCGTGCTTCACCGTCGACCACTTCTTCGCTTACCATCAGGCGTGATAGTGGTCATACTCAAAACAATTATTTAAATAAAAATGTATTGATTTTTTTTTTAATGTTGCCTCACTTTACTGATAATTTGCGTAGTTTGTAACCTAGATGTGAAAATCATCTTCACTACTACGACATAAAGGCGCTGCCAATGTAACACATGCGGTTGTCTGTAAGTAGATAGTAAAAAGGCTTGACGTTGCTTTCGACAGACTTAGGGTGCTTGTACACGGCGCATGTAACCCGCGCAAGTAGAGGTGCGAGTTACCCGCGCGAGTAACATTCGCAAGCTACTTGATCAAGCTACCCGCGGGGTGCTTGTACACGGCGCATGTAGCTTGAGCATGTTGAGGCACTTGCGCGGGTTACATGCGCCGTGTACAAGCACCCTTACGGCCAGTCGAATTAAACCATTGTTACAGGATTACAAGAACTAAATACATTGTTTAAGATTCATCAAGTAGTATCTAAGTATGTAAATTGGTTCATTGTTATGTAAAAGAACGCCTCTCGCCATTAAACGTAAAAGTTTGGCGAGTTTAGAATTATGAAACACCTCTATAATTTTCGCAATCGAACATGAATCTTCTTCTTTTGTGATAAAGTTGAATATCTATTAAAAAGAGACAGATTGTGGTAGTTTGATGTGCTGACGTCATTGCTGTAATATTTAATTGAAAAGTTTAAAAAACTTACCTTCACATCTCTGATGTAGTGAATGACAAGTTTATCATTGTCTACTGCTGATGCCCAGTCCAATACATCGCTGGGATGTTCCTGTAACAAACAAAATTTGTATTAGACTAAATACAACTTTGTACACCTGAAAATACAGTTCATTTTGCTCATTGCTAGAATTCAAATCACTGGTCAAGGTGAAATGAAACTTATAGCGTTTCAAATAAGGTTTAAGGCGGCGCTAGTCGCGAGCTCGAACTCACTGGCAGGCATGGTCAAAAACCATGATATTTCACCGGAAATCGAGCCATATTGTACATGAGTGCGCGAGCGTCATCCCCCCGTGGAGAAAACATTATTCAGTGAGATGCACGATCATTCAGAGTAAAAGGCGCGCTTAAAAAAATACGAAAAAGCCTTTGGAAGAAGGGGTTTTATGAAAAATCCTCTGCACCAATTAATTTCAAATAAAATTTATTAATTTCTTCGATAAATTTGCTGTCGGTACAGACTTCGTTTTGGAAATTTGATGCTTCTTTAGCTTCTAATTTACACCTAAAGTTGTGTTAAAATTATCAAAAAAAACGAATCTTTAGAAGCTCGTAACTTTTTAATAGCTTCATATTTTACAATTCTGCTTCCGTACAGACAAAATTAATAATGAGACAAAACGATACCATGTTTAATTTTGGATGTACCTTGTCAAATAGTGGAGTAAAACCCCAACGAAGTTTCTATGGAAAAAATGTTGACTTGTTTGACCTTAAGTTCCACTTACAGGTATGAGAGTCTGCCAGTTCTCTTCGGCGGGGTTGTGCAGATCGATCTTGATGAGTCTGTAGTTCGGCGCGTTCTTGTTCGTACGGAATATGGCCACGGATCCCTCGTTTGTTATGTACTGAAATTATAAAATGATATGGAGAAATATTTTTTTGTTTAATGTCCCATTTTGTCGCACCGTGGCCCGATCCTCCCTGTACCGCGTATGCTGACGATGCTCGACGCGCTCGTGGAGACCAACCCTGGATTGGACTTGTTTGCTGACGAATGGAAGACGATAATGTTAGAATGTTTGCGGTTCTGTGAGACGACAGCAACGACGATATAATACTAGACTCCTAATAACAGGCGACCGATGTCTGCCAACACATTAGGCAAAAAAGTCTTATATCCGTCTCATTTCGACCAATCCTGTGAGCCGTAAACATACGTTGAGACAGAACAGACCTTGAGTTAGCCAATCACAACGCAGTACCCCGCCCCCCTCGCTTACGTAGTACCTCAGCGAGTTGGCAGAATAGTTTTGTTCGTTAGATCGTGCAATGCGTAGTCTAGTAATATATAGTCGTTGGACGACAGAGTGATAGAATATTTTAATTTAGTTGTAATGGCTATCTGCTGTACTAAATATTTTATAATAAATATAAATTAGTTCAGAAATTGGTAGCATTTAGTTTAACATTTTAGAATGAGCTAAGTATGGTCTTTGATCAAGCGAGCGTATTCAAAATATTATGTCTGATCACTCTTACTAGGCTAGCGTGATATAGAAGGTAAGGAGCATACAATAATGGCTTAGTTTTAAACTACCAATAGTTTAACAGTTATTTTAGAAGTTGCCGTACACATTATGGATTACACAATTGATAAAGATCATTATACTTTGTATGATTTCGGTACAAAAATTCGCTAGCATTTCATACCGGTCGCGTGACGAAAGAATTACTGTGACCTCGGAACGTAAAGGGTTATTGAAGGACACCGTGGATTTTAGTCAGTACAAGTCTGACAGTCCCTCTGCCCTGTCCGGGAGGACACATTTGATGATTTTTCCAAGCTAAAAAAATCCTCATAGTTTAGGAATTGGCCGTCCACGCCCAGTTTGCAAATTCACCCTAGTCCTCTTACCTCGTAGTCAGCCTCGAACTTGTGCACGATCTGCGTGAGATGCAGCTTCCCGTTGATCTCGGGTTGCTTGCTGAGGTCCGCGTAGAACAGAAGGTTGTCGCGGCAGTCCTTCACTGGAGACACGATCAGGTACCTGCCGCAGTCCGTCACTTCCGCGCCGCTGGAATTATGGACGCATACTTAGCATATTTATAATTATAGTAAAAGCTCCATAATCGCGGGTTGAAAAGTGCAAATTAGTTTCTGTATCAGCGAATACATCATCAAGCATCTTTTGAGGCTTTCTACCACGCATTCGCATACGGAACATATCCCGCCACTAAAGAGTTTTTACTGTATTGGATCTTGTACGGTATTACTGTACAAGTGTACATCAAACTGTGGGCAGTTTGATGTACCGATGACCGATACAAGTTTTTTTTTAATGAAGATAAAGGTTTTTATACTAAAACTACATCTTACATACATTTCTAACATCACACAGTTATATACTAAACCTGAATGCTAAACAAAATTACTTTATTACGTGGTTACGAATGATTTTCCTACAATTATTTTTAACTATTATTAATGTAATTCAGACACAATGCAAATTGTTATATGAATAAATAAATAAATAAGCGTTACTGCTATAAGTTTGTTCAAAGTGTCCTAATAAGCTACCTATACCAACGATTCACATAATTCTAGAAAAAATAAAAAGTATTACTTCCAAATTCAAAAGATACTTAGTAAAAAAAAAGTAAGCACAAATATTACGCGCGTTTTTCTTCGTTGTAGTACAACTGAGTGTGAGTGTCACTGCAGATAAATAAAAAATATATTAGATACACTTTGAACAAACATCCCTAGTGATATTAAAAAGTCTATAAATTAAAAGTGTCAGAAAACTTAATATGGTGTATTGAAATACTAACTGCGTTAATGTCTGTGAGCAAAAAAATAAACGTGCATCAATGCATGAAACTTGGAAGCGTTGCGTTGATGCTAGAGCTCAGTTATCATCATCAGCCTACAATGTTCCCACTGGTGGGACACAGGCCTCCTCTCTGTGAGAAGGAGTGGGCCACGCGGGCCAAGTGCGGATTGGTGGATGCCACATGTCTTCGAATTTTTGGTTCTAGGACATGCCGGTTTCCTCACGATGTTTTCCTTCACTGTTTTTGGAGCAGTGGTGATGAAATAAATTACACAAAGTAATGCGCCTTGCGGGGTTCGAACCCACGACCTACAACTCGAAAGTCGGGACTGATACCACTGGGCCACCACTGCTCTAGCTAGAGCTAGAGCTCAGTGCCCTCTACCATTGCATTACGAACTTGCCAGCGGCGAATTCGCGTACTTACAATAGTAGATTACGCACCAAGGGAATAAAGCAGTGCCTTACGTCACGGGCGTATTCAATCCCGAAGCGACACTAAGGATTCTGGGGGTGAACCTCCGGAGCGCAGCGAGGAGGTTCAAGTGTTAATTCCCGAGTGAAACGAGGGAATTAAGCTAAGAATCCTTAGTGCAGAGAGGGATTTAAGTTAGCCCAAGACAAAGGCAGCTTTATTCCTGAGGTGAGTACTCTGCTTTTCACACCACCTGCGAGGAAATAAATTCGAATTTTGAAATTTGATGTGGTACGACAACCTTCGAACGTGAGCATGCTGTGGTGCCCATCTCAGCAAGCGATCAGCTGTTGCAGTGGGGACTGCCGGGGGGCAGCCGCCGCTGCTTCAATTCCTTCGTTCAAAGTTTTCATACTATGTTTTGTTTGAGGTTCCAAATTCAAATCACATTATTCCCAGGGAATAATGAAATTCAGTACATATATTATTCCCTGGTTTGAGTGTGGGGAACAATGACTTGCTTTACGGCCAGTTTGCATGACTTATAATGTGACATTTACGAGCAAGTGGTGTGAAAAGTAATTTATCTACTCTCATATCGTAAAATTCGAAATACAAAACTCAAAACGAGTTTATAATGACATACTTTATACCATAGAGTATCGTAATGAAATTAAAAAATTAAATTATAGCACTGTTTCTCTAACAAAACAATGTTATAATTTAATTTTTTTTCATTATGATACAGATTACTGATCATAGATACATCTATTTCATTTTTTATCTGTGGTTGCGCGCGCTCTAGATGGGAATGTTGGAATTTTGACGTTTGTGTTTCGGTGGATGACATGGTGGATGAATATTAGTGTTTATTAATTTTTATCTTTTATTTGATATGTTCGTGTTCAATGAGAGTAGATAAAGTAGTGTATGAAACTGTACATAACTAGGTATTATACCACTCGTGTGATACTATTAAACTCACACTCGTGTATAATACCCCTCATTATGTACCAGTTACATAAACTACTATTATCTACTCTCATATCGTAAAATTCGAAATACAAAACTCAAAACGAGTTTATAATGACATACTTTATACCATAGAGTATCGTAATGAAATTAAAAAATTAAATTATAACACTGTTTCTCTAACAAAACAATGTTATAATTTAATTTTTTTTCATTATGATACAGATTACTGACCATAGATACATCTATTTGATTTTTTATCTGTGGCTGCGCGCGCTTTAAATAGGAATGTTGGAATTTTGACGTTTGTATTTCGGTGGATGAATATTAGTGTTAATAAATTTTTATCTTTTATTTCATATGTTCGTATTCAATGAGAGTAGATAAAGTAGTGTATGAAACTGTACATAACTAGGTATTATACCACTCGTGTGATACTATTAAAAAACTCGCTTCGCTCGTTTTTTAAACTCACACTCGTGTATAATACCCCTCATTATGTACCAGTTACATAAACTACTATTATATATCATTCGTGCTGTGAACAGGCCGTACAGCTCAAACTGTCTCATCGAAAAAAAAAAACACTGCTGTACATTGGACTAGATGAAAGAGACAGACAATAATAAAGTTTTTAAACATAGAACATGCGTACTCACATCCTCCACAGAGGTTCTTCAGGGAACTCGACGACGATGACGTCATCAGCTTGGGGCGTGTTCAGTCGGTGGTAACATAGTTTCTGGTCGCGGTTCACTTCGGTCTCAGAACCGTCAGTTTTACCAGTCTGGTCTGGGTACCGCTGCAAGCAGAAAAAAATAGTTAAATACTAGCTTTTGACTGCAAGTAAGTTGATCATGTTATGCCTATCGTAACTAATATAATATCAAACGAAACAAAACAGAACAAAAAGATTTTTTTATTTTATATATTAAAAATTATTAATAACTATAATCTAATATCTTTAAACGAGCAATTCTTGTATATTTATATATAATCAGGATCTCGGAAACGGCTCCAAGGATTTTCATGAAAATTACAGATTAGGGGTTTTTCGGCTCAAGGAATCGATTTATCAAGGTTCCAGGTTCGAGAAAAGCTCGGTTCCCAAGATATAGACATTTTAAAAACCGAGCGAAGCTCGGTCAACCAGATATTATAAATAATGTATAAAGATAAAAAATATAGAAAAAAAAAAAACAAAAAAATTTTGTTTACTTTTCCTTAATTTTTTACCTGCCGTACCAAGCAAAGATAAATCAAATAAATAATTCGCATCACGTCGAAAACCACAATGACTAGACACATGCACAGGAGCACGTTTGTAGAAAATATAAGGTCAATATCAAGGTCAGGAAACGGGAAGAATGAAAAAGGTTTTACTTGCAAAAAAACCGATACTCATACATATAATCAAGCATTTCCTTTGAGGGCATAGACTAGAGGCATAGACTATAGAACGCCACCAGCTAGGAACCTTATTTTTGGTGTGCTAGACTATATTTGAGTTAATATCCACCCTGTTTCTTCAATTGCCTATTACGCAGCACTGTTTAAACTAGTACCCGTAACTCCGGAACATAACAGGCTGCTGAAGGAAGACCGTGGAATTTAGTCAGTACGAGTCTGACGATCCCTCCGCTATCCAGGACGGAAGGACTCATTGATGATTTTCCCACGCCAAAAAAGGGTCACGGTGTCCTTTACAGACTGGTCCCGCAAGCCTGCTAGGAACTTTACATCCTCATTTTGCTACGTCTACATTGAACATTCATACATACATCTGCCCATTCAAGCTTATCATACATCTGTCCTTATTGAAGAACACCAGAAAAGCACGTCCATCGTTACTTGTCACCTGACCTTATTGAAAGGTCGTCAATAAGGAACATCCATAAGGAAGAAAGATTTATGCTTTAATGATAATGATCCCATCACCCAAACCCATCAGCAATATTATTATTTCCGACTTTTGTATATTGTTGGAGACTCATGTGTCTAAGAGAGTGCAGGCGCGGTCGCAGCCTGAAATTTTGGGGGGGGTCACTCACTACACTTATATAAAATAGGTATCGGGAATAAAATAAACATTTTTGCAATAGACAAATTGCATATATTGCACAAGATGTCAGAAAATCGCCGTTAGGGGATAGTTATATTTCCTTTTATTATTTGGCAAATTTTTGAGATTTTTCAATGTGACCTTAGATTTTGGGGGGGGGGGGGGGGTCATGTCCCCTGTGACCCCCCCCCTTCGGACCGCGCCTGAGAGAGTGATGAGTATGAATGTTGATGGATGAAGAGGAAGAGGAAGGCCAAAGAAAAGATGGTCTAAGGAATGATATGAATGAAAAAGGAGTGAATGATGCTTTGACGTCTGATAAGGGAGAATGGAAGAAGAAAACGTGTTGAGCCGTCCCCAAGTAAAATGGGATAAGGGGAGGAAGATGATGATGAGCTTGGTTACAGACCTTGATCATGACGCGACGCGATACAGAATAGGGTATTTTACTAAAAAAAATTGCTCAAAACATAGATTATCAAAAAAAATAAATTGAACCGTATTTTTTCATTGTTTTGTTACGAAAACCAAAATTGACGAAGCTACGACGCTTCTAAATCACTAATCGTCACTCGGTCGGTATAATTTTAAAGGCGTTATGACGTCATCAGCCCCACTGCTGAATTTCGAAGCTTTTTATCTTTGTCGATATGCATTGATTAAAAAAAAAATGAGTGTTCATTATTTTTTAATACTCCCAACTGACGTACTAAACAGAAGAAAAGATTTTCTATTTATTTATGCAATTAACTACCCTATTGCATTGATTGACAATATCGGTCAGATATGGCACAAAGGTCCGGCCGAACAAAATGTATGGACAATCGCTATAGTGGAGCATTATACCAGAAAAAAAATTGGTTCACTGGTTCCAAAGATTTTACATACCAACTTAGCTCTATATAATTTTAGTAGACGTACTCACTGAATAGAATAATCCTTTATTGTCCTTTGTCCATGACATTGATGCGAATTTGACTTTTTTTAGAACTTCTGGGTAGTCTTCACCTGAAACAAGAAATTATTAATTGAGTACGGAATAAATAGATGGCATGTATACTGCTTTTTTTGGATTATAACATCTTAATAACCGAAGATACAAAATTGATGGTTGAAAACAAAATATAGCAAAAATAACCAAATATAATTGTTAAAAATGCCAGTTTCTAAAAAAAACAGTGATACAGACTTTGGAGCAAATCGATAGTTTAAAAAAAAAACCGGCCAAGTGCGTGTCGGGCCACGCACAGTGTAGGGTTCCGTAGTTGCCCATCAAAATACTTATGCGAATTAACTAAACTGATTCGCTGAATTTAATTTTAAAGAGAAGAATTTTCAAAATCGGTCCAGGAGTCTTTGAGAAATCGGGGAAAATACATAAAAAAAAGATTACGACGAATTTAGAACCTCCCCCTTTTTTGAAGTAAGTTAAAAATAGTTGACGATAAAAACCTACCTATCCCCAAAAAACATACCGTAAAAACATACCTATTACAGCTGTAAAAATAAAGTTGACAAACTTACATTTGCAGTTGAAGAGCTTGTTCTCCGATACATTTTGTTTAGGAAAATATGTTATCCAAGTACATTTTATAAGTTGGTCGACTATTACTCGTAAAGTTGTAAAGCCTACTTAGTCATGATAATTTTCTTTTAAACTTCGTTATATATACTACTATTGTGAATTTTTTCACACCCCCAAACATAACCGTTTAGCTGGTAGAGGGGGGGGACACTCGAGTCGAGCAAAATTTAGCACTTTAAAGCTTAATATTTCACAAACGAATTTTTTTATCAAAAAATTGTTAATGGAAACTATCAATATTTTTTAAAGACCTATTTAATGATACCCCACACTAAGGGGTACGCGAGAAAAAAAAAAACATCCCCTCTTTACGTGTACAGGAGGTACCCTAAAAAAAAATATTTTACGAGATTTTATTTTACCACTTTTTCGGCACAACAAATCCGTATATTTACACCAAATTACAGCTCTCTAGTACTGTGCGTCTCTGAGCTAAACTGCGGACAGACGGACGGACATGGCGAAACTATAAGGGTTCCTTGTTGACTACGGAACCCTAAAAACTACAAGGAAAAATATCTTCGTTCCTATAATTATCATTCTCGGTAAGTTTCAATTCTGGTCGTTGGTCACGAAAAAACATGTATGTCAAGGATTTCAAACTTTAAAAACTAAGAGGAAAAAACATAAGATTTGATTGTTACGTATGATATTAATTTTACATACTGGTATATCAAAGGAAAGATTCGGTCTAAACATGTTTTCCATGCTTGATTGAATTTTGATGAAATAGTTTTTGATTCGATCAAGAGATCGTTCGCAAAACGAATCAAATAGAGAAATAAAATATTAGTTTTACTTACAACTTTGCTTCCTCCTGCATTATAGTGGGTGCATTTTACAAACATAGAAACTCACACAAACAAATACCCAGACCCGGAAAGTTGCGGGGATCGAACACGCGACACGCTGCGAAGCGGTCGATCGCTCAGCCACTGCGCCAAATATGCCGTCAATATAGTGGATGATGAGGGCAAAGAAAATCAATAATAGAACGACGGTTGACGGGGGAAACCAATTACAAATGACTGCTATTTTACCTGTAGCAACATCCTTAAGATGTATCGTGATCCAATCAGAGCCGCTAGCAGACAGTCCGTAGGCGTAGGTGTTACCATCCTCCGTGAACCGACTGCCTGAGAGGGCGATGGTGCCGTCTTCTGAGAGTGTGTTAGGGTCCAGGAAGACACGGGGCTCTCCGTCCAGTGTGTCTTGTACGTATAGGACACTGGGGAAGAACAAAAAGTATTGGATGAATAAAGATTGTCATCATCATCTGCTTAGCCTTTTACCAACTATGTTGGGGTCGGTATTGTACATGAAGCAACTGCCTGTCTGACCTCCACAACCCAGTAACTGGGTGATATGACGATATGATACCCCTTGATAAGACATTCAAGCTACTTTCTAACGGCTGTCACAGGACTACAAAATGACAAGCGGGAACTGCTTTACGTGTTTTCCGAGGCACGGAGGTAATACCTACCTCCGTGCCTCCACATAGCAACCATGATTAGCATTTATATTAAAGTATTTTTCGACTTTAACATAATAAACTTGGATACGTTAGTTGTACCAATAAATTATATTTGCTACCAAAATAGATTCATGAGCAGACCTAACACAAATGTATGCCTATAATTAACTCTAAAGTTGATTAATGTGCTTGTTTGTTACAACGCAGAGAGCCGTTTAACAGAAAAAAAATATTTTTAACTCGAGAATAGAAGAAAAATACTTACTTCTGGTTCTGCAGACCAGTATTTTTGAAGAAAAAGTATCTATTCCCTCTTCTGAAGGGACTGGAGTATTTGGGGTAGTTCCAGAGCTCGGTTAGCCTCTGGTTGATGGCGGACTTGACCGGGCACGCGTCGAGGTAGGGCCGTGTGATTCTGTTCTCTGCGTCTATGAACTCTTTGGTTTCGTTCGAGTCGGGGTCTTCTAGCCAGCGGTACGGATCGTGGATCTGTTGGCGATAAGAGAAGTCTTTAAAATCATGAATTCAAAAATTAAATAAAAATAAAATTTCAATATGTATGACGGAGCATTACTTCAAGATAGTTCAACCAATTTGGCTCTCTTTTTTGCCTTTATAAGTGTCAGAACAAAAAATGTAGCAAAAATATACCAGGAATAATAATTTCGCTAAGTTTCTAGTTTGTTGTACGTTTATTCAAAAACCTGCTCATAATTTCCAAGTTACAAAACGTGATTACTGTATTTTGATTAGATATTTCAAACAAGAAACATGTTTTTTTTCTTCTTTTAATTTAACATACAGCTTGGCTAGAACGTCTTGAAACGAAACTAATCTTTTTGTTTGCTGACAACGTTTTAAAATCTTTGACATTTGATAATAATTATAAACAAAGCTCAGGTTTGTTAGATTTATTATTGTGCCATAAAACTAACGTAATAAGTGAAAAAAAAAATAACATTGAAAGTGCTGGTAGCGAAAGCACAGTGGCCATTCCGGTTTTCTACTCTAATTTGCCAAGCTGTACACTTGATTGTAAAGAAATTACTATAATCATTTTCTTCTAGCAGGTTATAATGTGGGTTTGTTCACGTGCAAAATGAATTATTTATAAGTAAACATAAGAACATGATATCGATAGCACGTGGATTCAATTAATGACCTCCGGCTATTGATGAAAAACATCGGTGGTTATTTGTATCACTAGGAATTTCTCCTGTGTCGTGCGTGTGTTTACTTACATTCAAATTCACATAGGCAAACATCGTAATCAAATTATACATAATATACTAGCTGCCCCGGCCTTCTACCGCCTTCTAACTTCGTACCGCCTCAAAATCACCTTTTAAACCTTCCCTGGACTTCCAAAAATTATTCAAAAACAAAAATAATTCGAAAACGGCTAGTTTTTAACTAGCCAAATCGGTCTAGCCGTTTTCGAGTCCTAGCGAGACTAACAAACAGCAATTGATTTTTATATAATAGATTGCTTAAAATCGAATTTGTTATATACATATAATAATTAAGTTCATGATTGACCATAAAAATCTTTTTTTTGCTGCAATTACATGTGCAGATTTGCAAAAACACACAAGTGTGCAACAAAATTGATCATAAATTGTATAATTTGAATTACTGTTTCACTGCCTTGTATACAATTTGTAAAGTAGAGTTAGGGAATTTGAACAATGTAAAATTATGACAATATTTTTATAATAATTATGTCGTTTATGTCCAACCATCTACAATAGTCATTATCAATTATTCGAAATTGTTGTATGAAACTACATGAAATAAAAGTCGGTGGCTTTGTTTTTATTTTTATTTCATTGACATAATATGGCCACCGACTTCCGAAAGAAAAGTAATTTTATAGTTTTTTTGTGTTTGGTTTTGAAGTCGGTTCCCTTTTTTTAAAAAAGTTTTTTATTTTTCCCTTTTTAGTTGAGAAAATCAACAAAAATCTTCATAAAATCGGCGTCTTTGAAAATCTACAATCCTATTAAGCAAAACGTATCTATGTGAGCAACTTCTCGAGATATCCATTATTGTTATAATTATACTAAAACCTTCTCCAGAATGTAATGAATACTTTCCTGAAAACTGCATCAAAATCCGTTCAGCCCAACGCGAGATAATTGCGGACAAACATGCAATCGTCCCTTAAAATCTACGATCCAAGTTAGCAAATCGGATTCACGCGGGCAACGTCACGGGATATCTATTAGTGTTATATACTAAAACCTTCTCCAGAATGTAATGAACACTTTCCTGAAAACTGCATCAAAATCCGTTCAGCCAAACGCGAGATAATCGCGGACAAACATACATCTATATATATAAAAGGCAAACTGAATGATTACTAATCAAGCCACAGCCCAGACCGCTTGGCCTAGAGACTCCAAATTTGGAACATAGGTTCCTTATGAAGCGCAGGGGAGCACTAAGAAAGGATTTTTGGAAATTCGGCCTTTAAGGGGGTAAAAAAGGGGGGGGAAGTTTGTATGAAACTCGGTCATTTCTGAAGCTATATCGATGAAAATTGGAATATAGCTATTTGATAACAAATAAAGGACGACGTGTTTCAGGATTTTTGGAAATTGGCCCTTTAAGGGGGTAAAAAAGGGGGGGGAAGTTTGTATGAAACTCGGTCATTTCTGAAGCTATATCGATGAAAATTGGAATATAGCTATTTGATAACAAATAAAGGACGACGTTTTTCAGGATTTTTGGAAATTCGCCCTTTAAGGGGGTAAAAAAAGGGGGGGGGGAGTTTGTATGAAACTCGGTCATTTCTGAAGCTATATCTATGAAAATTGGCATTTAGCTATTTGATTACAAATGAAGGCTGACGTGTTTTAGGATTTTTGGAAATTCGCCCTTTAAGGGGTAAAAAAAGGGGGGAAAGTTTGTATGAATTCCGTACATTTTAGTATTTGGTTGGCTATTCGGTTGCAAATTAAGCACGATTTGTTATAGGAAGGGGGTAAAAGGAGAGCGTGCGGGTGGGGGGTAAAAGTGGGGGGGGGCGGAGCAAGATCAGTTAATTTTAGTATTTGGTTGGCTATTAGGTTGCAAATTAAGCACTATTTGTTAAAGGGTGGTAACGGGGGCCGTGGGGGTGGCAAGGGGTGGAAGTTAAGGAGTGGGGTAAAATCGTTTTAAAATTTTAGGTTTATTTAGGTGCGGTAATTTCTAGGTTTTTAAAATTGTATTTGCTGCCATATTGTTATATCATCAATCGGCGAAGACGGGAGCCGTGCGGTCGGCGGCGGGGCGGGGAGAATAGGTAGATATCGGAAAACTTTCTGGATTGCATCCGTAGATTAGTTCTTTGAAGGTGCTGCACGGAGGTGTACTACTTAAAGAATATTCGATCGAGTTGCATCAGAACAGAAGTTGACTTAAAATGCAGAAAATCGTAAGTATTTCTACAATCATAAAGGCGCAGGTGAGGCTTCGCTCGCTACCTGGCCTCTTCCTTTATAACTTGGCTTAAATTAAGATTATTATAATACTTACTTCATTCATCGTTATTTGTTTTGCAGGCTGATAATACTTTTCTCATTCATAAAAAAGGCAAATATTGTCCTTATTGTGGCAAGTACGTCATAAGAGTGAACTGTAAGTTAACTGAAGATTATAATTTATTGCAATTAGTACCTATTTATTGACAATAGCACTATTAACTTTTTTTAATGTTTTTAGCTACTTGCCCATTCTGCAAAGCAGATTGGGCCCGGAGAGGGGAAAGGTGCCAGAATTGCGACACGGCGATTGACTCCGGGTGGAGTTTTTGTGAAATCTACGGGGTGGAGACAGCACGGTCCCGGCGGCTGAAACGGGCTAAGATGCTGTCCCACCTCGCCAAAATGAAGAAAGCCCACACGGAGCTATCGTCGCCGTCGCCTCCGCCGTGTCCAAAATCGCCGGACCTCTTCGGTGGCGAGCTTAATTTAGAGGAGTTAGATTCCATTGAATCAACACTCAGCAGCATTAATCAGTCGTCGGAAAGAACTCCAGCAACAGATACCACGACTGTCAGTGTCAACACTATTGATGTTGATGCTGACAGTAGTGGGTGAGCTGGGTTCTTTCGGACTGTTGTCAATACTGTTGACTGTCGATTCAATCGAATCAAACTTATACAGGGTGTTACAAAAAGAGGGTATCTATCCAAAAGGACGTGAATGTGCTCATGAAACTGAACAACTTTCCTCAAGGAACAAAGGTCGAATTATGAAAGAAAAAATTTGGACCTCCCATAGAATTTTTTTTTCATATTGCGACTTATATTCTTTGGGGAAAGTAGTTCAGTTTCATGAGCACATTCACCTCCTTTCGGATAGATACCCCTTTTTGTAACACCCCGTATAAGTACTAAATATTTCACAAGTAACATTTTAACTAAAACTAACCGACTCCAACTTTCAACCTCGATTTATCTGGTCTTCCATTCCATTATCAAATTCTTATTTCCATAACATTATAGCCAGATGAAGGCATTATGTATCTTCTTACTATCAGAAAAAAGTTACCCATTTCGTTAGGACATACATAAAAAAATCATATGTGCGGTCGAATTGAGAACCTCCCATTTTTAGAAGTCGGTTATAAATAATGACTATGTACACATTACACTACCCCCTATTTGCACTTGATAATGATCTTATTATCCTGTAAAAGTATTTGTCCGAAACATTTAAAGTGTGTGTTCTACTCATGAAACTGAACAACTTTCCATAAGGAACATAGTTAGAAGTACGGTTTTTTATCTCCCATACATAAAATTATGCATCAGCTGATATTTCATTTTGTATGGGAAATCAAAAATTTTTTTTCGTATTTCGTCTTTCGTTCCTTTGGGAAGGTTTTTCAGTTAACCTACCATACACCAACCCTACCCTACCCTACCCTACCGTACCTTACCCTACTCTACACTACACTTTACTACACTACACTACAGTGCACTACACTGCACTACACTAAACTACACTACACAACACTGCACTGCACTACACTACAAGACACTACACTGCACTGCACTAAGCTGCACTACACTACACTACACTAAACTACACTACACTACACTACACTACACCTACTTTATACCTACACCACACTTACCTTCCTTACCTTACCTTCCTTACCTTACCTTCCCTGAACTTCCACGATTTTTTAAGACTAAAATCAGCCAAATCAGTTCAGCCTTTTGCAAGTTAAAGCGTCACTAACGAACAGCTATCCATTTTTATACCTCACTTGCTGAGCCGGCAGACGTTGTCCTGCCCAGTAATCAATCCTACACCTACCCTACACCTACTCTACACCTACCCTACACCTACCTCCCTACACCTACCCTCTACATCTACCCTACCTACCCTATGTGTTAGGCTGCTTTTACACCAGAGATGCGCTATGTAGCTGTGCTGCGAGGATGTAAAAGCTGAGCTACGAAACTGAGTGACCGTTTCCACCGATGCTACGCTATGTAGATGTGCGGTAAGATGTGCTATGGAGATGGGTAGCTGCGCTACGAAGATGCGCTGTCACAGGGTAGCTGCGCTACAAAGATGCGCCGCCACAAGGTAGCTGTGCTATGAAGATGCGTAGCTGCGCTAAGAAGATGTGCTGTCACAAGGTAGCTGCGCTACGAAGATGCGTAGATACGCTACGAAGATGCGCTGTCACAAGGTAGCTGCGCTACGAAGATGCGCAGCTCGAGCTATGCGATGTATCGATTGTAGGGAAAACGACCCATAGCACGAATCCATAGCACGCAGCCACAGCACGCAGCCATAGCATGCATCTTTTCATATAAAAAACACATCTTAGTTGAATCCGTTTCCACCAGTGCTGTGCTATGTAAACCAATGAATATGAGGGTCAGAGCCCATTCGTACCCTAAGATTCGCACCCTGTGCCCACTCGTACCCTGGAAGTTTTGAGGGGCCCACTCGTCCCCTGGAGAATATTTATTTTTATTAATTCTTCTAATATAAGTACATGTACATGTGTATACTGCAGCTTGGTAGTCCTGGTACAGTCGCGCAGAAAAGGGTAAAATAAAAATATAGTAATTCGGTAGATATCATGTTTATTTCAAACAAGATTAAGTTCTATAAATGCCTCTAGGCTCTAGGCATGAAGTCAGTCTTCAAAATAATTTATCAACTTTTAGGTTCTTGTACATTTGTAAATATTTAGCAAAATATATGATAACTATAATATTTTTTATGCAGTAAAATAAAACTGTGTAACTATTTAAATAAAATTTCAGTAATAACTAAATTTTAGATAAATTTACATCCAGTGTACAAACAAATAAACAATTAATTGTTAGACTTTGTACAGTCAAAGAGATCTACAAAATAATGCAATATTACAATAACTTTGTATAAAAGAAAAATAAAAAGTAAAATCAGTCTTTATCAACTATGTAAAACTAACATTTTTACTAACAACAAATACACATGCAAAATCACAATTTCCTAGAAACTAACAAAATACAACTCTTTTTACAAAAATCAGCCTTGATTGACCATCATTTAAATTAAAATTAAATATAAAACATGCAAAAAAAAAAAAAACGCATATCAACAGTAAATAATCACTTCTTATTTTTTTGTATATTTATCAACTACATACAGTGGTGGTCACATAATTAAAGACACTTGATAGGATATAATTTTTTCAAAGTTTACCTACCCTATATTTTTTTATTATAATGCAATAGGACCTTGCGATATTATTTAAATTATTCTAACGGCTATCGTGAAATGTTTGAAATTAAGTAAAGAGATCAAAGTGTCGTATTTTAAATTTTTATCAAGTTTACTTTATTGCAAGCAGTTCAAACTAATAGAAAAACTTGGCCAACTAATTAAAGACACACAAATTATGCAACTATAAAAAAATAAATGTTTCTAATCTTGGGACGAACTTAACTATAATTACTTTTAGATGTGTAATGAAAACATAAAACCACCATATTAATATTTTGTCGCATGTCCGTTAGCATCAACGACAGCCCGACACCGTTTAGGCATTGAAGCGATCAAATTATTGCAGATTTCAATCGAAATCTGCTCCCATGCCTTTTTAAATGTCGTGTTATGTTGATGCACAATACTTGTACGTTTTTTGCAACTATTTTCTTCACACGGGACCACAAGACTTCGATCAGGTTAGTGTAGGGACTGTACGGTGGCTAATCTAAAACTGTTACTGATTGCTTCTAAGAACTTCTTTGACCACTGCCCAAGTGTGCTTTGGATCGTTATCATGTCGAAAAGTTCGTATAACCTGCAAATGATCCTCGGCATAAGGTAACATGTTTTGTTCTGAAATATTCTTTTATTGAAATGTATCCATGTTACTTTCTATTATTTTAATAGGTCTTACACTGTGACCAGAAAATTATACCTAAACTGCGTTATTACTCCTCCATGTTTGACTGTTTTCTTTGTGCATTTTGGTCAATTGCTTTTTTTGCAGGGCTACTCACTTTTACTCTTACATCAGAGTTATCCATTTTAATATTAGTTACGTCGAAAAAAAGCATATTTTTCCACTGTCGTTCTGTCCAGTGTGCATATTTTTTGGCAAATTGAAATCTTGTTCTGATATTTTCTTTCTTCAAAAGTGGGATGTTATGAGAAATTCTCCCAAAGAAGTTTAATTCTCAAAATCGTCTTCTATTCGTTCTAGCAGACTCTTCTCTAGACCCCTGTGCACCAAATACTACTAAGCGAATCACTTCTGATCCTTGAAAGGTTCTTTTTAGCCAGCGATGTTTTTCTCGAGTCTTCTCGCTGGGTTGTTTTTCGGGGTCTAGGTATCCTAGGCACATTTCCCGTAGTATTAAACTTCTTAAAATGCCGGATGGCGTTTTAACTATTTCTTTACAGAATCGTAAGTAATCTGCAATTTTATTTAATGACCAACCCTTGTCATAAAAATTGAGAATTATCTTCCTTGCAGAAGGATCGCAACTTCTGCTTTTCCCACATACTAATTCAATTTAAATTTCACAATCGAACTTAAAGGAAGGTTTAAACTGAGCAATTTTTTGCTGTGACGAAAATTCGTGGCATAATATGGTAAAAAATGAGTGCTCCTTTAAAAGAAAAAAGTTAAAATACGCACTGTCTTTAATTAGATGACCAGCGGAAAATGTACAAAAAAGTTTGTATCCAATTTGAAACAGGAACTATGACTAAACTCTTGTTATTATAACTTAATACTGTTTTAATTCTTAAAAATACGACATTGGTGTACACAATAATGACAATTAAAATGGAATTGATACCTATCTTGGGTCCATAAATATCATTTATTTTGTTGTATGTGGTCAACATGAAGGGTGTCTTTAATTATGTGACCACCACTGTACATGCAAAATCATAATAACTTAAATCTAATTTGCTTGCGCGCAGATACTCTGGCTAAGTTTACCCCTCCCGCTTCCGCATTCCACACCCCGCGCACATCTGAAGAGTACTTACCAAATTTTAACGCAATTTTTGGAGCAAAACAGAATTAATGTTAGAACGTTCATTATTTTTAACCGACTTCCAAAATTTTCTTTTATGTTTGTTCGGGCATAACTCCGTTGCACAACCGATTTGAAAAATTCTTTTTTGTTGGATAGGGTATACTTCCGGAATATTAAAATTTTATTGAAATCGGACTAGCACTTATTGAAAAATCAACAAAAACCTATAAAGTTTTCGACTTTGTCTACACCGATTACTCCGAGGTTTCTGCCATTTGGCCCCATAAAATTTGGGTTGAATAGTGAAACTAAAAAGGATAAAATATAAGCCTTAAAAAAAATGTAACCGATTTCAAAACAACCACAAAAAAAAGTTCAAAAACCCCTACAAAAAAACTTTTCTTTCGAAAGTCGGTGAGAAAAACAAAAATTTTATTTCGTTAGGCGAACTTCATTTAATAAAATACATAATATTGAACAGTCTCGTATTCGCAGTCACTTTTAAGAACCAATATGTCACCGAGGCAGCCATAACATACAAACAAAACACCTTATCTAATTTGTAACCCGTTTTTTTGAACAAGCCATTTGTAGAGAGACAATTTTACATCGTAAGCCTATCGACAGGTTATATTATTATCAATGAGCTGTTATGATTTATTAAATTAATTCCGTTAATAAACTGTTCACAAGTGTACTCTGTTAACCGTTTCATAAGTAAAATATAGATAATTTTATCTCAGGGGACCAATAGGCACCTGAATAGGTGCCGAATCTTTAACTTATATTGTATTATATTAGAGGGTACGAATGGGTACCTTAAAAATAATATATTTTATTAAAATATTAATTGGTACCCTACCAGGAGACCAATGGGCACCTATAAAGGGGCCGAATCCACAACTTTAATACTGGGGTACGAATTTTAGGGTACGAATGGGCTCTGACCCGAATATGATTGGTGGATATCAAACGCATCCGCAGCAACGTAGCATAGCGCATCTCTGGTAGAAAAGCAGCCTTATTCTGGATCTTCAGCTACCTACATACCAAAGGGCTTTGTATCTTTTGTACCAGGTGCCATCCGCCATTTTGATTTTTTTTCAAAACAGCGTACACGAATGAAACTTTCATAAATCGATAGATCACATCAATACAAACATAAAATGTAGAGAGGCAAAATCTCGTAAAGCGTCACGTTTCCGAGTTATGAGCTGTCAAAAATGTACAAGAGGTGCCATAGTTTTTAAAAACTAGGTATGGTTTTTAATTTTTTGATGTTTCTAGATGAATGATGAAAGATATATAGGTTAACCCAATGTTATTCCAACGGGAATAATCACTAAGTATGATAAATATTACAAACATTGCCGACAGTTTCAGTTTAATGGTCAACAGTTTTTATTGTAAACACAATTAAACGTTATAAATCTAACGGAAACTAAGTGAATCTTTTTCTACGCGCTCCAAACCTGAACAACAACCTCAACAACATCTCTGCAAGTGTACGCACCGTACATAGGTACAGACAGGAAAAGATTTAAGTATACAGGCAGCGAGTTTTTGACAGTTTTCCTATAAACTATATGCATGCCATATGTTTAATGGAATTTTTGCTGCCGCATGACGCAGGTCCTCACCGGACACGGAAGTTTCGGGAGGTACCTGTGTCGGATAGGAAGGGAAGAAACGCCTGGGTGTCACCACTGCGAGGATCACCCGGAGCTTACGGTACACTTGAAACACAAAAACCTCAACAGTAATTGGTTTGTGTTGCCAGTTTATGTGGTAAAAATGCATACCTAAATAAAAAGTGGTTTCACCTTATTTGTCGCGCACGTTCTCTGTTTCTTTGATCTGACCATGCCTACGGACATACACAAGCCTACCATGCCTAGGGTTGCCAACTATTTTTTCAAGAAATAAAGTATTTTCAGGTCTATGACGATAATTAAACAGTATTTTAGAAAAACGAACAGTATTTTATTTATTTATTGTTTTAAATACATATTTTTTGGAACTTCTCGCACAACTTACTAATTTACAATCATTTTTTAAAACTTCATACGCCTCATCACAATTAAAACTGAAATTAAAATAAATGAGGAGCTCATTTTTTATTAAATTGATAGATGCTCTATTTCTGTCATCCCGACACTTAGAATTCATTACTGAAAAAACTCTTTCAGTAAATGCTGAGGTAGCAGGAACAGAAAGTAGATATGAGACAATTTTAGTTATGTTTTTAAATTCTTCTGAAGTGTTTACTAATAAACTATGGCACCACTTTTGGCTAGTACTCATTTCAAGAAAATCTTTATTTGTAAACTCAGTGTGATTTGTTTGTGGCTGCGCTGCACTGAGCAGTGAGCGCCCTCTGACTAAATAAAAACAAATTTGTGAGCGTCTAAGTGTAACACATAATAATGTGTCTGCATTTTGATGCTGAAAACAGTATTTTGAATACTTTTTTTTTGTTCAACAGTAAAAAGTATAATTTAGTGAAAAACAGTATAATACTGTTCAAAACAGTATAGTTGGCAACCCTAACCATGCCATGACCTGATTAAAAACGATTCAAAAGCAAGACATTTAAGTTTAGGTTCCAAAACTGCATCGCTTAAAGTCGTTACCATGACGTCCAATTCGCTTAGTGTCATTTGGATTGTTAAAAGTGAATGAAAGATCGCGATTTGTGGCTGAAACATTTTTGATGAAAAAGAGACAACGCTAATATTAAATAGCTTCATCTCTTTTTCATCAAAAACGTTTCAAATGACTTTGTTTCTTAGGATAGTCTGTAGCGCCCTTCGTTACGCCTAATGGCATGGCCTACGAGATTGAATAATTGAACTGACATTATAGTACGAATTAGAAGGTTTGACTGACAGATGCCATGGCCAACTAGATTTAATCGTAATGATTCAATCTAGTAGGCCATGACTGACGTTATGTAAGTCCTAAACTGGATGACGGTAGAGCATGGTAAGCTTCCCGAGTGTTTATTATTAAGTTCTTGTTGTGATATTAATTGCTTTACTGTTAATTAATGAGTGACACTACCGAGCGCGGTGGCTCAGGCCACAGACAGTGTTATTTTTGTGGCGTGAGTACTTTACGTGGTCCACGGAGAAGAGGTCGAGCTTCTATACGGTCCTACCTAATGACCAATGAATACCTAACTACCAAACCGTACATTGCTGAGTACTCCCGTCATCTGTTCTCGGATACACGAAATTAATTAAGTTCAAACACAAGATAGCTGTTGCGAATCGTTGAGGAGTTCCTTCGACTGTCTCTTGGTCCCATCATCAGATCAACTCCAAACCTTTATTAAATTGTACATAGTGCTTTAAAATTCTTACGATTTTTGAAAGGTCCGTTCGATTTCTCTGGTCTTTCATCATTAGACCTTGATTTGCTTATCATGGGACCACCCCTGAAATATCTTCTTTTCAACAAAAAAAGATTCATCGAAATCGGTTCATAAACGACGAAGTTCTGCGCGAACAAACATAAAAAAGCATAAACAGTCGAATTGAGTAACCTCCTTTTTTAGGAGTCGATTACAAAAGTGGGGACGTTTCACATAGATTCTTGTCATTATATATGTATAATGGTGTTCAATACGCATTGGAATTTGATCAAGATTTTGATTCAATTCTAGTGCGCATTCCGTATACTTTGTGCCACGCTGTACATCATAAGTAACGTTTTTAAATGTTAAAGTAATCTTAATATTATTCTTAATTTTTACTGTACTCGTATGACAACTAAACCTTCTCATGTCATTGTTAACCTTACTTTTTTGTCCTGTTTGTCAATAAATCCCTTTTCTTTCTTTCAAATCACCTGAAGGTTGACTGGAAGTATGCACTCAGATGTTCAATCCTACAACTTTATAATTCCTTTTGGAATTAAATTAGTAAGTATATAAGAAGCGCAATATTCAGGCAATTATATTTAATTTTAATTGTATATGTATATAAAAATCAATGTTCCGGTTATTTAAAAACGAAACAAAACAGTAAACAAAAAAAAAACTATGGCACCTCTTGTACATCTTTGACAGCTCATAACTCGGAAACGTGACGCTTTACGAGATTTTTCCTCTCTACATTTTATGTTTGTATTGATGTGATCTATCGATTTATGAAAGTTTCATTCGTGTACGCCGTTTTGAAAAAAAAACAAAATGGCGGATGGCACCTGGTACACGGCCCATACAAAAATGTTCAAACCCCTTTCATCGTAATCTGTTCAGTAGTTTTAAGGTGAAAGAGTAAAAAACATCCATCCATTCACACTCATAAACTTTCGCCTTTTTAATATTAGTAGGATTTTGACTGGCCTGTTGGTCTAGTGGTTAGTGAACCTGACTGCTACGCCGGAGGTCGTGGGTTCGATTCCCACCCAGGACAAATGTTTGTGTGATGAGCACGATCATTTGTTCTGTGTCTGGGTGTAATTTATCTATAATATGTATGTATTTAGAAATATATAAGTATGTATATCAGTTGTCTAGTACCCATAACACAAGCTCTGCTTAGCTTGGGACTAGATGGCGTTGTGTGATAGTTGTGGAATATTATTATTATTATTATATTATTATATAGATATAGATTTAGTATGAAGATTCATTTATCTCCAAACTGAACGCGAGCGAAGCCGCGGGTTCAAGCTAGTACATACATACAGGTCGAACTGAGAACCTACTTTTTAGGGTTCCGTAGTCAACAAGGAACCCTTATAGTTTCGCCATGTCCGTCCGTCCGTCCGTCCGTCCGTCCGTCCGTCTGTCCGCAGTTTAACTCAGAGACGCACAGTACTAGAGAGCTGTAATTTGGTGTAAATATACGGATTTGTTGTGCCGAAAAAGTGGTAAAATAAAATCTCGTAAAATATTTTTTTTTAGGGTACCTCCTGTACACGTAAAGAGGGGATGTTTTTTTTTTTTCTCGCGTACCCCTTAGTGTTGGGTATCATTAAATAGGTCTTTAAAAAATATTGATAGTTTCCATTAACAATTTTTTGATAAAAAAATTCGTTTGTGAAATATTAAGATTTAAAGTGCTAAATTTTGCTCGACTTGAGTGTCCCCCCCCTCTACCAGCTAAACGGTTATGTTTGGAGGTGTGAAAAAATTCACAATAGTAGTATATATAACGAAGTTTAAAAGAAAATTATCATGACTAAGTAGGCTTTACAACTTTACGAGTAATAGTCGACCAACTTATAAAATGTACTTGGATAACATATTTTCCTAAACAAAATGTATCGGAGAACATGCTCTTCAACTGCAAATGTAAGTTTGTCAACTTTATTTTTACAGCTGTAATAGGTATGTTTTTACGGTAGGTTCTTATCGTCAACTATTTTTAACTTACTTCAAAAAAAGGGGGAGGTTCTAAATTCGTCATAGTCTTTTTTTTATGTATTTTCCCCGATTTCTCAAAGACTCCTGGACCGATTTTGAAAATTCTTCTTTTTAAAATTAAATTCAGCGAATCAGTTTAGTTAATTCGCATAAGTATTTTGATGGGCAACTACGGAACCCTACACTGTGCGTGGCCCGACACGCACTTGGCCGGTTTTTTTTTTTGAAGTCGGTTAATAATAGTAATTTAAAACAAAGCACATAATATGCAGTAGTAAACGTTTACAAAATATTAGTTTCGAAGGACATCGACGAATTTTTTTCTTTTTGACAAAAACACAAATCTGCAAATACATGGAATACTTCTATTTTTAAGAACCCACCACATGCAAAATGTAATCAATATTTAATAAGTGAAACAAAACAAACTTAAGTATAGTTGAAATAGTAAAAGTTTAAATAGAGAAGGAATTTTTGTTGTTTCAATTTAAAACAATCATGACTGAATTAAATGCATACAAGATAAAAGAATAATACATTTGTTTTTAATGCTTTTATTTCCCTTGGTGGTTGGAGGACGCCCCAATTAGATTAGTAATTGCTTGTGATACTAGCCGTTATAAATGTTTGTTTAGGTAAAAATATAAATAAAAGAAAATTATCTACTACAGACAGACTGCCAATGTCAATTATAAAATTAGCATTGTTACAAGGATACAAACTTATCTCATGCAGTTTTAAGAGGATCGTCTACCGAGCGCTCGTCCATACTAAAAGAGAAAACGTTTTCCTACCCCTAAATGTTATCCTATCTCAATGATTTTTAGAAGGCTTCTTACACAGTAAAAAACTAGGTTTATAGGTTTTCTTTTTTTCAAAATTTATAATAGTTTGAAAGTTACAGGCGCCTAAGAGTTACTTTAAAAAAAAAGAAAACCTATAAACCTAGTTTTTTACTGTGTCAGAAGCATTTTAAAAAATCATTGAGATAGGATAACATTTAGGGGTAGGAAAACGGTTTTCTCTTTTAGTATGGACGAGCGCTCGGTAGACGATCCTCTTAAGTCTGGGTTAGAATGCCAAGATAAAACTAATATCCCTTTTTTGAATTCGTCGTAGCCGGGCAAAAAATATTGTTAAATACAGCCTTTGCTCGCGGCTTCACTCGCATTCCCCAACACCTACAACCTTTTCCAAGGTCCTATTAATATCTGTACTAAAATTTCTCCAGCTTTTTGACATGAAAATGGAACATAAAAACACACTTTTACATTTATTATTAGAAATATTAGCCGGGGACAAATTCAGACTTCATACTAAAAAAATAGATGTTTATGTGCGTGAGTTTGAGTGTTTGTAAACTCACATACGACACAGGAGAAATTTAATTTAGTGAAAGGCAAATAAAAAAAAAACTCCGCTGATATGACTTCAATAAAATATTATGTATTTTTGTGATTAAATTCTAAAAAGAATTGTTTTTTTTTGCCATCGTAATCTTCGTATTAACAGTCAGAACAGTGTTTTATTTACCCGATTTTAACTGAATTTATGAATATTTTATTTGAATGATACTTGTTATACAATGATGTTATTGTTATTTCAATAGATCGTGGAAAAATCCTCAAAAAAGTCACTTGCGTGTATAAATATGTATAATCAGAAACCAGACCGAAAAGATGGGTGTTACAAGCTGGTTTGTGTATGTGTTTGTCTGAGGCACCGTAGCTCTTAAACGGGTGAACCGATTTAAATGCGTTTTTTTTTCTATATAAAGCAGGAACAACAATTTTGGTACTGTAGAGGTTTTACTATGTGAACAAACCTCAAATAGCTGAATCAAGCCGCTCAAATGACTTTTGAAATATTAAAAAGAATACAAAGAATTTGTATAGATTGTTCTAGTTCTGAATAGTGCGCGACTTTGCATTCAATAATATTATTTTTAATTATCTTCTATACTTATAATAAATCTGTAGAGAGGTCAATTCTGTACATGAAATATATTTCCAAAATAACTATCAGGGGGTGATAAGGGATCGATACTGATGCCAAAAATGCAATTAGTAAAATTATTGTCTGTCTGTCTGTCTGTATAACCGTTATAGAAACAAAAACTACTCGACGGATTTTGACGAAACTTGGTACAATTATTTTTCATACTCCTGCGCTGGTTATAGTATACTTTTAATCACGCTACAATCAATAGGAGCAGAGCAGTGAAGGGAAATGTTAGGAAAACGGGAGAAGTTACTCCATACACGCTAATCTTCGGAACTACTGGACGGATTTGATTGTTTTTTTTTTTGTTGTATAGCTATTAAGTCTGGGCAACATATAGGCTATAATTTATCTTGGAAACTTGAACACCTGATGCAGAACTGCAATAGATCAGCTAAACTATAAGAGATACAAAAATAGCGCCATAGCAAAAATTGTTCAGCGTGATGAGCATTTTCTTCTAAGAAAATAAATTTGAAGATATAGAACACCTGATGTGGAACTCCAAGAGCCCAGCTACACTATTACATATACAGTAATGACGTCTTAGCAAGAGTTGTTCAGCCTGATAAGCACTCCCTGTTGTCGTATAAAAACTGAAGATCTAGAACACCTGATGTGGAACTCTTGGAGCCCAGCTACACTATAACATATATATGAATAACATCTTAGCAAGAGTTGTTTAGTCTGATGGGCATTTCCTGTTGACTAACAAAAAGAAAAGATCTGGAACGTCTGGAATCGTCATGCGCTTCCCGTTGTTTTCCCGTCCCCAGGCTCTAAGAATTCGACATCAGACGTTTCAGATCTTCGATTTTGATGACCCCATTGTCGCTGGCATAAGCAACAGGATCCGCCTACGAAGTCGCTGGCAGAAGCTAGTCTATATACACCGTGTTCCGGACGATATACATAAACTTCGACCAGATGTTCAGACCACGGAAGTAAGCATTTTTCATTATGGACACATTAATAAATTCTTATTTTTTATTTTTTGTTAATTTTCATACAAACTAAATACCTAGACGTAAATAACCCGATATGCATGCCTCTTTATCCGAATTGGCAACGTCGTATTTTCATTCATAACATTTGGCGGGCTGAAACTTGTCAAAACAGTTTCTTTGATTTTTTATCTCGTTCCTCATAGCACTGTCAATGTACTATACCTACTTATCTAAAGAGAACGTATAAGGCTACCAAGCAGGTAGATACGTATTTCGAATTGTCTTTTTAATTGAGGAATAAAAAAAAAAACAAAATACCATAACCAAATCATGATAACCTCTTCCCACGACATGCAGCCTTCGCAAAACGTTTCTGCAGTCCTTATTTTTAGTCTAGGCTTAAAGCAACGCCGGACCTCCAACGACGGGAAGGGGAGTAGGCTACCATAATTATCTTCCCATTCTGCCGTTTCGGCTTAAGTAACGAACATTCAATCTCAAAATTATTGACTAAAAGAGGGGCAGCTCAACACGCAATCTGGGGACCACGCTTAGAGCTCACGTACATTCGTAAAAATACTCTCAAAAGATAGGTCTCGGTCAAATTAAGATAAATGGTAATCACAGCATATTTTTTTTATGCATTTGAGTAGAATAATTATAATTTATAAGCACACTTGTTGCGTGGGCAACATCAGAACTAACGCCACCATCTTATTTTTCAATACATTTCACAAATGAGCGCTCTCCTGTCAACCTCAATGGAGTGTCCAAAGATCCATATAACACTGTAGGTTAGACAACTACGTCAGCCGTAATGTCATTCAAAAATATTTTTATTAATAAAAAATAAACTCTAAAAAGCAAAAAATAAATTTAAAGTAAAAAGTTTTCGAAATGACCACCTTCTTTTTCGACACAAATATTCAAACGAGTCCTAATTTGGCCATTTAAATTTACAGACATTTGTCTTATTTGTTCAGCAGCCTGAGATATTCTATCTAAGAGCTGTTCACGGTTCTGAATTTGTACGGAGTACACCTTCTCCTTTAAGGTTCCCCAGTCATAAAAATCTAAAGGAGTCAGATCTGGGGACCTAGCTGGCCATGCGATATTTGTGCTACCTCGTCCAATCCAACGGCCAGGAAACGTTGCATTTAAATATTCACGCACTTGTGTGCCATAATGTGCAGGGGCCCCATCATGTTGGAGCCACATGGTTCGCAGAGTTTGAAGATCCACTTGTTCGAAAAATTCGAAGCTAGTGACGTTTCTTAGGAACTCTAAGTAATTGTCAGCATTTAGGCGGTGGGGAATCTCAATAGGGCCGATCAGCTGATTGTTAAAAACACCAGCCCACATGTTTACAGAGAATTCAGTTTGATGTGACGCCTGCCAATGTAAATTCGGGTTGCTCTCATGCCACTGCACTTGATTTTTGGAATTGAATACTCCCGCTCTTGTAAACTGGGCTTCATCCATCCAAAGAATTTTTTGAAGCAGTATTGGATTATTTATCAGTTCTTGATTCATTCTCTGGCAAAAAACAATTCTTGAGAAGTGATCAGGTGGTATTATGCCTTGGGATTTTCTGTAGTGGTAGGCATGCAAACCATATCTTTTCCACAGTTTCCACACTAGCTTATGAGATACACCCACGATTCTCCCAACGCGTCTCGTTGAGAGTGTAGGATCATGAATAATAAGGTTCATTATTCTGTTTTCTTGAGCGACGCTCAAATTGATTGCTCGTTCAGGGCGGCGTGGTCTAATTCCGATCTCACAAAATCTCCTGTGTATGTTAATAAATGTTCGTATATCAGGAACGCGCCGACCAGGGAATCGCCGTTGGTACTCTCGCACAGCTGCTGTAGCATTTCCGTCACAGAAACCGTAGACGAAGTGAATATCAGCTTGGTGTTGAGCAGAATATTCGTGCGGCATAGTGAAAGTTGTAATCAAAATGATTGATTAAATTAGTCGGAAACCCAAAAGCAAATTACAATAAACAATAATCCTGACAGTTAAAATCATGCATGACAAACAATGACAAATAACAACTTAGGTATCCATAGCGACCAGTTTAATCTCTTTGAAAGATTCGTTATCGCAAATGATCGTATTTCTTCGCTAACTCTCGGGTTCCTCTCGTACGTGCAAATGAAATGCAAATAGTATTTGATAGATTTATCATTTTAATTGCACTAAGCGGCAACATAGGCCAAATTAAGATACTTTCTCACTGCATAGCTCAATTAAATTTCATTAAATGAAATTACAAATATCTTTGTAACGAAGCCTTTTTAAGTACTACTTCCTTTGTTGGATTTGATTTGTAAAAGCCATAGAAGTATTTGCTAAAGTTTATGGATAACGTGAAGAACACGGTGTATATAAAAGGCAAACTGAATGATTACTAATCAAGCCACAGCCCAGACCGCTTGGCCTAGAGACTCCAAATTTGGAACATAGGTTCCTTATGAAGCGTAGGGGAGCACTAAGAAAGGATTTTTGGAAATTCAGCCTTTAAGGGGGTAAAAAAGGGGGGGGAAGTTTGTATGAAACTCGGTCATTTCTGAAGCTATATCGATGAAAATTGGAATGTAGCTATTTGATAACAAATAAAGGATGACGTGTTTCAGGATTTTTGGAAATTCGCCCTTTAAGAGGGTAAAAAAGGGGGGGAAAGGTTGTATAAAATTCCGTACATTTTAGTATCTGGTTGGTTATTCGGTTGAAAATTAGGCACAATTTGTTAAAGGGGGTAAGGGGTGGGCCGGGGGGGGGGTGGGTAAAGTGGGGGGGTAACGGGGGGGGGTGAAATCTGTTAATTTTATTATTTGGTTGGCTATTCGGTTGCACACTAAGCATGATTTGTTAAAGGTGGGTAATGGGAGGGCTTAGGGGGGGAGGTAAAGTGGAAGAGAGTAACAGGGGGAGGGGGGTAAAATCAGTTAATTTTAGTATTTCTTTAGAGCTATATCTATGAAAATTGGCATTTAGCTATTTGACTACAAATGAAGGCTGACGTGTTTTAGGATTTTTGGAATCGCCCTTTAAGGGGTAAAAAAGGGGGGAAAGTTTGTATGAATTCCGTACATTTTAGTATTTGGTTGGCTATTCGGTTGCAAATTAAGCAAGATTTGTTAAAGGAAGGGCGCCGTGGGGGTGGCAAGGGGTGGAAGTTAAGGAGTGGGGTAAAATCGTTTTAAAATTTTAGGTTTATTTAGGTGGGGTAATTTCTAGGTTTTTAAAATTGTATTTGCTACCATATTGTTATATCATCAATCGGCGAAGACGGGAGCCGTTCCCTTTCTTTGTTGATGTATGGCACCGTTGATAGGGCGCATGAGGTACGTTAGGAAATAGTAGCTTACGTAAAACAGAACTGGATCAATTTTTCAATTATGTTTCACGATAAAAATGGAGACAATTACAATAACTGTGATGAGCACTATTCTGATATGATCCAGCCTACAGTTTACGGTGGTTTATGTGAACTGGTCGCAGCAGGTAATATTTATGAGTTCGTTTTGGAGGTATATCGCAATGGTGAATTGTATGTAAAAGCTGGAACTGATGGATATCCCGTAAAGCGACTTCGCTTTTCTTCTCTTGGGGATTTGTCTAATGTCCACTTTGATGCGTACCTTCCTGATGATATTAAGTCTTCTGAGGTAGCTGAAACTCATCAATGCCCGATATTAAGCTCTGTGAGAGCTAAAAAAATCACATCTCGCCGCATCGAAGTGATTGATTTTGTAGATCTGTCATCGGCCAGTTCAGATTCAGCTTCTTTTTCAGATGAAGATAGTGTACTTGATTCACAATATACGGTTTCAAAGGTTAGTAAAAAAAAGCGTAGGGCTAGACAAACAAAAATCAAGTAAAACAGGCAGTTAAAACTCGTTATACAAAAAATCGAGATCGCGTCGTAAAAAAAAGGCGAATTACCAAAAAAAAATGCGAAAACGCATAGTCAGGCTACAGCTGCATATCAGCAGATGCACCCTGAAGTACATAGAGCATCACAGCATAAATCCAATAATAGAGTGTGGAAAACAAAACATATCTCTGGAATGTCTTACGATCCCGCCATAGAATACGAAAGTGATCTCGGCGTAACGATTGGTAAAATGACTCAAAAATGTCAATGGTGTTACGCACTTAAGTGGAGAAATGAAAAACCTGGAATATGCTGTAGTAATGGAAAGGTAAGACTCGAGCCATTAGCCAGTCTTCCTGAACCTCTTTATAGTTTAATCATGGATCTTCATCCTGATCACACACATTTTATGGCCAACATAAGAAGTTATAACAGCTGCTTTCATATGACATCTTTTGGTGCTAAAAAGTAGTCGAAGATAACTACATGCCGGACCTTTAAGGTTCAAGGTCAGGTCTACCATTTACTTGGAAGTTTATTACCAGAAAGTGGACGTGAAGCACAGTTTCTCCAAATACAGGGTGACTTTTTTACCACCGTCCAAATTTTTTCTATGCATTATGAATCAATCACTAAACCCATTTTTGAAAAAAAATCGATACGTCAAATTGTCATATTAAATCATTTTCTCATCCGCTCTGTGTGGTCACTAAGCTAAACGTTAATAATATACACTTGCCGACGCATAAAACGGGCAGAGCGCACCCCGCTGACCCCCCGCCCCGCCCCGCTACACCTGAGCGACACATCACAGCGCGGTGTCCAGATTCATCAACTTTTTATAGATAAAATTTAGACGTGATATCTCGATATTTTTGTATTGATTGATACAAAAAGAAAAAACACGTAAGTATTCAATGATTTTCGCCAAAGATTAATATATTAAAATTTGGATGGTGACTAAAAAATCACCCTGTATATTTTGTTGGCAATGACGATACTGAAACAAATTTAAGATGCTCTCACCACCCGAAAATTAAACCAGGGCTCATTAGGCAGTTGCAAAAAATGCTTCATGACTCAAACCCAAAGTCAAATCATTTATTCCAATTAGGCCATCTGAGGCACTTTTGAACGTCGATTTTTAAATTTAAAGGGAATAGGAAGGGATGGGATTGATTCTACACCCATTCTCTAAGGTAGGTTGTATGGAGAAGAATGGGCAAGAAACTCCATACTTACTCTTTTTCAAAAATGTTTCACAATGTTTTGAAATAACAATTAAAAAATAATAAAAAATAAATGTGAAAGCGATGTACTCAAGTCAAGACCATTAAATCATTTAAAGGATAAAAAAAAACAATAATTATACAGCTAAATAAAAGAACCCCTATATAAAAGAATTAAAGAGTACCATGGATAAAATACCTTCATCGTGTGATACTTTAAGGTCGGCATCCGTGCTGAAAAAAAACCATCAGGCGGTCATCCAGGTAGGTACAATGCACCAGCTACAAATGAAGTCGCTTTGGTGATGGTGGGCCAAGAATTTGAGAAAAGAGACATTATAATAGAAAGTCGTAGCAGCTCTTCACATAGGATTAGAGAATTACATAGATCATACGATGCTCTACAATACCCTCTGATGTTTTGCCATGGAGAAGATGGTTACTCTATTTCAATACAACAGTTTGATCCTAAAACGAAATTGTCCACGAAAAAGACAGTTTCTGCAGCAGACTTTTACTCCTACCGTTTGATGATGAGAGAAGCGGAAATTAACAATAATTATTTTGTATTTTCGTTCTTTATTTAGTCAGTATTTAGTAGACGAATATGCTAAAATAGAGACAGAAAGGCTTAATTTTATACGGAGAAATCAATCAAAATTACGCGTTGACAGTTACATTCATTTGAAGGATGCAGTTTGTAGACAAGATGCTAATGCTGATCAGGTCTAATGGTAATATTACCGTCATCATTCACTGGCGGACCACGTTACATGCATGAGCGAACTCAGGACGCCATGACTTATGAACGTAACTATGGACGACCTGACCTTTTTATTACGTTTACGTGTAATCCGCGGTGGGAAGATATAACACAAAACTTATTTCCTGGGCAGAAATCACATGATCGCCATGATTTGATAGCTCGAGTTTTTTATCTTAAACAAAAAAAAAATGATGGATCTCTTAATAAAAAGAATATTGTTCGGTGAGGTAAGATGTTTCATGTATTCTGTCGAGTGGCAAAAACGTGGTCTTCCCCACGTTCACATTTTCTCCTAAACCTACCATACACCTACCCTAAACCTACCATACACCAACCCTACCCTACCCTACCCTACCCTACCGTACCTTACCCTACTCTACACTACACTTTACTACACTACACTACATTGCACTACACTGCACTATACTAAACTACACTACACTACACTGCACTGCACCGCACTGCACTGCACTGCACTGAACTGCACTGCACTGCACTGCACTGAACTGCACTGCACTACACTACACTACACTACACTACACCTACTTTATACCTACACCACACTTACCTTAACCTTCCCTGAACTTCCACGATTTTTTAAGACTAAAATCAGCCAAATCAGTTCAGCCTTTTGCAAGTTAAAGCGTGACTAACGAACAGCTATCCATTTTTATACCTCACTTGCTGAGCCGGCAGACGTTGTCCTGCCCAGTAATCAATCCTACACCTACCCTACACCTACTCTACACCTACCCTACACCTACCTCCCTACACCTACCCTACATCTACTCTACCTACCCTATGTGTTATTCTGGATCTTCAGCTACCTACATACCAAATTTCATCGTAATCTGTTCAGTAGTTTTTAGGTGAAAGAGCAAAAAACATCCATCCATTCACACTTATAAACTTTCGCCTTTATAATATTAGTAGGATATATAGATATAGATTTAGTATGGAGATTCATTTATCTCCAAACTTAACGCGAGCAAAGCCGCGGGTTCAAGCTAGTAAACTAATATATTTTACTTAAAAGATCCCTCGTCACAGTACCTTTTACGAAATTTATCCGGACGAAGGTGTAAATATTAGGCACTGTTAGTTTTTATGGAGTGCAGAAAAATAATAGGTGTTATTATGATAGATGTTTTTATGGAGCGCATAAAAATAATAGGTGTTAATATGTGATATTCAGGGTGACTGTAACATTGACTTCTAAAGAAAATATTAAGATCCCCGTGCAAGAGGAGTATCCGAAACACCTCATGTATGGTCAGCAACTTTTATAAATTTAAATTAACGAATGACCCAGAATTATAATCGAATTTCGGCTATTGGATGAACTCTTGTTAATCTAAACTCTTAATAAGAGGTCAACGAGCTGTCTTTTTACGATTGTTGATAAAAACAACAGGCCTTCGTATTTTTTTCTCCATAGAAGGTTCCATTTATATTGATCACGAATGCGATATGCTTAGAGAATATTTAATACAAGGTTAATCTATGCCATAGGGTTGTCAAGTTGAGCAGCGGCACACGGGATTTTCTAAGGATACTGTGACCCTGGAACTTTAAGGGAAACTGAAGGAACTCAGTGGATTTTAACCAATACAAGTCTGACTGTCCCTTCCCATCCACCCAAGTCCGTAGGACTCATTCGATGATTTTACCATTTATAAAGGATTTTCAAGTTTTAATTTTCTTAGGAATTCTGCAAGAAAATCAGCAACTGTACGCTTGCTTTTGGCGGTAACTTTTATATTATAATTTGAAAGTGATTTTGTTTATATGTATAGCTTCTACGTCAAAACCTTTGAACCGATAGTCATGAATATTTTTACAGAGTCACATGGGATCTTGGAGATGGGTATGGACTAAATAATACTTGGAACCCGGAAAAAAAACTAGAAATAAAAATAAAATACTTAAGTGAATAGAAATGTAGTCTTGCTACCATTAAGTGTCGAACAAAAGTCCCTAAAGACAATGTCTACCTAAAAATATGGTCAAAATATAATCGAAATAAAGCCACGACTGCCTTGCGGTGGTACACGTCAATAAATCACCACTTGTAATAAAATTACATCAAAACTAATGCTTGGTCAGTTCTGATGACGTAGGTTCATTGTTCATGTGATCACACAATTGATGAAGTAGGTAAACCCAACAAACTTGGTGGTCGATTACTTTTGACTCCTACACCTTCAGTCATAAGGTTGAAAGTAGCCCACCACGTCGAATTATGTTTTCGATCAAACACAAGGTAAAGCGTATATAAAAAAAAAAAAAAACAATGAATAATGGGCAAAGAAAAAATCGATGTGTACGACATTGCGGATAAGGTAGTGTACGACACATTGACGCTTGAGCCTGTTTTGAATTGTTGAGTAATGTTGTCCGAATTAAAATATGGCGAAAGCCGTATGTTCATAAAACTCTTTCTGATCTGATCAAGCTGAACAACAAGTGTAATCACTCCTTAAACAACTGGTCAAGCGCGTGTTGGGCCAAGCACAATGAAGGGTTCCGTAGTTGAAAATAATGTATCCTAAAAAAACAAAACTTGTGTTGAGACCTTGCTTCATACCTCATGATTCTAGGTCAAGGGGAAGTACCCTATACTGCCCTATAGGATTTGATTACTGAACGAGTTTCAAAATACGAGTATATGTCGCATAAATCGTCGTATTTTGTTGTACTGCGTTGATAAGAAGCAAATTTTTGTAGAGCTACAAGGAACATAAACGTCTTTGGTATCAATTTCAACAATAATAATATTAATAAGGGTCTTTTTTTTCCTTTTGAGGTACAGAACCCTGAAAACAACAAAAATAAAATATGAACTTCGTTCTTGTTCAGCAATAAAATCCAAAACGTGATTGAAAAAAAAGGCTCAATTAAAACACTGACAATAAATAACAATTTTGACACACATACATTTCAACATGCGATGGACTTTTTTTCTTATGTTTTTTGATCATCACAGTTAGTTCGTTTCTAGGGATCATAAATTCTATCAAAATTTTGTTGTATCGCTCATATTGAACGAAATCCCGTTTTTCTAAACAAGTTTATCGATTCTGAGTATATTGAACTTTCAATGTTTTTAACTGTTCCCGTCATCAAATAGTGCAATAAAATGCTTGTGTTATACTATGATAGAGTTTTTAAAAAAAATGGTCTGGCGAGCGGGTTCTAGATTTGTGGCATAGCATAATATATGGCAATAAGCTTCCAGCTGCTCCACTTCAGCCTATTGTCTAATAGGAGACAAACCTATTGCCATATTATACTAGAGGTCTTTCAGTGGTCGAAACTAAACTTATTAGAATTTGTTGTTTACTAAACTATAATTTTTTGGACTCTCTCTAATTGAATCTTCAGTACGACTTTTGTTTGTCCATCAGTTAAACGCTTTTTATTAACATTCCGCAAATTTTGTATGATAGAATTTATTTATTCATTTTTTTACGTATTCGTTACATTTTTTTTTTTTTTATAAAAAACATTTAAATATAAAAATAGCAGTCCACCAGCATCGAGAAAAAGGCTTCTGAGAGAGGAACCTCTTAACAATACGCGCCGTGTCGAGAATGTAGAAAAATATGATTTATTCATTATTGAAAATATAAGTCTAATTGTGTCACATACCTACTCATCGTCGATCGAAGCTTAATTTATCATTGAAACAGTTATTTCTATTAACCAACTAAAAATCGGTTTTAAGTGGCAGCCTTAACGTCCGACCTCCAAAGCCCATAGGGAAAAGCTATGAAGCTAAGTAGTTTTTGTTGTACATCCATTGAATTAATTTATGAATGCTTATCTGAAGACACACTTATCATCATGGTTTGTTTAGCCTTTACCATATTAGTGCCGGCTTCCGGACTCATCGAATGATCTTATACAAGGTTATTTCTATTTGTAAAAAATTAACAACATTTCAGCTGAAAAAGTAATTTATGGTTATTAACATCTTTTACAATGAAACCTACCCTGAAAGATTAAAAAAAAACTCATTTTTCGTTGACTTTTTATGAAACACTTGTTCTTGCCCATGAAAGTTTTTTAATGTTTTACAAATAACCCTTGTTTATAAATGTTTTGTTTTCACATCAAAATGGATGAATCGTTGTTGATGAATTTTGGTACAGATAGATGAGACAACAGAGGCGGTTATCGGCTGTAGCGAAGTCGTGGAACTATAAAAGTGTGTAACACATGTTGAAAACACTAGGTCCTAACAAAGATTGCGTCACAAAAAGAATATTGTTTTTAGTAGCAGCAGAAATACATCATCTGTAAAAATGTCTATGTCACAATGGCAACGCAAAGATATTGTAGATGGCGCAACCATAGCTTAGTCCTAATCCGACCAATGAAGTAGTACTATTTTGAAGAATCTTTAAGATTTGAAATGATTTGAACCAATGACGATGCTTGGAACAAGCTATACTTACTAGCGCCATTAGTTCCCCAGTTGCCATCCCCATTCATGAGACATTGCCTGGTTACCTGGTAACAGTCTGCCATAGACAGATAGACAGACGTACAGTCGGAGTCTTAGTAATAGAGGGTCCTATTTACCCTTTGGGTACGGAACCCTAAAAAGTAAGTTTATTGAACGTGAAATTGCAAATCGATAGTTTACTTTTTTATCTGCCATCAACAACGTGTATATTCTCTACAATACAAAACAATTTAAAAAACCCTGGTTCAATGAAGGCTTTTTCAGCATAGGTTCATCAAAATATTTCTCATAACACCGATCATTGATCCCGGATGTCTTACAAGCGAGAGCAATTATTAATCATCACTTTAGACGCACAATTTATTATTAGTTCTGCAGGATGCCTGATTGGATAGACGATTTGATTATTTCGCAAAAACTACTGAGATATTTATGATGAATTTTTGATCATAGAATAAAATAATATGGCCTAGAATCTAGCTACAAGATAGTAAATAATGTGTCAGAGGGAAACTAGCTCAAGGTTCAAAATAAAATTCGAAATAAGCCACCTAAAGATGTCTGCATGAAATTAAAATTTTCCATAGTAAAAACACAGATCATGCAAAATTTTTACATAAACCGCATGCATTGGTTTTTTTAAACTGCATTCCGATAAATCGTTAAAAACTGTCGAAAATTCAGTCTGTATCTGTTTTTAATATTTCTGTGGTCTTTATACACTCTACTCGTTTTTATGCGTTTCTTATAAAAAACTTATCAACATAAATAAAGATGTTATAAGTTTTATTTTTATAATATCAGCGATATTGTGCTTTCAAGTGTATTTAAGAACCAGTTTTTTTTTATCGCGGCTGGTAAATCATCAAAATAAATGAGACTCGTACTGACTAAAATCCACGTTCTTTCAATAGCCCTTTAAGTTCCAGGGTAACGGTTACCTGATGATACAGTCCCGGCGATAAAGCAAGACCCAGTCATAACAATGATTATGACACTTACAACAAAAATAAAATCATAACAAGAGCATCTGACCGTGAAATAAGTTACCGAAACTTCTTATATCAACTTTTTTTATGGTTTTGATGCAGTGCAGTGTCCTTTGTAGCGGGTCGATCGATTAAATATGGAAATCACGTGCCTTCAAGGCATTTACCGACGTAAACAAGTATTTATGGTAATTTAGCTGGTGGAACGAGCTTTTATAATAGCCGTTTGCTAGATTATTATTTGCAATAAACTATACGAAACATTATTATTTATTTTGAAGTTAGATTCTTAATAATTTGGCTTGTTTGACAAAAAATAGTCACGTGTAATCGCACTTATGTATCTGAGTTTTTAACCAACTTCAAAAAAAAATCATAAGCCTCCTTTTGGCTTTGCCGTAGTCGGGTAAAAAAGAAGGTTCTCAGTTCGACCTGTATGTTTTTCCAGGATTATTTCGTGCAGAACCGATTTTGATGCGATTTTCAGAAAAGGATTTGTTACATTCTGGAGGTTTTAGTATACAACAATAATGGATATCCCGTAACGTCCACATGGATACGTTATTGCTTACTTGGATGAAGGATTTTCAAAGACGCTGATATAAGATGATTTTTGTTGAATATCTCAACTAATAAGTGTAATATTAAAAACCTACTATTTAAAAAAAGCTACTGACTCCGGAAAAGTTATTTTACACTTTTCTTATGTTTGTTTCTGAAGTTGATACAATTTTTAGGGTTCCGTAGTCAACAAGGAACCCTTATAGTTTCGCCATGTACGTCCGTCCGTCCGTCTGTCCGCAGTTTAGCTCAGAGACGCACAGTACTGGAGAGCTGTAATTTGGTGTAAATATACGGATTTGTTGTGCCGAAAAAGTGGTAAAATAAAATCTCGTAAAATATTTTTTTTTAGGGTACCTCCTGTACACGTAAAGTGGGATGTCTTTTTTTTTTCTCGCGTACCCCTTAGTGTGGGGTATCATTAAATAGGTCTTTAAAAATATTGATAGTTTTCATTAACAATTTTTTGATAAAAAAATTCGTTTGTGAAATATTAAGCTTTAAAGTGCTAAATTTTGCTCGACTCGAGTGTCCCCCCCCTCTACCAGCTAAACGGTTATGTTATGGGGTGTGAAAAAATTCACAATAGTAGTATATATTATAACGAAGTTTAAAAGAAAATTATCACAACTAAGTTGTCTTTATAACTTTACGAGTAATAGTCGACCAACTTATAAAATGTACTTGGATAACATATTTTCTTAAACAAAATGTATCGGAGAACATGTTCTTCAACTGCAAATGTAAGTTTGTCAACTTTATTTTTACAGCTTTAATAGGTATGTTTTTTGGGGATAGGTAGGTTTTTATCGTCAACTATTTTTAACTAACTTCAAAAAAAGGAGGAGGTTCTAAATTCGTCGTAATCTTTTTTTTTATGTATTTTCCCCGATTTCTCAAAGACTCCTGGACCGATTTTGAAAATTCTTCGTTTTAAAATTAAATTCAGCGAATCAGTTTAGTTAGTTCGCATAAGTATTTTGATGGGCAACTACGGAACCCTACACTGTGCGTGGCCCGACACGCACTTGGCCGGTTTTTTTTAATCATTCCATAACCTTTGCCTTCATAAAACTGCTGGGTTCAATACAAAATCAGTAAAACGTTGAGGCAATTATTTTTAGACAAATATACATATCTACTATATCACTATTCAGTACAGCTGTGTCAATTTGTATCGCCTAGTACATACTACTAAAAATAATCGATACTTGTACCGCTATGTTTTGCCTTGATGTTGGATTTTCCGAGAAAATTAATGCGCTAATGAAACTCTTCAGTGTTCACTACTTGCTTACATTCATTGTTTACACTTTTACAGTGATGCATTATTGTTTGCATTCACAAGAAGTGTAATAAAAGGAAGCTATGATTATTACATATTTTTAATTAAAATATTTATGATAATTGTTTATCTATCGCCGGAATGTATGAAAGTGTGTAACTTCCGAAATTGAATATTTTATTTCGTTGTGTTCGTTATTGTCAGCACAAGTTTCCGGAAAATCCACCGGGAAGATAAAAAAATATGAACCTGTGTGAAGCTTTGGTGGGCCGATCGGTTTAATTAAACAAAGATGTTATTGGAAGTTGAACTTTAAACACAGTACCTTAGTGCCATGGTAGTCGTCGACGACGGTCTCATCCCTCCTCGCCTCCGGGTAGTGGAAGAGCATTTTCTCCGGGGCTGAAGTGGATGCGCCGGCGCACTGCAACAACGCACACACTGACACAATACAGGCAAACTCAAACACACGCATGGTGAACCTTGCGCGCTGTAACACTCGGCAAAGACTGGCCGCCTTCGAGGAAACCCACGACTTATATGGTAACACCATCGGAGCCAACCAACCGTGTTGAACAAGTTACAATTCTCTATCTGGCGACACAGCTCCGAAAATGCAGCGCTTTTGACGCTTGTAGCGCTCTTCTTAGACATTCTTGCTGTTTTTCCGTCAAATATTTGAAGTAATTGGTTATTATTTTTTATAGACGGCCTGTTTCGAATTCATCAACCAAACAGGTTGTGTTAGAGAAGTAGAATTTTAAGTTTTTATTAACTTGAGCGCACACGTGTGATAAAAATCTTTTAACATTTATAGAGCCTGACTTATCGTGATGAGAAGCGATACGTGATGGATAGTTAAGCTTCAATCAATCGAGAGGTTTGCCGATACAATTTTGAAGGTGGGCCAAACTTGTATTTAACATGGTATTAACTGACAAATCTAATACTGTCAATTGCTGGGTCTAGGAGCGTGACTAAATAACGAAAAAAAAAACTTTTTTTTCAACATCGCCTTCATCTCTTTTAGTAAATTATTAGGATAATAATGTCGAATCGCCAATTTTGACGACGGCATCTGCACGGCTTCTTTTGTCATAGCGTGATGTTATATAGCCTATATTATATCCTTCCTCGATAAATGGACTATCCAACACAAACAGAATTTTTCTAGCCTTTTGAAGAAGATCGTAACCGCCATTTTGCTTATTTTACAGGAAACTCTTCAACTTAATAATAGCATAGATTTCACCGACATCTATACCATTTCAAACCGGATTACTGGAATGCTGCAAGGCGGTCGAAAATAGGAATACTTAGTGCTATTTACTCAGAAACAACTAGCTGTGATTAAACCTAGTTATCTTTTGAACGTTCTTATTTTAACTGCTCCAATAATAATGCAGTACTTTATTTTGCTCCTAAAAATGGCGAGGATAATTTCCTGTTTGTGGCTCAGAACACGTGTCGTTATCAGACGTTGATAATCAGAATGGATGGCTTCTGATTGCAATTTTAGTCTTTATTACCAAGCAACAGAGTGCTGCTAAGGTCTTGATTGAGCTTATGAATTTGTGACTTAGCAATAGTTGGATGTAGCTTGCTTATAAGCATGGTTTGGTATGGAATAACGGACTGGTATCTGCAACTCTACGCCTAGCGAGTTTGATTCGGATTTCACACATCATACGCTATGGTTATCGCACATTTCTGATTCATACCGTGCATGTCAGCCAAAGTATAATACGGTTAACAAGACATCATAATCTTAATATATATAAATCTCGTGTCACAATGTTTGTCCTCAATGGACTCCTAAACCACTTAACCGATTATAATAAAATTCGCACACCATGTGCAGTTCGATCCAACTTGAGAGATAGGATAGTTTAAATCTCAAATAGTAGTCGCAATTTTAATAATATTATAAAGATTGCACCCGTGCGGAGCCGGGGCGGGTCGCTAGTAATTATATAAGTATCGAAATTGATGAGAGAGAACTGGGGGACAGCCTATACTGTTTCCACAGCTGGGACACCAGCCACCACTCTGTGAGAGGGAATGGACCATAATCCACAACACAACGCGTGGGCCTTTTAATGTTTCCTTCACCGTTTTGAGAAACTGAGGGATTTAATTTGTGCTTATTTGGGAATAATTGGATACCCAGCCACTAAATCTCTTTTGTCCCTGTTTCAGATTATATTTTCCTACGTTAACCGTTTGTGAGTGGGGATTTTATGCAGTCATGTTTGAAATTTCCCCTGAGTTAATAAGGAAACTAATTTAGTATTTAATCAATCCTCTGACGTTTTACAGAAATCGGTTTTCGATAGAAAAAATGTAAACTCGTGACGCAGTGACTAACAACAATCAAACCAAGTCTAAACCTTTGATAAACCTAGAAATTAATAATGTATACAGAGGCGTTTCACAGAGGTTCTCTATTGCATACAAGCAAGGAATTATCATCATCTTTCTACTTGGGGTCGGATATGGTGTTGTGCTGCTAGGGAAAAAGTTCAAGTTAAAAAGATATGTTAACATGGCTTACTTGACTTGGCCTTATTATCAAGCCGCCGCGCCGATAATGGGGCAAATGCCTTGAATTTATCAGGGCACTCTGATTGAATGGATTAGGTAAGGTTAGAACTGTGACCAAAAAAGTGCAGTGTTATTTTTCTTTTCTCACTAAATCCATTTAGTAGGGCAGATTCGACTATGAACTTTAGGTTGGTATGACATCCGACTGATCCACATGTCGGACGACTTGGTAGGGAAAAATAGAATAAGAATCATTACGAAAACAAAATATCCAAATTATTCTACAACGCAGTTAGTAAGCCGTATTTTTGACATTTGAAAATTCTGGTTTTAAGACTAATTTAAATAAATTCTTGATTTTTAGGATGCGCACTGTCTTCTACATGTCGCACGATATGTTTGTAAAATATTTAGAAAAACTCCTTTTTACATAAATCTTCATAATATGGACGAGTACCTATGTACCCTAGTTCCGTTTCGTAATACTGAAAACGATCTTTTCTCTTATAAATCCAAGCACGTCTATCAATATTCGACACACACATTACGGTACTTGTTCTTATCATTCTGCTCCAAGTAACGTTGTTATCGCACGCATTTACGTGTTAAATTAATCGAATTTTATTAACAAAGAACCTAGGTAGTTTAAGATGGACCCGATTAGTACGCCCACAACATCCGACCAACTGGCTGCACTCGAATTAAACTAAACTAAATATTGAATAGAGACCGCACGGCTTGAATCCAGGTGTCACTGGATTCCAGCGCTGGATTGGCACTGGATTAATGTAAACATGTTTCAATCCAGCACAGTGTTTAGTATGCAGCGTTGAATCGGAATAAAACACGTCCATATTTTCCAATTCAGTGGCGCTGGATCCAGCTACTGGATCACTGTAAATCCTCTCTGTCCTATGACAACGATTAGCAAAGCTTACGGGTTTCTGTAACAAAAGTTACGATGCAATCAACTCTACCTAAGTGATATTGATATGTCAGTATTTCTATTAGAGAGGAACAAAGAATTTCTACGTCTACTAATTTAATAAATGCGAATGTTTGTGTGAGGCTCCATCTATCTTCTATCCATGTTTGTTAATCTATCACACGAAAACTACTGAGCGGATTTGGATGATATTTGGATTAACACAATCGTCGGATAATTTTTGAACTTCACGCAGGTGAAGCCGCTGTCAACAGCGAGAATGATAGACGCGCAATCAACCTTCTGACAGACAATCTTTGTCCCATATCATGAAATCTCATTAATACGTTCTTGTTTAGCTCCAGCAGATGTTACACATCCATATCCACATAGTTGGAGACGGCTGGGCACCGCAGATCAGATGATGATAATGATGATCTGTCAGTATCCAGTGTCCGTGAATTGTCCATACCGATGATTATATACCTTGACACCTCAATATTCTATTAACAATCTTTTAATAGTTCAAGCTACTTACGTGTTGTTATAGACGGTTACGAAATCGGTGAAAGCGTTGATATAATACTATTTTGTTCGCAATACGTGCACTATACTGAGTTTATTGTTCGTTGTTATATTGTGTCTCGTAAGTGATTGATAACTGAGTAAATACGAGATAAATGTACCTATGTGCTCTCAGCCAATGTGTTGGTAGATATGAACTCGCGTATCAGAAGTACTTATTTGGAGAGGAGACGAAAGCACGATAACGCTGTGTAATGTTTTAATTATAGCATTATTTTTATTTCATGGCGCATTAAATAATCAAGTTTTAGGCTAATGCCACCACAGCCACCACCGCGGGTTTTCAGCGCGCGGATATTTACCGCACGGTTTTATTCCGCACTTTTTTCCCGCATGTTCGAGATGCCTCAATTTTTTCATATGACGCAGAATTCTGAGGAAATAAGAGTATAAGTGTGAAATTGTGCCTCAGCGTCTTCGCCCGCTTGGGTATGGTCACGCAGCACTTAGTACTAGGCTATACCGGGTGAATTTTCCAACTGGGCGTGGATGGCTATAATTATCCGAAACTATGAAGTACATACCTACCTAATTTTATTTTGTTATGAAAATAAATTTAATTTAAGTAAGTAAATTATATAGGTAATAGTCAAACATTTTTAATTATAATTAATTTTTAGTAATTTACTTCTTTAATACTTTAATTGCAGTAGTAAAAATTCATCATCATCATCATCAGCCTATAAATATTCCCACTGCTGGGACACAGGCCTCCTCTCTGTGAGAGGGGGTGGGCCATAATCCACCACGCGGGCCCAGTGCGGATTGGTGGATGTCACATGTCTTCGAATTTTTGGTTCTAGGACATGCCGGTTTCCTCACGATGGCAGAGAGCAGTGGTGGCCCAGTGGTATCGGCCCCGACTTACGAGTTGTAGGTCGTGGGTTCGAATCCAGGCAGGCGCATTACTTTGTGTAATTTATTTCATCACCACTGCTCTCAAAACGGTGAAGGAAAACATCGTGAGTAAAAATTACTAAGTAATATTTTTTTTGTATACCGAAAAATACTGAAAGGCCATTTTTGACAGAAAAAAAAATGCATCATTTGATTTTAGAGAAATCAAATGATGCAGTTAAAAGTATCCAAGTAAATTATACTGGCCAAGAAACAAACAGGCTATTGGAAAAAAAAAATCACTCCCTATTTTAACCCTTAAAGGCTACAATGAATTTGTATACTGTTAAGACTATAATGGGTGAAAAAACACCCGGATTTAGTCAATGGAGTAAATTAATTAATTCAATGTATGTTACACCTTTTTATTATGTATTCTTTAATTATAGATCGTGCTCTTTGATATTTTGATTTGTAGGTTTATTTAAAAAAAAAAGAAAACAATTTAAATTGCGTGTGAAAAAGGGTTCTCAAGATCATGGTAATTTTTGAAGGAGTATGGAAAAATTTCGAAAAAAGAAAAACTAATAATGCGTTTTTAACAGTCTTTATATTTCTTTGTAATCACAGATAAGGCTTTAATTTGGCATGGAACTTATCTTTATACCTTCAAAAAAACATATGAAATTTTTAAATCAAAATGAAGTACAAGCAATCTTTTTCAAAGTTGCTTGTAACCTAACATGATATCAAATTAACATCTTTTTAGTAATTATAAACTAAACAATAAAGAAAATTAAAATTCACTTCTAACTTGTAATATTTTTTTGGACTTTTCATCCGATGCCAGTACATCTTCTATTTCTTGGTCCCTCAGTCGATGCATAATCTGAAATAAAAATTGCATAAGAAAATAACACAGTTACAAATAATACACATAAATAAATAATGCATATACAAATAGTATTCTACACAATTTCTAAAAATAAAATATTAAAAGTTCATTACTTACGCTGTAAGTTAGTAGCCCACTAAGACTACAACGGGTGTAAAAACACCGGATTGCGAGTGTACCTCGGGACTGGAGCGCGCACACAATTTCTTTCCCCGCGTGTTCGAGAGCTACTGTCGACTTATGAGAATACACGAAATCGCAAGGCGCTGCGCTTAAAACGAAAAAAGATACCGACTCAAAATTAAACCACCCGGGTGTAAAAACACCGTAGTAGCCTTTAAGGGTTAATAAACCATTTGATAATGTAGCTAATATGGATCAAATTCTGTAATATGTATGTATAATCAAACCCAGCTTTAATATGTCTTGAAGTTTCAAAAATTCTTACATACATTATGGAAAATTTCATGTTTCTAAACCCAGTGTGGTTTCCATGTAGGCTGTATATTGTCTGTCAAAGCATAATAATCTAGAAATACCTATAAATAAAGACTGCGATGAAAATCTGTACCTAGGTATGTATAGAATAGCACAATTTGCAAAAAGAACTCCATTTTGGCATCATCACAAGTACTAAGTTACAAATAATAATAATTTATTCACAAATTATATAAATTTATGGTGATAATATGATATGTAGTAATATACAGATAACTTTTGTACATTTACTTATACAAGACACAAAGGAAATCATTCATACAACTATCCTGGATGAAGGCATACAGCAAAGCCCATTGTTTTAACTGACAATAAATCATAGAATATCAAGTTAGCCTTATTATTATGCAGTTAATGTAACATGGTGCGTGTTCTATGTTGTTCATAATTCAAGTTACACAATGTAGTAGAAATGTTATTTTAATATGAATACAATGTTTTAGAAAACTAGCTATTGTAAGTTAATGTTTTTAAAACACGTAATAACTGCCTATTTTATTTAAATAAATGACTAGATAATTAATAAATCTGTAGTTTAATCCAAAAGTGTGTTTTTGAGAGAAAATAATAAATAATTTTTTAAAGGCACATTTACAGAGTATAATGTTTATTTATTACTTAAAGCTATACAAATTTTACACAGATAAGCGAAAATAAGGATAGGTTTCATTTTTGGTGGACTCTCTAACCTGATCGGTAATCTTCTTTAAATAAAACAGATGAGAATTACTTTCAACCAAATTGCAAGACTGAATGGTTGCATTCGCAGGCAAGAAGAAAACATAATATGTAAGGAGGTTAGCATGAAATATTGTTTTTCTATTAAATACCCTCATAGGGATTTTGTCTGAACTTTGAGGGTATTAATATTTATTAAATCTTGATAAATGCTTATCAACAAGTGCACTGTATGAAATACAGCTGGTTGTAAAACACAAATTGCCAGTAATCAGAAAAAATACAAATACTGGCAGTTATTGGAAATTATTAAGTGGTCATTGTAACATGAAATGATTTTGCAGTTTTGTATTGTTTATGGTGTTGTTTTAATGCACAGTTCAGAAAGGAAGAAATGTTTTCACAAGAGGGTAAACAAACATGATTTTAGTATCATTATCTATTATTTTAGGCTTGTTGTTCCAAAAGTATCAGCACTGAATTGGCACTTATAGAACAAGATTGATCAATTATTTGGTATCTTAACAGTCCCATTATCAGTGACAATATGGTTCTCATAACAATCAATATTCAATGTAGGTACTTGAATCAAAATATAACACTTCCAATATGAGACAATAGCAAAAATTATTAGTTTATCGACCGCATCTACTCAATCTAGATTTATTGAAAAGGAAATAAGGTCGACAATCAAGCGCACAATCTAACGGATATGACACTTAATGAAAACATTACAATCGAAAGTGACTGACAATAATCGAAAAAAACAAGTTTTAAGGTTATTACGACTTTGCAAAACTTATCTTTCCATATTGACATAAATCACGTACTCCTAATGCTGCAGCGGGAAATTGGCACACTAATAAGTAGGGCAATAAGCTCAAATTCAAATTCTTATCGGATAAATCAGACACATATTGTGCTCAAGTTAACGATGTAAACAAAGACAAATCTTACCAATATTCCTTTTTTGGCTACAAAATTTGTTCGAGTACGTGCACAAATAAATATTTTCCGTTGTGGAGTCGTAAATACGGGTATATTTGTAGTAATACGGCAATGATTGGCAAAAAAGCGACGCACCGCCATGCAATGGGGAAGGCAAGTGTCAAAGTGACAAGTGACAGTTTGGTCCCAAAAGAACTGTCAAATCAAAGGAATTTTCTGAAAAAAAAACGATTTTTCATGTAAAATGACTAGATATTGTGTAATAAGCTGTAAAAATGATGGAACATACAAATTTCCGACAATTCACACTATCAAGAAATAATGGGTAGCTGCTGTGACTGCCTTGAGAACAAAAATTGAATTATAACTAAGGAAAAACTATATAATAAACAAATATCCAGCCTTGCGAAGCCGAGACAGGCCGTTAGTTGAGTTTATTAATGAAATTCTATGATTATACCATAACTAAAGAATCGAATACACTTTTCAAAACAATATCTACTTTTCTATTGGAGGTTAAGTACCAGTATTGCATCGCTCTATAAATCATGAAATGGTTCGTCTGGCGGAAGAATTATCACCTGGAACGAGTTTTGTGATAGTTGTGGTGTTAAGAAATTAAATATATTGTGATATTTCTCGAATCTAAATAGAAAAAAGGAGTAAAATTACTGACTTAAAACATTATGATACTTTGTCAAAATAGAAAGTCAGAAGCAGCATTATATTCTTGTTATAGGAGAGGACAGGTAAAACATACCTAAACTCAAAAATTGAAACCTCAACCACAAGTAATTGTGGATTTATTACGGTAAAATCAAATGTATTACCACTCAATTAAATCACTTTTTTTCCTCTTGTAGATGCACCGCGGCGTCTTAATTCTTATTTTAGTAAATGCACTTGCATTGACGAACAATTTTCCATATTTGTTTTGTATTTATACTCAACTTTTATAACAATAAATCTTGTTTGTTTTTTGTACAAGGTAGACAGTAATCTGACGTAGGGACCAACTATCGCAGCGCCATCTACGATTAGCTTTGAGTTGCCATCCCCATTTGACATTGTTACGTCGGTCTTGCCAGCTATAAAAAAATGCTGTCAAAATAAAAAGTTTGGTAGAATTTAGTAGTTAGTATTTTGATAAATGTATCAGTAATGTAATGAAACTGTAAACTGATCACGGAGATAAATATTTAACTATCTCCATGAAACTGATTGAAGCGCCAAGAGGGCCCGTATCAAGAATCTTTACAGATGATTTTGGTATGCACAGTGCAGTAATTGTCTGGAAGACATTGCAATCACCCATAAGACTACCGTTGTCTCCAAATCGATCGCATTGTTTCCCATGGCACCAAGTCTATATTCTAGACATAGTAACTCTTAAATAATTGAGAACCAAAACCAATGATCAATGACCAAAACTAGCAAATATGTATGTACTAGCTGTTTGTTTTTGTTACCAACGGTTTCACCCGCTATAACTCGAAAATCATCCCGTGTGAAATAAAATCGAGACAAAAACTATACTACATATTTGTTAATCCAGGCTATAAACTATCTGTGTACAGAATTACAACCAAATCCGTTCAGCAATTGATTTTTATATTAGAGAAGATATTTGACAGATTGACGTAGGTTGATGTGCTGGCGTCTGTACATACAGGAACCTAACGACTACAGTACGGTACTGAATCGCCACTCAGCGTGTCCTAGTTGAGTGGTGGTACATACAAGTCCTACTGTTTCACCAGCGACGACTAGCTAAAAGAGAATCGAGTTACTAATTAATATAGTTGGCGAGAAACTATTTTTTTTGCTGTTGACGGTCCCATAGGATAGGAATAATAACAGGCTGTGCCTACATCTTGTGTAATATAAAGGGCCCGGTACGTAGCAATAATAAGTGTTCTGTGCCGGTACCAGAGGCGTAGTTACCGCCGCCGTATCAATTATACGGGGCCCCCGAAGACTAGAATAAAACTAAAAACATAAAATGTTGCTCTTGAATGAAAACTTATCGCGGCGATAAGATAAAGCTCCAATTGTCGAACTCCTAAACTAATGCTATTTGTAGTTGTCATAAATGAGCTACGATCAGTCGATCAGCATTCTCAATTTTCTATACCTAGCTCCCTTCAATGACATCAGTAATAGCATTAGTTACACGAGTCAGGATGCTATTGTCTTTATTCTACAAAACTATATAGGGTAAAACACCCAACTATTGACCCCTTAAGCGGTTTTCCTTGTTTCTTTCGCAAAATAAACTAATGTACGAGTTGCAAGTGGAAATGAATGTTTTTGGAAGATAAAATAAACATTGGAGAATGTAACTAAAACAATATTTACAGTCATACAAAGGTAAAAAGTGTTTTTTTTTTTTCTCGAGTTTAGCAAGAACAGGCCATTTGACCAGTTATCAACATGCTTGTACCAAATTTTCATCATGCAAATGACCAATTTTTGACCTCCTGCAGTATAAGAATAAACTCAAATATTATTTATTATGAATGTGATACGAGGTCTTATTTGATAAAAAACAAACAAAGCTAGTCTTATAACCCTTCTCATTTTCTTTTTTCACACTATTTAGGTCTTCAGTCTTCAAACGCCGTCATTTATATTCTTGCACTTATTTTTGAAATTTTGTAGTTTTTATCACTTTTTGTTGTAGTTTTTATCACTTTGTATCCAATGGGGATGGCAACTCAAAGCTAATCGTAGATGGCGCTGCGATAGTTGGTCCCTACGTCAGATTACTGTCTTCCTTGTACAAAGAACAAACAAGATTTATTGTTATAAAAATTGAGTATAAATACAAAACAAATATGGAAAATTATTCGTCAATGCAAGTGCATATACTAAAAGAAGAATTAAGAGCCGCGGTGCATCTACAAGAGGAAAAAAAGTGATTTAATTGAGTGGTAATACATTTGATTTTACCGCAATAAATCCACAATTACTTGTAGTTGAGGTTTCAATTTTTGAGTTTAGGTATGTTTTACCTGCCCTGTCCTATAACAAGAATATAATGCTGCTTCTGACTTTCTATTTTGATAAAATAATCATAATGTTTTAAGTCAGTAATTTAACCACTTTTTTCTATTTAGATTCGAGAAATATCACAATATATTCATTTAAATTCTTAACACCACAACTATCACAAAACTCGTTCCAGGTGATAATTCTTCCGCCAGACGAACCATTTCATGATTTATAGAGCGATGCAATACTGGTACTTAACCTCCAATAGAAAAGTAAATATTATTTTGAAAAGTGTATTCGATTGTTTAGTTATGGTATAATCATAGAATTTCATTAATAAACTCAACTAACGGCCTGTCCCGGCTTCGCAAGCCTGGATATTTGTTTATTATATATAGCTTTTCCTTAGTTATAATTCAATTTTTGTTCTCAAGGCAGTCACAGCAGCTACCCATTATTTCTTGATAGTGTGAATTGACGGAAATTTGTATGTTCCATCATTTTTACAGCTTATTACACAACATCTAGTCATTTTACATCAATAAATCGTTTTTTTGCAGAAAATTCCTTTGATTTGACAGTTCTTTTGGGACCAAACTGTCACTTGTCACTTTGACACTTGCCTTCCCCATTTTTCTTCTTTATTAGTAGTTATTTCACTGTTCTGTATTATGCAGCAGATATAAAAATACTCGACGGCAAAATATAAATTGAAATAACACGGCTTTAGTTCTACAAAGTGAGTTTAAAAACCTTTGAATTAATATTTTCCTAATTACATAAGACGGTTTTAACTTTTTAAACTTATGTAAAAGACCTCACAAATGAAGAGAACATAGATACAAATAAAAAACTAGCTCACACTTTGCCTCGGAAATGATTTAAGTCAGTTTGTTCAAACATGCAGGTTAGGGTATATTTTGTCATTTTATGCATTAAACCAACCTGTGGCTGAGGCATTGCTCGTGTTATATTCTGCAATTGTCCCACGGGATCATATACCGACATAAAAAGTATCTTGCGTCCAGGTACACCCACTTAACCAGGTTTTAAAATAATCTGCTTGCCAAATTGTGTCAAAATCCATTCAGCCGTTCACTTTTCCTTTAATATTCATCATCATCATCAGCCTATAATGTTCCCACTGCTGGGACACAGGCCTCCTCTCTGTGAGAGGGAGTGGGCCATAATCCACCACGCGGGCCCAGTGCGGGTTGGTAGATGTCACATGTCTTCGAATTTTTGGTTCTAGGACATGCCGGTTTCCTCACGATGTTTTCCTTCACCGTTTTGAGAGCAGTGGTGATGAAATAAATTACACAAAGTTATGCGCCTGGCGGGGTTCGAACCCACGACCTACAACTCGTAAGTCGGGACCGATACCACTGGGCCACCACTGCTCCCACTGCTTTAATATTAGTAAGTCTAAAAGTGTAAGGCCGCTTTCACATAAGGGCGTTAGCAGCGCGACAGTAGCGCGGCAGAAGCACATTTCTTCACATCTTATATGAACAGCCGCGCATAAGCAGCGTCTGTCGCGCGACTGTCGCCCAAATGTGAAAGCAGCGTAAAATATTCAGGAGGATCCAGAATGTGACAGTAGACCGAAAAAAGTACCTCACTCAAATTATGCTAGGTAGTCAGGTTACTACGTAAGGTATTTTTTATGTTTGTGATTATGCAGATACCTTTAGGGGTGCCAACGCCCATGGGCTTAATCCAGATGCATTAAAGTTAAGCTCTTCTTCTTCTTCGTCGTTTCACTCTTGGCAGAGTGGTCGTGGTCGTCATTTCAGCTGTTAGTGGCGCGCCTAACAATACGCCGCCATTCCTGCCTGATGGCCGCCTTTCTGGTGCAGACGTGCAGGGAACTGTCCACAGCCGCTTTTATTTGATCCGTCCATCTCATAGGCGATCTACCTCGTGCTCGGGTGCCTTCAACTTTGCCCTGCACCACTAGGCGCTCGATGGACTCGTCGCCACGCCGGGATACGTGACCAAAGAATGTCAGGATTCGAGCTTGCACAATGGAAGACAGGCGCTGCTTGATGTTAAGTTCCTGCATTATGGAGACGTTAGTGCGGAATTCATTCCACGATACCCCAAGCATTCTCCTCCAGCACCACATTTCGAGAGCGTCTATCTTCTTCCGCTCGTTTTCACGCAGGGTCCACGTCTCCGCAGCGTAGAGGAATATGGGGAAAATAAGTGCTCTGACAAGTCGAATTTTTGTGGCTTTCGTTATGGTTCGATTCCTCCACATTTTCTTGAGCTTGTCCATGGCAGACCTAGTAATCGCCATACGACGTTTTATTTCTTCTGCGCACCCCCCATTGTTTGTGATCAACGCTCCCAGATAGATGTATGACTGGACCACATCACAGTTCGCAATTTGGGTGACTTCTGGCGAGTTGTTGTTGACACGGTCGACAATCATCATCTTTGTCTTCTTGCGGTTAATTTTAAGGCCAAATGCGAGGCTGGTACTTTCCAGCTTGCGCAGCAGATCTTCTATGTGGCGATTACTAGTAGCAAAGAGAGTGGTATCATCCGCGTATCGCAGGTTCGAGATCCTCAAGCCACCGATTGCAATACCGTCCGTCCAGTCTTCGAGAACAATTCTCATTATGAGTTCTGTGTATATATTGAACAGAAGGGGAGAGATTATACACCCTTGACGGACTCCTGCACTGGGGTGGAAATGACTCGACAGTACGTCATCTGCTCTTACTGACGCTGTTCCGTCCTCGTATAGACGCCTTAGGAGGTGAACAAGATGTCTCGGCGTGCCCATGTCCAGCAAGGTCTTCCATAGTACGGGCCATTTTACGGAGTCAAATGCCTTTGAAAAGTCAACAAAGCAAATGTAAACCGGCTTGTTGAATTCCCGGGCTTTCTCTATAATCTGGCGCAACGTCAGAATTTGCTCACGGGTACCTTTACCTTTTACGAAGCCCGCTTGTTCGGGTGCAACTTCTTTGGACAAAAAGTTCTTTAAACGCTCATTCAGGATGTGCAGTAGTATTTTGCTTGCATGAGATATTAGCGCAATGAGACGGTAGTTACTGCACGACTTTGTGGAACCCTTTTTGTGCAACGGTATGAAGACTGTGTGAGCCCATTCCTTCGGCCACGTCCCTGTCCGCCATATCTTATTGCACAGGGTATGAAAGATTTGGACGCCATGCTCACCCGAAGCCTTAATGGTTTCAATTGGTATAGCATCTGCACCTGTGGCTTTTCCATTCTTCAGGTGTTTAATCGCAGATCTTATTTCTTCATAAAGAATGTCTGGCTCGACTTCTTCGTCCGTGGGATCCGTGGGAGCAAAGCATCGCGACTGAGGGTCCTGGAACAGTGACTGGCAGTATTCCTTCCAGTCAAAGTTAAGCTACCTCACCATTAAAAATGAACTATACGTACACACCGTGTCAGTAACTGGTATTCTCGTACATTTGGTTAATTACCAGCTATTGACATGCCATGTTAAAAAAATGGTTATTCATACATTTGAGTGTACCAGATATTGACCTCATCATTTTAACAAGTTAACGCTCATTAAAACTTGAAAATCATGTGGAAAAGCATTGTGTCTGTCTTAAATAACCAAAAAATACCAAACTCAAAGGAATCTGTAGTGTAAAACTGAAATAAAATGACATTGAAAACAACCGTCAGCTTAGCAAATTGTTAAATTTCTTGATGATTTTAGGAGGGTATTTTGTTATCATAGGTTTACGGACGCAATATTGCTTTATTTAAATTTTCTGTGACGCCAATATATTACAAGATAAATTATATTTCATTTTCTGTGTTCTTTATGCAGTACTGCAAGAAGATTTATTATTATTTTTGATAAAAACTGTTATGCGGTCAATAGTTGGTGGGAGGTCAGCAGTTGGGTACTTTACCCTACTTAGATTAGAAGGGCCCCAAACAAGTTTCTATACGGGGCCCCTTCTGGCCTAGCTACGCCACTGGCCGGTACATAAGCGAGTTTATCTCGGCAGTGGACTCTTGTCCCAGGGTCCGTTTGGACTATTTGAACCAGAGTAGGGTTATGTCTTTTAATAATAACTCTGGTTTCAAAGCACTGACTAGGCTAAATTAAGATATCACAAATAAAAGAAAAATGGGGAATTCATATCGTTTATTTACGATGAGTGGTCACAGCGTCCTACACGAGCAACGTAACGCGCTGTCCGTCGTAAGGCACTAAGTAGAAAACGGACGCACCGGACATAAATAATTACTAAATTTCAAATTAACATAAACTAATCAAACACTACAAAAATATAATCCTTACTATATGAATAAGTACCGGGGGCCTACCACCATCTCTTACGATTTTAATTTCACTTGAGCGTGTGAAAGGTCGTATAGCTTCATCTCTTTTCCACACACAAGTGTTACCTACTTGAGGTGGTGGAAGGCCCCCAGTTTTACGGAGTGGCTTATAAAATTGTGCCAACAGCGCGGCAACAACTTTATAAGCAAGACCATTGAAGATCTACTAATTTGAACCCAACACAGATATGTTAACATTTACCTCATGATATTTACAATGTTATTCAAATAATATGAATAAGTTTTGGTTCTTTTAGGATTTCTAATAATTCTAAAACTAGATTAGCAATTAGAATGTAAGAAAAATCTATAGTATTGTCTTAATACTGATTTCCGGTAAATTTAGTCATAAGAATTGGATGTTACAATGAACTTTTGTTGCAATTCTCTTTCAGATTTGGCAAAAATGGAATGAATCGGGTATAATATTGCAATAAGAGTCCACTGTACACTCCTAGATATTTAATTTTATATTTATACATACATATTAAGATCTATCTTACTAATATTATAATAATAAACTAAGACGAATATGTGCTTTAAATACATCTACATTGAGTAAAATTTTTGGTACCGGCTAGTTTCGACTTCGTACACATCTAGGTATCTCTTTCGCACGAAACAGAATAACTAATCCCATATAACGATAAACCAGCGACAGACGTCACTGGCAACGCGTCAGAGATAGAGCCTCATTTAGACGATGCAAGAATTCGCACGCGAGTTCCGTTACATTGAAAACTGTATAGGTACAACGAATTCAGTTGATCAAACAAATACCGCAATGTAGTGAAACTCGCATGCGAGTTCTTGCTCCGTCTAAATGAAGCTTAACGCTCTACTAAGCAGAAGTTAGGCGATTTTTTTTTCCCAAAATTCCGGTATTGTAAAGATGTTGAATTGAAAATTACAATCTTGTCTAGTATTTTCAAGAGCATGGGCTAGTTTTCACCATTAATATTTAGTTAGAGTCCGTCAGATAAATTATCAAAAATAATGGACACTTATTTTCTGTTCTGTATGAATAACGAAGATAGAACCACAGACTGCTTAGAGATACTGAATAGAACGCATACAAATTTGAGAGTGGGGTCTCGTGACGTCAGAAGTGAAAATGTAGTCATGGTGGTGTCCGTTACCCAGGCCAGATGTTGTCGAAAATGGTCATTTGAATCTCATAGATAATTAGATTTTCGGCTTCTGTAATTGTTGCGGACATTTTTAAATTTGTTGCGCTTATAGTTTTTTAATTATTTCATAAAAACATTTCCTGCTGGGGTAACGTTATCCCAGCCAGACCTTTTTCTTTCTAATGGGAATATTTTAATAAATACTAGCTATAAAATCAGTTGTCTAGATGAAGTAAATGTTGTGCCTTATTTTGTATTTATTCTTTCTTCGGTTGCGAAGTTGTTCGAGATTTTGCTGGAGTAACGTTTTTGGTTTTGCTAGATCTTTGAAACGGTTAAGCGGATTCTTATCATATTTTGTACATGGCTTCTTAGGAACTAGTTTAAATTTGTTTTGCAATAAAAAAACCAAAATAATACATAGCTTAAAGGTTATTTCATTAAATAGAAAAACACTTCAATTGGTCCCAGCACTCTCAATAACAGGTCTAAAGACTTACTTTAAACATTATTTTGAAGCTTGTAACTGCCTTCAAATGTATCTGAAGTTTCATTAGTATCCTGAAAGTATTTAACAAGTTATGATGATATTCAGTTCCTCACGAGCACGATCTTGATGCGCGCGGTGTTATTTGGCCACTGGATTTGATATATGAACTGAATGTTATGTCAATTATTAGTTTTTTAGTTCAGTTGTATATCAGTAAAATTTCAGCTTGGTACATTGGATAATTAATGAGATAATACGATTAAAGTCATTAGGAAGTGAATGACCGTGGTAACCCGACCAAGTTTAGGTGGTTACGAAAAAGCGAAAACGCAGAACATTATACTATCTTTTGAAATGTTTAGTATAATACACCTTACAATTTCGGTACAGACGCGTACACTGTCAAAATACATAATAATATCTGAACTATGAAATAGTAGATTACGCACCAAGGGAATAAAGCAGTGCCTTACGTCACGGGCGTATTGAATCCCGAAGCGACACTAAGGATTCTGGGGGTGAACCTCCGGAGCGCAGCGAGGAGGTTCAAGTGTTAATTCCCGAGTGAAACGAGGGAATTAAGATAAGAATCCTTAGTGTAGCGAGGGATTTAAGTTAGCCCAAGACAAAGGCAGCTTTATTCCTGAGGTGAGTACTCTGCTTTTCACACCACCTGCGAGGAAATAAATTCGAATTTTGAAATTTGATGTGGTACGACAACCTTCGAACGTGAGCATGCTGTGGTGCCCATCTCAGCAAGCGATCAGCTGTTGCAGTGGGGACTGCCGGGGGGCAGCCGCCGCTGCTTCAATTCCTTCGTTCAAAGTTTTCATACTATGTTTTGTTTGAGGTTCCAAATTCAAATCACATTATTCCCAGGGAATAATGAAATTCAGTACATATATTATTCCCTGGTTTGAGTGTGGGGAACAATGACTTGCTTTACGGCCAGTTTGCATGACTTATAATGTGACATTTACGAGCAAGTGGTGTGAAATAGTAGATTAGTAGCCAAGGGCTGTAAGGTATCAATTGCAGCCCGAGATATTTAGGCGCACGAGCGCAGCGAGGGCGCCTATAGTTCGAGGGTGCAATTGATGCTTACACCCGAGCTAACTACTCTGCTTTACATCTCGATTGTGAGGTAAGTAGAAAAAACGGGCATTGCAAGAATAAAACATTTTATTAGTTAATTGCTGCTTCAGCTTCCATTTTCATTGATTCGGGAGTGCAGCTTAATTAAATCTTCATCACTTGCAGTACTCATGTTTTTTTCCTAATTATCACGTAATTATAAAAAAGTCCCAAAAACAAACAATATAATATATACTATATATTTAAAGTAAAAGTTTTCTATTCCCGCCTATTTTCATCTTTTTTTTTTCAAGAACGGGATTTGAGCTTCGCCGTTCGATATTTAAAATTGATGACTATTAAACTCGAAGACAAGGCTGAATAGGTCATTAGGCTGAATGCATGATGTCTATTGCCAATATGATGGTTAGATGTCCGCAAACTTTTTTTTTAATTACTTACCGCCCTAGGGCCTTTTCTAGCTACATTAATACCCTAGAGCGATAATTGGTTACTTACAAGCCCCATTTGGGGGTAATAAGGACCTACTTACCGAACATGAGAGATGTAAACATTATTATTATCTTCCAGTTGCACAAACTTATCAAAAATCACCGATATAACATGTCGTTCGGTGGGACGCGGGAGGGGTGGGGTGAAGGGGTAATTTGAATTCAATTGAATATTAATAAATTTGAATTTAGGAACTTACCTACTTATTATTTTCTTTTTTTCGTACTAAGTTATTACCTGGACTGGAATTCTCAACAATGATAACGACATATTTATCCTTCGCTACAAAGTAGGTACCTATAAAACAAAGTCTCTTCTCGTTTGACTGTCCCTGTTTGCTTAGATCTTTAAAACTACGCAACGTATTCTGAAGCAGTTTTTTAGGGTTCCGTAGCCAAATGGCAAAAAACGGAACCCTTATAGATTCGTCATGTCTGTCTGTCTGTCCGTGTATGTCACAGCCACTTTTCTTCGAAAGTATAAGAGCTATCCTTTTTTTTTTTTTTTTTAGCGTGGTAAAATCATCAAATGAGTCCTCCAACCCCGGGCAGGGCGGGAGGGACTGTCAGACTTCTACTGACTAAAATCCACGGTGTCCTTCAATAGCCTGTTACGTTCCGGGGTCACGGTAAGGAAATAATCCCGCGACCAGGAAATAATCCCGCGACCATAAGAGCTATCCTGTTGAAACTTGGTAAGTAGATGTATTGAGTGAACCGCATTAGGATTTTCACACAAAAATAAAAATAAACTAATTTTGGGGGTTGCCCCCATACTTACAACTGAAACTCAAAAATGTTTTTTTCACCGAATTTATACGTGTGGGGTATCTATGGATAGGTGTTTAAAAATGATATTGAGGTTACTAACATCGTTTTTTTTCTAAACTGATCAGTTTCCGCGAGAGACACTTCCAAAGTGGTAAAATGTTGCCCCCCCCCTCCCCTGTAACTTCAAAAATATGAGATTAATAAAACAAAAAATATATATGATGTACATTACCATGCAAACTTCAATTGAAAATTGGTTTGAACAAGATAAAGTAATTAGTTTTTTTTAATACGTCATCAACCGTAATCCGCAATTTACCTTTCAAAGTTACAACCAACTACAAGAACGTTTATATTATGTTCCTTGCTGCTACGGAACCCTTCATGGGTGAGTCCGACTCGCACTTGGCCGGTTTTTTAATAGATAGATTGATTCAAGTGGAAGGTTTTTGTGTATACATTGTCAAAATATGACTTGAAACTTGATTAATGAAATTCATTACTTAGCGACTGATTTTTATCGTTGTCAATGTCGGGAGTCGGGACTACCGCAACAGGTAGGTTGGTATTTATTTCTACAAACTCCTTGGACATAGTCTTTAAGAAATCCATAATTACTTTGTTGCGACACAGGCGTTGATATAAACTCGCAAATAGATGACGATTCGAGTTTCAAATATGCAGCAAAACTGCAAATTAGACAAAAAAAAAGTAAGTAGGTACTCTTTCTTTTTTTAAATAAAAAATAATAGAAAATTTCAAAAAAGCAAAATAACTATCTGTAATTTTAATTTGTGTTTTTTTAAGTATAAATTTATTAATACTTTAAAAGTTTAATTGACATGATTATTTTACCTGTCAATAAAAAATCTTTAATAATCATGTAGTTTTTTTTAAAACTTGTGTACATGTCTGTACTAAATTTGTAACACTATCCTACATATTTCAGAAGGTACCATAATGTTCTGCGTTTTCGCTTTTTCGTAACCACCTAAACTTGGTCGGGTTACCACGGTCTTTCACTTCCTAATGACTTTAATCGTATTATCTCATTAATTATCCAATGTACCGAGCTGAAATTTTACTGATATACAACTGAACTAAAAAACTAATAATTGACATAACATTCAGTTCATATATCCAATCCAGTGGCCAAATAACACCGCGCGCATCAAGATCGTGCTCGTGAGGAACTGAATATCATCATAACTAATTGTTAAATACTTTCAGGATACTAATGAAACTTCAGATACATTTGAAGGCAGTTACAAGCTTCAAAATAATGTTTAAAGTAAGTCTTTAGACCTGTTATTGAGAGTGCTGGGACCAATTGAAGTGTTTTTCTATTTAATAAAATAACCATTAAGCTATGTATTATTTTGGTTTTTTTATTGCAAAACAAATTTAAACTAGTTCCTAAGAAGCCATGTACAAAATATGATAAGAATCCGCTTAACAGTTTCAAAGATCTAGTAAAACCAAAAACGTTACTCCCGCAAAATCTCGAATAACTTCGCAACCGAAGAAAGAATAAATACAAAATAAGGCACAACATTTACTTCATCTAGACAACTGATTTTATAGCTAGTATTTATTAAAATATTCCCATTAGAAAGAAAAAGGTCTGGCTGGGATAACGTTACCCCAGCAGGAAATGTTTTTGCGAAATAATTAAAAAACTATAAGCGCAACAAATTTAAAAATGTGCGCAACAATTACAGAAGCCGCAAATCTAATTATCTATGAGATTCAAATGACCATTTTCGACAACATCTGGCCTGGGTAACGGACACGTCATGGTGACATTTTACCAATTCTAAGGGACTTTACTCACTAATTTAGATGTATTATTAGCAAGACAATTTTCATAAATAGTACATTATAAGTATAACAAACAATTGTTTTTGGCCTATTGATGCACTAGGTCGCTTTGTAAACTAATTATTCAGCCAATATAGTGCATTTCTAAAAGTGTTTATAGATTTCATAACAAGAGTAAGTATGGAAGAGAATTATGGCTTTGTGACAGTGTAATGTGAACTAAGGCCACTGTAATACAAGGCGATTAGTTTAGAGCTATAATAAAATAATCGATGGGGACGAAATCTTTCAAATTAGGGAGCTTCCCAATGACGCGATTCGTGCGATTTGCAATTTCTACTAACTAAAAATGAAAATCGTCCTTGCTACCACGATATAATGATGCAATTTGATCGACTTGACGTTGTCGTGGCGAGCGTGTTTTGTTTTTCATCTACCCGAGACAACCGCAAGTTTTATGTCATATGTTGTAGCGGTAAGGATGATTTTCATTTGTAGTAATCGGTGGAATTTCGTCGCATCGCGTCATGGAGAAGCTCCCTTAGTTCAATGTAGATGGCGCTAGTTGTTCGATACTTTGATTTTTCTACCTTTCTTTGTTGAAAATTTTATCGTGAGACAGTTATAGTATTTTGTCTTTCGTTCGATAGTCACCAATTAATTCAAGAATACTTCGAAAGGGTTTTTCTTCTTATTATAGAATGGTACGATACGTTTAAGGCTACGGGGTCGTTCTTTGATTAATTTTAAGTGTTGCAACACTTGGGGCAATCCAGCAAGTGTGCCTTAGTCTGGTCGAGAGAACTGCATTCACAATTCAAACGTGACTAAATACTGAGAGCTCTCTATTCTATTTTTTATTATGGCAAGCATTGGCTGGGTCGGCCATATGCCAATGACTAAGATGAACTGGACAAGCAGGAAGTGTGTTATGAGAAAAAAAATCACAAATTAAGACGATGAAAGCGTTCGTCCGATGATACTGTTGCACTTAATGTAGACCTGAGAGCTTTCTCGCGAAGTTTCAGATTTTCAGAGTAAACGCTCGCTACTAATTCGCGGTCGCGGGACTAATGAATTACCGTGACCCGGGATTCCGGGAACGTTGAAAACTATTGAAGGACACCGTGGATTTTAGTCAGTACAAGTCTGTCAGTCCGTACCCTGCCCTGGGTGGAAGGACTCATTTGATGATTTTACCATGCTAAAACTATTAATAGCCATGTATGACAGTGGCCTTAGCCATAAATTATTTTTGATATTAACAAGGAAGACAGCCAGTGCTATTACTTACTATTTCAAAGTGTATCTAATATATTTCTAACAATCTGACAAAGACGAAGAGGTGATAGAATTTGTTTACATTTAACAATGAAGTCTTAATTAAACCTTATTTTAAACATGGCAATACTCCGCAAATATAATCACAAAGTGCTTTAAATGTAAACAAGTGATGTTACGCAATTCCTAACATTTAATATGTAAATGAGATCATTTAATTTGCAATATTTACGTGATTAAAATTAAAATTTAAACACATTATTATTTAAAGTGAGTTAAATTTAAACATTGCGATTAATAAATCGAATTTTAGCATTCATTTACACACTAAAACACAACGTTTTTATAACTAAAGTAAATTAATGATTACCTACTACGAGAAGATTCTACGCCTAAATCGATTTTGGTCTCAATTTTCACTCGAATTTAAATCTAATTGTAATAGAATAGGTAGTATTTTCTTTACCATCTAAACTTAATACTGATTAACGCACAACAAAATGGTTATGTAGACACGGCTACACAGCTATACATAGCCAGTTTATCTTGGCCTCGCTTTAGGCCTACCGACAGAGCGCGCTCTGTTCCGGCGAAACGATCTGATCGCATGCGATCTTCAGGCGCTCCCATGTCGCGAGCAGTCACTTGTAATACCGGCTCCACATTAGTGCCGTGAATTCACGCCGCGAATTTTCGCGGTGAATTCTCGACACAATACCGACACTGATCGGGGAACAGGCGCGAACGCCCGTGAACCCCGCGAAAACCATCCACATTCTCGTTCGCGCCTGTTCACGGGGGTTCACGGCACTAATGTGGAGCCGCCATAATGTAACGTTACAGAATCGAACAATTCATCATTGAGGGAAAACAATCGAGCACAATGCGCCCCTAGTATCAAATCTATACTAAATGTACGCGAATGTTCGTCAGTCAGGGAGGTAGTATTGTAATGTAATGCTCAAAGTCGAATCTATAATGTTACATTACACGCGAATGCTCCCGGTGAGGGAGCGTTTTTCTACGTAATCTATGGATGTCCATTATGTACTTTCTTACTGCCGGCGTCAGATCGCATCCCGTTCTGCCTTTACAGAGATCGCATGCGAACATAGTGGTCGCCAGATCGGATAGCGGTCTGTCGTTAAAGGCTTTTACTTAAAGAAGGGTCTACTTAAACTGGTTAAGCGTTAGCCGTGTACTGATGAAAGGAACAATATTCTTATTATAAAATAGATATTCTACACTTCATCCTAAATATTTTAATCATAGACTCGAGTTACGGGTGTAATTTACACAAAACTCTGATACCCAATTTCTAAAAGCTGTGATTGGTTGAATGCAAGCTTTGTTCCAGCCAATCACATTATTCAACATAATAATCTACTCTTTCAAGCCAGACATTCACTAACCGAGAGAAATAGGATCTCAAGTCGAGAAAACTTGTGTGAATAAATTCGAATTTGTCGATTGTTGGATTTTCAATCCTAGATTCAGCGCAGAGAGTTTAATTTACAACAGTGCAACAAGATGGATCTATTTAGATGTTCATGAACATAAAACTAGGTATCATTCTCCCAGGATGTGGACATAGACTTCGGTTAAGCTTAGGTCAGTCGCGGTTCGTTCAAAAATAAACCTTATTATGCAAGCATGTCACATACAAATAAGAACACTGAATTTATGCAGATAAGATTACTTTTCGGATGAACTGGGACTGAGCTTTATGTCTAAGTTTCTCTGTTTATCTTACAATCAGATGTCAACAACATTACATTGAAAGCTCTAGTTTTATAGTGTCCTTCACGTATAATCAATGTTTTTTAATCATATCTATCTGCGAACTCACATTTTACATGCTCTATCCTTTTCTGTCGCTAAAAACCGTCATTTACTAGAGCGAGAAACAGAGAGTGAGCTATGGAAAAAATTGAATCTTATTTCAGGTAGAAATAAGGTTCAAATTTTTCGTCTGTGGGACACCCACGTCACTGCTTTGTAACAACACATAAAACATAACATCTTAAAAAATTATAAAAAAGCGCGTCTTGTTTAAGTTTTTTTTTCATTCTTTGATCAATTCCGAAGTGCGTCTGGCCTTTAATCTAACGTTTAACTCCAGTTATCCACTTATCCATACCACAGTCTACATTATAAAGGTCCACGCATTAACTCCTTATAGTACTAGGTCAACAACAGTGGGCGGAGCTTTTACATTCCGTAGTTCAAGTGTAGTGGCTTTTTGTTTTTTCCAATCAATGGGGTTGGCAACGCAAAGATATTGTAGATGGCGCCACCATAGAGTAGTCCTAATCCGAGCAATGACGTAGTACTATTTTGAAGTACCTTTAAGATTTGAACTGATTTGAACCAATGACGATGCTTGGAACAAGCTATACTAGCGCCATTAGTTCCCCAGTTGCCATCCCCATTGACATACTTTTTATGATGTCAAAACGGGATTTCGTCATAGTTTTTGTATGACTATGACTCAACTATTAATTGATTTCAAAGCAGCTAAAATGTAACTTTAAAATTAACTAAAAATAATCGTGATTATTCAGAAAAATTGTTTCTTGGAACTACCTTATTTCAAGAAATAAGTTTGCATGTAACATCCCGCTAAATAATTATCGTTCGTTTAGTAACTCATAGAACTACCCCAAACTGTCCATTTCCTTTAAAATACCAACAGAAGAGTACAAATGAACCCTCTTCTGCTGGAAAAAATTGATAGATTGGAGAAGTTTGATTTGTGTTTAAGAGAAGCTGTCCTGCTCGCACTCATCCCAGCTGTCACACTCATACTGGTCGCAGTCGTAGTCTATGTCGCAGGCCGCGTGCCCGGTCGCGTCTGAACTGATGTCTGTGAGCGCCGCTTCTGATACCGGCTTTGATGATATGTCCAGGATCTGGAGATGAAAGATATGTTGATAAAGTTGATAAGCTATAGTGTCCGCCAAATAAGTGTTGAATAAAAATTCGTTGACCCTCGTGTACCAATGTATTCCAATATTTGAAAACCACTCGAAAAAATGTAAAGAAAGTGTCCTAACACAATCAGAATAAGGGATGATTCTCATTAGAGCGGGCCGTGCCCGGGGCGGGGCCCGGACCCATGGTTTTAATCTGTTACATATATTTCGTATGAATCAATTTATATTACACAGTGCATTATCCGTGTCCCGTCCGGGCCCGCTCGACGCACGTCAATACCACGTTTGTTGCACGGTCCCGCCCCGCCCCCTCCACTCGGTGTAATATAAATTGCGTAGCACGGACGGGCCCCGGCTCGTCCACGCCCCGCTCTAATAAGAATCATCCCTAAACGTATCGTGGTAAGAGTTTTCACCACGGCGTCCTTGACCTTATATTTTATTTTGAAATTCGAACGATGCATTAATAGGATCAATGACCCTTGATGCCAGACTTATTTGGCGGTGACTCAATATTATTATCAAAGGACGAATCGACAGTCGAGTAGTCGAACGCTACTCCTCCAATATCCTTTTCTGATTAATTTCGTTGCAGGATCCAAGACAGGTAATTTCATTCTTCGGGACACGCGGAGCGTCATTGTGTCGGCGCTTTTCTGGTTGTTGCCACTGTTGATTCTGGCTTTCAGGAGTTGCAGTGGTTTGGGAATACTGTGGTGGGTTTGGCCCCAAAAAAAAAGACGAAACTACTGTCGATTAGTACATAATAATTATGTAAAAACCAAGTACAAGTGTTACAAGTGCTGTGTGTCGGGGGTTTGATTCTCGCGCGGTCCAAATATTGTATCATCTACGTAGTTGTTCCGGGTCTGGGCGTTTGTGCGTGTGTGTTTATATGTTTGTAAACGTACCCACGACACACGAGAAATTACTAGTAGAGTAGTTACTAGTAGTAGTAATTACCACTAAAGTTTATTAAAAAAAAAAAAGTGTACATACATCAGCCGAAGACCGCAAGCTGTAGTTGTCGGACTGCGCATCTCTGTCGGCCGTAGACAGCGCATGTAACGCTAAGGAGTTCCGTTTGGGCTCCTCACGCGATAGGTTCTTTCCGTCTGATCGAACTGCCACTTCTGATGGATTTGAACGTTCTGGAAATTACAAAGAAAAGATTAATGAGAATTTTCTACTTAGCTAGTATACTTGTAACTGTAAGCGCTCCTTTAGAGGGCCAAAGCCTGTCAAGGTCTTGGGAGCGTCTCGTCAGGTAACCCAGGAACACAAAGGGCTATTTAAGGATCACCGTGGATTTTAGTTAGTACAAGTCTGACAGACCGACACATTTGATGATTTTACCACGATAAAAAAACACGGATCGTAATACTCAAGTCTTACTTACAATAATGGGCATTGTTAATTTTTTTTTAATATGTTGTAATTGAAAAACCATTTCTAGGAATAGCGTTACTAATCATTAGTAACCAATCAAAAATGAAAAATATTCATATTTGATTGATATTTTTGATAAAATACGCTTGACATTCCTTGCCCTTCAAATGACGTCATTTTTGGCCGTACAGTTTTGTATCGTTGCCTCAGAAAATAAAAAGTAAGTGGCAAGTAGTGTCTACAATCTGTCAAGTGTCAAATTAAAAATGTCAAAAATGTAAACAAATAATATGTTTAGTTTTATGCATATATTTTATGATTATTTCTGCAACATGCCTCATAATCTCTTTATAAGATTTGCGAGAAAAGTGATGTCGTGATGTAGGCGTGTAACATTGCAAGGTTTATAAAATGTACCCACTGTTGCGAAGATCACTTACATGTAAGTACTTATATCAAAGCTTTAGATACCTTTGTATATTCATTAAGTTAATGCTAATGTATTGCTTAGGAAAACGAACAATAATGTCACCGCGTCGACGACTTTCTGTTTTAAAAAACCGATTTCAAAAATTTATTGTATTTTTTTAGTAGGGGAGGCGAGTATTCTAAATTGCAGTTACTCGAGCATCATGGCGACCTATTGGATTTGAAAGAATATGTTCTAAAAAGAAAAAAAAGTTTCTAACAAGTTTTCTATTTTAGTGGGGGGAGGGCGTGTAAACAGTTTTAAAACTGTAAAAAAAACAGTTGTACAGAAGTACTCGGGCGTGTCAGCTATTTACAGTGTAAACGCGCTTTTCTATTTCTGATAACCAATACATATCAATCTGACGATTAACTCGAGGGGGCTGTCCGTGGCAAGCGGTTGAAAATCCAAAAAAAAAAGTTACTCAAGCGCGTCAGATATTCAAAGTGTATGTAAAGTAGACCCTAAAAAGTGTCGTATTAAAATGTCTGACGATTTGGATGTGGCACAAAGTAATAATTCATATTTCTATCTGTAAAAAAATCGTAATCTCGAAATACTCGAGCGCGTTTCATTTTTTTTTAAATGAAATTAACACTGTGAAAATCATACTCACTAATAATCTGACGTTTTCCATGGGGCGATGTCGGTAGAATCGCGGAGAAAAGGTGAACTACCTTCGCAACTATCAGTCGTGATTTAATGTCCGCCATCTTCGATGTACATAATGATATGCAATTTTTTGAACGTAATTAATCTACCTTTTCGTAATCTGACGCGCTCGAGTATTTCTGCGGATCGATTTTTTTTTACTAATCTGGCGGGTTCCCCACACAAACCCCACCATATGAAGGGTTGATTTTTGGTACAGGTACATTGAAGGGTGCAAGAATTCTCCTTTATGATAATCTGATGCGCTGGAGTCACATTAAAATTCCCTTCCTGGGCTCCCCGACTAAGGATGCTATCTGACGTCTACTATCAGGAGAAAGTGACGTTGTGTTG